>RSEF01000008.1:16790998-16849462 GCA_003993805.1 Himantopus leucocephalus
CTTCACATCTCCATACGTGAACCCCAAATTTCCTGAGTTGCTTTTGGTTTAAGTCTCCAGTGTCCACAGATGGTTTCTATATACATAATTTAAATTTACCTTGCTGTTGCATTAAGTCACCATCCTCAAATTCCATTAGTCTCAATTACTATTTTTGTGTATATGAATAGTAAGGTTGAAAAGGTCATTTTTACGTTAAGAAGCTGTAACCATGTAAGGATATACATATTTTTTAATATCTGTTGGTAATTCAAATAAAGCACTTATGGAAAAACACACAAGCCTTCCTTTTTGCTATATGAAGTGGAAGTTACTTCTTTGGAGTGTTAAGTCAGAAAGATATTTTAATCCAAGCCATTACTCTGGGGAGGCGGGGGGGACGACACGGATGGACAGACTATTATAAACTTCTGTGGGAGGATATACCAATTGATACAGTTTTTTGTAAGAAATAGCTTATTTATCTGGGATACTTCAAAGCAAAAAATACCACTGGTGAATTCTGTTTCCAGGGAGATGACATATTAACTTCCAGAAACATGTCACACACTGAAGTTATTCTTCAGACTGAGTGAGCAACATTGTTACATAAGGAATAAAATAAAAATAAAATACAAATAAAAAAATAAATTAAAAAATAGTTTAAAAATAAAATAACAGGAACTTTGACTCATGATCCTAAGCACATTTAGGTGCAGTGGTTAGAGAGGAAACTACTCAGGTACCAACAGAGGTCTAAAGACATCATATCATGGTAGGAACAATTGAGATGCAAATTTGGTCAGAAAAGAGGGGGAAAAGCCAAGAGGCACTAGTCCCTTAGAGTACCACATGGTTCAAGGGAAGGTCCAGGGTAAGTAAATAATAGTGAGAATGTGCATACTCCCACCTTTCACCTACTCAGTCACCGCTCTAGATCCACCCCATCAACAATTCATGTCAAGTTTTAAGGTTATCCTCATCTCTTCAAGCCCTTTTCTCTTCACTGGACTTTTCTTAAAGGAAGCAACAACGTCGTCCCTTCTAAAAAGGCAACACAAAGGAACCAAGCAGCTGTGTAGGGGAAAAAGAATGAAAGCTCCCACACAAGGAGTTCAGTTAATTGGCACTTAGAAATAAATAATAGACCAACTTACACTGTTTGGTAACAAATAATTTAGCAGTACAGTATGCCCATTACAGAATAGCATCTGCCTACCCGCCTCCTTCAATTGTGTTATCTCCTGTCTTCTTAAGCCTTTCAGTTTTTTGCCACGTCTTCTTCCTCGGAACTTTTCTGATAGCGATAGCCTCTCTTCATACACTCCTGGCACCCTGCTAATATTCATACGCTTCTGCTCACAATTTCCCATGAATCATTTAGACATATAATGACCTGTTAGGACACAGCAAGGATCACATTTCTACTGCCTCCTTGGAAGGCTAGTGTTACTGCACTTCTCCCAAATCCTGACATCTACAAATGCTTTTTAAAGACATACACAAAAGCCACATTGCTACTGCACATTTTTCAAGTGCGAAGTCACTTGGCCTTTTGATTCACACTGTTTTTCTTCCCCTCTCTTTTTTTTTGCAACTCACAATTTATCCTTCAAAAGGAGAAAATATTTTGGCTGCATATAAGTTGTAAACAATTACGTCCCTTGCTCATACTAAAATAACTTCTGAAGTCTTATTACTTTTACATTCCCAGATAAAAGTAACTTCTCTTAGTTTCTGAACAGCCTTCTCAAAGTATTTTCACACCTCTTTTGACACCTAGTTCATACCACACCATCTTCTTCTCAGGAAGGAGAGGATATCATGAGCTGACATCAATTTGCAGGATTAAAATTGACGCAGGGTAAAAATTCTCACTATGTTTCAAACATCACCATATCAATGAGAAAATGGGTCACTTTTCATCAAAAGAAAATTCTGTATCGAAATAGCTATAAATCAGGACTTCACATCTCTGTATGCTACTAGCCTATGGCCAACTGAGAAGATAAGAGAACTCTCAAGCAAGATACAGAGCTGTGCTTCATTACATATATTTTTTTTTTTCAGCAAAATTATGTTAAATTTAAAAGAGGATATTCTGTCCAAGCGGCCTCCCCTCTATGTTCCCAAATGCCGATAAATTATCCCAATGATATTTTGGTTAAAAGGGTAGTCATTTCTTCCAGAGACTACAGAAAAGCCCCCCCTCTGTAGTCACTGTTACAAGCCTGCAAATTCATCAGGTAGCAGAAATTTCACTCGACTTTACACATGCCAATTAAAAAAATCTGGAACTTCAGTAATTTTTGTATGCCCCATAAACTGTTTTCAACCTGTTCTTCAGCTGAGGTACTATTTCTGCAATATATTAACTTCTAAAAACTATGTTTACAAATCTACATAGGAAGGTTTATTTCAAAATATAACATGTTTCCAAACGGCAGGTTCCTGTCAAACAAAAAAAGCTGAGCTGCCGCAGCTCTGTTCTGTGACTTCCAACTGCTCAAAGGGGGGAAAAAGTTGTTTTAAGTGTTGTGAGGTTTTGGTTTTGTTTTTAAATCATGGCTTTCAACATCTTTGAAGCAAAGGAGTTTCACGCTGCTTCTCTCCAAGGAGGAAAACATGACTCTGCATCAGAACACAACAGACGTCTCTCCTGACATCAGAGGAAAGATGTCGCAAGCCGCTGTGATGTGACTGGCAATGGGGTAATTGACAGAAGTTTAATGGCGCTGTCTAGCCCAACAGAGCCCTGGGAGTCAGACTAGCTGTCTCTGCACATCTGTTGTGGATATAAGCATTTGAGAACAATCCCTGCTTTCAGCCCAGATACTAACTCATTCAGTATATTCATCAAAAAAGCAGTTGAATCCAATGGCTTTCATTTTACAAAATGATAGATCTATACTCCCTCATGACTACATACATGAACAGTTCCAACTTCTGAACTTCAGATGGATTACTACCTCCCCCTCTGCAAAGGGTCACTCTGTGCAAAGCACACAGCCACAGGAAACAAAGCATAGGAAATTAGCTTATCCATAGAGAGCATTTTTGAATTGATAACAACTGAGCTGCAAACCCCACAAAAAATCACGTTCATGCCATTAAAATCTCTGCAACAAACTGTCTTGGTGAAAGGAAATCCAACATGGATACAAAACACATTTCTTTTTAGGAAGCGAGAGTTCTTACAATAATTATTTAGGCTATTACAAAGCTAATCCCCACTAGGGGGAGCACAGCTCTCCCTCGCAGAGGCACTTGCAGCCCAATTTGGAAGTCACAGACAGCATCCTGGCTCACTTAACACACAATGCAGTTGTCCTTAAGTTAGTCCTAAACCGATAAATATTAAACAGATGTTGATTTTATTATTCAGATTCTCATTGAATGTGAACGATCGAAACTCCCAGCCAGTAAAGATATTTAAAGACAATTTGATTGCAAAGCTTATAAAGAAAAGCAACAATAATTTACCATTTATCACAGAATCATAGAATAGGTTGGGTTGGAAGGGGCCTTTAAAGGTCATCAAGTCCAACCCCCCTGCAATGATTTACAGTCAGTTGTACAAAAAGCGAGATTGACATGTGATGAAGAGCATGAATAACACAGGTATGATTTTTTTTATTTGCCTTCTTGTTTTCCCACCATACGGATACACCTGGTTCCCATTACCAAGCCTCTCTTCCCAGCTGTGAAGGATGGAAACTTTCATTTTAAAACATATGCTGACATACATCTTTCAAGAGCTAGTGTTTTAACAGTTTTATCAATTACTCTTAATACTTGAGAAAATCACCTGAGTTGTCAGAATTAAAATGCTATCTGTTACCATAAATGCTCTTTAATCTAGTCCTCACTAGCTGGGAAACACACCGCAGAGATCACAAAAGTTAGCTACTAAGAAACATTTCGGCAACAGCTTTCTGTTTCTACTGCCTATTCTTCCTTTCCCTTGGAATCTAAGGGTGCATTTTATTTTCTTATTTTACCATGGTAGTACAACTGTTCAAACCTTTCTTTTAAAAAAAACCACTGGTACTAGAAAAATGAGGCACTATCTTAGTTAATTAGTGGAAATTTTTGCACCAAGGAAGCTGTCTTTAAAATGAGTTACTTTTCTTCAAAATTAAATGAAGCACTCATTAAAAAAATAATTAGTATGTACAACAATCACTTGAAAGCCTATCTCCTGCTATAGGACATTTCTATTGGGTGGCAATCTGGACTGCATTATAAAACACTATTATACACGAACAGATGGAAATCATAAAATGATATTTAGCTACAGATTTCCTGTCAGAAACTTATATAAAAAGAAGGGGGGGAAAATATGCTCAACATTTTCCATTAGCCAACATCAAATCACTAAAAAAAAAAAAATAATCAAGGAATCCATGTAATGCCTATGACACAGCAACCTATTTTTAATCCATTTTTTTCAAGTCCCTTGCATATAAGATAGGCATAAATAAGACTATGTTTTCACCTTTAAGCACACAATTTAGGATCAAACCCAATAAACTACACACCGAAGACCACATATGAAAATGCATTTCAGTTATAGTTAAAAATTAAGACTTCTCAGGTTTCAATTCTTACTTTTGGCTGAACATCAGTGGAAGTCAGTGAAGCTCTACAGAGCTTCACAGATTTGTCAGAAGAGCTGATTATAGGATCACAGCCCAGAAAAGTATTAAACTTTCCCATTATAAGCTGTAATGAATTGTCTTGGCTAGAATAGCAAATGCATTGTTTATTTCATTCAGACACAAAAGTTATTTGAGCTGCAAAGATCAAGGTGCAGAACACCAACTTAGTATGAAAATAAAGTGCTCTCAGTTTAAGGCCAAAGTATTATCAGCTGTTGCAATCTATACAACTATTTTGAAACACAGTCTTCTGTCTTGGATTACATTTAATCAGAACCTTTTGCTTCATTGCCAGGACTTTAAAAAAAAATAAATATTGATGCTATTAAAGCACAATACAGAGATCATTATAGAAGGTTATAGTAAAAATCCAATGTCAGAAAAACAGTTGCTGAACATGCCATCCAAGAGGAATGTGGTGATAAGGGAGGTAAGATACAGATATGAAGGGTAAGGCACTCCTTCAAATACTTAGCATACCTTATTAAATAGATTGTATTCAGTTTATTGTTCAATATAAATCAGTCAGAGTTGTATCTCATAACTGATACATTGATAAACCTACCTGAAAACCAGTAAATCTCCAAAATATTATGTCATCAAGACTTCAGAACACATTAAGTACTACACGAATGTTTCTTTTAGCGCGTGAATCAGTAGTAGCATAAATTTTTAGTCTGTACATAGACTGAATTTGCCGTTTTCTTCCCAGACTCACCAATGAACACTTTTAACGTTATTTTTCCATACATTCAGCTTCTTTCATTTCACTTCTCTTTCTGCACAAATGCAATAGAAGCAAAGGAACATTACAGACTTCCTTCTGTTTTAAGGGTCTTAAAGACAAACCAACCTTCAAGATCACCAATGACTTCCAAAAGGATTTAAATAATGGAGGGCCTTACTATTAATTACTCCAAGCTAACAACAGTTAGGGCTTCAAGCACATCCAAGACAACATTCTTAATTCCCCAATCAATGTGGTGAATTCAGGTCAAAGTACATTAAACATGGGAAGGAAGGAAAGGAATTGGAAAGAAAAAATAATGTACAAGTTGGCTACCAATTAGAATATGCTGTATTACTCCACTAAAAAGCAAACTTTGTAACCAGAATTTCTTTTTTGTACATATAGACACATACAGTGGCATAAAAGTTCAAAAAGTCTAGGTTATTTTCGCGAGAGCTGGGAATAAAGTCTATACATAAAGTAAACCTGGCAGCTCACAGCTATCTCAAGCTTACCCTTGGGAAGGGCATCAGAATTCTGCAATATATGTCTGAACACAGTTAATCAGGCTAGTCATCTACAATTATCAATGTTCTCCTTTTATTTTACATTATGCAGCTGAATAACAACTCTCTTGTTAAGCCAAACTGAAGAGAAGGAGTCTAAGACTTTATTGAAAACCACCATTAAAACACAACCATAGTTCTAGCAAATGAAGTTAAAGAAAAAACAGCCAGAAAACCACTCAAAAAGTTGGGAAATAATCTGAGAGAGCAGAAAAATATACCCCTGTACAGTAAAACGAAAGAACACCAGACACCCTCAAAGTCTAACCAGGTGCACTGGAGGTAAAGAAATAGTGCTAGTTCCATACAAAAGAACGCAGCAGTTTCAGAAGCTTTTAAAGTTTTTTAGGTAGCTTTTAATGGACTTGAATTAGAACAGTCTGAGGCCAGAAAGCAGTGCGAGGCCTGAGGATCCCATCTTCCAACCATCAGGCTTATGCAATCAACTGCCTCAGCCTTTTTTCTGAGGTTGCTTTATCAAAGAATGAACACAAATGCTTGTGTATAAAGCCTCGGGAATTTGAGGGGGAATGGACATTTGGCTTTCTCTATCCAGAAGAATGATAGTCTTCATCTATCTTTTTATATGTAAGGCAGTTGAGATAACATTAGGTCTTGTCCTAATGGATTTTGTTTTAGTATCTTCCAACTCAGAGGTAATGTAACATGACATACAAAAGGCTTGTGAAGCAGGCTGAAAACACCAGGGACATCACTTTAGCTCCCCTTAAACTCCCTTAAAGCACAAACTTCTGCTCTACAGAATGTACCTATTTCTATAAAAATAATCAAGACATTTCTTTGCCCATTTATTAGAGACTGAAAAAAGAACCAAGTATACAGAGCCACTGATCTGTTAGAGAAAGTATACTAGTATTCAGCATTATATCAAAGTGAGGAACCAGAGGATCTTTCAATACACTTGGTATTTGTGCTGGCAGACCAAAGTAAACAAGTTTTTTGATTGCAGACCCATAAACGAATGGGGAGGAATATATCATCCAACTCTTTTCTTCTCAAAGCTCTGCCAGTGGGAAGACAGAGCATTTACTTCTTGAGGAAAAAAAGATCTAGCACTCAATTATAGTACTTCCTAAAAAACCAAAATCAAATCAAAAAAACCCACCCAAAATAATTCACTGCCACCAACATAAAAAACTGCTTACCACTACACAATTATGCCAAGTACTCCGTAATACAAAGTCCACAATTGTGAGTTTTCAGCTACAATGGCCCTATTCGTGTTCTGTTCACAGCTACTACTGTCTTCTCAAACACACCTTGCCCCCCTTCACTGGTTTCATTTTAAGCACCAAGCCTCTAGCTCTTCAACTTCCAGTGTCAAATCTCCCCAGTATTCCCTAAACTCTCCTGCTTCTCATCAAGCACACTGAAGCCCCTACTCCTCTGTTTTAAATAGTCCCAAATGTTAAGAAGCCTGCAAGTTCCTGTTGCCTGGTTTCCATTTACAATTAAAAACAAAGCAACAGGAATAAAGAAGCTAAACACTTATGGATAGAAACATTATTCTTCTCATCTAAGAAAATCCACACTTTATCTATGGATGCAGCAGCAGTCCCCAGATAAAGATAATGGCAGTTGCAAGATAGCTCCCGCAGGACAAACACACCTACAGAAAAGAAAATAAAGATTACGCTTTTTCACAGTTAAAAGAAGAATTTTGTTTTACTTCCCATTTCACAAATTCTATGCTATAGCCAACATTTGCTGCCTCAACTTTTATTTTTAAATGTTTCATTAGATACTTATTTTTGGTAATACACGATGCTCCCTGGAAAAATTTCACCTTCACTCTGAAGAAGCTGGGAACACTAGACAAACAAAAATCACTTGGAAATCATAGAATCATAGAAGGGTTTGGGTTGCAAGGGACCTTAAAGATCATCTAGTTCCAGCCCCCCTGCCATGGGCAGGGACACCTTCCACTAGACCAGGTTGCTCAAAGCCCCATCCAACATGGCCTTGAACACTTCCAGGGATGAGGCATCCACAACTTCTCTGGGCAACCTGTTTCAATGTCTCACCACCCTCACAGTAAAGAATTTCTTCCTAATATCTCATCTAGATCTACCCTCTTTCAGTTTAAAGCCATTACCCCTTGTCCTATCACTACACGCTCTTGTAAAAAGTCCCTCTCCTGCCTTCTTGTAGGCCCTTTTCAGGTACCGGAAGGCCGCTCTAAGGTCTCCCTGGAGCCTTTTCTTCTCCAGGCTGAACCACCCCAACTCTCTCAGCCTGTCCTCATAGAATGTTTACTCTTAAGCTCTCATATGTATGTCAAGACCTGGATAATCACTACACTCTGGCAAATGGAACTATTTGGGGTTTTTTCAGTTGTTTTTGTTTTCTGTTCCATGCTATATTTTTAGAGATTTATTTCCCAACCCAAGTTCGCCGTATGCATTTTTATGCCTATATTTTGCTAAAGGAAAAAAAAAGAGAATGCAAAATTCTTATACAGAATAAAACATTGATATAGCAAGCACGCTGATGACTAATATACAGACTACATGCTTGAAACTGGTATTTCAATCATAATTTCCCTACTCAACTATTTTGTAAAATGAAACCAACCCTTGACTGACAAAAAATACAAAAATGTCAACTTAAAAGAATTTTTCAAGTTCCAGACATGTAATATTCTGCTGTTCGTACTGGTGGTCTATAATTATGCAGCACAGATATAGCATACTTATGCAAATGAAACTTATGCTAAGGGATCAATTTTTCCATCTTTGAAGTTCAGAGACCCAGTGGAATACCTAATGACACCAAAATCAGAACTTCCTCTGAGTAGGAAAAATTTTGCCAGTAAAAAAATTAAATAGTGCTCATGTATATTTGAAAGAATGAGTTAAAGACATTAGACTTCTGATTTCAAAGTGAAAATACTCAATCACTCTTCCTTCTCTCACAAGGAGAGTCCATTGTCAATATCTATTTTGGAAGCAGCTATTACACATCAGCTTGCAGTGCTCTTCCCAGCACTGAAGGAATTTATAGATTACTCAGACCCTTCAAAGGTTCACAACAGTGGATTGCTAATTTATTTCTTTCAGAAGGAACCTGGACTATCAAAACATTGCAGTTCCTCCTCAAACAAAATCTTCACATTACACACCATCATATTCTCATTATACAACTTCAGCTACTACGTACACTTCGTAAACCAGTCAAACTCTCTGTAAAACCAAAGCCACAAATAGCCTTTACAAGGCTGGTCATTAAACTTGTGCTTTACTACCAGTGTCTGCTTCTATCAAAATATTTGTAGGAAAGGTGATGGCAGACATCATGTGCTTTTGTCTGGCTTTCCTAAAATTCCAGATGTCAGTGCAATATTTGTCAGCTCCTTTGGACTCTGAATTATTGTACAGAAGAGCTCAGACAGACACCGTAGAGGCTGGGAAGTACCACTCCATACCAGGAATGAGGAATGGGCCATGTGTTCGCTCCTCCGCAGCCCCACCTCCCATCTTAGCCTCTTACCACAAACCTGTCTCCATCGGTGGCTTAAGCTAGTACAGTAAACCATAAACAGGTGACGTAACTTTCAATAAAGACACTGCAGAGAGCTGAAGGAAACTGAGGACAGATGCACTTTTTCAACAGCCACATCGAAATACAGCAAAATTCATCTACCAGGACCAAAGAATGATTCCCAGCTTGATCCTCTTATGATTTTTGCTTCATCTGGGAAGCAACGTTAGGGGTGAAGAGGAAGTTCTGAGAGAAAGGCATTTTGTCAAAACTCCCTGGTGCTAAGGAAATGTCATACCCATTAGAACTAAAAAAAAGTTTGGCATGGCAAAAGCCAGATCACAATTTGTTTTGCATCAAGACAAAATTTGAAGCTTTCTCAGTAAATCCATAGGCTCTAATCAAACAATTCACAAGAATAAACTCACCAGATATAAATGAATACTATCAAGGGAAAGTAAATGGTCTTTGTTTTGCTATTACCAGTATTAGTTCTCTTTTTTCTTGATGTTGCCCTACAGACATGTTGTACACACAGACACGCTATTTTTCCACCAGAAAACAAGTTGTGTGAGCTTACTGCAGAGTAAAAGGTGCAGCCTGAAGCTCTGTGTTTTAACACTGATAATGGATGACTTATCTTAGTGAGAAGCTGATAGCAAACTGTGGTTTCTACTTGTGAGAACCAAGATCAGGGACAGAATTGCTTCCTACAGTCCGCATATGATTTTTATGACAATTAAACACTGGGAGACATTTACTGATACCTGATTCTAGTCATACTGGAACAGCACTAAAATTTCAAAGCAGGCCCAAAAGAACCATTACGGGCACAATTAGCGCTAACGGATGAAAGATGCTGTCACAGAAGCACTAACAACACAAGCCTGTGCTTCAAATGACTTGCTAAACACCATTCCAGAATCCAACAGATTACACAGTGCATTTGTACTGCTGATCATTTCCCTCATAATCCGATTCTTACAATATGCCTGAAAGTATACTAGTCCCTGTAGTCTTGCTCTGTTTGCCACTGAAAAATGAAAAAAGCACATTTTAGCTGTTTCTGAAAGATGGGGAGGAGGGGAGGAGAAAAAGAGATGTATGTTATGCTTTGCTCTTTTTTAAACAAACAGTACTGAAGAAAGAGAAACAGCAAAGTGGTCTTGTGGTTTTGGGTTTGGTTTTTTTTTTTTTTAGTCTCACTTCTTTTTCCTATATTCTCATGCTTCGCATTTTTCACCTCTCCATTCTACTTCCCTGTGCACTGCCACATCATCTTTTGGCCGAAAGAAAGATTCCATTCTCACAACGGGAGCCAACACACATTTCTCTTACCTCAAAATCTCCCCCTGGCAGAAGCTTCTTTTCCCCCTGATTCCAGAAAGGTGAACACTAACTTTTGGGTTGTCAATTAATAAAACAATGAAATACACGACCTTCTTGAATAGGAAGCAAAAAAAAACCACCCCACCACAAAAACCAAACAAAAAGAGGCAAAAAAATATTACAAAGTCAAACCAGTTTGCCTATGACTGCCATTTTCTTTTTCAACTAAACGGTCACAAATTATTTTCTTATGCTTCCTTTCATCATTTTTTATACAAGATACTATTACCAGGAACAGAAGAAGCAAAGAAATGAGAACAGGCAATACCTTGTCTAAAAATAACTATTTCTAACTCTATGTACGCTTTTCTGTTTCTCTTAACTTTAAGCTGATTAGATTTCCACTTTAAAATTGGAGAAGGGACGAACAAGGGATGAACAAAAAGAGAAGACTGCTTCCTTTAGGGTCTGAGACAACAATCTTTAAGATGTTTTTAAGCACTTGTTATTCTCTGGTTCCGAAGATGAAGTGGTACCAAACTAGCAGAAAAGAATTATCACTCCAAGAATAGCTAAAAATGGAAAGTGATCACCTAAATTAAAAAGGCTGAGAAAGATTAGGGAAAGTTTAGATAAGATTTATGTCTAGAGTGCAAGCAATAGGAATGAGTTATAAAATACCAATCTATAAAACATCTTAAAAGAACATTTAATATAGAGCTTGTAGAAGGGATAGTTAGTATCAGTTTTCACTGTGACAGCAACTTGTAGTTTAAACTAGTTGTTAAATTTGTGCTAGAGACATGCACACACTAAAAATTAAATGCCCTGCCCTTTTCCAAATGCTAAGAACAAGTGCTTGATTAATATTATGTAAATGTATTCCTATTTTGATCATGACCAAGCAGAAAATGTTCATTAAGATGCAAACACAATATGCTGAGAAAGTGTCAGTCCACTTCTTTTGCAAATTATTCATTAGGAGTCAGGCACTACATTAACACAATTAAATTTCTACGACAATAAATACACATAGATCTGAAGCTTAATGCGGGATGAAATGATGAGAACACTCGCATTTTGAGACCAACTTTAATGTACTGCTACATAAAGTTTCACGACTGGTGATGGTCTGATTTACATTTTGTGAAACAGCGTATTAGACAGACAGACTTATTTGGCTCTTCCCCAGGAATGCTATTAATCTTGTCAAAAGTTTGTAAAACATATTTTGATAAAAGCTGCTGCATATTTACAGTTTTTATACAATAAACAATAAAACTACTACTGCTACAGTTAGAGTTTTAGTCTGATGTTTACAATGCACTGAAAAACAGAAATCAAAATCAGTGAATAAGCTTATGAAGATTAAATAGACAATGCGCTTATTCATAGCTTTAAATGAACATTAAAAGAAGAGGATAAAAGCCAGTCACGGAACAGGTATTTCAAAGAAACAGAAAAATTAATACAGTTTCTGGTTTGAAGTTTTTTATTTTAAAAATCTTCATAGGTGTGATCAGAGAAGCCATTTGCCACATCAAAGGAATCTACACATATGCTTTTAAAAGCAGCTCCACGAGGACAGCACTACGTTTGGCCAAGCCTCATATCAACTTAATGTACAGCACTGACTCCTTCCCAGCTCCTTCCTCCAACTACCCTCCCAGATTCCAAGGAGAGTAGTCAGAGGGAATGTAGCTGGCAAGAACTTTACTCCTTGCAAAACTAATTCCCATATGAGTTTCTGATAGCTCACAGTGCTTGATTGCCCAACTCTGTTCCTAAAAATGCCTCTCCAAGTCTACAGTGATTTTTTCCCCCCCGCCTTTGCAGTACCACAAAGGTCTGGAATGTTGCAACGGAGCTGCTCTTTCCTCCCTGGAATCTGCTCTAGTTTCTTCTCTTTCACTTCTGGTAAGAGGGAAACAACCCACCACAGTATAATTACCAAATTTAGAAACGAGTGCAACTATTTACTAAATGAATATTGGCCTCAAAGCTTAAATTCCTAGCAAGGAGAGTTTTTAATGTTGAACAGGGACTGTTTCATAGTAGTAGTGAGAAAGAATAACACAGCTGATGCCAAGAAAATGGCATTTATCTACAGCTATTTGAATCCAAGCTGGTATACTCCTAAAATGAAGGACTGTCTGCATAAGAGATTTTTAAAAGTACAGGAAAAAAGCGAATATTTCTAAAAGAACCTAACTAGTATACAATGGTCAATAACTTGACCATTGCATCTAGAGCATTTTAGTGCAGGGTGGTGCTTTCTTTTATCTTAGGAGTTTCTGGAAGGACCACAATGGCCACATCTGCCATGAAATCTGCATGCCTCCAGAATTTATGGATTTAATCTCCCAAAACTCCTTTGAGATTGGTATCTTTCCATTTTATAAACAAGGAAGCGTAGCACAAACAAACCATTTGCGTGTGTGGACACACACAGAGACCAGAACGTAAAGCTAGACTGCATAAATCCTGGGCTTAGACCTTAATCATAGTATCAGTTTGACTTGTCATGTCTCTCTTTAGCCCTGACAGATCCAAAAGAGCAGCTGATATTTCAAGAAGGGCATCTTGAAATCTTACTCAAGTTTGTTTCGCAGAAGAAAAACTTCAGCTGCACACCAGAATGCGTATTTTATTTTCTCTTCTTCACCAGAATGTTTTGTTAAATAGCTAGATTGGATTTATTTTGCTGCAGTATCACCTTATGCCCTATTTTGCTACTAATGCAGTTCTTTAATATGCATAAAATTACCTGTTTGGGCACTTGACACTGAAGTAACTGGATTAAAAGGTCATATTGTGCTAGGTTTGAATCTTGCTTATTGCAGAGAGTCAAGATAGTAATGAAGCTGACACTCAGTGCAGATAATTCAATTACATTATTGCATGAAGTACAATATCTTATCAAAATCAGTTGAGGCACTGGTATCCTTTGAGGATGACAATAGACATCACACAACTATCAGAAAAAAAGTTTTGTCATCAAAAGTTTACCTTTCCCTACTCATTTCTCTAGTGCACTTCAAATTACACAAAATTATATACTTGAGGTAAAAAAAAAAAAACAAACCAGGTGGGTAAGCGTTCCGTCCCTGAAGTGTCAGGTCTGACAAGAAGTGACGCTTTCCAAACTAATTACAGGTTTAGAGAATTGTACTTAGTTAAACTTAACTATACTAATTAGGCCCCTCGAGAGAAAAAGGATAGCTGGCTTTCAAAGAGTTTATTAGCATGGGACCACATTGCTAGTACCTGTATAGAGAGACAGAAAGACTGCTGCATACCTGTTAGTGAAGGGTTAGCAAGAGGGGAAAAAAAGCAATAAAAATCAGTGTCTCTATCAAGTAAAAGGTTAACGCAAATTTAAAATTTGGTTGAATAATCAGACTTATCTTACCTAGACATCTGGTAGTTTTCCCTGAGAATAAGGCCCAAGATATCAGTGATACAGTACTACATTGCAATTAGATGTTTACCAATAAATTATTTGAGAATTTGCCCTCATATTTTAGTTCCACCAACATGGTTTCCATGTGGACAGAGTATCAGACTAAATAAAATGCACAGCTGAGACTGTACGCACACAAAATTCATGTACTTTGATGTATTTTCTGAGAGTCCCTTGAGACTTACAAGCTTTACAGTTACTGCTCTGGCAAGGTCTGGTACCATGTGACGTTTCTTGCTCTTTATCAGTAATGATTTAGTAGACTGGTCGAGCTGTTTGAAAGCTAGGTGAAAGAAGTTCTGGAACGTTCATTCAAGATGTATGTTCCCCCTCCCCCATAATACAAGTAGTAATTATGTAATGATTTTTTGAAGAGATTATTAATTAAGGAGTACATGACTACTAGAGATGAGTATTTGGGAAAAGGGCATCTTTCTCTTTGATAGTAAATTTCTACACAATACTTATTTAGCTTGTTAAAAAAGGGAGCTTTATTTCCCTAAAAGAAGTCCTTGTTAAGTGAAAGTCATGCCAAAATTGCAAAGGAGAATGTCAGCAGTGTTAGCATCAAAAATAGATGCAGTGCTACATAAGTACCTGGCTATATTCCTCCGCTTGCTTTGTGGATGGCAGCTAGTTTTGCAGAGGTAGGTTTGCTGACCTTTGTAAGCATTCCACTTGTTAGACTGGGCTCATTACTGCTTTGTTTTTCCACTTTGATACTCAATGTTAAAACTGATCTTAAAATTGCTTCAATCATTTCTTTGTGCTTCTGGAGATGAAAACAATTCTTTGCATCTTGCAGTTTCCGCGATATTATTATCTGTCCTTTCTATCGCATACACGCCACGATTTTTGTTCCTGGAGGCATTCGGTAAACTCATATTCTAAGCATTAAGCATTAGATTCATTAAAAAAAACAACTTACATACTATTGTAAGTTCACCCTTCACAGAATTAAAAACTGAATTAAGACCTTCAATAAAATTTTAAAACATATCTTAATACTGACCACAGTTTATCATCCATCAGTAGGTTTCCCTTGCTGGCTAGAATAAGAAACCATCACTTAATCTAGTCTATCCAGTGAATTATACAACATTAACTAATCAGAGTTTTAGAAAATGAAATCATAGAAGTTTAAGGTTCTAGAAATACATGTTCTCTCTCAAACTATATATTTTATCATTCAAGATACCGCAAAGTCTAGTGACAGAACTCAGGAAGATAACCCACTCGACCCGTTCCCAGCTTCCACATTCACTTCAACGTATAACTCTTATAGGTCCCCAGAACAATTACTGCTTTAAGAACTAATCTAAATTACTGTTTTGAAACTACATGCCCCCAAAGTGGATTTTTCTCCTGATATCCTAATATTTAGAGCAATGTAAAAGTTTATGACAGATTTCCCTATTTTCAGGTTTTTCTACAAACCTGGTAAGAAACATTTACAAACAGGAATCAATAGTCCCACAGCAGACCCAATTAATGAGATCAAGAATTATAATCTGTCTACCTGTGAACTACCTTCTATACCTGGCAGTCCACACATAATTATCCATTTGTTGTTTAAAACAAATACAGCCTTACTGTAACGGATGTCATCAATCAGCACGCAACCTTTGTCTATGCAAATCAGTCCCAGTTGACTTCTACATATTATAGACACATTAATTTTTTTATTAAGGATTTAATGGTATTTATAATGCACTATACCAACAAACCAGCACAACTAGTATAGTTGGAAATACTGCTATAAACTGTACTGGATTTTTCTGGCAGCAAAAAGAAGCTGAGCTGGTAATGTCAATGTAAAAACCAGGTCTTAATTCACCACTATTCTCACGAGAAAATATTGTTATGACTAGTTTGCTGTACATTTTATAGTAACGGAAGATACCCCAAGGAAAACAGCAAGCATTTTACTGCAGCCCTATTGATGCACTGAAGAGCCTGTCAATGCATTCTGGAATTTCACTAAAATTTATAGTAAAACAAAAGGTCTCTCTTCTCACCTCATTTTGTGCAAGAGAGATAGCCACCTAATTTAACTTTATAATCCAAAAGTCAGTGTTACTAGGTACCAAATATGATATGAATGTTCTTATTTATCTCTTCTTCCCTCATGTGAATGGAAACAAGGGTAAATATTTCCATTTATAGTCTATAATACATTTTTAAAAGAACTTTAATTTTTTGCACTTTTCCTGGGCAAATCAATTGTGAATGTGTTAGCAGGAAAAGCTGACATTCTACCTCTTAAACTGGAAAGAATTCTAGATTTTACATAAGTCACAGAAAAAAAAGGAGAGAAAATTGCAATGGGAATCAGGGGTAATAGGCTACACATCTATTTGCAGCAAATATCCAGAGTATCCGTTTCATAAATACATTCGAACCCAAGCACTTAGTCACTGACCAAGCAGTTCCCTACCAGGGATTTCCTGTTCACCATTGCAATAAACTGGTATTTAGTCATAAATTGGAGTTGTTTCTCTCTTCCTTATTTTCCATTATGGGTTTTTTTTTTCCAGCCATAACTTCAATTTCTTTCAAGAGGAGTTTTGTTTCCCGTGTGTCATATTGTTTTTTTACCAATATCAGAGATGTTCTTGTGTTACAAGATGGGATGGAGAGGGGGCTTTTTCAAAATACTTTCCATGGAGATCGAGGGAATCAGTTCATATGATATTAAAAACAATAGTCAGTAACATGATATCTAAAGGAAATACAGAGAAATAATTAAAAAAAATTAGCAAGCTTGCTCCAAGGGAGGTAAAGTGTCCTGAGGTCAGGGACATTCCCATTACTAATATATTAAAGGCAAAGATGAAAACAAAAGCATTGTCCTATAAATGCAGACACTATTTGCATCAGGCTGTTTGCAGAATTTTTGTATCTTTATTCTTGTAAGCAAATGTTGGGGGCCATTCTTTGCTATTGTTACACTAAATCAGATGAAAACAGAGTAACATTTGAGTGCAAGTACAGAGGAAAACCTGAGTTAAGTAAAGTATGCATTAGAACATCTTCAGGATCACTAGCACCAGTAATGAATAACAAAATACATTTACCATCCAGATGAACATACAGCACTCAGCAGCATACTTTTACAGGTCAATGGGTTTTCTATAGAGCTAGTGCTAAGAAATACTGCTAAAGTACCTTCTCAAATACGCTTGTCTAAGTCTATATGTCCAACTGCACAAGTAAGCTGTCAGGCCATAAATAAAGCAGACTATTTGGCAAGCTATTTATTTATTTCCTCAGACACTGTTTATACTGTTGCGTTTCCTTTTAAAGTTCTGTATCTGTAAAGGTATTTCAGGTTATGTATGTAAGGAAGTACTATTCAAAGTATCAACAGTTAAATTGGCTGTTTTCTTCTTTTAATGGCAGTCACAGTATTCATAGACCTTACGAAGTTTTAAAGTCTGGAAAAAGACTGATGCTTGGTTTGAGGGTCTTGAAGGGGGTATGATATCAAGTGTGCATAAAGAATCCGAGAATACCATTTTCGGCAGCTGCAAATTCCAGATACAATTCCTATACTCTTCTATTTTTACTGCTGTCATACCTGAAGCCTTATTTATAAGTGCAGAACGTCAAATACTTTCAGAGGCTCAAAAATAATACAGTTCTAATCATAAGTAACTGCAAGAGACAATACCAGTTGCATGATGCAAAAAAACAAGAACTAAGGAAAATCTGCTCAAGCTAGAAAAGTAGAAGATAACTTGGTAAGCAAGGAGGCTAAAAAAATTACTAATCCACATAGACAGCATCAAGACACATCAATGCATCAAGACTTGGAAATGGTAAGATTCAGGCTCTTATGAAAACCAGAATGGTCTTAATTGAACAGGCTGCTAGTGTGTCCATAGAGATATCAATATATGCCTCATAAAGTCAGGCTTTGGGTATATGAAATGTCAGATAATCAAATACTAAGCAATTCCAAGAGTAAACTTGTAAATAATGCAAAATATAGAGCACATTAGGCTAGCAAGCCCAATTACAAGCAGTTTCACTTGGAAATGCTGATTAGAGCAAAATGTCAGGCATAAAGTACGTAAAGAAAACGTGTGCTATAGTAATCAAGTCCAAAGATGACAAAGATGGATACCTGCAGTTTTGTTCAAATCCTCAAAGAAAAGCTGCAATCACTTGGCCAGCTGGAGACAAATATATTTTCCTGGCTACCCAGGCTATCCAAAGAACAAGCAGTAAATCTCTCACAACTCAGACTGCAGTTCACCTTCACAACTGAAGGCCTTATGCCTTCAAATCAAACTGCATTTACCAGTCCAGCTAATTTCTAAAACCGCTGTGCCTTCTGCCCAAAACCATCATTGTCTTTAGGGAAACTAAAGTGCATGTCAGCTAGCTTTCTGTCTCCCTATCTTTTTTAGACACTGGGAAGACAAAGAATGCTCTACAAATAGATAGAGAAGAAGTTATTAGTAGAGCATCTCTACTGACTTCCCAAGCAACAGTTACCATGGAAGATGGAGATGAAACTGGGACTATGGAATAACCTACATCTAATGCTGAAGTGAAAACATAGTAGAACTATTAAGACTGTTTCCCGAGTTCTGAACTGCAATCTTCCAGCTTTTATGAAGTCTTTGATTCCACTGACTTCCAACATGCTAACTTAAGACAAAGGAAAACTAGAAATAAACATCAGTCCTCGTTACTTTTCTGTCCCCTTTACCTACCATTCTTTACTCTTCATCAGAGCTCCTATGCAATGGGATAAAGCACATCTTCAACCATCCTTTCATTAATAGCTTAACTGTACACAGTGGTGAGGGAGAATCTAACCTTACAGAGCATACATACTTAAACTAAGTTACTTTCAGGGTATATTTTTTCATCTTCCTGCTACCCCTACTGTGAGATCAACTTCATAAGTTCCTGCTGCTGTCTAGCAGCAATAGCTCAGAAGCTAGCTTCTCTCTAAGTCAAAGCATCTATTTTCAGAGAAATAAAGGAGAGAAACAGAAGAAAACCCCACCGATAAACAGATATTTAAGCAATATCCACATTCTCCACTGCTCTTTCGGTCCCTATGCCTCCCAGTACAACTTTTGCTACATAGTAAACCAAGTCTCCCATTCAATTTACCTCTGTATCCCACGAAGATTATACAGAATTTGGAACTTGCAGCAAGCAAAGGAGGAGTGGGGTGTGCCTAAGTCAGCATTGCTGC
This sequence comes from Himantopus leucocephalus, assembly GCA_003993805.1. Classification (NCBI taxonomy): domain Eukaryota; kingdom Metazoa; phylum Chordata; class Aves; order Charadriiformes; family Recurvirostridae; genus Himantopus; species Himantopus leucocephalus. Next base: position 16,810,446 of record RSEF01000008.1, read on the forward strand.
CAGAAATAACGCACGTCAAAGTACATCCCTAAGACATCTAGAACATTGAGAAATGAATAAATAATACGTCTGGATTCTAGACTGCCTTTCAGAAAAGCAACATTTTTCTCAAAGCCTCTTTGCCCTCAGTTTAATATGAAATGTAACTTACAGGATACCTGAAAACAGAATATAACANTTTATTTAAAAAAAAAAAAAAACCAAACCAACCAAAAAACCCACAACAACAAAACACAAAAAAAGACATGGTTTACCAACAAAATCTTCCACATTTCAATGTAATATTGACCCAGCTTTCAGGAAAAAGCCTTACCAAAAACTAACAACTATTTCATGACATAAGTGACAAACACTTTAATGGAAAAGTAAGCAAATTTAAGTTGTGTGTTTCAAGAGGTTTGTAGTATTACTTCCTAAAATTAGAAATTCTAAACCAGTAACATATAGCTAAAGCCATTTTGCAAGCTACACTTACTTATCCTAATAGAAAAACACTCTGCTCAGTGTTCCAGAAAGGAAGGAGAGCCCAGTTAGACAGCACATTCACCAACAGTATGCACCGGGAGTTTAATTCTTGGACCTCTGCATGTAAGTGAGATAAACAGCTAATCATGTACTGTTTGAAGATACTGCCAATAGCTCAGTTTCCAGTTCAACAAGATAATTAAGCACGTATTTCCACTCACTTGTACAGGACTACTCATATTTAAAATGATTTGTTATCAGAAATCTTAGGTTTCTGGGGCTTTCTTTTTCATTTGTTTAGGGGGCACAATTTTTATTTATTTTTTTAAATTCTTGTATGATGGAGATACATACCCTGTGCATCAATGACGTGTTCACAATAACACTGAAAATGTTTTAAGATATCTCTATGAATACACTGTATAATAGTTAAACACTTTGCTTGTAAAATCAGTATCATTTTGTCCATCACTACCAAAGCAGAGACTGATGTGTTTGTTCAAAAAAACGAAACCCATCAATTTGCTGTCATGAATACTGCTTATGTAAAGAGCAAGGCCAAAATTCACAAACATGAAACCCAGAAGTGCCATGCCTTTGTCTATTAAACATGTAGGCCAGCACCTACTGACTCACTGAAGTTAAAACAATTCCAGACTTGAGAAACCGTGTAACTTAACTCCTTTCTAATTAAGGAAATCATGAAGTTATATCTGCACAATCCGAATATGCAAGCACTTATTTCTATAGAAATTTCTTGGGGTTGTTTTCCTCAGGTCATAGACTGATGTTGACCTTACAATTACCCCGTACCTTACAATTCTTGACTACTGACCTCTATCAGCCACTACTCACTTCCTTTCCTCTGGAAAAAATCATATTTAAGGATTACATGAGCTCTCCTAAAACAACCTCAGGCAAGGTCAGGTGAGTTAGCTCCTATCAGCCTTTATCATCTGTTTAAACTACCATCCTAAAGCAGATGAGGAAGCATGCACGTACGTAATCCCTTTTTTTTCAGCAAAACAGCGAGGGCAGCAACCTCCAGCGGGGCAGCAGCAGCATCTTCTATAAGCACAGCTAGATCCAGAGAAGGACCTCTGTCCCAGGACTTAGGCATCTCCTCCATTAGCTACATAAGCACCCAAGACTTAGTTTTGCAGTGCAAAAAGTCCTGTCTGGGAGTCTCAGTACTGATAAAAAAGTTTGAATGGTTGTCAAAGTGTATGAAGAGAAGCAATGTGTGTCCTTGCTTAAAGGAGAGTGCACCTTTTCCATACTCATCCATTCCTTCTGAGCAACACTATCGATCCTTTGTATTTAGCTACAACCTTTCTCAGGGCAGAGTTTACATTCCCTTTTTTCTAAATCAGAGCTATAAAGCTATGACTGCCTTATAATTTACTCCATATTCCAGCAGACTTTGTATTCTCCGTTTAATGGTAGAGCTTCTCAGTGACACCTACTGACATACACAAAGCCCTGGACTCCTACCCTGTGTGAAAATATTGAAATTTTTAAAAAGTAATACAGTTTACAGTAAATAGCATCTGGTTAACTTCTGTGCATAGGCACTTGTGAGGACCACATACCTATACACCTTCTATTGCTTCCTCTCCTCTGCCTCCACATCATTACATCTCATTGAAATAGGAAAACCACTTTCATGACCGGGTTCTAGCACTTTTGACTAGCTGCCCACATAAGGATATATCTACCCCTGTTTCAGTAGCTGCAACTAGAATATATGCTCTATCCTATACAAACACACCATGGAGTCTTAGATACAGTACAATGTGTATGAATCAACATTACAGTGATACTCCACATGTTGCTGACCATTGAGTCATGTCATGCACAATTAAGAAAATTACACTAAGCTTTAAACCAGACTTACAAAATCTACCTGACAAGTGCCTTTATGTTATACTAACACTCCCAATATTTAAGTTATTTTCTTATATTTATTCCATATTAACTAGGAAATAGTTTCTCCTCCACACACTAACAGTAACTTCCAGATCTCGAATTCCTTCTCTTTTGTCACCTTTTTTGCTCACGAAGACTTGCTGTATCCCTAGCTAGTGCAAAGGAATGTTACAAACGTTGAATAATCAAACTAATACGAATGGAAAAAGAGTTTTATGTTAAGGAATTGTTTTCCATATTATTCTGCTTTAAATCTAGACTATACAGAATCTAGACACTTAAACCACGAGAAACAGATCTAACCTCTGAAAACACCTGCGCAATCTGAAAAGGTCACTAGGGAAACACATTCTGAACTGAATTAAGTTAAAAAGATATTTCTTACTACTTCTAAAATAAAGAAGGCACCCAAAAATAACTGAACTAATCACAGTAAGCAAGAAACTCTGTTTCGTATTCACCCAAACTCCTGTTTACTAAATTGCATCAAGGGAGAAAATATAATCACAGTGAATTGAATATGCAATTATGATATGATTATGTTGCGTTTTCCCTCTTGGTACAATTTGGTAAATGTATGTTTATGCAAATGCTAAGCAATATTCCACAGGTAATGCAAGCTACACTTTTTTTTTTTTATATCTTTAGTGGAAGTATCACTAAAAAAACAGGAGTCATGAGTGCACATTTAATGCCTTGCTATAGCAGATTATTTCAAATATACATGATTGTGAGAAGAGATAAACTGTCTGGATCATTACTATTACATCTTCGAAAATTTATGCTTCTTTTAATTTATGTGTACAGTACATAAAAAGCTGAAATTCACCAGTCTGATGTAAACTTAATAGTCAGAAATTTAACTACAAAGGAAGACCACAAAAGCAGTGGTGAGAGGATGAGTTGGTCTGGTGTTTGTTTGTTGTTTTTTTTACTAGTAAGAAATACACAAAGTTGTTTTTGTTAGTAAGCCTGTTTGGTCTGCAGGCAGACTTAAATGCCTATTTTCCTCATCTCTCTGCTTCTAAAAGCACAGATTTGTAAAGTCCTAAAACAGAAATAAAAGAGATACATGACACAAAGTTAGATACCACAGAATAGTACGAAATACAGTAAAGTATTTTCAAAGATCTGAAAAGCACACTCTACATTTTCAATTTCTGCTCTTAAAAGAAAGGGGAAAATAATCTGGCAGAGGGTTTCAGGATAACTACTTTGCACTATCCTCCTTTCCAAATACCATTAATAAATATTTGTTCTTTGCTCACTAGTCTTTCTTTCCTGTGCTAATTAAATCCACTTTCTAGACTAGTCAGAGAATGCTTAAACACTTTTCAGCTGAATTGTGATCATCTTCATTTCATCCCTTTCCTTGGACAATCCTTATTTAAACTGATACAACATAATACCAGAGCTATGGAGCATTAAGGTTTTTATAAAGAAGATCCTAAGTCACAGTACAATGTATTCTCCCATGATCCTAACATAACGCATACAGCAATTAGTTACAATGCTTTAACTAGTAGTTTGAGTCTTTGCCCAGAAAGTAGGAAGCTTCATTCAGTGTCCTCCCCCAGGACATAAGCTCAGATGGGCTAAGTGTACGGTCAAGTTAGTACATTATTTAGATGGTGATCACCATAAGAAAACAACTCAGAAAGCAAGAAGTTGATCTTGATCGACCCAGACCGTTATTAGAAACCTCACAACTTGTCACTGCATTAAATATTTCATTACTAAACCTCAGCTAGAGGAAGCCCCAGGCTAATCTTGCCAAGATCAAACTGCTATTTAAAACCAGCACTAGATCATATAAGTATTCTAAGATATTTCAAAGTATCAGTCTCATGCAGACTGCCAAATTCCAAAATACAACTAGCAAGCTTACATCGATTACACCATACAATAATGAAGCAGTTAACCTACATCTGTACAAAGAATTTTAATTAGCAAAAAGCCAAAGATTACATCCATTTATTTTTTTCCACCAACTTGCATCAACACGTCACATTCACTATTTAAGTCTGTTTTAGTGATTTATTTTTCAATGATTCACCGAACCTTGACTTGCTTCAAAAGTAATGAATCACATCATCACCAGATCTCTGCTCAGGACCGAAGCTTGATGGACTTTATTGAATGATCTCTTGTAAATATAAAAAAATTTCTATTCCTAGTAGTAAACTACCAAGCACTGTCATCCCACTGTACAATGTGCTGGTTGGCAGAACTAAGTCAATACCAGAAACTTGCTGTGTAAATATCAGTTCTAAATAAAATTTTAAGTTGCAACTACTTATCTACCCAGCAAACATGTTTGTATTACAATTTAAAACTATGGAAAAGAAAGCTTTTGTATTCCACTTATCTTTCAGTTTATAATGTAGGAAACAAGTTAGGAATCCAGACATCATGCACTTTAAAATCTCTAACAAGCAAAACTATAGCTTATATATATATCTTATATATAATTATATATTTTGGCCAGACTTCACTAACGCTGATTAGAAAGATAAGGATTCTGAATTGTAAAATGATTCCTCACATGTTTAGTAACACCCCAAATGAGATGTGCAAGGTTTAACAACCATTCTCATTTACATTCTCCCCCAGGCAAAAAAATCACGCATTAGGAAATGCCTGAAAGCAGCTGTAATTGAGCACTGGAGTTGTTCAATAATTGTCTTTCCATAATTAAAAAACAAAACAAAAATAATAGGAAGATATGGAAGCCTTAGAGGTACAAAGCGGCATGGAATACACGAAGAAAAATTTTCTCAGGGGAGAAAATCTGATATGCCAGAGTAGCGGTTTGTTAAGAAATACCTCAGAAAAGGGAAAACGCTGTATGTACAGAACTTCGGGCATAGAAGGTTCAACCCAATCAAGTAACTCAAGCTCACCTCTGTTTCCAGTACTCTAATATAACACTAACAGTCTTGTCAATGGCAATTACTTCTCTCATAACCCTCCTCACTTGTGAATTAGGCTGGGTGAGACAGGATTTGTGTCTTGCTAATCAATGTTTAACCATTTTAAGAGAGACACTTGAATTCTATATTTAAAGATTACTTTCAAAGGAAGATTATCAATTATATATACTTTCCTGAAGCAAAAGATCATAAGCTATTCTCAAAAGACTTTTAATCAACAAAATGGAGCCTGGGAAACCAGTCATGAAAAGTCCATTTTGAAATCTAGCAAAATGAAATTATTTTTTGCCATAAAGTGAAAACAAAGAAGAGAAAAATGACGCTCTTCTATACAAGTATCTGCAGAATTGTGACAGATGACAGAGCTTGCACAATCTAAAACCCAACATCACTCAGAAAATCTGCAGCTTTGCTGTGATGTGGTCTCATGTACTTCGTACAAATTGAGGACTATCACCTGAGCTTGGAGGTAAAGAAAAATTGAAGTGACAGGTCATATTTTCCTTGTTTTCCGTATTTTACTGGTTCTGAAAATAGTACTTAATCATTTTGGTTCAGTGACATCCATGTTCAGTCTCTGATACATCTGTAGCGCTATAAGAACCAGAAGAAAAATGTTTCATTTGGGTGGCCCTATTTCCAAGAATGCCATCTACAAATTTGATTTCAAAACCTGATGCATGAGCCAAGATTTCAATGACAGAAGTTAAAGCACATTCAGTTAATTCAAGTAATAACAAAAAATTTAACTGTAAAACCATTTGTCAGGAAATATAGCTTCATTTCTAAATACGTCCCCAAAAATCAATGTCACTTAAAAAGCCAACTTAAAATTTCTATTGCAATCTTCATCTATAACATAAGAAATCAAGAGGGCACTGACTTCAGGAGAATGGGGGCAAGTGGCACTGCCCAGAAACATTTTCCAAATTGTAAGAAAGCAGGAGAGAATCTGTTGCTAGGCATTTGCTAGTATTTTTAATGCTTTTCCTGTTACTGAGCTTTATTCATGAATTCATATTGTATTTGGAAACTTCTGACCAGTAAGTCTAGTCAGACACTTCACATGCCCATGCCCTGACTGAGAAGCCTTTCTCTACCCTCACCCCAATCCCCTCAAATAAGTAGTTAGCGACAAAATTGCCTGAATGTATCTGAGCACCCAATCCAAAGCCCAACGTGCACGTACTATGCTGTTCCTTCAGCCAAGAGACTCTGCTTGTGGTCTAGCCTGGAGTTCATGTCAAACCTTGAGGGATATCGGTGTAAATGGGTCCATGAGCTGGCGCAAAGCCCGTTCTACTGTTTCTGCCAAGGAGCCCTACCTTTGGCAGATGGGAAGGTCAGGCCCATGAGGCAGAGAATCACTTAAACCAAGACAGCAAAATCCATCTGGGAATATGAATCAGAGCTCTTTTATGAAGGAGGGGCACTGGATTTCTAAACACTTAGCTTCAATCTACTGTGCTAACACTGATTGCCGACCACCACCAGCTCAGTTCTCACATGGATTTATAGCAGCACATTTGGAAAGGCTAACTCATATCACCAGGGGATTAAATTTTCTTGAATTAGTATTCCAGAAATATGATGATCAAACTTGATTACTGCCACTGAGATACATTAATATAGAGGAGCCAAAGCAGAAAAAAGGAACAATTCTATTATTATACAGGCTGTCCCAGTAGAATAGGTTTGAACTCTTCAAATCAAAGTAATGCCAACCAGTTACAGTAATGGGGTTATTGAAAGTTCAATTACATTTTTAAGAGTTTTCCTGAATTACAAGTTTTCCTGAATTTCTTAATTAGGAAAAAATGCAGTATATATTATTACTATTATTATTATTCTCCTCCCTTTTTAAGTAATAGGACTTTTGTTCACCAAAATTGAAATGTCATTTTATAATTTTAAACTAAAGATGTTCAGATTAAATTGGACACTAGCCAAAAAAAATGCCTCAGAATATTTGCTTCAGTTGAGTAAAATAAAGCTTCTCCACTAGGTAGCCTAGATGAAGGAAAATTACTTGCAGACAGATNGCATATTGGTCCCTCTGCACCCTTCAATACAGAGTCCCCCACAACAACTTTTTTTACTCAAAAAAGTGTAAATAGTAACTAATCTCATGAAGTTTCTGTTCCAGTATCAATGTAAAATCTGAATAAAACTGGAGTTAAGCACAATAAATACACCAATGCAACCCTACGGTTACACAGAATTGGCCATACTTAGGCTAGTGGTTCATTCACTTCGCTATCTTGACTAACTGTGGCCAAGACTCACTCTTCCTATTTCGTAAAGACATGAACAATTAGTATAAGAGGGAAGAAAAATTAAATTTCCACCTGACGTGACTGAAATATAGTGGCACTACAGCAGAAAAGCTGAATAGACTAATTTTTCCTGCAATCAGAGAGTCATTGCACAGAAAGAATCTGGTTATGGGTACTCACATAAACAATTCAGATTAGCAAAGCTGCAGATCAAAGCCCTCATCATCCCCCGCCCCCAAAATTAAAGATAGAAATGCTCCTATTTTCCATTTTAAACTCCTCTTTGCCAAAGTGGTATTACTTCTTACTTTGCTATTCCCATCTGCAGGATGTCAGACATATCAATTAGATATCATAAAAACACTCTACTTCCCATCGGTGTGTTTTGTAGGCAGTAGCTGGGAACAAGCGACACTCTAAGTTACAAGTGGATACAAACATAAATAGCACCTCCCTGGAGATCTATATGTGGACCCTGAAGCATCCTAGGAATCAGGTTCCCAGACTCTGAACTTCAGCTCTGCACGGCTGCTGCCTTTATGAAAAGAACTCTTTGGCTCAGCTACAGTTGTCTTGGAAACAGCAACTTTGATTTTTAGATCTTTGGTATACGCGATATTTCAGCCATATGTTGCATGTGCTTAAGTTCTCTACACATTCCTCCTCTTTAAAACCGAGGGAAGAGAAACTGAATGATTCCAAAGTTCAAGTAAATGCACGCAATGTACTTCTCAACGAAGAGAAACATGCTTGCAATCCAGAATAACCACAAATTTCAGCCACTACAAGCATACTTGATCCGTGTTTTTTCCTCTGTTCCAAACAGTTGTGACAAGACGGCACTTGAATAGTTAAGTCTGTTTTTTTGATAAAGCCATGAGATGGGCTTAAGCTTGCTTCTTAACACAGCAAACTGCTTGTTGTGCATTACTCCTGCATTAATGGTCTCAGAGAGGTTCCAATACCGATCACACAAGGGGTATTGCTGGGCAGAAAACAAGCTCTCCGATAACCCAATCAGTTTGTCTGTCTCTCTCCAAACTGGGACCAGCATGGTACTTTACAGCACCTCAGGAGACACAGTAAATAGTCTTGGCCTGACGGCACGCCGATGCTATAGTAAGCATCATATACACACGCTCTTCTAAAAAATAACCCTAGTATCCTGGGACATACAAGACTGAGCTATGATCTTGATTCCAGAANAAAAAAAAAAAAAAAACAAACAAACCCACACCAAACCAAAAACCAAAGACAGCAAAATACTGCTTTTAAAAACCTATGAAATAAATAAAGCAGTGCAACTGCTCACACGCTTGGCATTACAACCATGATTGCCTGTGTTTCCATATTTTCAGCTTTAAAACAAAATGAACAGTACTATTATAGCTGCTGTATTCCTTCATCCTCAAAAATCTGGATAAGCAACCAGGGACAAAGAGTGCCCACTTCTCTGTCCCTCAGGGTGCTCAATATCGAGTCCCAACCTCAGCCCAAGCAAAGAGCACCCTAACAATATGGGTTCATAAAACAGAGATCACTTTCTAACAAGTTGGCAATTGTTTTCTCCGTTACATTCAAACTCTTCACTTCAGAAGCCAGGTACATAGATACCTGACCAATGATTCTAAAAGTTTACATCCAAAGAAACAGTAACTAATTTAGGAAAATTGAGAACCAGGTGAATACTAACGGTCAGTATGGGTAAGATCTCTTGCAACAGTTGACTTGAACACTGTGCTGCAGCTAACTCACAGCTTCCGAGATTAAACACAAATCCCACTCTCACAACGTATATGTTTGAACTTTAAAGAGATGCCCTTGTTTTATTTTGCACATTTTCATTAATGAGGATCAGTTCTAATTAAAACTATATAAATAAACCAGACCCAGAGGACTCTGGCCTTTTGAAGTCAAATGCGATTAGGAAGCATTCAGCGCACTCCTAAATGAAGGCTTTTTCACTGTGGATTTCTTCCTCCCCACTCCTGGGGATAAGTAAGTAAATAGATCAATCAATGGTGAAGAAAAAGACAAGACAGCAAGTTACTTTGCCATGGGAACAACTCTTAAAATTCAAAATAGATCACTTTCTCCTATTTAAATATAAATGCAGTGTAAAGCAGTTGCTACAATGAATGACAAGTTCTCAATGTAGAGCTACTACCACAAGGGTTTCCAACCTCTAATGTGTGACAATATCAGCTACAGAACAGAAATACAAGCTACAAACCACTTTATCTCCACCTTAAGCACATCCCAAACAGAAATCAAAACACTCAGGCAGGAAAGTAAGTGTTGCTCCCCTCTCAAGCAGAAGACAATAAATTTCAAATATTTAAAGGCAGTCAAACAGCAGAAGTATCACTTGCCAATTATGAAATCCAAAAAGCCTAACTCTTTCTCAAGGAAAAACCAAGGAAACAGTTTTCCGTGAGGAAATACAAACAAACAAACAAAAATACCTGAGAGATGAAAGTGTGAGTTGCTTTCTTTTTCACTGTACTATTACAAGTAATAAAGAAGAAACATGTCATCTTAAGATCTGTTATTTATTCCACCAACACACTCAGAATGTAATCCATCTCTCATCCTTCAACATGTTCTATCATGTTTCATACTGTTATAACACTGAAAATCTATGCAGTGTTTCAAATAAATACTAAATTCACACACATTTAAACACTCTCCAAATGCTACTTAGACCTTTAAAATTAAGATCTGGGTTTTTTTTTCCTGATTTGCATTCTATAAAGAAATCTTATGGAACCCTTGCGTATCATGTGGACAAACCTGAAACCAGCTCAAAAATAAAAGCAGCACAGTTGCACAAATACGGCTCTGTGCAAGCTCAACTGTAGTGTTCTTGGACTGGAACTAGAAACTCCACATGATATATATTCACAGTATTCCATAGATGGCAGGTGACAGGTTTTCGTATCAGTAAAATAAATCATTAAAGATTGCAAGTATCAACTCTTCAAAGGAGTTTGGGGAAGTTTTACCTATACTTTCATCTTCTTACTATAAAAGCTCTGTATTTTGATTTATAAACTAAGTTGTTAGTATCTAGCAAATAAATTGAAACTGAATATTTTTCGGCACTTTTAGTTTGGAGATAACATGATAAATTCTCTGCTTTCAATTTCATATAATGCTGCTGTTATCAGAGTTCTATCTACTATCTGATTTCAGTAAAAATTGAGAAATGTCAGAACACGGCACGTGGTTAACACAACCAGCCGCTTATGCCATACCTGCAGCTGAGTAATGCTGCCAATCAACCACGCACACAAACAGCATCCACAGATGGGTCAGGAGGGCAGAACAGAGGAAAACCAACGGAGTGCACGGCAGGGAGGGGGCTGCTACTGAAAGACCACATAGCATTTTTGTCCACATTTTAAAGTGGCTGGTGGAAAACTAGAGAGGGTGCAGAAGTGCCATAAAAGTGATTGAAGAATCAGAAAGCTACCTTACAATGAGAGGCTTGGGGAATTCAATGTGTTTAGTTTTCCAGAGAGATTGAAAATTGAGATGATTACAGGATATAAGTACTTTCACAGGGAAAAATACCACGGGGGGGGGGGCACAGAGAACAAAATAACGAGATCCCGTAGCTGTAACGCGAGACCAACCATGTCCGTATTTTAAGAAATGGAGGCTTTATTTCAAAATAGTGAAAGGCTTTAAAGGTCATCTCATAAATAAGCAAACGAAATGCTCCATTTCTTGATGATATTTTCAGAGCCAGACTGGATCTCCTCCTGGAAGGAATAGATTAACAAAATTCTTGCTAGGTACCACTTGAAATTTAAGTGACTAATGACAGACAAAAGGTCAGTCTAAGTCTTTACTTGCCTCCTGAAGATGCAAAAGCTACAAATGTACGCAATGCTGAAGAACTGTCAGGCAAGTCCTTGCAAAAAAGGGTCAATAGGATGCAGAAAGGGACACATGGTATTTAAGGGAAGTGGCCCAGTGCATACATTAGCTAACGGCTTTACTGGTTCAGACCAAAGCTCCAATGCCCTTGTTCTGACAAAGGCCAATAGATGTCCAGAGAAGACATAAAAACAGGTCAAGCACATGGTCATATCTTCCTGATGTATTTACTACTGTCCACCTACTTGCAACTTGGTAGATAATGAATTTTTAGACCAAAGATTTTTCCAGCCCTAGTTTGTCTAAGAAATTCAATAATCATTATATGCTGTGGCATTGTGTTCTACAGTTCACCAGTTTGGTTCAGTATTTTTGAAGCTATCAACAATAGCTTATTTTTGATCGTATTCTACACTTGTATAATAAGCATTCTTTGCTCACTTTTTCCATACTACTCATGATTTTCCAGGCTCCTACGTGTTTTTTTTTCCTAACATGTTTTCCCAAGTCTGATGAGTCTTGGTCTACTTAATCATCCCCTATATGGGAGATGCTTTAATTTCTTTGATTATCCTCACCAGTCATGTATCTTTTCCAACTCTGCTATAACCTTTTCCGAGGTGAAGGGCAAGAAAGGACAATACAGCAGAATTGCTGTATCCAAAGGAAAAAAAATATTCTCTCATGCTTCTTCATTTGTTTTTAATGGCTTCCACCATGCTACATGCATTTTTGACCACTGTTGAGAAAGCTAACTTCTCTAACTCTGAGATCTCCTCCCTCAGTGAGGACAGACGATTCAGAATCTAACATATGTAAATTTGGGATTGTTTTATTCAAAATACATTCAGATACGACAAAATTGACTTTCACCTGCCATTACCCAGTCACCTGGTATTGAGAGATTCTTCCCCTGAATAGCTTGTTACCATCAAACTGACATCCCACAATGCACAATAATCTCTATAAAACAAACAGAAAAGTGCGTATCACAAGTACAAATCATGAATTAGTGCTCAGTAAAAAATACAAGTAACAATTCTAATCCCAATCCTCAAAAGATTCAGGTTATTTTTTCAGCTAATTAACAGGACAGAAGGGCTTTTAAAACACATCACAAATCTCATTCAGCTACCATTTAGCCCTCTCTCTAAAGCATTAGAAGGAGCAGGAATCAGATGTAAAGGAGGAGATACCTGCAGAGGTCACACTGTGTGGTTATTTTTAAAAGACCACACAGTCCCCAACACTCAATGGCTTAAACTCCACTATTCCAAAATACATTAAAGCAGTTTCCAAGCAATAGAGCTTTTTATTTTTGTTTTTTAAACAGACTTCTTCAGAATTTAAGTTTAAAGATACACATGTATATACACTTAAATAAAATGCAAAAGCATTCCCTGGGTACTACTGTATCCAGGGTAACTATATTAGAAACTTAAGAAATCTAATTGCAGAAGTACACCCCAGATCAATCAATTTTACTACTAACAACTGTCTACTCACAAGACACCAAACCCCTCAGATTTAAGCCAATCCTACCATGTGGCTTTATTAAAGCCTGGAAGGGCAATGTTGGTTTTTTATCGTTGAAACTTTAGCTTCAAAAGTTTTTACTATTTAATATGCAAAGTAATGTCACAATGTTGAGACCACACAGTTTCAGATAGCGTCAAGGTAACACTGTCCTCCCTAAGTGAAAGTGCTGTGAAACCATACAATAACAATTTCTCATGTGATGAACACGAGAACAGCACAATGGCAATAGGGAAGAGGAAGAATATCAAATTCACTGTCTAGCTCCTATCTCATTTCAGTAAATCTGTGCCTAACATGCCTTTATAATTTCTGTGCAACAATACATCTGCTTAGTGTTTTATGTTCTCTTGATAACACCACTTTCTGCAAGAGTTTATATGACATGAGAGTGCATCATCCTGAATTCATTTTGTTCCCTGCCATTTGTGACATTATTAACCAACTGGTTTTCCTGTGCATTGGACAAGAACAACCATTTTGAACATTTAAAGTTTTCAAAACTTCAAACTGTGCATTTTATAATGGTTTTGTTTGTTTGTTTGTTTCATTTGAGGCCCATTTTCCTGGCATAAATTTCACTACAGTAGAATTTAAAAACATGGTTCATGCAGACATGCCTACAGTTAAATTATTTGTTGATTTAATGTTAAATTTATATTGTGTGGTTTGTAAAATAGAAAAATCTGTTCAGAGACTGTAAATTTAAAAGGCTTATTTTAAGTTACTTAGACCTACTGGGCTCCTATTCTCCCCTAAAGCCAAGCTTGCACAGACTCTTCACATCCTTCAGCTGTCTATCCTCACCCTGCAGATTGCTATGTCTCAAAATACAGTAATGCTATTATTGCATATACAGAGCCATGAGTTTGAATGGCCAGGCTAAATTAGCTTAAGATAGTATTTGTTACTCTCAAACTCATGTAACTCATCTTTAGTTCCACTGAGAGATTACAAACACATCACCATGTTCTGAAGCAACAGGCTTATGACAGTGGAGGTAAAATAACATGTGAGGCTGGAAAGCACCAAAAATATTAGACTGTTATTCTGACCTTCTGCACTTCCTTTGTTTCCAAAACCAGACTTCAAAAAAAAAAAAAATCACCACAAGCCTTTGTGTATCATTTCTTAGGATTTTTCCCCCCTTTTTTTCCAGAGACGGAAAAGCTCTCTCATTAATGAGAAGTCCTATACTTTTTTAAACTTACCACATCTTTAGAGTAACAGCAAGGCCTTGCAACAACAGCTAACATAGTTATCGTAGGGAATAATTAATATGCAGCAGCTTTTAAATTCATCATCTGGCAAAGGGGGTAGAAGAGAAGAAGAAATTGTCCTGTCCCTTGTTCTGAGGGAGACAATGAGATGGTAAGTTCTCTTGCATTTATCACTGAGAAACCTAAAGTTGCAGTAACAAGAAGTGTGTTGATTAGTTAGTGTGATAAGTGGAGCACTGGGCCAAAAAGAAAACACAAAAATCTGTATTCATACAGGGGTTACTCAACATCTCCCCCATTACTTTGTTCTGGAGCAAGTTGGTGGTATGCTTCCATGAAGCACAACTAAGGAATCACGTCTGCAGAGGTCTGCTATCCATTCTCACAGATGTCAGTGAAGTATTCCATTTGCAGTATCTCATAAGGGGTTTTTAGAGAAGTCCCTCACTGACAGTTCCACAAATTCCAGTAACACAAATACCACAGCAAATTTTCCACTTAAACAGTAGGGCCATATATTGTCATTAGAGAAGGAACACTGTTAAAATATGACCAATTTCAGCTCTGTGGTTTCAGATCAATATAGCAAGTCTTCAAGGAAGGAATAAGACTCCTTGAAGAACTACATTTCATCTTTGCAGACAGGGGGAGGATAAAAAAAATCAGAAAAAAAAAATCAATACATAAGAGGTTGTTTTCCAGAACGTTATGAAATGTTATCATCTTACAAGCAATTTTACATGTCTTTTCTGTTACCAGCATCATTTACAGTATGCTGTTCTCCTTAGTTGATTTTATTTAACTTACTTGCTGAGTAAGTGGTATTCAAGCTGCTCACAGGAAGAAACCATGGAAATGTCAAAGCAGGTTAAATTCTTGAAATAGCCAGTGAGCTCCCAAGGCTGACAGACTACTGCTTATTTAAGGAATAGAATAATAAGTATAACACATTTGTCCATATATACATTAAATATATAATAAAGTCATGCTATTAAAGACTTCCCTAAGGTACTGTGCAGAAATTATACTGTCCCTGAAATAGTCAGTCTTCTAAACGTACGCTCTCTCCTCTGAAACCTTAGTTTAATAAGCTTAATTCCAATTAATCTAAAACGTAACTAACTCTATAAAGGTTTTATTTCAATGCCTAGCGAACATAGTTATTTAAATAATTAACAAACCACATGGACTAATAACTAAAAATATTTCAGGAAATCCTTTAACCCAAACTATAAAGATTTTCTCAGCACTATGATGGGCACAGGACTCCAAGGGAAGAAATTGCTCTATATCCTGTGTGATGTACAACGGAACAAATGGCAAAGAAAGAAGAGAAGACCCGTAAACTTCTATTTTGTAGTAACTTCAGGACAACACATACCATGAACAGACTGATGCTTAAATCTGCATCATAAATGCAGCACTTCAGAAACATGCAAGTGAGCTGTGGAACAAATACCTGGGCAGAAACATGCTTAGAGAAGCCAAGTTCATATCTTTGAAAGAGGCTACAGTAGCCTGAGTTAACATACGGGCTCATTCAAACCTAGCTCACGTAGCTTTAAACAGGGTAAGGGAGACTAAGCAGTTCCCTGTCAGGTGACACAAGGATAGCAATATAGTTTTCTATCTATAGTAATATTTCTCAAATTTGTACGAAGAAATACCAAGTTTAAACTTGAGTATAAATACAAACAGCAGCTTTTTACGTATACTGTCCCATACCTGCAATATATCTGTTTGATCCATGTCCTTCACAGGTAGACTGTATCATTTCTGTATTAAGGTGTCCCTATGGATATTTTTAAAATTACTTTCCATCTGAAATATGAAGACTTTTTCATTCCCTTCCCCCTCATATAAACCATTCAGCTATATCCCTGGGACTCCACAGACAGGGGGAGCAGAGGCAGAAGTGTTACTGAACGTTTCCATCCTTGATGGCCATTAGTGGTCCACACCATTAGTACTAACTTTCTCCCATCCCATCATCTCTTGTCTTGCTATGAATCATCACAAGACCCTACAGCCCCAACCTTCCCCCTGCTTCAAGTACGGACTCTTTAAAAGATGTGGGAAAATTACTTTCCCCAACAGACTGCGTTTTATATGATTGTTACTCAATGTTACAAGGCTGCACTTTATAGTCTGTAAAAGTTGTTCTGTTCAGTCAGAGGTTCACAAATTAACCTGTAAAATGGCAAAAAGCTCAATAAAAAGTGTTCTTCATTCTAAGATCGTAGCTAAGGCTCACAGAGCATAAAAGGGAAAGTTTCCACAAAACACACAAACAAGGAAAGCCACATGCACTTTGTTGATCCACTGGCTGGACCACTCAAGGCAAGAGATCTTAAATTTTCATTAGAAAAAGCCACTCCAGCAGTTAGCATTAGTAAATGTTCTTCTTGGATGTTCACCTTAAAAAAAACCCCAAACAATCCCCCCTCCCCCCAAAAAAACCACCAAACCCAATAGTTACTTCCATGCCAAAAGAAAGTTTAGCTCTTTAGGAACCAATCATGAAAGACAATGTCACTGTATAGTTTTATTATAACTATTATAAAATAAAAAATACTAGTCACAAGATTGCCACCAGAATTGTTAATATGTGAGTCTACCACATGAAATTCTCAAGTACTAGTTACACCGAAATTTTCTGGTCAAAGCAATCCTTTTATTAAAAAAAAAAAATAAAGAATCCAAAGCACCCTAAATTCACCTGAAATAAGCCTGCAGTTAAAACAAACAAACCAAAAATCAAATTTAGAATGCTGGACGCAAGCATTTAGTTAATGCTTGAACTACTACCCTACACAAAATTTTGTCTGGTTCTAGTCTGGAAACACGACTACTTCATTTAACAAGCATTCTGTGATGCCCACTGGAGGTTACAGTCACAGAATGATTAATACGTACTAAAGTGCAATTTAGGAAGTTTGCTTTAGATCAGACTATCTTTCATTCAAAAAAAAAAGGAACCAAAGCATAACTAATTTTTACATTTACAAAATCAGTACAGCTGTCAAGGCAGCAGAGTACAATAAAACAACAGCACTAAAACGTGCAATTATTGCAGTAAGCGAAGTCAGAGTTTGGCAAAGTGCCAACTGTTACTTGTTTTCTGAAGAAACTGTTAGAGAAAAACAGCCACCACTATCCAAGAACACTTTTGGCAACGAATTCATATGCTCTTTGACATATGCTAACAGTTCTTCAATGGTGAACCTCCTAAAGATTTTGCTTTTCTTAATAATTTAAATGCCATACTTTTCAAGGAATGTTGGGATATTTTCAGTTAATTTTGACCTTGCATTTAGATTGAACGGGGAGCAGAAATAAACTTAAGAAAATAATTATCCTCAAATCATTAAGTTCTTTCTGTCTGCAAACTGCCTAAAACAAGGATTCTTTCCTCTGAAACCAAACCTAACACTCAAAACCTCTATGAGGGTCTCCCTGGAACAAGACGAGGACATGTACAAAACCCATTAGCACACACCATGTCCCCATATTCCATCTTGTCCAGCATGCAGTTGCTTAAAATCTTCTCACCACAAAATGCTCCGTATTAAATACCGCAAGAAAATTATGAAGGGTGCTATTGAAATTACACAAGACAACAAGTTTAGTCAAGTTCGAGATGAATGCATTTCCGATCCTTAAATATGACAGGTTTTTTAGCTCTTCGAATTCCTTGTAACAAAGGTTTTGAACGAATGAAAAAGAACAATCCCTTTTTACGGTCTTATGTTTGTACCTGGTTAACGCTTACGAGTTGGTATCGTTTTAAACTACCTGGTAGTTCTGCCTGATACGCATCTGTGAGAGCTAGACATTTTTCTATAGAGAAGCCAAACTGAGGTCCCTGTTTAATTGTGGAACCTGATACAGCAAAAGTTGAAGGATTAACAGAATTTGCAAAGAGTTTCTAGATAGGCAATTCCATCAAGGGCAGAAAAACCATCCAAATCAATTTCTGGATATCTAAGAGGATTTTCATATAGGTTTATCTTGCATACTAGTTATCCGTACAGTGCCATCTCACATTTACATTTACATGCACATACTTCATCTATATTAAGTAGAATAAAAGAGATGTAGGAACAATCACCGTATTTCATGTTCCTGCTGCTATATGAATACTTGAGAGATTTTGTTGCTTAAGTGTCATGTTGTCAGACATTTAGTAGTTTTTTGTTATACTTAAAAGGCATATGAAGTAAGTGCTATTTTTATTTCCATATTGTTTTAAGATGGCATAATAATGAGAGGAAGCAAGTCTAAAAACCACTTACCCGGTTTTCCAACATTCATTCTTGAAAACTAGTATTTCAATCTCAGTTAACATTTAAAACCTTTTCTCATCATCTCCAGCACAACAAATATTTCGTATGTAAATCTTATAGCACCAATTTAAGAAATGTAAGTTTATTACATCCCATTACTTATAACAAAACAGTATGCACTTTTAACTGCAACCTTGACCCAAGCTTCCACCAGCAAAGAGTGCACATATTTAAAACTTGCACATAATCACCACTAATGCTCCTGGAAAATATAAAAACGCTCATTCAGTTTCTAAGGGCTTTTTTTCTATGGCTTAGAACACACGCACACACAAAAAAATTAGAAAAAACCTCTTCCAATATCTTCATTCCTCCTTCACACATGTGTTTTTTTCTTTAAACTTGGTATGCCAATAATTTATCATCTATTTCTCTTTCCCAATTCTCATACTAAGACTGCCTCACCATCTGCACTATGCAATCACACATAAGTAGGCACATAAAAATCACTAGAAACAATGCTTTGGGTTGCTACAGTGGCCACAAATGTTTAGAAAAATGCTCCCACAAATACGTTAGCAAGACCATGTTTTTCAGAGTATGGTTTGGAAAGCACGGATAGGAAAACCAGAAGAGGATACATATAAATGTTTTACTATTTGATTTATCATTTCTTTCTGCTAAACCACCACCTCAGTTTTATGCTGGTTTTTCACATCAGAAAGGAGAGGAGGGTTTAATAGTACTGTAGAGGGTAAATGATAAAGCAGTAGGAATCAGAAGCAAGTGCATTTTCAGACCGTTAAGCTAGAGCGAAGCCAGGCTTGAAAATAAGTGTATTCCCCAATACTCTCTGCCATTCTGTTGGGATCAGACAGACTGTGGATAGCTTACACATGCAAAAGTTGCACTCATCCTCACACACACATCCTTTCTACTCCTCATTTTCCTTCTTCAAAAGTTCATCTTTAATATTCTCCTCTAAGCTTAACCACACACTTACAAGATAAATTTGCCTTTAGGCCAAATGCATTTAACATGCCTCATGAATAACTGAGAAGCCTGACAAATATCCTCTACCAATTTTTTCTGGGTTGGATGAAGAGGTGGCTGTCCTTTCCTGTCCAGAAGCAAACATATGCCACCTCTGCAGCTCAAAGCCCAAAGCATTCAACTAAACTGAAATCGAGAGTGCTTTAACTTCATGCTCTATGCTCTGATCTCTGCTGGCGGAGGGGCTGCGCACACCCCTGGTCACCACCTTGGCTAGCAATGGGCTGGTACTCACCCACGAGAGTGCTGGGCACGCTGCAGGGGGAACAACATTTTATGCACCCACCGCTCACTCAGACAGCTCATCTCTTGGGTCTTGTGACTTCTCAAGCTCTTTTATGCACCGCCAAGACTGACAGTAATTTTACTTCATTAACCACTCCAAAAGGTCTCCTCAAAATGCAAAACTTTGGAATAAATGTTGCTCCAGCTGAACTCCATGGAAAGTTTTTACGTAACACTAACTGCTTTGGCCATTGCATAATTTCAAAGATAAAATTCAAGTCTGTACCAGACATGACAGGGTATGAACACTGCTATGTTTAAATGTAAGCTTAGACAGGTATTTCTGGTCATTCAGCCTTTGCTTTTGGCTCGGAAAGCACATTCGTGAGGCAGTTCAAGGGACAGAATAAATATTACCGGGCTACTAGAAAGTAAGGCATTCTGGTACTTCTCACAGCAGAAAACACCTAGACTACTGCATACGCATTAAGCACACCAACTATAAGCCCTAATTTAGAAGTATAAATCAAGCAGTATGCCAGAAATTTTCTAGTTGCCTTTTTTTTTTTTTTTACAGCTTTATCAAACAAAACCATGGACTATACTCCTGTTGAAAATAACTTAAACCTTAAACAGGTCATGCTAAAACACCAGAGCTACTGCAAGTTTTGTGTTCACTCAAACCAATAGCAGCTGCACAAGTAGCATGTTAGGATTAACAATTTAGAGAGCAAAGGGAGGGAAGCCCAGAAGTATTTAAAAAATAAAATTTGTTTTAATAAAAGTAGGAAGACAGTAAAAGTATAAAACATTCCAAATCCTACTAAGTGATCATACTCCAAAAGGTCATTTTGGAGACAAGAACATTCTCCAAAAAGCATATGTACATCTACTCTTGAATTGCTATCTTTGTAAGTGAAATGGAGTTCAAAAACATACTCAGTCCCATTCCACTTTACACACTTTGAAGTCATTAAATTGGACAGCAAGATCTAATCACTTCATCATAAGACAGCAAACTATTTATTAGGTACTTATCTTCAAAAGCTTGCCTTGTTGGCAGCATCACCAAAGTTAATACAAAATAGTTAATTTGCCTAAAAACCTACTAAAATGTACTAAATTATTCTCAGATAAGCAGGAGGGCTTTGTAAGCATCTTTTGTTTGACTTTTTTAAAAAAATAAATAAATAATAAGAGGGGTAAACTATAAGACATTCAATATTCCCAAAGGCACTAACTTGATTAAGGGAAAGCATTTTAGTGCTATCTATGGTCATCTCAGCACAGTTCATAGGATAATGTATCAAGAATTGTACGCAATTATAGATATTTTGACAGGAAAACACCCTTTCTCACTTTTAAGAGCACACACTGCTGAACGTTTACTGACAAATGAGATGCTGAAAAATCTTGGCTCCAAAGTTGTCAGTGGGAACGCAGCTGAAATAGGATTCTACCTAGGAAACAATTCATTCAACATTGGGATACAAAAAAACTGACATTATGACTTCATTTCCAAAAACACGGATCCTCATACAAGACATTTTGTGTACCAGGTACAAAACCACATCTTCAGAAAGTGATCGTAAACTTGTGCTCAAGAGTGTTTTGGACAATAGACAAGGTGTAGTATTTCTGTCCTTCAGCATGGGAATAATACCCTGTGAGACACTACTTCTACCACTGACAATGAAAGGACATGGCTGGACTCGGCTTTTGTAAAAATTAATCCTCATTTTTTGAGGGAATCAAAAATTTGAAATTAGAGCTTCCAAAAAAATACTTTCTCTTCAATTTACATCTGTCATTCAAATGCTAAAGAAGCCAAAATCTTAGACTGCTTTGTTTTGTTCTAGAGACACTTTCTGGTCTATTTAATGTGTCAGAATAAGATTCTATCATTTTCACATCCTACTTTTTGACTTCATTCCCTTTTAATCTAAATTGGTAAATCCTTCCCAGAATTACAGAAATCCTTTGCTCAGAATGAATGACCAAAACGAACTCCAAAATAATATAATCAATTGCCGATTAACGTTTTTTATATTAAAACCCATTGCAAATGCCACATTTTGCCAAGAGACTTCTACTACTGCAAAACCTCCTCCAAAGCCCCCCACAGAATCCATGTAAAGAAATGCAAAGAAAACACAGATATGCTATTGATATGATCTTTCTGAATATGTTCAACAACAATATATATAGAAAAGAAGATAATAGAAATATTGAAAATTGAAAGGCATGCAGGGAAAAGATTCAAAAAAAAAAAAAAAAAAAAACAACTAGCTGGATTTCCCGCTCCACTTTGCAGAAAGCAAGAGGAACAAGCATAATCTCTGTTCAATTGCTCTCATATCTCCAAGTTCCTCCATGTTCTCAGCAGCCTTTTTGCACCTTTTTCAAAGCGAAATGAAATGCTACTGCCTTTCAATCTGTTGTCCAAGAAAAGTCAGTCCTATACTACAACATTGGAAAATATAGACAATGAGGGTGAGGAATATACACATACATAATATTTATATTTGTTACAATCATACACATTATAAATTTATATACTTCCTCCTGTCTCTTGTAATTTTTATATCTATTGAAAAATAGAAGAATAAATAAGATCTTCTGAGAGAAAAACCACTACAGAAGTAGATGGGGAAGATATGCATTTTAATTTAAGGAACCTAAGATCCCATCCCCACACTTTACAGTTTTACAGCAATTATGCACAAGGTTTGCATAAACACTTCAAAATCATCAAAAGCTGTTTTATCAAAACAGCACTTAAGTTTTACATATGTTTCAACACAAATTAGTATTCAGAATTAAACAGCAAGTTGATAAAAAAAAAAAGGATGTCAGCTGTCATTTTAAACTCTAACCAGATATAGCGAGAGAATGGACGTAAAGGAAAGCAGACAAAGACTGGGCCAAAGTGATAGATAGCTTCTTTCCAAATACTTTTTGTAATTTAATTATCTTATTAATTCTCTCACTGCCCTAGACTCCTAGCTACTCATGATGAATTTTATCACTACCAGAAAGCTTGAATAATAATTATTATAGCAGTAATGTTATTGGAACCATGATGACACAAGGATATTGCAAAGTAAGGACAACAATAATACACTGAATACTAAAGACAATAAAAAGACACGCGGATGTAGCTGGGCTTCCTGCAGAGACATTTGCAAACAACACCTCTATGGTAAAAACATGCTCTTAATTTATAGCCATAAAAAGCTAAACTACAGCCATGAATTAATTACTTGGGAACATACAGACACTCAATATGAAGCCAGACCCTGACACTCAAGGGAACATCCTGCAATAACACTGATGTCTTGATAGTCAGCATATTCCTGACACAAAACCATACATATAGGTGCAATGCGAATGCCTTCACAAGTATTGAGAATTTATACCTTTAGCGAAGTGCCTGGGCATGCCAACTATGACCAGCACTAGCAGTACTTTTAATACAGGCAATTACTGATAGGAATGCCAAATGGAGGGACTTCAAACTCAAAAGGTCAAGTGGAGAGGAGTCGGAGGGTGAATAAAGAACCAACTGACCCAATTCCAGGAAGAAAAGAGGTTGGCTTTTCTCTCCTAAGCAACTGAAGACTTCTCTGAATGCCGCCTTTCTCAAGATATGGGGCTTCGAACACAGCAGCTTCACAAGGCCACAAATTTTTAGGGGAGTGAGCAAATCCAACAGAATTGATGAGCTTGAGCATCACATGAAGCTATGGGTTTGAATAAGATACTGCCTGCCCCCCATCTAGATAGTGAGCAGGACAGATTGCAGTTAAGAGTCTGTACGTATATATGAAAGGCTGCAGCCAGCTGGCGAAATTTCAGATGCCTCTCTCAATACTGGACTGCTTTCACTCAGTCTTTTATCTTTTTCTTCTGGTAGAAAAAACAATGCAAATACACGTAACAGTTCAGCTATTTTTCCACAGCATGGCACTTTCATTATGCTTGCTAGGCTAGTATTTCAGATATATAAACAGATAAATAGCACCACACTTCAAGCAAAGCACTTACCACTATTTTAATACTGCTTTGACAAGGTTTAAATACACTTCAGATAAGTGACAAAAACTACAGATTGCACACAATTATGCAAAAGGCTGTCTTTTGACCCAATTAAGTGGTAATCACGGAGGATTCCATATGCAAAAACCATCTATTTCCTAAAGAGGAGCAAGAATTTGAGGGAAGGCATTCATTATAAGAAGACAAGACAAGTCTGGCCAGAATAACTCTATCAGTGAGTGATTCACGGTTGCCAGTCAGTAGATATGGAAATTACTTGTTCATGAACTGTTCTAAAGTCCCTAACTTTAACAGCCAGGGGCAATACAAAGCTGTGCAAAAAAGAATCCAGCTGCAATCACGTCAGTTTTCTGAAATAAGGAAGAAAAAAAAATCCTATGATTTATTTCACTTCAGATGTACATGATAAACTGGAAAGCAATGGTTTAACCTGTTACGCTAACTCCGAAGTTTAAGTAGTTTAGCAAGGACTGTTTTGGGGGTTTCCTTTTTCTTAATATATGTACGTTTTATACGCATTTATACACATACATACACACATACACATATATAAAATACACGACCAGTCAATTTTAATTTAGTGGAGTATTTGGGGGCCTCTAGTTTTGTTAGGGTTTTGCTGTGTTTTAAATCAGCTCCTTTGATAATAATCTCCAGTAAGAACTAAAAAGAAGACATAGTAACTTCCAATCATTTGACTTGAAAGGCACATTGCAGTTAATTAATTTTGCCATGCTCGGAAGTAGAAAATAGACAAGAAAAACCAAGGGGCATGGCATTATGCCGTAACGTCATTTTTTCAGTTGGTTTATCACAGAGTAAATAAAGGCATTAAAACTAGCTTTTTCTGACTTCCAGTAGTGCTACCACTTTTTCTTTTACAGTGCCAAGCACATTACTGAAACCTGCCAGGTATTTCATTATTGAAATAACCCAATCTCCCTTCCTATGTAGAGAAACGATGATGTGGAAGAATAGGACCTAGAACTGCTTTAAACACTTTCTCCTGAGGTTCTCAGCCTTGAACTAATTCCCTACCTCATAGCTACCATTACCAAATCTGTAATATTGCATTAATTCACAAAAAAGCAAGTGCCATGCTCTTCCATTTCTTTGGCTGTCCAACAAGCCTTTTCTATCCTAAACCGCTGATTGTAACTGTTACTCTTTTTCAGGATTTTTCTGGAGGATGGTATTGTAAGCCTTTGTGCTCTTCAACTTAAATTTCTGCGTGAAAAAGTAACATACACAGATAGGTAGTGGCCCAAGCCCAACCCTTTCCAATGGAGAATCTAGACAGATGCAGTGCCTTACCTTACCCACTGCAGTCTGTGGCTGGAAGGACCGGAGATGTACACTTTATCTGATTTCTCAAGCCCGTTTCATCTCTCAGAACTGCCCTCAAAATACCTCTAACAACAATATCCCCTTGCCAGATAACTCTTCAGAACAGCATCTGCTATTAGAAGCACAGGCACAGCTCTCACCACATCACTAATTCTCAAACCTATTTCACTAAAAGCATGAGGCCTGCAAACTCAGTACAACAATACTGAAGTTCCTCATGTTCAGCCTTCCAGAAGAGACTTTAAAAAGTTGTGCCTCTCATTTCCACTGTTAGAAACAGCTTCTGGAGTGCCAGTGAAAAGGGGTGAGATCAATCCTCAGAGCCCATTAGCAAGTCTGAACTGCGTCGGTATGTGCTTGGGAATGTGCACAGTTCTGTATCAGTCAAAATTCAGACATTACCAATTTCATAGAAAATGCAACAGCAGCAGCTGCAACACTTATTCCCCAAAAGGTTGTAAATAAATATAAGATCACAAACAATAACATAATAAATAAATAAATAACATTCATACTATTGCTCTATATCACACTCTTCAGTGGCAAGTACAAGCGTAGTACGGGAGTAGTTTAAAATTTATTCTGAAAGTGTCTGGAACGACCAGGGGCACGCTGAAGGGGAATGGTAAGGGGGAACTAAATGAAAAAGTACAACAGAACCAGCAAGGCAAAGTGGAAGATGTTTCACTGGCTGGAGGTATACTGAGGAAGCAGCAGTAAAACTCTTATTTCAGGAAACACGGTACACAAGAAAACAGCTTCTGAAAGAATGCCTCGGGCTACTCAGCAGAAAATAATAACTATTGGGCAACACAGCCCAATAAGCCTTTTCTTTTAAAGAAATGCTAGTAAATTATTTGCATAGCTTTGTGCAGCCAGAACTGCCAACAATCACAACCTACTGTTTATAAGTGAAGTTCAAGTATAAATAATATACTAAGGAACCATGTATGCTTCATCATGAGGGACAATTTAAGAAGTTTTCAGAGGGATTCTCCAAACACATGCAACTGGCAGGCCTACTGACAGGAGACTTCTTTTTTTCCTAAAAGAAGGAAACATAATATGCCTATTATTTCAATATCCCAAAAATTAGAAACTCTCATATTTCTAGAAAGCATAAGATCTAATAATTGGGAAGTTAAATCATTTAACTTCAAAGGCACAGCAGTTTGTTAGGTACTTGCACAGTGCTTAGAAGGATACTACCCCAGCAAGGGCCACAGGCAATAGGAAACTATCTTAAAAAAAAAAATAAAAAATCTGGTACTCAATTAATCATCAATTAAATTTTCTTCTCTGGGCTTAGGAAAAGGGGCTTAGGAAAAGAGCCTTAGCCTTTCAAATTATTCACATATTTTCAAACAAACAAAAAAAAAGTAAAATATGAAGAATTTACTTCAAATGACAGACTTCTGTATGCTGAATTCAAGGTGTTGAATTAACAGATAGGAATCAGAAGTTTATCACTTAGCAGAAATACTCCCACAGTACAGCTAACCTGCGTTTCAACATGATCTGAAGCAATAATCTGAAATATTAATAAAGTTCTTCAATCCTTGCTTTCCCTGTTATGTTATGTTACTCAGATATGGACTATTTTCAAAATCCAATATGAAAGTATCACTAAACAGCTAGAAAGTAGCAGTATTCTCCACTTCCACCCCACCGAAGAGTAATCCCCATCTGCTATCCTCATCTTCTCTAATCAATCATACAGACTCTTCCTTGAATGAGGCACTGTGTTCCCTCACGCCTCTGCCCAACCTTGAAGTGCTTCTAGTACTTGCTATTGTAGAATAAAATTAATTAAAC
The DNA here is from genome assembly GCA_003993805.1 of Himantopus leucocephalus. Taxonomy (NCBI): domain Eukaryota; kingdom Metazoa; phylum Chordata; class Aves; order Charadriiformes; family Recurvirostridae; genus Himantopus; species Himantopus leucocephalus. Next base: position 16,837,475 of record RSEF01000008.1, read on the forward strand.
GGAAGAACTAGAACGCATACAAACTTCCCCCTTCTCTTCCTTCTCCCCACCATCTCTTCCTTCTCCCCACCATCTCTTCCTTCTCCCCACCAATGCATTACAAAATTTTGGGGAGGGAAAAGATGGGGTGGCTGGATTACTTCCAGCTGGATTAGGTTTTTTTGATCCAGCTCACCACAAACACGAATGGCAATGCAGGAGGTGGCATGGTACGTGTTTAATGCTAGGTCAGTTTAAACCAAAGGCAAAGCCGCACCCACCAGGCTTCCAAAAAACAAAGGGAATGGTCAGACATTATTTCTGTTCCAGGAATGATAGCGCAAATCTCAACATTTGCCTTTCACATGCAATATTCTCTATTAGCTCTAGGAATGCACAGCCCTAATAGGCAAGTACTTACACCAGGCTTAAATAAAAACATTAAAGTTCTCACTGGCAACTAGGGACAGCTTAGTCTGGAGAGAATGCCAATTTAGCTGCCCTTACATGTAAACTTGAAAATAATATGGAAGATTAATAGCTGTATGTACAAATCTCACCAAAAAAGTACTTGAAATGGGGTTCTGACTGGGCTCTGCTTGTGATCTCACCACTAGAAACTATTTATAAAGAGCTTAAGAAGTCCAACAGCTGCAAAGAAGTTACGATGAAGTTACAATTTTTATTTTCTTTATTTTTTCAATTCGGGAGTTATCTTTCATATTATAAAGAAACTCACAGGTTTACAAATACCTTTTAAAATTATACTAGGATCATAATAATCTAATCACAGAGAAAAAAAGCAACATCAGCATTTGCGATGGTCATTTGCCCCTATCTCCTGTACTTCTCAACTTAAAAAAGAAAATTTTTCCAGGGTGACAGAGTTTTACCTATACAAAGGCTTACAGGAAAAAAGAGGTTCCCATTCTTTTTTTGCCCAGAAACATGCTCCAGTTTCATGTTACAGGTAAGATATTTTAAGATGTTGAACTGAAATTAATACCCCCCCCAATTGTTCCCTGCAGAATCAGGAGTTGCTCATATGAGAAGAAATTAGATAAAACACTTTCTATCACAAAGTATGACTGAACATTATTAGAACTGCTGATAAGATTGTAGAATTGTTTTATTTGCCATCAAATCTGAAGTAATTTGGCTTGCCCTGTCAGTGCCTAATCCTTACGATTACTTGCCAGTATGATAGTTTATCATCTGACATATCAATGCAAACCATAGCATAGTTCAAAACCCAGTACCCAAATGACGAGCATTGTGACTTCTAACATGGAGTGCCCACTGAAACACAAGTGAGAGACCGAAAGAATCACTTTGTTGTTATCTTCACATCATAGTATCACTGCCTGTTCACATACACTCACGCCCCCCCCATTCTTTTGGGGGGGCAGGGAGAAAGACTGGAATTCAAGTGCATTAGGCCAACTAATTAGTTTGATTCGGAGAAAACCATTCTACATATTAAAACTCAGTAGAAATATCACCAACTGTGATGGTAAAAAAAATTTCTGTAATGAAACCATAATATCTGCTAGTCATAAAACACATACCAAACACGTAAAAAGGGAGAGATTCAGACAGCTAGAAGCTTTCTAACAAAGCATACTCTCATGTTAAAAAAAAACAGAACCTGAGTTCAAAGCTGTTGCAGAAAGCCCTTTCTTCCCCTCCTTACACAGGTTTTAGAGGATCACTAGTAAGTTGCTCACAAAGTAAATCTTTCCATCATACTTTTAATAAACTTTACAATAGTTTTCCCTTCTCCTTAAGAAATAAAATCAGCAAAACATAGCAATTAGATTCCTGTCCCAAAGCAGTAAGAGCTCTGTGTTTTAATCCTCTAAATACGTAACTTAATCATGGCCACTGCATATATATTAAGGAGGAAGAGGAAGTTTTACCAGCAAAATTTTTTATTCTCATATGCATTGTTAATCTTTTAATGCCAGGAGGTAGATTTCCCTAAAATAACATATACTGTCAGCAACAGAGGCACGGAAGCCACACGTACCAACCAGTTTAAAACAGACGGATACAAAATTCCACTGAACCTTGAGCACTATGTTAGCACCTGCTTGAATTATCTTCCAATTTCATTCATTTTCTTCTTCAAATTTTTGTTTACAATTATTGAGACCCTGCAAAAATTATGCCTTGATGATAACTGGCATGAATTTCTGTTGAAAAATATGCAAAGTGAGAGCGTCCTGCAACTCAAGTAGGCAACCACTGCCATTTCCAGGATCCTAAACTCTGATATCCAGTTCAGAGCGAGCAAGGTGGAAAAGAAGTGCTGAGAAGTAAAATCCCGATGGCATTCATACAGCTCAACATGAAGTTATGCTGCCTCTGGCTTTGTCAGAAGCTCACTGTTAAACTTCCCATGTCACTCAAAGTCCACATCTAGTTTTAACACCACTAGGAACATGACGTGCACTTTCCTTCCGACAAACTTGAAGTGTTAGTAGTCTAAATATCTTAGTACAGTCAAATAATGAGAAAACAAATCAACGTTTGTAAATCAGCCCCTGTATTTGTATACACCAGAAGTCTCAGTGCTGTTTTTACAATTCCTAGGCACCACAAACTAGGTGCAGAATGGTATTTCTTCACCTTCTTGAGAGTCTTAATTAAGTAATGTAAAATCTATACAAGTTCTGCAGCCTTACGTACAACAGACAAAGTATTAAGATGTTCCCTACCAGGCAGATACTACTCTGAAGTCGTCTTTTTAAGGCAGGAAAAGCAAAGAAATCTTACACAGGAGTTTTCAAGTTTCAACCATTATTCTGTTAACTACAGCTCAGTGGCAGTCTAGGAGATCGCTAACTACACTCAGCAAACTGCATAAAATAACATTGTACATTCAATGAGAGTAAAACAAATTACCCGGCTGCCACCAAGAACAACGTCTTTAGCTTTTTTCTTTTTTTTTTTCCCACACAGCCCTTTCCTTTACAACGGCAAGCCTCAGTAAAACGTCTGAGGTAGAAATGAAACGTGAAGAAGACGACAATTCGCCGCAGCAGCAGAACTAGACTCACTTTCGGCGCCGCGGCTGCTTCTCTCCCCCGTGCCCAGGTGCCCGCCAGAAGGCACACGCGGGGCGGGCGCCGCTCCCAAGAGCTTTGAACACCGCTGCTCTTTTAAGAAAACCCTTTTAGACACAGCACAGAAATATTTATCTTTCCAACGCCGACCTCTCCTGGGTCTCATGATCCCGCAAAACACACAGACGCACGAACTCAAAGGCCAAGGCTGCCGCCTCCGCCGCTGACGGCCCCTTCTGCGGGGTCCCCAGACCGTATTGATCAGGTCCGCGACGGTTTCGGGCACGTAAACACACGGAGCCGTACGGGAGGAGCCGCCCGCGGTGGGTGCCCCCCGCCTCGCCCTCCCCTCGCCGCCCCCCCCGGCCAGCGGCACACCGCGGCGGGGTGAGCCCGCCCGCCGGCCCCCCGCGCTCCCGCCGCCGCTCCGGCTCCCCGCGCCCTGCCCCGGCCCCCGGCCCGGCCCGGTGCGCCCCAGGCCGCCGGCCGCGCCCCGCCGCCGCTCACCCAGCTTGCCGCGGGACTCCTCCAGCTTCTGGATCTGGTTCTCCAGGAAGAGCACGGCCACCCCGAAGACCAGCACCGCCAGCAGCTGCAACTTGGGCGGCAGCATAATCCTGAGCAGCCCCATCAGCAGCAGCAGCAGCGCCGCCCGCCCGGGATCACGACATAACGCGGGGCCCGGCCGCGGAGGCCGGCGGGAGCCGCCGCCGCCGCCGCCGCCGCCGCAGGGACGGCGCGAGCGAGGGGAGGCGAAGGGAGCGCGGCTGGGAGCGCGCGGCAGGGCCCGCCGCCGCCGCCGTTCTCACATCGCCCCACAGAGCCGCCCGGTCCCCGCCGCCCCTCACGCCCCTCGCCAACCGCCGCGCGGCGGCCACCAGCGCGCGCCCCTCCCCCGCCTGCGTGCGCTGCTCAGCAACCGAACGCCCAACCGCACGCCCGCCCCCCGCCGCCACCACCGCCGCCGCCGCCGCCGCCGATTCCCGGCGGCGGGACCCGCCCCCGCGCCCTCCGCCATTGGGCGGTGCTACCGCCACCTCGCCTCTCCCGTAACTGGATTGGCCTCCCTCAGGCGGCGCCCCGCCCACAGGGCGTTGACCCCTCCTCCTCCCCTTCGGCTCTGAGCTGCCGGACCGAGGCGATGTCCCGCCTACATGCGACCCTTCGTGATTGGGAGGCCCTTCTTGAAGTCCCGCCCACCTGCCCACCCGCATTGGGCACAGGCACCGCGGCACCTGGGAAAGGCACAATAGTATTGCTCAGAGCGGCTGTCAATCGCTGGGTCTAGGGGCCTATATGCCGGTTGGCAGCAGCTCTCCGGGATGAGATAGGACCTTGCACAGGGTTGCCTCCGCCATGCCCGATTAAGGCTGGGGAACGGCACCTCCTCTAACCTCGCTGTGAAGCGCTGCTCTGAACAGACTAAAACAGCGTTGCTGTAGACTTCCCGCAGAGGTTCTGAGTTAGCTGCTTCTGCTTGTGGTGCCGGAGTTTGGGGGCAAATCTACCCTCTTCCGCATCAGGCAGCGTGTCGGGCATCTGCGGTGGGTGAGGTCCTTCCGCCGCCTCACGGCGACGCTGGCAGGAGCGTTCCGGCACCAAGATGGCGGCGGCCGCCGAGCTAACGGCTGCGGGGCGTTGCTGGTTCTGGTTGCTAGTGGGGCTGCAGGCGGTGAGAGGCTGTTCCGGCGTATTCGCGCTCGGGGCTGAGCGCGGCTGCGCTTTCCTGGGAGAAAGAGAGAGGGTGTAAGCGGGGGTGGGGCGGGACGGGAGCGAGACGTGTCCCGCAGCGGCAGGCGGAGGCAGCGGGCCTCGCCCTGCCCGGCCCATCCTTTTCCCGAGGCGTCGTCCGGTGCCTCGTCTCTCTCCTGCCTCCCTGGCCGCCTCTTTGTCTCTCTCTGTCGGACGCTCTTCTCTGCTTCTGCCCTCTTCCCCCCTGCCGTCGCTGCCTCCGCACCTCCCGGCTGCGAGAGCCGCGGTTTGAAGCCTGACCGCCCCTCCGCCGTGTCCCTCGCCCCGGCCCCGGCTTGCCTTGTTAGCTCGGGAAACGTGGCGATCGCTGCGAGTGTCGCAGTGACTCTTGAAATAAGTTTCCAGGCTTCCTCGACGATTGTTAGCGGGATTTATGTGTTGTGATAAACTTCATAACCCGGGTTATTCTTAGTAACAAAGTTAAGAATGGGTTTGGAAAGTGAAGCTGGGGGCTTTTGATTTCCAGCTGAAGGTTGTCCTGTGAAGGACTGTCCCTCGAGGTTTTCCAGACAGGTCAGCTGTCTCTATTTTAGTGCACTTGATGCCCTTAAAGTTCTGACTCACCTGAGCTCCAGAGGCATGAGGTTATACAAAAGACCTGTTCAAATGTTTCACTCTAGTAACCGTGAAGTACTTCTTAAAGCAATTTGTATTGATGCTGCATTTGCTTTAATATATTAAATTATTTAATGTGAAAGCAAAGCAGTTGTGTAATGTGTATTTGTAGTCAAAGCTTTAGAGGAGAGCATGCTGCTGACATGAGGCGCATCAGTGCCTGAGAAGCTGAAGTTATCTTGTCCTGATGGGAAATCAGCTTCTGAAATGTGAGGGTTCTTTTCTAATCCTAAACAGAGACATTTATTATAATTAGTATACTTAGTATTTCAGATAGTACAATAATTATGGTACTAAAAATTCAGGAAAAATATTAGGGAGAGACAGTTTCTTCCTCTTTTTCCCCCCTCCTTTCCCTTCCTATCACTTTATTCTTAAGCTGTTTTGAGTTTGCTGTGTAACCGGAACTTCTTTACAGAGGAATTCTCTTGTAATGGAGACTTTACTTGCTTTCCTACACTGTTTGTTTTTTTGGTTGGTCCCCCCGCAAAATAACCAGGAGATTATTGGCCTTATATATGCAGATGCTCTAGAGCTCTGCTGGGGAAAGGTGTGAGGAGTGTTGTGGGTAGAAGGGAAATGACAATGCCAGTAACACCATTTTTGCTCCCAGGTAAACAGCTTCAAAAGTGAGGAAAAGATGACAGTAAAGCATAAAAGGGGTGGATGGCAAGCAGCAAGGTGTGAGATAACTCCTTTAGTTACCGTCATATTCATTATTTTAATAAGTGAACAGTAACTAAAATGTAGACTTGGCAGTGTTTGGCATCCTCCTTAGATTTTCTATACTACTGCTGTGGTGTTATATTTCTTATTGCCAGTATCCCTCAGAAGGCATAAATAATAGATGATTCCAGTAGAATAGGGTCCCATTTTTTGCTTGCCTGCTGTCATATATAGACATCACTTCAACAGTGTCCTGTAGGAAGAAGAAAAATAGCTTTTTGCTTGACAGAATAGTAATTTCAAAATAATTTTCTGTATATTATACTTTTCTGCTCATGCTTTAACTTTTTTTAGTAGATACAGAGAAACAGAATAACGAGGCACATAGTATATTTTCTACCAATTCCTAATCCATAACATTTCCTATCTGTCACATCACTGACATGTCTTTGGCTATAGGTTGACCACTTCAGGGAAGGAAATGGGTTTTGTCTCTACCTGATTTGGGTATACTGTATATACTAAATGATGGGTGAATGTGAAAAGAAGTCTGATTTGTTGAAGGACAGACTTAGTTTTTCTTCTGTATTTTTCTGTTTGGCCCAGCATAATTCTTCTGACTCTTTATCTGTTATCATCCAGTCCAGTTTGCTGGTATCATCTCACTCTTCTCTGAACACGGAGATGCTTGCTGATTGTTTTCTTGGTGTTTTGGATGTTATGGGTTTTGCCCAAGGTCTTTCACCCAGACTGAAAAGCATCTGGGGAAACTGTGTCCTTTCTCTTCTTTCCTAATTTCATCTCTTACTTCCTGCCTCCCAGCATACAGCTGGAAGGAAGGATTTTAAGATAGGGTGGGAGAGATCCCTGTGTAGGGAAGTAGGAATGTGAAAACAAAATCCAAATATCATTTAAGTGCTGCAATAGTTGGTAAAATTGGGTTTGCTGCTCATTAAAAACGGAACTGGTGTTTTACATAGAAGCCATATAATTGAGTTGCCTATTTTAATGTATTACTAGTAAATCAGAATTGCAGGTTTTCATCTACACTTCCACTTTTAGTATGAGATTTTCCTGTAACATTAATGCAAACATGAAACTAAAATCCTACTTGTATGCCTTGTTGAGCAGTTTGGTCCATTTCATCACTCCCTGGTTGTGCTTTTCCCAAGCTTAGCTGTTATAGTTATTTTCCAAGTGTGTTTTCAGTGATATGAAATTTACTGAAATTGTGTTGAAAGAGCAGGCTTTTGAGAGCTGTAGCCATGTGCATTTCAGCTGATTCATTATGTTTTTTCTTTTTCTTAATTTTGAGCTAGCAATAGGAAAACAGTAGAGTTGTCAGAAGTGTATATTAATTAATTTTGGCAGGTCTGATACCTTGAAATATACATATTACAAGTGTCTAGAGTTGTCTAGAATTGACCCTTCTTCAAAATAAGGTGGTGTTTTGCACTTACGGGCAGACCACTAGGCATTACTGTAGACGGTCACAAGAAACTTAGTTGTTCTTCATAATCATTAGAGTATTTTAAATCTTCCTTTTTTTAAACAACTAATTGAATACTAAAATATAACATTGTATTGGTTTTCAGATAAGTGCATATGGAGCACAGTTGTCATCAGAAGCTTGCAGAGAGCTGGGCTTCTCCAGTAACTTGCTATGCAGTTCTTGCAACCTTCTTGGACAGTTCAATCTGAATCAGTTGGATCCCTTCTGCAGGCAATGCTGCCAAGAAGAAGCTCAGTTGGAAACTAGAAAGGTGGGTTTTGGACCAAATCCTTTGTGGAATAACTTAAAATTTTGTTATATTTATGAAGCTTTTTTAATTTTAAAAATATATGAGAATGTGAATTATAATCTCAAGAGGAAAATACAGCGTTTCTTGATAGTCCAATATACGTAGGGTCTAGATTTGCAGACTTGCCATACTGCTCTAAAATAACATCCCTGTATGAGCAGAGGAACCTCTGGTTCTATGACAGCCCTTCTCTAGTGTGAAGTGACTAATGGGAGCTATGTCTGGCTTCTTAAATTCAAAGTTGTATGGGATTTGAAGCGGGCAAAAAAGAGCGTAAGGAGACTGGTGGTTTTGATCGCCGCTATTGCTTGGTCATTGACCCATAGCATAACGGCCAGGATAGTTCAGTTCAGTCCCTAGGAACAAAAGGCTGGTGCAGCTGTCAGGTCAACTCCTGAAGTGGCACAAACCTGACAGAAGCAGGACTGCTCAGCTTCATTCTACAGCAGTGAGAACAGCTAGGTTCTAACAGCTAGAAATGGTGGAAATGATCTTGCTCGGAGCCCATGCTGTGCTTCAGTTAGGCTAAGGCAAAACTCTTCCTTTATCTGTAGTAAATATCTATCTTGCTTAAGGTATGTCAGCAAGGAAGAACTGTTAGAGCTCTTGAAAAGAATACATGCATTCAAATATCTTGCAATTTAAGAGTACTCTAGAATACATTGAAGACCAATCAATTATCGGGAAAGTAGAGATTTTAAGGAGAAGAGATCTTGAAATTTTATTTAATGACTAGGAGATAGCTAAATAACTGACAACGTGAAATTAATGAGGAAATCTAGCAGGTTTGTCATGTCAATTAAATTCAGCATAATGTTCAAAAAAAAGTCTGCCTATAATTTTTAACAAAATCACTGGTTGCAGTGTTAGGTACAATATATTAAATATCAAGAAGCAAGTGTTTGAGATTTGCAGAGAATTAATTAGTAGTTCCTTAATATTGAGACACTATTAAGGTAAGAGGTAAGACTGTAAATTACGCTGTTTCATATATTGACAAAAGAATGCTTGCAGTAATATTTTAGTATAACCCTTATGGGACTTGATATCTAAGACTTTTTCTTTGCTAGATAATGAATCTTATAAAGGAACGTTTGTCTCTGGAAAATGCTCCAGTTCTTTATATATATGCACATATCTATACATATACATACACACACAAAAGCTGAGAAGTTTGAGAATAAAATCTAATGAAATGTACTCAAAGGCAATGGAACAATAGGAAAGGGTTTCCAGCTGTGCTGCAGTTGTATACCACAACCGGTAGCAGTTGTGGTGGGAGCAGCAAGGCTTCCTGTCCTCATGTAAGGAGCAGATGCTTTTATTTTATCAGGCAAAGTTCTTGGTTCTGCCACATTGTGCATAACATGTAGCACAAGAACTTGTGGAGCAAGATAACTTCTGTTGCCATTTGTTGGGAAAATAAACTCGAGGAGTTATGTTGCGTTTCTGTCAATGTGACTTCTGAGGAAAAGAAAATCTGTCTTTATCAATTTATCAGTAATTTACTCAAGGGTGTAACTTAGTTTGTATTGTAAATACTGCATTGATAAAGGTTGGATCAAATAACAGAATTTAAATCAATGGATAATTTTCTGATTATCCTGAATCAGACCTAGATTTAACCATGTGGATAATCACACTTTTTGTGTAAGGCTAATCAAATGCCATTTTGTGGTAAGGGCTTTACATTGTAAATATTTTCAGTATCAAAACTTTCTGTTTTAGTTGTGCTGATTGTAGAACTAATAGCACAAGGCTGGATGGGGTCTCAAGTTTGTTCAACAAATCCCTTCACAATGAACCAGAATTTGTTGTGTGCTCATAGGAACCAAGAGATTGTATATTATAAGTTACTGGGGTTTTTTAATCTATTTGTGTTGGTTTACCCAATTTCATTTTCTGCTTGTGCTTTGTAGTAATTATGAATAATTTGCTGCTATACCACAATTCAATGTACATCTTGATTATTCTATCTTTTCTTACTTCTGTGACGTTCTTGAAGAAATTTAATAAAAATGATACTTGAGGTTTGAAGCTAGCATGTTAAGCATCGGTTTGAATTGTAGGAGTGATTATGGTACTATTTTCATGCATTTTCCTATCGGTGTTTGAATGCAAGCTTTCTGTACTCTGTGTGTGAATAGAAGTATTGGATTGTTCTAACATTATGGTTCTAACATTACGGTTATGTGCTAAATTACAGCATCATTTCTAATATTCTTTTGAATGCTGTTTCAGAAGGTTGAAATTTTTTTATACTGTTAACCACTGCTTGGAAATGTGTATTTTGGATTTGCTGATTATTTTTTTTTTAATTTTTTTTTTTAAACTCATACTGAGAAACTTCCCTGGAAGGCTAGCAAGTGGAAAATTAGTGTTGAGAGAGAGGACTACGAATATTATCTTAACAAATTGTGTTCAGATTCATCTCATTTTTGGACTGACTTGTGTTTTAACATACTGCTGGTTGTAATAGGTGTCTGTAATTGAGCTTAAGATTTTACTCTTACATAAAAATTAACCATCTAATTTATAGTAGCTTCTTGCTAAAGTAGTATTTTCATGGTCTGCGTGCAGAATAGAAAAACTGAATGCTGCCTTTTGCTACACTTTTTTCCCTTTCCCGAGATTTTTTTTTTTTTCAGGTTACCGTATCATCTTTCCAATGAAAACTTGATAGTTGAGAGTGAATGGATGTTGAAAGTCTTAAAAGTTATTTTTCTTACCCTCTTGCTTGAAGAATTTTTAAATCTTACTCTAAAAACCTGCATATAGATGTAAGATGTCTGACTTGCTGATTAGCAGTATTATATGTTGCTGAGTTCCAGAGCAGTGGTGCTCCGGGTTTTGCTAACGCTGTGACTACATACTTGAACATCCTTAAAGTACAGGAATCTTTTATTTTCTGAACCATGATTCCAGTAGATGACCTAGCTTGTTCATTATGTGAGCAGATATTTGTTCTGATCATGTGATGCAGCATGTTGGTAGTCCTGTGCTACAAACAGACTTGCAAACTGTTAAAATTCCAGGACAGGCTTCAGGATTTTAAGTTCATTCCCCTTGTAAGTACATGGCAAGCGTTGGAAATAGAGAAAGCAAGAGTTAGTTTATTGCATGACTTGTGCCTGAGTTTTAAATGAGAATTTAAAATTAAAGGTAAGGGGATAGCATGTGTATCTGAGAATTTTTATGTATCGTTGCTACTTCTCACAAACGATCTGTGAAATATGCCCAGTCCTAAAAATACTTTGTGCTGCATAGCATCAGTGCAACCTCAAATGAGATGTTTACAGATTTCAACTCTTTCATATCCTTGAAAGATGTTTAGTAATCCTGGTCTTGTTATTGGTCCAGTATTCTGTGAATTGACATTGAGGAAAATGGATGTGAGGTACTCCTGTTACCCAGTTATTTGCCTTGCTCTTAACTTCTGCTGACACCTGTCCAGTGAAATATTTTAATTAGTTTATAATTGTACTGTGGGTAAAATGAAAAAAAAATTATTTTGGTTATCTTCTCTTCTAGAGATTTTGTATTCACTTTCAGACTAATTCAGAAGCTAGCTTAAACAGTATTGCTTTAGACAGCTGCAAGTTTTAAGCCTCAGTCTGTCAGATGCAGAGTACTGCTGGTGTGTAAAACGTAGAAGGAGGAAATGGAGGTGAAGCTAACTGTGCGTGAAATTGTAGTAGCAGGAGAGATTGTCCATATTTTGCAGCAGCTGAAAATAGCTGCACTCCATCTGCAGCTTCACTTATGCTGTGTGATCATTTCAGACATAGCTATAAGCATATTCCATTAATTGTATATTATAATCTTAGATTTATCTCAATATATGGATGTCAAAATCAAAATTGATTTTAAGAATCAACTCTGTGGTGAAATTTGCAATACATTAAATTTCACAGTTGCACTGTGCAGAGTTGCTACAGCCCTTAAAAGTCATCAGTATTTCTAAACAGAGCTTTGCAATATATTTTGCCCCCTAAGATGCATTGAACTTCAACATTTTAAATTTCTACTGTCAAGTATTTGTCATGTTGTACTGTTGTGGTGCTTGGTGAATTAGATAACGTGACATCAGGTGTTTAAAAAAAAAA
>RSEF01000008.1:16849562-16882616 GCA_003993805.1 Himantopus leucocephalus
TTTTTTTGTTGTGGTTGGTTTTTTTTAATCCAAGAAAAATATACTGGAACCCATAAGTAATAGCAGATGGCAAAAGAATGTGAGGAATGCTTGCATTCTGTCTTTACTCTGTGGATATCTTGGATTTGTTCAAGCTTATTCTGCTTTAGTTTCCTTTTTTCCTGTTCTGGTCTCCCCTCCTTTTTTGATGGAGCTGTCATTTCTATACATTCAGTGATTCTTAGATTTTTCTCCTCCCTCAGAATTTCCTTGCTGAGTTTTGTGATTCTGGTTTTCTTTATCGTCTTCAAACATCTAGCTCTATGGAAATGCATATACTGAATGGTGTTTCTTATGACTTGCATATATGCAAAGCTGCGTAAGCTTCACTGCATTAAACTCAAACAGTTCTCTGGTTTCAAGATCTAGTGCAAGACTTCACCTTCCTCTTATAATCCTGTGTGAACTTCAAGCATACTTCACAGATATACATCTTGATTCTCACATCTTATGCTCCCATCTCTATTCACCAAATGGCACCATCTGGAATCACTTCATAGCAATGCATGGCTGCAATAAGTGATTTGTCTTCTCGGCAGCAGATTCCATCTAAAACAGATTTCCTCTGTCTGTCTCATGCATTCATGTCTCTGTGTCCTCCAACTTCTTTAAAAAGCTTTCTCTCCTTCTGCATGTCTGACTGTTTCATTTTTATCTTAAACTTCGTAGCTGTATTGAACATCAAAGCAGTCTAGACTATAATTGGTACAGAGCACTACCAGAAAAAAAAAAAAATAGTGCAAATGGTATTTATTTTACAAGACTTTTGGAAAACAGATGCCACTAACTTCATTAAGTAAAACCAACGAGGTTAGCTCAGTAGGGTAAAGTAAAATACTCCTGGGGAAATCTTACCATAAACTTCAATGGTTAGAGCCTTCTAATACTGTTAAAAGCTTTTATTTGCATTACATATTTTGTGACTTAGTGAGTCTTGAGAAGCATTAAAGTATTATGTTACCAGCAAAGCCTAGTAGGCAGAGATAGAACGCAGCAGGAGAGAATGTGATTATGTTAGAAATTGATAGTGAAGCTGTTGAAGTGACTGGAAACTTCTGAAATGGTAAAAAGGCTATTGATTATATGAGAAAAATCATTCAGCTGCTTGATTCAAAAACCCAACTTCAGTAACTTAAAACAGCTGAAGTAGAATATCATCTTTCAAAGCTAGGCTTATGGCACTGCTCCCTGCATATGCATTAGCTTGTGAAGTGGGCCAAGAACAAGAAGTAGATGTTCCTCACACACACGTACACACCTCTTCATTTGACTTGTTCCTCCGCTTTCCTCTCTTTGACATTAAATGCAAGTCAGAAGTCTGAACTGAAGCTGTTTTCCTACCTATTTTACTTAACTCTGTTCTTGATCTCAAGATAAATATTTACTGCTCTTAAATTAATGTGTGTTAATTTCTGTGAAACGAGGCATCTTTGTCCCTTATGCTTCCTTCTTTTCTCCTATCCTCATTCCGTAGGACTAGGCAAGAAAGCATCTAATCCAGAGCTGCAAACACTGGCCAACTGCTGCTGGTGGAGTGTGCAACCTACAGCATCTCTGTCTTTAAAGCTTCAGTATGGTGTCTCCCTCTTACCGGTTCTTCCTTTGCATACACACATGCACACAAACTGTAGCTTTGAACGTCTACTTCTCCTTTGAATCTGGACAATAGGTGAAAAGATATTGGAGGAGCAGAGGTAGCAGCATAGGACAAAACAAGCTGAAAGACTGACATAATAAACTCAGTTTGATTTTTATAGATCTGTTTTCTTCAAGAAATGTAGAATACCTGGTTGTTAAACACTGTAGTAAGGAAATTCATAAAATCAGAATAAAATACTTGGCAGTGGAATATTTATGGCATTTAGCATTGTCAGGAACAACCAAGCTTGTCTGTTTGGGTTTTTTTAATTTTTTTTTAAAGAATTCTAAGCTTTAAAAGCCAAAGCTTAGGTTGATTTCTTAGCACAAATTGTATTGCCAAAGTTTGCCCAGAATACTCTGATTTAATTTAGTGCTCTGTTCTTAATTATTCATACTTCATGGTGTCACTGCTTGGACTCTTTACTATTCTTACTTTGACATATTTTTAACTGATTTAAATCAATTGCGGGGGGGGAGTGTAACAGCCCAAGGTAACTGACTTTTTTTTTTTTTTTTTTTCCCCTGCAGTATGTGCGTGGTTCTGACCCTGTACTTAAGCTGCTGGACGACAGTGGGAACATTGCAGAGGAACTGAGCATCCTCAAATGGAATACAGATAGTGTGGAAGAATTTCTAAGTGAAAAATTAGAACGTCTATAAATCATTATTTTCAATCCTCTTTCCTTTTCATGTTTTGTCATGGTAATCTTCTCAGATGTAGTGTGCTACAACTGAAAAAACATCCTGCTTCAATATTAATTTTAAAATATCTGTTATGCTGTACTAAACATCTTGTAATTAGAAGGGGAAGCTTCAACACATATCTGACAAGTTGACAAACAGAATAACTTGTCTTAATATATTTCAGCTCTTAATGTATTTATCATTAACAAAATGCTTTGTTTCCAAGTTAATTATGCAAATACCAGTTTGTTATAATTGGACCTGTTTTTTATAAATGCTCTTAAAACTGAAGAGCTTCAAATAATTGAAATGATTACCATGCTTTTTGTCTGCTGCTCCTTTGTAAGAAAGTCAGAACCAAATGCAATGTACTATCTCCCAAAGAAACTTGACTGCTAATGCCCTACTCTTTTTTTGTATTTGAACTATCCTTTTTATAGAAGCATTGTTTACAGTGAGTATCTAGTTCACGGGTTTTGAAGCTGATGGAGGAACTCATGCTCTGGCACTGTGAAACATTTACTAAGTACACTTTAGTGAAGACTACATAGAAAACCTCTGAGGTGTATGGAAGTCAGATGTCAGGTGTGCTTTATGTTAAGTGTTTTGCTTCAGAAAACATGAGATGTAAGTCTTGAAAAACCTCTCCTTCTAACTTTCACAAGTTTATTGGAAGTCTGTTTATCAAACGAATTTATAAACTGTTCTTTTAAAACGTGTAGTTTTCTTTCTCAGTTGAAATTTATGTTAACAGGGAATATAGACAGTATATATGGTAATGAGTCAAATCCATTATGACTTGTCAGGTTTTTTCCACTTAGAGTGAATAAATATGGTAAGCAAGAATAATGTGGCTTTTTTTTTTTCTGAAGTCTAATTAGCAAGTAAGTCTTCTCTTTAACTACTTCATGCATGCCAGTTTTTGGTTGGATGGGTGTTATACTATGGCCTGAATTAGAACTCAGTTTTTCTCTTCATGTACAGTTTTATATCTCAAGAAATTTCTCTACAACTTACAGATTTTATTCCTGACTTTTGAGAAAAAATCATCAGCTTCATAGGAGAATAATAAACTTGGGACTGAGACCAAGTTATCAGAAGTAATACACTAAGGTGATTCTTTAAGCATACCCTTCTGAGTTTTTATTCCTGAAATAGTCTTATAAATTCTTAGAAGGTGCATATAGCTAGGTCACATGATGTCATTCTTGTTGTTCGCTCTCTCTTACTCTGTACCTCTCACTCCTATCCTTGTAAAACACGCTGCTTGTCTCCGAGATGACTCAATGTGGGACAGCTACAATAGTGGTGACCACTGTCTTAGAGAAATATGAATTCTACACAAAAAGCACAATTCTTTGCAGCTTGTGCTAACTTATCGGAGTCAAACATGGATTTGTTCTTGGGACATGGGATGTATTAGCAGATGAGCTACAACCAAAACATGTCACATGACAACCCAGTATTTTGGTAGTAAAAATATGCTGCCATCCGCTGGTCTTTTAATATACTGACTATATCCCATACTTCTCATTCCTATGTTTGCCAACAAGGGTTTTCAGTTTCTGCGTTGGTGATTTCTCGTGCTGTTTTAGGAGAATATTGTAACCTTGTCCTTTTCCCCTTAGGTCCTCTTTACCACTCAAAGGAGAGATTGTTTGATTCATTTGATATTTACCAAATATTTCTCTCTGCTTCTCTGTATTGCCTTCCTCTTCCTCCTTAACATGACGGCCAGTGGGTTCCTGACCTTCAAGCTCCCTTTTCTTTCCATGTCTTCCTATTGCCAGCCCACTACTTCCCTACACAAACTTCCTCTTCCAATGCCAGGGTCTTCACGCCTGCTCTTGCTTGTCTTTCACTGAAGCAAGGAACTCGCTCTTGTACCAGGAGATAACCATCGCATAGTGGAGGAGGATGACAGGCTAAAGAATTTCTCCTCCAGCATAACTGGGTTTTATGACTGCAGTCCCAAGACTTGCTGCAGCCTCTGACCTTTTCCAGTACTGGTTCTCACTTATTTTCATCAAGGAGACTGGAAATTATCTTTTCTCCCAGTTTTCCTCCTAGGTTCCTGATTTGCTGATTCCTATTCCACATACTAATCTTGCCTTGTAATACCGATACTTATTATCTTAGCTTAAAATCCCTGTATTTCCCTATACATAGGAATACATTGAGAATCTTCCATGATTCTGTTACTGAGCTCTGATCCCTGAACCTACTCCGTTAGCCTCTAGCAAAAGCTTAATTACCTGTGCTTCTTGACCTGTTGACTGTTCTCCATGTTGTTCTTGAAGTGTCGAATTCATACTGTCCTTGCTTTATTCTTTCTCATGCTATCCTTTAGATGATACTTGGGTTCTTGGCTTTACAGACACATGCTAGGACTGCTTAACGTTCTGGCAAAAATGAGCTGGGCTTTGTGCTAAAAGAGGCAGTTGGAGTGGGGAGTAATTTCTTTTGGAAATTCTTAAGTTTCTATTAATCAGTGTGGGTTTTTTTCTTCCAGTCTGCAGCTGTGAAAATTCATAGAGCTCAAAAGGTTATTTTGGTTTGTGGCAATTAACTACACAAAATACAAGGTTTAAAGCTCCCATTTAAAAAGGAAGTGATTCATTTTTACTTATAGCCATGATAAGCACCCAGTACTTCATGAAAGGCATTCACTCAGATTTATGTAAGAATTATTTAGTCTTATATAATGCTCTTGTTGTGCCAAATCTTGAGAGAGTTAATGAAAGGAAGAATAAAAGCAGCAAGCATGCATGACTGAGTTGAAACATGAAGTGTCCTATCTTTTTAGAGGGGAAAAAAAAAAGGCAACTCATCTTGCAGAAGCATAAGTGCTTTAAAAAAAAAAAAAGTATTGTACATTCCATTTTCTACATATGGTATATAGATGAATTTGAAGCATAGTGTACATGCTGCTTGGAAGGGTTTCCTGGGTACCTGCTTAGTCATAGATTCCTGCAGTGTGAACCAGAACAGAATGATTGTAGCAGGCAAAAATCTATCTCAGCACTAAAGGAAACCTTCCAGCAGACATTAAAATCATGGAAAGTAAGTAAGTGTTCAACTCAGTTTTTTGTTTTATTGTTTCATCACATAAATAGAACAAGAACAGATTGTCAACTTAATGAAGACCACACACAAAAATATGTGTTCAGAAACCTGAGCTACATTCAGAATGTAACTTTTTTTTGAACCTGAGCTTTCAGAAGCAAAGTAAATCTTCTGATGTTCCTCTTCAGCCAGGGAGATTAGACCCCCTTCCCCCCCTCCCCCCAAAAAAACCCTCAAAGAAATAAAAAAAGCCAAAAAATGCTTTATTGTCATTCTTCATTAGCATGGAAGCTGGATTTTTAGAGCTGCATTAGAACTTCTCTACATTCTGCTCAAAGGCAAACAGGCTCAAATCTAACTTGAGATAGTTTCAAGAGTGCATTGCAAGGAAAAACATCATCTGCTGATTCTTGCAGTGTGTAAGGAAGGTTAGACAAAGCACAAAATGTTCTTTGCTAGAGATGCTTTGACCACTTCAATGGACTTTGAAATTTGTCAAGTGTGCCTGAGAAAGGTCCATCAAATGCTAAAATGCAGAATATTTATATTAAAGCAGCTAAAGAAAACACCATCTTCTGAATTTGTGTGTTCTTCCTTGAGTTGTTAACCATTAAGGCCCAACACAATTACTTTGAAACAAAGTTGCTGTCATGTCTAAGAGGAAGAGCCCAAGGGACAAGAGAGCCAAGGAGACAAAGAACAGACAGCCCACTGATACACTCTGTTATTGAACACCTGTGGTTCAGAACAGCAGCTTCACTCCCAAATGCACTCGTAAAAAGTCTAAGTAGAGGGTAGCTGGAAAATATTTTCAGTAGTTTTTTTTCCTTATCACTTGTCATAAAGGATGGACAGAAGGAAACACATTATGAAATTACTCACCTAGTGAGGTCAGACAGGAGACAAAGTACAGAAGCAGAGTATTCTTGCATTTATTGATTTAAATAGGAACCATGGCACCGGGTGAACACAGACTGTCTCAAAGAGTTCCTGATTTTCTGTTATGTCTTGAAATGGATTCCTGGTGCTGAACAAGGCCTATCAGCTTTGTTGCTGTCTGAGATGCAAGGTATCCAACTATGTATCTCAGTGCACCTTTGTACACTGAAAGCCTTACATACAGCAGCACTTGCGTCCACTGACATACAAATGAAACAAAGCTTCTAAACACTGATAAATGGAACACATCTCTCAACACTTCCCACTACTAAGGCAACGAAGATGAAAAGAGTTGCCCATGATTTACCCTTGCATTGAGCAAGCTCTTCTTTTGAATCACAGTTCATTTTGTCTGCTGCTGTGTTGTCAGGCATGTTTGTTTTAAAGCACTTGCAGCACTGCAGCGGTCCCAGATGACCTAAACAGCCTAATGCATAAGCTTCAAGTAGACAGTGGTGACATACATACCCTTATATGGGTGTTCCTACCAGTAATTGTTTTCCTTGAAAATACACACCACACAGGGGCCCAGTACAAAGCTGTATTAAGGACTTACTTATTAATAGTGCATCTTTTGGAAGTTTTTAGCAATATTAGTATTTTGTCCTGACAGCCTTCAGAGGCCATATATACCTTATATAGTTTAAAAATTAGGTCTAAAGGGAAATGATGGTAGTGCATAGGAGTTCAGTTAAAGTTGCAGATACCTGCCAGGATGAGCACTTTGTTGATCGTGATAGTTCGGGTAGGTCTGTGCCACATCAAAGACAAGTAAGAGCACATGTTGTGCCTTGGGAAGTTATAGTCTGACTAGCTTCAAAAAAATAAGACACACTGATACGAATATCATTACAAGCTATAAATACTGCCAGGGGATCTTAGAGTATATACCAGAGTCGCCAAGCACGCATAATGCAAGTTTAAAACCACATCTTTGCTACACGGTGCTGCAGTTGTGCCTTCAGTGCTGCTGCTTTGTCTCCCTGAGGGTTACCCCTGCACTGCTTTCAGGTTGAGGTTAAGATCAGGTCACGTGACTAGACAAAGTTATGTCCTTGGCCATATCTGGAAGACAAAGATACTCTTTGTCCTGAACATATCCCAAAAGTGACAGCAAATAACATTTTAGAAATGGAGTGGTGGGGAAAACAATTTCGTATTTTCACAGGAACACTTAACAGTGTTTTATATTTAGTAGGAACAAGGGCATGAATTGAAGGCAGCAGGACAGTAACAACTGAGACATAATTTGAGTAAGAATTAAGTTGTTTAGAAAAAATCAATGGATACTACAAGGCTATGAAACAACGTTGTATTTTCTCATAAATAACTCAGGGTTTTGATCTCGATAAAGATTTGTACACAAAATAGAGCACCTTAATTTCTTGGTTTAAAAGTCATCCTTAATTTACTGCTATATTAATTACGCAGGCTTTCAACAAGTTATTCTAAAGAAAAGTAGTTGTATGTTCATGTGCCATACAAATTATATCACAGAAAAATAAGGGTTAACAATCAAACTAGCAGAATCAGACTCCAGAGACTGGGATACTTCTGCTTTGTCTGTTTTAAGTGTCTGATTTACTCACCAGCAGCAGGAAAGCAATCACTCTAGTGAGTCAACATCGTAACAGCACAGTATGAGAGTTTTTTAGCTCTCAGTATTCTTCCCAAGATTTTACTGTGGTGAAATCCCACTATAAGTCACACTGGATGGAATGGGATGGAGATAATCAGTCTTACTGTAAAACCTCAAATTCATCTAAGAGTGTATTTCCCAGTTTCTGCATAATGGAAATTGTCAGAGGCAGCTGTGTTGGTATTTGATACATAGGAATAACTGGATAATGGATTTACAGTGTAGAAGTCTTAACATTTCCAAAATCATTCACTAGAGCAATTCCATACCTTGACCTTCTCAGCCAGCATCCAGCACTGCAGTACAGTACATAATCTGGAGGTAGGAATACATCCCCTTGGGCCTGAGCGCATCAAGCACAAAAGAAACCATTTCTGAAGTCGCCAGCAAAGGCCGTGTTTGTGGGTGAGAACCGGGGAAAGACATTCCACAGCACTTTTCTACCTACCAGGTAGATGGGGCTCAAGCAGATGCCTGGCTGGGAAGGACATAAAAGAATACTTCATAATTTCTTTTAGAAAGCCATGTGTGGGAAGGTAATCTACATGATATGTCTCTGTAACTGTAGAAAAAAGGTTCCACAGGGCGGGTGATAGCGGCAGAACCTGCATGCCAGGGCGCAACCACTATTCAGGAATCACTCTAAACAAGAAGGAAGCAGGAAGACGTTGGGACTGCACAGCTTTGTGGCTGAGCAGCATGACATTCTCTGCCAGGTAACCTCAATCAGTCTCCAAAAACCACAGAATCAGGAATATGGGTGGGTAAAGCCTTATCAGAAGGCAATCTCAGTGGTACCTTAAAGTGGAAGACCTGTAAGGGGACCTATAGCTTTTGTTTTCTGGGGTACAAACTTGAAGGTCGGCTCCAAATTTTTCCTTAAAAGTACTTCTAGGTACATCCCTCAGTAATTTTAATACCATTATTTCTAAGTTTTCTATCCAGAAAGGACACTGGAAGATGTTCTCTTGATGATGATCTTTTGAGTTGGGATTTAATTTGGTTAGCTAGGAGCCTTTCTGACTCCCCTTGCTAAGATTAAAGGGAGACTGGTAGGAGGGCACATCATTTAGTATTTGCTTCTGCATGCTTGGGGCCAAGCTATGGTTAGGCATTCATGCTTTGGTACAGTTTAATTCTTTTAAACCCAGTATTATCTTCATGTAGTTTATTTCAGTGGAACAATGGCTCAAAACATGGACCAAAGCATTCTTCACTTTAATTATGGGCAGAAAAAAAATTCCACTTGTCTCTGCTGTAGGATGTATGTAATTTTAAGGCAGGATGTCTATGAAACATCTCTAGGCTACAGTTTCTGACTAGGCTGGAAATTCCATGGGCAATCAGATTTTTGGGGCAGGAGGACAAGCAGAGAACACAATAGTTAACGTATTTTTTTACCCCGCCTCTTCCCCCTGCAATCAATGACTTGGTTTCTCCAATATTACCCTACATTTTAGCCTACCTGACCCAGTTTCTGGAAAGCACCAGTCTTCGATAAGGAGAGGTCCTGGGGCAGACACATCTTTAACTAGCAGGTTTAGGTGGCTCATGGTGAAGCACCTCAGAGCCTCTGTCCTTACTCAGTGCAGCCAGGCTCTGACCTGCGGAGTTTCACATCAGACTGTATAACCCTGAATGCTGCCAGCTTGTTTTTTCCCCTCCTGGGTCTGACAGAGCAGAGCTGTAATAAGGTGACAAACCGCAGCTTCCCTCCACTCCCAGCAGTGAGGAAAACACCCGCAGTCACACTCCAGCATTAGTCAGACACGCATGCCCCAAACTAAGCAGCCGTGTCTCCGGAGGGGAGTCTCACTAATGCTTTTATTAGATTATCTGCATCAGTCACAGAGTATCTAGTTTTATGACTTTTCACTTCTGAACTGCGCCGCCCCCCACGCCACAGGCGTCCCTGGCAGCCCGGCCAGGCTTTCCCCACCTCAGGGAGGGTCACCACAGGCAGGCAGTCCCCAGGTCTTGCCGAAAGGTTGCTAAACGGACTGTGACAAAGAAGATCCATAATCTGATTTTCCCCATTGTGTGGAACAGGCAGAGGTGTGTCACCGGCTGTGGGACAGCCTCCCCGTGACCTCCTGACTTGGCCTGGACCTCTGCTGCCCACAGCAGCTCCCTCTGGAGAACCGTTCCTGTAACACCAGAGACCACGGCCCATCAGAACAGCAAATACGGAGAAACTAAATCAAAGCAGAGCTTTTACTTAATCCTGGCTGCAAACATTCAGGATTTGCCAAAGAAAAGCATGGCAGCTGTCACCAGCCCTCAGACAAATTTGCCAGGCCAAGAAATAAGCCTTAGAGACCATTTCTGCATCACTGGAACAAAAGGCGGATCCTGCCATCAGGCAAAGCGCATATTGCCATGAAAGAAATATTAGAGGACATTTGACACCCACACGAAGAGGGGTGTGTGTGTATATATAAAGAGAGAGATAGACTTTTATGTGCGCTCCTTTGCGGCCTGGCTGCAGGCTGCCTGGCGCCATCTTGGCTGCCCTCACTCCCGCTGGCAGCACTGACCAGCACCGAGGGGACTGGTGTCCACAGCAACCGAGGGCAGTGATTAACGTCAGGCTGACCTTGACACGTTTTCCTAAGGTGATCTGGGAGCCAGAATCATGTAAGGAAGCGGATGTAAAAGTAGGCTTTTCTTACCTTTTTTAATTTAAAAGAAATAAAGTAAGTCTAAAGGGACACGCAGTTTGCTTGTCCTAAGGCTCCGAGCTCTGCACAGCTTCACCTCTAGCCAGCTGTAGCCTCCCCAGCTCACCCTCTTCCTAGTTTACTGACAGATTCTTCACCATGAAACTATTTCATTTATCGTCGTTTATCATTGTAACAGCTGGGGATTGCCATAAACTATCTCTGGGAAAGTGAATCTCACCCTTAGCCGAACATGAGCATTGCTGCTGTTTGCCATTAGTGCATGGACAAGCACTGGAAAGCCACACAATTTAATAATACTAGGAGCATTTGTTCCCCCATTTCTCACCTGTTCTGGGACTGGGCCCCAGCGGGGTCCTGCTCGGGATGGCAGCACGGTGACAAGGACCGACCCTGCTCTTGGCAAAATGGGGACTGTCACCCACTGCTTGTTACGTGCCGGCCGTGCTGTGTCCCTGCTAGTGCTCTCCCCCTGGCGGGTTCTGTGAGACTGAGTTTCTTTGGTTTTAAGTTAAAATACAGATAATCATATCCCTCTTCCTTTTTAGCAGATAATTACTCCTTTAAAATGTACTCACAAGGAACATTGCTTTACACACTGTGAATCTGTATTCAGGGAGAAATTTTACCCCAGTTTAATTTTGCATCTTTGGTTACAAAATCAGAGGGACAGCATCACTTCATCATCAATTCACCCCCAGTTGAGAGCATTAACAGTGTCAACCAGGGATGGAGAAAAGGGCCATTTGGACCATGAAGACCACACGTGCATGACAGATATGTCTGCACTGCAGCTGCACAATTACAGACATCTTTCATGGGTTACTTGTCATAACGACCGTATTAGTGTATAAACTCTCTACTGAAACAGGCTACTGAAACAGCCACTGAAAAACTCTCTGGACTAATTTCTGTGGCAGAGTCAACCATTTTCCTGTGATCTAAAGTTCACCATCCAGATAAGAATTGCTGTCGTTAGCAGACAAATTCTACACATAGAAAGGCACATATGCGAACAGCCCTGTAGTGAAATATCTGAGCGACAAGTTGCCTATTGTCAACCTTCTCTTGTTCAGGCTCCGAGCAACACCCATAAACCTCACCCCGAAGGAGGAAGAGGCTTCCAAGGCGCAGAGCCTGTCAGCATACCTTGAACAGGTTTTCTGTTGACATAGGAGCACAGCACAAAGATGCTGGCATTTTGGTTTTTTAACGTGTATTAGTTATGGTAATTGTCTGTCTCTGAGGAGAAGGGAGGCTGTTTGCCTGTGTTGAATGCCAGTGCTTGTGAAACAGGCAAAAGTTGTGATCTTGCTTAAAGAGGTATCATTTCAAGAATGATTTAAAAACTCAAGAAAAAACCTTCACCCAAGCTCAGAGAGCTGTGAGACTTTGCACAGTTTTCACAGCTCTACAGCAGCCCTCACCACCTCTGTGTGCATTAGCATGGCACAGAGGGAGAGCATTACAGAGCAAAGAGCTGGTGCTGAGAATCCAACATCTACACGATAGCACATTCCAGGTGTGCTCCTAGGAAACATCTCCTGCTTTTATTCCACATTAAAGGAATCCAGACCACATACTCTTAAGACCACGATTAAGTGAACCAAAGCACACTAAGCAAGAACAATTGGGAGGTTCACATGGAAAGCACACTCCCATTGTGAACCAAAGCAGTAATGGCAGGCAATCAAACTGTGTCCCTTCCCAACTCCACAGTCCAAGTCTCCTTTCCTCTGAGGACAGCCATTTGACAAAGAACAGCACCTGATACCTGCAGATAGACATTTAAGAATGGACACCCTTGTCACCATTGTTGATGATCCTACCGTGTGGTTTTATAAATTATATTTAGCATATTTGTTACACTGATTTTTGCTGCAGAATTGATAGGATAACAAACTACAGTAACCACCGTTGAGACAGAATCGGCATTTGGCAGCAGTGCCACAGAGTGGGCTAAAATAACACACTGTTCTCCACTGTTTTTTCCAAGTGGTTAGCACTGCAAAGCAGCTAGCATTTGATTCCATGTAGCAAAGACCTTACAAATATAAAATGAAACTACCTGCACACTCGCTCAATATTCCTCTGGCAACAAAACTTAAAACACCTCTCCAGTCAAATTCTACAATGCTCTGAAGACATTAAGCTTCCAGTCTAGCCCATCGCACACTATCAATGAACTCGCATTCAACCAGAATCCCCTCATTTCTAGTCTTATCCAGTTTCCTTATTTATTGTCAGCCATTCCATGCCAAATTTAGCTGAATGCTATCCTTAAGCATGTCTTAAATTATAAAACCAAAAAAGTGTGTGATCTACAGACTTTTTTACAGGATTAACACAATTATCAAAAAGCTTTATGTTCCTCCCTTGTTACCGCAGATTTCTCCAAGCCTCTCAGCATATTAGCAAACCCATGCTACCTAATGACCCTGACTGGGACTGCAACTGGAACCACAGGGTTTCCACTAGACACTAACAGGTGGAGTTTGGATTTTGGTTTTCTAATCATTCATTTCTCACCGTCTGTAGCCCTATAACCTCTTACCTTCTTGCTCACCAATAACGGCAGGGTTTGAAGCCTGTCTGGGAAGCTGGAAGGAGGAAGAATCTGCACTTCCAAGAAGCCATCTCCTGCAGCACAAATGGTGCAGCGAAACTTCAGACTCCAGTGGTACAGCAACAGAGCAGGTCTGCCGGAGGCAGAACCCAGCCCGCCTTTTGGTTCCTGTCGTTCACAGCTGCAAACTCAAGTGCTACCAGCTGTGTGAGCTCAGTCAAGCACGACTTGGAAAAGCCTTAGGGTAGCCATGGTAACTTGTAGATCTTCACCTGATGCACTAGAGTCACTGTATACTGTTTTTGAGAGAAATACTTGTCTCTAGAAGTATCTTAATATTAAAATCTACAGATCTAAACAAGCTAGAAAGCTTTGAATTGATAGGAAAAAAACCCAAACCACTATTAAGTTGACACTAGCAGTTATTCTATTAGCACAAGGCAATCATTTCTGTTCTGATCCAGATTGGACCCTGTCCACTTCTGTGTTCCCTGAGTAGCTGCCAGACCTTCTCACAACTGGTGCTGAACAATTTTACTTTTTTTTTTTTAGGTTTTTTTTTTCCTTAAACAGGCTGTCCAAGAACCAAAGCAACAGAGCAAAATGGAAGTTTGGGAAAATTATAAAGTAACGTCAGGGTCTCCTTTCAGGACGAGTGAGAATGATTTCAACCTGAAGTATTTTTTCCCTCTTGCTATTAATATAAAATGTGAGCACAGCCCTTGAGAGGTCATCTTTAAACCAACCTTTACCAGAGGATATGACTAAGGCACAAGCCATCAGGAAACAGTAGGCTCAATCACCACATCACTAAGACAACATGGATGAATCATCCCCCACTTCTGTTCTTCAGTTTCTCCCAGGTAAACACAGACAACGACACTCACCTTTGTAAAGAAAATTTATGATCAGTAATATGGAGGCATTACACCGAAAATAATGAATAGTTTCTCTGCAGGGGGAACAGGATTACAAACCTAGAAACTCTCCCAGATGCTTAACATTCTCAATGAGAAACACCAATGCTATTTCCACTGGATGGCAGGTAAAGGTTCATGTGGGAAAGTGAAATTAAGCCTCAGTGGCATTGGCCTTTCCCTTTTCCAAAGATGCACAAAACATAACTCCCTAAAATCTCCAAAAAGGAGATTTCAACATTTCAAAAACTTCTAACACAGAAAAAACAACCCTATTTGTGAGAATCCTGATGTATATCAACATCACTGTTGAGTAGAATTAAAAGCAATTTAACTCAGAAGTAAAATTGGAAGATTATTTCTGGTTTCAAATGTTTCTCCTTTTGAAGAAGCAATTTCCTAGCTCATTATTCCAATTCTAGTACTTTTGCTTCTGCCTGTAATTGTGTAAAGACATTTTAAAGCTTTAATTCATTTTGCAATTCTAAATAGCTTTCCTTAATCGCTCATGTCAAACACCTATTTCACATTTTTAAAAAATTTATAAAACAATTCTGTGCTGTCAGGAGGAAAAAATTTCTTAGCATTCAGATTATTAACTGCACACAAGCTCCTCATGCTAATGTGTTTCCTATCTTTCACTTCTGGCAGGAAACTATTTATAAAAGGCACAACATTCATACAGCAATTTAGTGTTTGCATTCATGATACATTTTCTTGCCATTCCCTCAGCTAAAGTACAGAATTCACCAAGCTACCCAATTTGTTTGGAGGAGAATCTCATCACCAGATGCCATGCTGAATGCTCCATGTCACTGAACAATGGTAAGGGCAGTAGCATAGAAGATGACTGAGGTTTTGTCTGTCAGCTTGACTGATGTCTTTGCATTTTCACCAAACAC
Source organism: Himantopus leucocephalus (assembly GCA_003993805.1). Classification (NCBI taxonomy): domain Eukaryota; kingdom Metazoa; phylum Chordata; class Aves; order Charadriiformes; family Recurvirostridae; genus Himantopus; species Himantopus leucocephalus. Next base: position 16,864,637 of record RSEF01000008.1, read on the forward strand.
AAATTTGCGTGGCAAAGTGAAACTAACAAGCTTGCAATGTGCTACTGCCTTGTACTTCCATTAATAGCTGTGTGATTAATTGGTTACAGCCCATTATATTAGAGCATACCCAGTTAGGAATTCTACTTAAAGAAAAAGGAAATGGATCAGGATTGGGCTGCAGGCCAAGTTTAGCAAGGATTTTCAGCAATTCATAAATTCTTAAAGTGAATGAATTGGAGCAAAAAACTAAAATGGTTTCAAGTAGGTCTGAGATAAGGGAATCCAACTCTAGTCTCACAGGACTCAGTAGACCTTGACCCTAACTAAATATATACATTTGGCAGTCGACGGAAAATAAGACAGACTAATTCTGCAGTCCTTGTTTGGACAGCACTTGTAACCATAGTGCTAGAAAGGCAGTGACTAATTTTCCACCATCTCATATACGGACAAACATAATCTACTAACTCTCACAGGAGTTTTTGTTAAACAAGATTCCAGGACTTAGTTTATTTATGGCTGATAGGGCTTTGATAACCCTATTCTCTTTCCCAGAAGTATTTATTTTGGTCCAGATGACTACCTGACTCTCTAAAAGACCAGTTTTGAATTGGGATAAGGGAAGGCACAAACATATTATCATCAACTACTGATTAGACATTTCAACATTAAATCCTTTTGCTCTAAGTTTAATGTGGATTTTTGCATGGTTAGGTGGAGACATTCCACAAATTCTGAAAGATAGTTGCACTGCAGAATTTCAGAGGGCTTCACAACCTTCCACTGAAAATTTCAGTCTCCAGTTTTGGGGAGCTGAAAAACTCTTTCCCTTTATGCTCATGTATTTTGTGCTGAATACAAATGGGAATATTTTTGCCTGTTCCTTCCAGGTGGAAGCATAAAAATTATTAATGGGACTCCTGACAGAAATTTGCATCAGATAAGTAATATGATGTCTTTTGAATGGAGAACTTTGTTTCATAAGCCTTTTGTATTTCTGGGTTGTCACAAGCACCTTTCTGTGTACAACACTGAAATGGCAAATTCTTGGGGCTTTTAAAATGAAAACTAAGGAAGCAGCAGTCTTGCTGTTCCCATACAATTCCACAGTACTGCAGTACCTGGCTTAAACCCCAGACCAATGATGTATTTCACAATGACAGTTTTTAAGCCCTCCCAGCTTTCAAGGCAGGATGAAGCAAAGTTCAGCTATTCCAATCCATTCTGATGGTATTATGTGGACACCAGGACTAAAATTCTTTATAGTGAATAATAGTTTTGATTCTGAAATCCCAGACAAGGTGTTTGCACAGCACAGACACAGCCAGCATAAGTCCTAACAAGTTTTACATTTGTTCTTATGTTTTCCACATTGCAATATATTCTTGGTATGTTCTATCATTCAGGAAGCCCATGCCAGCTCCTTGTAAAATCTGAAGTACCCACAGCTTCACTGTACAAAATACAGATCAGGCCAATCCTGCCCAATTTGCTTTCCTAAGCCATCATATATAGATCTCTGGCTAGGATGCTACATGCATGAGTAAAGATCAGACGTACCACAGTTAGAGTATCAGTAAGCTACCAGACCAGTTCAGCGCTCAACAAAGCTGACAGGCGTCCTTTAATGTACAGCAAAGTAAGTCCTAAATAGTTTTCCTCTAGGTTTGACCTACAGATCTGGATGGATATGGGAGACTATATCCTGCAGTAGAGGAACTTTTGTACTATACACTGCAAGGAAGAAATTTATCATTCATTTATCTTGCTGACTGGTGCATGTGCCCCCTGTCCTTCACTGCTCTGTAAAAAACCCACAACTGACTGCACTCAGGCTTTCTTCCAATACTGCAGTCTTTAGGAATTAGCAATTCCTGCCTTCTCGAGCTGCTTATTTACTTCTAAATGCTCGAGTTTGTTTTGAAAGGGAGTTTTCTGAAAGCCTTGATGGCCAGTTTCACAGCAAGAGTCAGACCTGGGAGAAAGCTAAGACAGACAAACAAAGCAGAATATAAATTCAAGGCATCTCTATACTCAGTACCACTAGATATACAGAAAAACATGAGAATTCTTCTAAGATAGAGGAGATAGTGTGCCCAGACAGATTCCTAGAAACCCAGACAATGGGCACCACTAATCTAAAAATACACCACTAATTTGGTTCTGTTCAATATACTATGTCTTAAATGTATCTTCCAGTGATTATTGGCATTATGCTACAATAGTTCTACACAAAGGAGACTTCTTGTCATACTAAACCTTAAACATTAACATGGACATCTTAATATTTAAAGGTATAATGACTTCTGAAGAAAGAGCAGAACCATTACGAAGCAACCCATATCCCCAGCGGATTCTGCTAGGGTACCCCATGCAGTACCTTGTCTTTAATAGTACTGTGTAATTACCGGTACTTGTTGGAGTCAGCATATATTCTCAAATGCCTGTGCTTGAAAGGGAACATCATTATAATGTCTGTGTTGTTGCCAAGTCTAAAAGCCAGATGGACAGACTGCTGACGGCAGAAACTCATTGCTGGAACCAAGCAATCGTAACTATAATCTTCGGGCAAAAGCAGCTACATATGTTGTACTTCTGATGCTTATTTTGTGGCATGACTGATCAAGACAATAGTAAAAAGCATTGTCATGGGATATTAAAATGACAATTGGTATTAAAAGTGGCTCTATGGATGCATCAGTGCAGCTATTACAGATGGACAGAAAACATTTGTCAAACTCACAGAATAAGCTTTAATGAAGCTGCTTGGTAGAAAGGATTCTTTTAAGAGGAGGCTGGAAAGGCCAGATGTAATATATAAAAAGCCACATTCTACACAGATGCATTGAAGTTGCATATAGTACAAGAAGGGCAACGAAGCTTGTGAAGAGTCTTGAGCACAGGCCTTATGAGGAGTGGCCGAGGGAACTGGGGGTTATTTAGCCTGGAGAAAAGGAGGCTGAGGGGAGACCTTATCGCTCTCTACAGCTAGCTGAAAGGAGGTTGTCGAGAGGTGGGTGTCAGTCTCTTCTCTCAGGTAACAAGTGATAGGACAAGAGGAAATGGCCTCAAGTCATGCCAGGGGAGCTTTAGATTGGATATTAGGAAAAAAATCTTCACCAGAAGGTTTGTCAAGCGTTGGAACAGGCTGCCCAGGGAAGTGGTTGAGTCACCATCCTCGGAGATATTTCAAAGACGTGTAGATATGATGCTTAGGGACATGGTTTAGTAGTAGACTTGGTTATTCAGCGCTGATAATCAAACACTCAGGAATTAATTAATTTCTATTCAATCCCATTTAACTTACTGATGCCTCATAATTAATTCCAAGATCAAATTCTAAACCAAAACAGTTTTAATACTACCTCTTCCTTGGGCCAGATTTAAAAGTATAACTGTCACATATGTTTCTTCTACTGAGAACAATACAGCAAATTGCAATTATGAAGCTGCATCCTGTGGCCAAACTTAGGGTCCTGCACAGCTACCTACAGCCAAAAAATTCAAGCTACAAATACCATACGTAAGTAATTAATCTGAATCACTTTTATCGTGCATTCTGCCAAAGTTTTGTTCCAGAATACACCTATACTTTTTCAATGGTTACTTACTGTAAGCCATATGCTAAGCACATACATAAACTCCAATTATTTGCATGGTTTTGTCAAAATAGATTTAGGTTTCACAACTGGGCATTTCCCATTTTCCTTCTCTTTCCCCAGTACATCATAACCATCTTTTGGAAGCCTCTGTTGGATGTGGACTTGATGGTCATTGCCTAAACAGCTTGAAAGTAATTCTCTCAAGTTCTGTTTTAGCAGAGTACCTACACTTATTAAACTTCATATTTTTCAAATCTTCATATTACTGCTTTAGTCTACTGCTACAGTATCTGCATTGTAGCAAGACACACTCTCCTTACAGTGTTCCTTAAAGATATGGGATATCCTGACAACTAGAATATACGGGCTTAGCTCTATCCTTTCTTGCAACTTCCATAATGTTCAATAAATTGCACATTATAGAGGTACCTGAGCTAGTGACACTATAAGAATTAATATGGCAGCATACTAATTCACATACTGTATGTGAGATCCAGAAATGCTAGCTCCAATCCCAAAGGCAGAGAGCTGTAATAACAGCGTTGTTAGTGGGTTAATTATCCTTGCATTTCAGAAGACTAATTACTTTGAGCAGAGGCCTATGCTACGTTCAGTATCTTTGCACAGTCGTGTACTTTATGGATATATTTCTTTCCTTCCTCCACCTTCCCACACACATTTGCCTGAATTAAGACACTATATACTGATGGTTTTACCTGTAGCCAAGATTTCCATATGGTAGAGAATTCTGCTCCAAGATAAAACACTACTCTTGAAAGAAACAGAAGCAATATAACAATTACAAAAACCTCATGGTTTGCAAAAAGTCCAAAACAGGATTTCTGTATAAATCAGTAGGAGTTACTTTTCCAACTTAGCCTGACTAAGAAAACATTAAAAACAGCAATTACGGCAGAAACTATTTAAAGCTAGTATTTAGTTTTCTAAAAGCATTCATTTACTCACACTAATGGTGTCATATATTACCCCATCTGCCACAAAAGCTGATAATCGTTGATGAAAACTCACTCAGGTTTGTTACAGAATATGTATGGGATGGCTATTCTGGTTGAAATTATCCAAAATGTTAGCATTAATTAGAAAAATGAAGTAAAATGCCAGTAAATATAGAAAAAAAGGTATGCATTGAACAGCAATGGAAGTATTTATCCCCCCATGCACACATCCTTAGGTATCAATTCAGAATGCATTTGTCTTGCCAAAGCAGTTATTAAATATAAGGTAATGCATATTCTATGCTTTTTTCCATGTTTGAAATCTGATTTCACAAATGCCTAGAACTTTCATATGGGGTTTTTCTGGCCTGGTTTACCTTTTTTCCTTTCTTTCCACCAATAAAGTTTGTTCTAAGAAAAGAGGGAATTAACAGAAGAAATGAGACCCAAAGCCAATTTCAGTTACTTTCATATTTGTTGCAAAAAACATTGAGTCAGAAAGGCAAAACTAAAGAAGTTCAGTCAATTTTTGTTTGAAAGTTCTCCACAAAAGGATATTTAAAGAGGTTGAGTTTTGGGATTACTTGCAATAAAGTTCTATTCAATTTAATATTAGTGTACTTTTCTACCAACTTCCCTTCTCAGTGGTATAACAGAGAACCTCAAGACAGATAAGTTTAAGAAAACAGTAACAACTTTCCTTACTTAAGAGGAAAATTACTTTTGATTTGAAATTAAACAGAAACAGGGAGAAGTGAAAAATACGAATTTGCAGTTTTGTTAGACAAAGGGGTCAATCGCAATTTCTCTTGCACATAGCTTAAGCTGTTGACATATAACAAAAAGTAATTTTGACTGCTGTATGTTTTATATTTCACTAAACCCCCAACATCTTTTTAAATTATGCTCTATAACATTTTATTGTATTTAAATAGGAAGTAAATGGTCCAGTATAGCAAAGAGTCAATTACATTTTTTAATTATTTTACGTATCTATTTTTGAATATTCTATAAGTTAAGGTCAAATTAATAACACTGATTTGAATTTAAACACATTTGATGGCAGTTCACATTAGAGAGGAGTGGAGAAGACCACCACTGTGGGTAAAGTGTTCGGTCTTTTTCCTTCTGAACTGTAGGGCGTTATCCTCCTATTAATTTTATTTAATGTATCATGAATTATTCATGGTTATTTCTAATTCAACAGCAATTATTATTGTTTCCTCTAAACTTTGCATTTAACAGACCGGATAAATCTAGGATTTCCTTGGTAGTTACCCCAAGAAGGTTGCACTTGATGAACCAACTCAATGTATTTGTTTCAATGTAACCTCTGCACTCAAAATGAAAGAGACTATTTCTGGAAGTGAAATTCACAATAAAAATCATCACTTTTTAATTAAACAACCACATCACCTAAATGAGTACGATTTTATCCATCCCACGGAAATAATTTGTATCTCTGAAAGCTTCATCACTACATGTTTGCAATGACAACGTTAAAAATTCTTTAAAGAATTATCATTGCAAACAAAGTTAGCCAAGCACCTGGTACGAGTGTTCCTCACGAACTAAAGTGGACTTCTGTCAATGTTACATCTTCTGCAAGGAGAATAATCTCCTTCTCAATGGAAGGAATTTCCTTCAACCAGTCCAATCCAATTAAATAAACATACTGGAACCTCAAGAAAGAAAAAAAAAGAAAAAAAAAAAGACAATTCCCCTCAATCTGTCCTTTTAATCTTTTTGCAGCCTTCAAAATCTGCTATTTATGAAACATTAAAGGGTCCAACACTTAGGAAAAAGTTATGTTGTTTGCAAATAATACTACCTTTGTTAAAGCCATTTTTACGTTCGAAACATTTTTTTCCTTCACATATATTTAAAGGAGGTCCTCTTGCNCTTAGGAAAAAGTTATGTTGTTTGCAAATACTACCACCTTTGTTAAAGCCATTTTTACGTTCAAAACATTTTTTTCCTTCACATATATTTAAAGGAGGTCCTCTTGCAAAACAAAAAAGTGTGCCACTAATTGAATCCAATTAGAACATGACAATAAACTGTTGCATAAGAACTGTGAATGCGTATTTTCATTAAAACCTATAATCTGAACAAACGTATGCTCATCTATAGAACTACTTAAATGTAGAGAGACAGTGCATATTTGGTTAGCAATATGTAGTGCTTAGTTTAACACAAAGGCTGATTTGTAGTTGAAAGAATCTTAATTACTAATCAACCTGAATTAGCCTCTTTTCTGGAAAGCAATTAAAGGGAAAAAAATACAAGGCAAGATTAAAAACAAGTCAGAACTTATGTCACTAGCTTGTGTCAATCCACCTAGGTGCAGTTTAAAAATCTCAACATACTAGCAATTTGCCTTAAATTTTCAACAGAGACAAAACATTCATTTTCATTTTTCAAAGGTGATTAAGCGCACAAGTTACTCAGCAGATAGCCATATATGCCTCAGCACATTTGTATTCCACAGGTGTTGGGAACAGAACCACATGGACTTCTTTAAGGTTTATGTTTCACATTTGGCTTTGGTTATTCAAATAACATTCATTACACCTGCATCAGTTCACAATAAGTTTATTTTATGTGAAGAAAAGCTTTGCCATTAATGAAAAATTTCAGTAGAAAACAGTACCTCCTGCTTTCAATCTAGATTACTCAAAAGTAGAAGCTTGTATTAGTGAAAACTTCAGTAGAAACAAATCTGTAGGAAACATGTTCTTGGCACATGAAGTAAAAGCTTTAAACACATTAAGTTTGAATAGAGTATTTACCATGCAACCATGCTGGCAGAAAAGCCAGTCTGTAATGGCTGGTATTTGTCCCTCAAGACAATAACATGGAAGACACTTAAACCTGCTTACATAACGTTAATTGTATATAAATATGGTGTTGCCATAATTGACAGTCTTTATTCAGGCCAACCATTTAGTTTAGCAGTTCTAAATAAGTAATAGGCACTTTGCCTTTCTGATTTCCCCTTTCACCCATCAGCCAGTCTGAATCCATGCCAGGGATACTGTACACTGTTATCACCTAAAAAACAGAAACACATTGTTATAACCTTTCCTTGCCTGGAAAAATATTACAGTCTACCTTCATGTGATTCCCAAGGTTTTAGAACTGAGATTAAGCAAGTTAAACGGAGCATTTAATATAAGCATGCATTAAACATAGTCTAGGGCTCATAAAAATTATTTCACTGGTCCATGGAAAAGGAATAGATACAGTAGCATATTTTAAAGTCCGTTTTTTTTCTGATGAAACTCTATTCATTACTGTTTCTTTTCTATTATTTTTTATCCATAAATCTTCTATATCGCCATCAACTTTAACAGGCAGTCTAAAAGAAAGTTCGCTGGAAGTGCATGATAGAAAGACGGATGGTCTTGATGTGCTACATCTTAACAGAAAATCTCAGGCCACAGCTTCTATCTAAGTCACTGTGTAGATGAGAATAAAGTCCAATAGGAATATTTAAATAACGCACATTTTGAAAAAGAAAAAGTCTGAAAACTTTTTTGTGGATGCTTTTCTTCAGGATTAAGCTACAGTCACATTACTAGGTGGAACTCTGTTCTAGCACCCTGCTTCATTGTGTATCTCTGCCTGCTTTGTATACACTCTAACTCAAGAGTGCAATTGAATTGGAAAAGGAATAAACGCAGCACAACCACCACGATCAAAACCAGAAGTGGCTGTATATTCATATTCTTCCCAAATTGCAATAGTTAACGTTTGAAACACTAATTCCACTGATAACAGTGCTAAAGGTGTGGTAAAAAGAAGACAGCAGAATTGCACCTTGATTGTCTAGCAAATGTTCCTGCAAGCTAAGATGATGTAACAAATGTTAACTCTCACTATAGAATGTTAGGGTATATAGGTACAGGACATTGCTCTAACAGGCCATTGAAGTTTAAACAAAAAAATCAACTACACAGATTTCTTGATGTAGCGCATCTTAACTGGCTAGTCACAAGCATTCTGCTTTTACTTTTAAATTATCAAAGTACATAGAAAACTCTTACCTCATCTGCAAGTAGTGATAATTCACTGCTGTTTGCAGCATCGTAATCATAGAGAACTCTAGCTTTCCTGCTGCCACTCGATGACTTCAGTTCACTGATGCCTGAAGTAACTATTGAATTGCTTACTGAAGGCAATGAAGCAGAGGCTGAGGCCAAGACTGAGGGAGTAGACACACTCTGCACAGGAGCTGTGGAAGACTGATTATTGTTAGAGAGGAAAGTAGATGGAAAGCTGTGGGAGAAAACAAAACAAAGAGACTTCTGAGTGAATCAGTTTTACATGGGGAGTTATACATGCCTCTATGCCTAAACTAGCATTCTTGCTTTTATCAACTACAGAAGAAACACCAGTAGACAGCAGTAACAGACTAGCACTGACATTTTTATAAACGTAATTAAAGATACTTGTTCCTGATCTGTAGTATAAAACAAACCAATATACTTTAGAAGAAATACTGCCACATTAAAAAAACTTGCCTCTTAAAAAAAAAAAAAAGGCAAAACCAGGAAAGCATTGTTGGTCAGATTTAATTCAGACTGTATTTTAATAAACATTTCTTTTGACAGCTCTGCCAGTAAAAGTAGCCACCACCTCCACCTGCTCATTCCTCAATTATGTGGCTACACGAAAGATTGTGCTGGTGAACCAGATCAGGGAAATATAATGGAGGTTAAAAACACAGCCTCCCTCTGAAAGAAGAAAAAACCCCACAACTATTTTTGTAATCTAAATCAGTTCATTGATTCAGCTAACTGCATGCTGTAAAACAAAAATATTTGCTACACTAAAGGTGAACTTATATCAACTTAAGCCCTTCCTTTCTAGGTTGCTGCTTGTTCTGTGCCAGCTGTAGTGCCTGCCAGTCCCTTCCACAGAGTCAATTCAACTCATTAACCTGCCTGGGAAAAAAAAAAAGAGGGTAAAAAAAAAAAGCATATAGTCTTCTACTAAGTTAATGAGCTGAATCACAAAAACCTGTGATGAGAGCCAGAGCAGAAAGAAGGGAAAGGACAGAATAACATGGCTGAAAAGTAGGAGGAGTAGAGAGGAGAGCAAAGAAGCAAGAGATTTCAGAGCAGCAGGATAGGTGGAATGGGACAGCATAGGGGGCAATGATGAGCTGCGAGATTGTTTCATGTCACTCTGCCCTATGTGGTGGGATGCAGTTCCATGACAGACTAAACTTGTTTAGCATATGATGTATTCATTCTTTGTCAAAGGGACAAAGCTGCCTTCCTTTGTTCCAACGCTCATCTGATTCTACCTTAAAAGCAGGTCAATGAAGGTTTTGAAAAGTGGCAGAGCTGATGCAGTGAAAAATGGACAGCAAGTAGGAGTCAGACTGAGTCAGGATGATGTGGAACTGTAGCTGCATTTCCTTCCGTTCGTTTGACCAGTTTACACTTCAACTACCCAGTCAATACCCACATATAATTTTCATCATCAGTCCTTCTACACAGATGCTTTTTCATTAACATCTGGGATGAGGACATATCACCCCCCGCCCCTTTTTTTTTGGCCTACTCTTTTCACATAATGAAGATCTATTCATACTGTGTGTATGAACCCATCAGAAAACACAGTCTTGTCTCATCTCATCCCTTCCCACCTATGCTCCCCAGTTAAGTTCTTCTTGAAGATGCAGTTCAGTGGCAACTTTAACCACATAAATCAAGATCAGTATATTCCCACACCCATGTCTGCACCATTACTGGTGCTCATACAATCATAAGAGAAGCTTGTTTAGGAAGCTGATGCAGGTGAAAACTAGATCTATCAGTATAGCGACTAATTTTTGGGTTGTGTGACCATGAACATAAGTGGAACTAAGGCAGCTCAAATCTGTATCAGCTGCAGCAGTACTGCACACAAGTTTACAGTTTCACACTATCCTTAATCTGGTAAATTTACACTGCCAAACAGGATGGAGGCAGTCCTTTACCTCTTTATTGCGCAAATGTTAATTCTCTGTCATTTGAGTCAGATCTAGCAATCTGTTGCTTTTGAGTTGATTCAATGATCTTCTCTAACAAAAATCATGAAGAAGATTGCTGACTTTCCATCAGAACAGCTTGTTAAATACGTTCACTGTGCAGTCATGCAATTGTTATATCTGACTGAAGGCAAACAGCAGGAGTATATTATGAAGGACAGAACTAGCTCCTTTACAGTTAGACTGAACTGCACATAAAAAACTGGGTAGACTTTCAGGGGAGTGTTATGAGTTTAGTTAGCAGTTTACCACTATCAAAAAGGAGGAAGTCCCACCTCTGCCTGTGGCTTACCTTAACCTCATTTGATCATAAAGAGCTGGTTCAACTCACCAAGAGGAGACCACAACTCCGCCAAAAAAAGATTTGTTTTCATTTGTCAGATTAGTTTTTCAAACCAGTTCACCACATTCCTTGAACAAATCAAGCGAGCAAATCAAAGGGAGGAAAAACTAGACCCCACATTTTTGTAGGGATAACTCAGCTGTGCCTCATGATGTGTTTATTACTTGATTAGTTAGCATTCAAACAGAGGGACTTAATTTTAAATGACAATCAGCTGTTTCTCAATATTGCCAAATTACTGTTTAGTACACTGCTAAACCTGTTCCCTGTTAACACAGTAATTACTTGTAAATCAATCTTCTCAGTTCAAAGGGTCACTGGTTTGTACAGCTAGTGGAAAGGAAAGCTAAAGCTTTATAACCACTCTGTCAATCAGTAAAACATTAAGTCTCATTCTTTTTGCAAAGCCATATGTAGGCATGTTACTGGAAAGCTTCAGATATACAGAGGTTTTTCTGGGATTTTTTTGAACACTTGAGTAGCAGGAGTTTCACAGCTTGTAGAGTAGGGGACTAGTAATGGGTAATTTGAAAAAATAATGATGCCAAAGCTTAGGCTTGGCTGTCAGGGAAGCTGAGAAAATCAAAGTTATCAGCAAGAAACAAAGCAGCCAGAGTACCAAGATATTTGAAACAGAGTCACTTAGTTCATCCTGCGGAACCAAAAAAAAAATAAATACAACAACAGATTGCTTTTAACCTGGGAGAGTTCATTCTTTGAGCAGCACCACAGGAGGGGGAGGCATTAGAGAGATAAGTAGCTGATGCTGCCTTGAAGAGAAACATCCATAAAACCATGTCTATTTATATATAAGGACAACTGAGCACAAGTTTTCCCTACAGCTGACTCTGGAGAGTACATCTGGAAAAATCAATGCTCAGCTTTGGAATTTGAATAGTCTCAATGTGAACCAGCTTAGGGTTTATACCCTAGATTCTGATCCAGTTAAAATATAGAATATGCATCTACTCTGAGAACCAGGTTTCTGTTTCAAGCAACAAACTATCCCACTTAGAGGCTGAACACCTTTGGTTCACCAATGATCTCAAAACGAAAGTAAGTTCCTCACAGGTCTTGGCTTTCGTATGAGAACACCGCACAATGTCATTCTTAGATGCGTGAAGAGAACCTGTGTAACTCAGCACTGTGTATCCCTTGTTAACCAACAGAGCACTGGCAAATATAATCAAAATCTTGCTGAGCTGTCTACGCTATTTATTTGGTACTATATCTGTTGATGCGTAACACAGGAAGAACGCTACACGTATCCTGCTCATCTGTTTATTTAATGCAAGTGCTATGCACCATATGCCTGTAAACTGAGGAACTCTTCCAAAGCAAGAAGCACCACATGAGACACTGTCCCAGTGCTCTCTGTTATAGTTCAGTGGGACTTCCTTGCACAAGGAAGGAAAGACACACCCAAGATTTAATACCATTACTATTTTAATCCACACAGGCAGAGAAGCTTCATTTGGCTGTTTGAGGCATTTAGGATTTTTGAAAACTTCCACGCTTTTGGTCTTCTAGCAGTCATAGTAATTTTGTCAAAAATACTAATCAGACAATAGCCACATAAAGATACATCCTTTTGTTTTCCTAAAGGCAGTATTTTCTTCAAATATACTTTTTTTCTATACCTGGTAGCAGTTTACATACATTTTAAACATAGACAGCTGTTCTGGGACATGCTATACATCCTAAAGCAAGAGATTTTAAAGGGGAATATGTTCTTCCTTAGGTTAAGGGTATTATGCTTAAAGCTTTCTGTTTGTTAAATACACTAAGATAAGAGTACAGATTTTAAAAACATCCTCTCAAGATAGTTGTGTAACTATAGTTCACTGAATTTCTAATTTGAGGAGCTTCTCCTTAATCCAGTAAACGTTTATTTTCAAGCTTTCACTTCTACAACTTGCATTTATACGCTAGCAAACTTTATATTTGAATACTTCTTTTGGCGGAATGTAACTTGAAAGTTGTAGCTTTTTAAAAAAAAAATCACAGTTTTAAAGACTCTCTTATAAAGTCTTTAAAATACCCGTTCAAACCAGTTGAGGAAAGGAAATCAAATGCCACAGGAAGTTGCAAGTCAGGAAGAGGACAAGACTGGAGAACACTTTTGTTTTTACTTCTTAGCGATGAAAAACATAAACAGAGATACTTTGTAGAGACAGTTATCTAAAATAGACCCTACAATAAACTTCTAAGTACAGACAATCCTTCAACACATAGGCTCACTGAAATAACATGGTCTGGTATAACCCTCAGAAAGGCTGATTTGTAAAGAAGAATTAGAATAGGGAAACTTTATGAAAAGTAAGCGTGTAGATCTCTCTACATCACCACTAATCACAAAAAAAAGGATTATGAGCACAAATGAAAGTCCGACAGTTTCTTCTCTTACTTTAAAAATGCTAAACCCACAAAACAGTAAAACTAGACATACTTGCTCGTTCCACAGTGAGTGCTTTGGATTACTGATTACAGATATTATGAAGTACATTTCTCCCTAGGTACAATACCTATGCTGGCAACTCACTTAACAGTGGAGAATGCAGTTTCATTTAAAATCAGGCAGTGTCCTGTAGCAAATTAAGAGGTAACAGGACTTTACGGGCAGTACAAAAACTTCTCCCACATTGCATAAGACAACTGAATGATTACAAGTGAATCTCTAGAAATTATTTTTTTGCGCCATTAAATGAGGTGACCATTTACAAAATGGTAACTCAATTACCAAATATACAAAATACACAAAATTACCAAATATACAAAATCTCAGCAAATCAACCCTCAAAAGGCATTAGTGCTGTGTGTAAGCTTAGGGAATAGTTGCTCTGGGGTATTGACATATTAATTACCTGAGAACAGATACATTTTCTTTCAATCCAGCATGCCTGTGTGTTCACCACTGTTATATAAGTGCAAGTTTTCCTACTATTAATAAGCACTTAGAAAAAACTCTTTTTTCCTGAAGTTTTTACAGTGTTAGTACCTTCCAAGTTGTTTCTGGAGATCCAACATATATTGGTAACATTGTGCATAATAGGTCATCTGAGCTTCAACAAAATCATTCAGACAACGAAGATGATGTGCCTATAATACAACAAAGAATTCAAGTTTTTAGTCTGTAAAAGTACTATGCTATGTTAGAAAGACTGGTCTCCTAATCAGATGCTAACGCCAGTATTGGCACACAGGGATTTATGCCACATAGGCATAGTGCCTGGATTTACCAGGTAAATGGGATAAAAAATCGCAAAAATTTGAGCACAAAAAAGAACAACAGGTGCTATACAAGCATCATGCCATTTACCTATATTGTTTTCACAACACAGTAAATATTTCAGCACGTGTTTGTGGTTTCAACATTCGGTTGATCTGATGAATGTGAAGTTGAGTTTAAAGGATAAAAATGAAAGCTCCTGCACTCTCAAGGTTAACAGGAGATTAAGGTTAAATTTAGTGGATAATAAATGAAAATTCAAAAAATAAAAAACCCCACAGTTTGATGCTTTAACACACTGAAGGGGAACATCATACCTCAAAGTTCCCAAGTAGCTTATTGTAGTTATTTTTAGAAAGTGCCCTGATTTTGACTTTCTCCCTCTCCCCCTTTTGGGTACTCACATGTGTGCTGCTGATTCCTTCCAGCAGAAGTCTGGTAATCTCTGCTTGACGGTCAAATTCACTCTGAGTAATTCGTACTTCCTGTTCAGACTAAAAGGAAGGATGCACATTAGGTATTTGTACAATGCACTCTGTTACACCTTCTGACTGCAACAGTTCTATTTTATTCAGAGCTACTCATACAAATGCATTAATCACAAGCTTAGGCATTTGAAATGTGCTTTTTATTTGCAGCTTTTTACTCAGAAAAAAGAGTAATTGCACTTTGGGTTCAGAAACATTGAGGCGCTGTATATACAACACGCAGCTTTATCGGCAGACGCTACCACATAGAGTCAATGCATGCAAAAGNCCTACCACATAGAGCCAATGCATGCAAAAGGAACGCATTTTTCTACCAGCAGTATTACCCCACCTCTCCCAGTAACAAACCGTTCATTGGCATAACAGTGTCTGCACCAGGGGTTCTGCCAGCATAGCAGTGGCAACCAATGACAATGTAATTTTTTTTTCCATACTTCAGGTTAACAGGGCTCTGAGCAAATAATTTAGGGTAAACCAGATATTACTTTTGTCACGTAACTGCATGGCGATCAGCCATACTTAAGTCTTTGATGGTAAGTTTTAACAGGATATTTCACAAATTAATGTCTCATAATCGCCACCAAGCTACTACAACTATTTCTGGAGCTTGTAATTGAAGTGTCTTTAAAAATAAGTAAATCCAAACCATAGCAAATGTTTTAACTTCAATTAGAGTAAAATTTCTATTAAAATTATTGGATTAAAGTTTCATGTTTAAATAATTTCACTTACATTTATTCCTTGTTACATATCGTTTTCATCCATTTTTAAGTAAGTTAAGTTAACAACGCTATAGCAGTTTTAAAGGACTTCCATCTAGCACAAGCCAAAATTACTTTAGAGTATTTTTTTGGGGAAAAAAAGGACATTACTCAAAACACACAAATACATTAAAAATATGTGTTGTAATATCTAAGATTTACTGTTCCAAGACAGAATGTCCTCAGCCGGGAATCTGGATTACGTTGCCTCAATGGTTATATGCATTTAGTACCTTGCTTTCTAAAAACAAAAATAAAGGCAAAAATCTGCACTGTCAAAGACACAGCAGTTACTGTTCTCAACTAAAGAGAGTAAGAAAATATATTTTCAGGAAACTTAATGAGGTGATACAGAGAAAACATTGGTTTCAAAAGGTTTTATGTGTTCGCAAACATTCTGCTCTTGCATTCCACTAATGTTAATCAATACAAAAAGTCACATGGGAGGATCTTAATCTCAGAAATGAGCACAGAAGAATGATGCAGTTACCCAAGAAATGTTTTTCATCTGAAGTCACTGTGGCTGGGAAGGCTTACACATTAATTAAACAGTGAGGAAGCAGCTATAGGGTACTGTGTGTTTCTTACTAAAACCAAGATAGCGGTGTGCGTATCAAGTTACAAACTAATTAAGTTTTCAAAGTTTGTTGAGGCAAGAATTTCTGCTTGGAATTTTCTTATTAAATCTGTTATTAATATCAGTGAAATCCATCTGGCAGTCTCTGAGAGAAATGTAAGAACAGACAGGGGGAAAAAGCAAATTTTATAGCCAAGGGGGGAAGAAAAGCATTCCCTTCTGTATTAGCAACATCTTCATTTCCTCTTTAAAAAAATAGCAAAATCATAGGTAGACCATTTATCTGGAGATAAATAATCTAGTCTCTTGCTTCTCTGAAGTCAGTATTCGCTGATGTGTTTCTTTCTTCCTGCCAGTTAAGTAAATACATGAGAATAGGAACATATAGGAAGGGGAAATATCCATCAAAATAATTCTATTTGTTCCAACAATATTTTAGCAAATCAACTACTTTCTATAAGAAAAGGCAAAGCATGTAAGTAGTGTGGTAACATGTATTAACCTATTCAGTACAGAGTGACTTTAAATACATTGCTTTACAAAAGCCCCATGTACTGGTTTTGTAGAGATTTACATAAACTGACTTATGTGATGACGTGTTTAATCTGTTTTGACCATCCCTAATTTCAGTACTGCTAGGTGAACAGTAGCAGGACAGCACATCTATTCTACACCTTGTGGCAAAGGTGAAAAACAGCGGACTTTCATTCTGGGAAGCTTATGGCCTAATCACCTTTGTTTCTGAACAGAATGAAGAGCTCAAAATACAAGCCTAAACTTTTCAATGACCCCCAGCAGCAGTTAAAATTTGTTTTTAGAACAATTAGAAGGCCTCATGAGGTATCTCCCGCGAAGATCCCTCAAAATCGTACTTGTTTCCCAAGTTCAGAATATGAACCCAGTTTCTGAATATGAATATTCAGAAGTTCATAATCTCGCCAAATTTCACATAAGAATATATGACCTCTCAGAAATAGTGTGCAATCCTATAGCTAAGGGATAACACACAATCATAAGAGTGTAGGAAATAAAATTACCTTCCTAATGTTGTTTTGTTAGACACGCTATTAGTAAAACACTGATAATGGATATATTCATGCTACCCAATATAGCTGGGCCTCCTTGTCTCCTTTGTAGTCAAACAAAGACAGAAGCTCCTCTTGGTGCACAAAACCAGTTTAACTTCAATGTGCTGAAAGCCTCTGCTTTTTCCATTGAATACACCAGACAGCTCAGAAGACTCCTAACAAAATCCTCATGTTTATAAAGCACATAACATCAGTACCTATCCCCACGTGTTTTATCATAGAATCATAGAATGGTTAGAGTTGGAAGGGACCTTAAAGACCATCGAGTTCCAAGTCTCCTGCCACAGGCAGGGACACCTTCCACTAGACCAGGTTGCTCAAAGCCCCATCCAACGTGGCCTTGAACACTTCCAGGGACAGGACATCCACAGCTTCTCTGGGCAACGCATTCCAGTGTCTAACCACCCTCACAGTAAAGAATTTCTTCCCAATATCTCATCTAAATCTACCCTCTTTCAGTTTAAAGCCATTACACCTTGTCCTATCACTAAACTCCCTGATAGAGTCCCTCCCCAGCTTCCCTGTAGGCCCCCTTTAAGTACTGGAATCACAGAACGATAGGGGTTGGAAGGGACCTCTGGAGATCACCTAGTCCAACCCCCTGCCAGAGCAGGTACACCTAGAGCAGGTTGCACAGAATGGCGTCCAGGCAGGTTCTGAATATCTCCAGAGTCAGAGACTCCACCACCTCTCTGGGCAGTCTGTTCCAGTGCTCTGCCACCCTCGAAGTAAAGAAGTTCCTCCTCATGCTTAGATGGAACTTCCTCTGTTCAAGTTTGTGCCCCCATTACCTCTTGTCCTATCACTGGGCACCACTGAAAAACGACTGTTCTCATCTACCTGGCACCCTCCCTTTAAGTATTTACACGCATTGATAAGATCCCCCCTCAGTCTTCTCTTCTCCACACTAA
>RSEF01000008.1:16882716-16900948 GCA_003993805.1 Himantopus leucocephalus
CTGTCCATTCATCTAACCCACACTTCCTAAGCTTGCCTATGAGCACGATGTAGGAGACAGTGTCGAAAGCCTTGCTGAAGTCAAGGCACACAACATCTACTGCCCTCCCTTCATCAATCCATCCAGTCATGGCTGGAAGGCCGCTATAAGGTCTCGCCGGAGCCTTCTCTTCTCCAGGCTGAACAACCCCAACTCTCTCAGCCTGTCTTCATAGGAGAGGTGCTCCAGCCCTCTGATCATCTTCCTGGCCCTCCTCTGGACTCGCTCCAACAGGTTCATGTCTTTCTTATGTTGGGGGCTCCAGAGCTGGACGCAGTATTTAATATCCTCTAAATGCACATGTAAGAAGGGAAGTTAAAGTGAAGGAAGTTTGTCATTGAAACTATACAGATCTTTTGTTTTAACTCAAAAGACCCTGTGATTGATCTAGCGATTACTGGACAGTCTGAAATGCTTGTTGGGAAGCTTCTTAGATTTAAATTGAAAACATCTATGGATCATTTCCTCCAGCTCTCAAACACAGAAGGACAGATCGCCTTTAGAAACCTGGATGGATTAAGGTTCCTTTGGCAGAATGTGTGTGTTGTAGTTTCTTCTCAATAGTGTCTGCTTTTTATATGCTTAATAAAAAAAGGTGCAGGGAACTCTGAATTTCATAATTTATTACAAGATTTAAAGCTTTTTGTGTCCTTTATGCTATGGTTAAGCACTTTGTATTATTTCTTTTTCTCTCCAAGACACAATCTGTTAGATTTCACTATCCTTAATATATAATTTTATTCATAATTGTCTTATAGCTTCAAGATTAGGTTTCGTTCCAGCAGTACTGCTCCCCTGCCATATTTTTCCCAAAATAGTACCAAGTACTCCAGCAGACAGGTTTGCTGCTTCCAGATTGCTACTTTACTTATATTAATTCTCAAACTTTGGGATCAAAGTTGACCTAACCCTCCTTTTACAGTTCAGTCTCTAAACTCCTGCTTCCCTCTACTCTCACCTTACACTCTATACATACATCCCCCATGTTTGCACTGTAACTCTCAGAAAGCTGGAATAAAAAAAGGCTTAATTTATTTTCTCTCACAACCCCCAAGATTTCACCCAGAGCTCCATATCCCAGCTTCTAACAGCAACTCCCTACACCTCTCACAGTTGCCTATCTAGTCCCCCTTTAAAAACCATACTCCAAAGTCCCTGCCCCCCAGCTACCCTTACTTTCTATTGGTACCCTTAATTTTTATTTCTGCTCCTCCATAGAAATCCCCTAAGAAATTTCCTTTTAACTGTTAGCACAGCTTCTCACCGCCTGTTCCCAAGACTGCTTTGTCAGAGCCAGAGAGGCTGAGAACAACCCTTCTCATGGCACCGAAGCAGCTATCGCATAACACTCCATTAGCTCCACAGAGTTTGTCCCTGTGCAAGGGATGGCATGACAGAAGGCTGCAGCCCCCACCCCAAGCCTAACGCTGTATTTATGAACCAGCCTTCGGCCCAGGTGCAGTTTTCAGATGTGCCTACCTCCTAACTTCAGTTAAGATAAGCACAGCATTCTCTAGTGACACTGGGGAGAAAGGCAGGGAACAAAAAAAGCTCCTCTAAAACAGAGTTTTTGCCAAGTTTCTTGTATGCGCTCCAGCACTTTAGTTACTGTTCTGCGTTGTGGGTAAAAGTCGAAGATCGGTGTTTTTCAGAACAGTTTAGATTACTAGACCCCAACCTTTCTGAAAATTTTCAAGTAAGCTCATTCGTAAGAGGTTATTTTTAACAGGACGCCATACCAGTAAATTTTGAGGGACAAGTCCTGTAGTTCTTTTTCTATTGTATCTTGTCACATGAGAATCATACAGTACTAAGTGACAGTTAGCCAGAAACAGCTCACTATAGAACAAGCCCCAGGCATTGTTTCGCCACTGGAGTTTGAAAGGCCCTCGAGGGAACCAGTGCATTCTGATGTAATGCACCAGGCTGCCAGCATTAGACCAAAATCAACAACATGCAATATCCTTTATTACATTAGACCAGCACAAGTTACTGTTTCAGAATTCTGCAATTTCTAAATTGTTTACTTACTTTTGTCACTTCCTCAGCCCATATCTAGTCAGCATTAAGAGTGGGGGGAAAAAATAAAAAAAACATACAGACTTAGACATTGGTGGTACTTTAATACAGGATGCAACCATACTTTGGCTTTTAACCCCTTTCCTGTCCTCATAGCTTCACATGGACTTGAGTGCCGAAAGTCAGTTGCCCAAAGCCCTTCATATACAATGAAACTACAATGACTATGGATAGCACTACATCTGTGCAATAAATTAGATACTGAAGAGTGTATGACTTGCAGAACTTAAATGCTACAAGAATCTATTTAAAACAAACTATTACAACACATGACATAACTACTTAGAAAATGACATGACTCAGACAAACTAAATTACCTTATGGAGGAATTTAAGTAACCTTAATGTGGTAAAATATTGGAAAACTATGGAAAGCTATTTTCATTTTAACACCATATTAAGTAAAGACTGAAACAGACACATGAATGATTTCTCTTGCTAATTCCATTACAGGTTTCCTATTTTACAAGCATTTTTACTGAAACCTAAATTTAATTAAAAATGCTACAGAGGTACCTCAAACTGAGTATTAAAGTAGTAGCCAATAGTACAGCAAAATCATAGAACTGCAAAGAATTTACTCTAGAAGTTAATTACTTCAGCTTGTTGTTCCAATTCCCTCTTGCAGTTCTCCTTTAACCTTCATTTTCTGCAGTTGTAAGAAGATGACACAATCAGGACTTTGGTAGGAAGAAATGTGCATAAAGGTTGCAGAAGCAAGTTGTAACAAACAAGTTTATTCGCTCTTTTATCTGATCATGACTGAGAAATCTGGAACACTAATTGAGATGAGACCCACTAAGCTGTGCAGATCCAAGACCCAAACAAGGACAGGCTGAATAGCACAGTCTATGTTGTACATGATTAACCCCTTCCTTTTCTATTTTCACAATTATGGTGCTAAAAACAGCTGCATTGATGACCCCTTGCAACAAATTTAGGATATACTGTACCCTAAGTTAAGCCATTACGTTATGCAGTTTCAGTTATTTGTAAAACATTGCTTGAAGGGAATAATTTCTACATATTGCCAGCTATTTCACAAAATTCACTCCTACTCATATTAAAAAAATAGGGGAATTAAATAATTCCTTTCCTTCCAATGGGTGAAATTAATTTCAGAAACGATAGAGAAAATTCAACTCCTTTGCATCCTGAGTTTATATTCAGAAATTTACAGAAATTAGAATATAATACTGTATACTTTGGATTATTAGAAATATGCTGATAAAAAACAACACCTAATGCTGTACTGACATAAGTGTATTTAGTACACTATACCAATCCAGTTTGGAACAGAAAACATCTGAAACAAGACCAAATGAGCTGGATAGCAAGAGGAAACATTTGATAGGAAAATGAATGAACACAGGAGGCCAACAAACCTTTAGCCATTTTACATGCAGCAAGTTGAGCACGTAAGAGACATTTACCATAATGTTATTCTCTTCAGGCTGAGAGGTGTTTAGTTGCTTAAGTGCATAGATAAAAGACAAAAGCAAGTTACAACACTGTGAACGTAGCAGGTGAACAGATTATTGGCACAAAGCACTGCAAGTTTAAGCTAAGCAAGACTGTGAACTGAATATAGGTAAATAAAATTGTTTAGATTTCTATTTTAAATACTGATCTAAGCTACTTCAGTTGTACAGTAAGTATGGGAGAATGTAATTTCAAAGATTAAATATTTTTATTACAGGGAAAAAAATAATCAAATGTAGATGCAATTTATCAATTTATCCTGTCAAAGAAAGTAGTGAAACTTGAAGGTTTGCATCATAACTCAATACACCTTACTAACCTATCAGTTCAGCACTGTCTGTCAGATATCTTCCTTCATAAATAACTGAGCCAGCTGAAAATGAATCATTTGCATCACAGCTATATCCAGGTTAGTCCTCATTTTTGTATTGCAGAAGATAAAGTAGGTGCAATTTTTTCACTTCTCTGAGAATTCTACAATCCAATACTTCTTAAACAGACACGCTGATGTTAAAATGTAATTAAAATTGAAGTATAGGCAAGGTAGTGAAGTAAGAGGCCTAGTGTTTCGTGGTCTATGAGCATGAAATTATTTGTGAATAAAACTGTGAATTATTTGCCATATGAATATTTAAGACTGGTCAAGTAGCAGCAGCAAGTGGCAATAATTTTGTCCAAGCACCACGCTCTGGATGATTATGCTGGTGATGGAATTGAAGTACAGAGCCTTTCTTTTAATACTGAGTTCAAGGGGAATGATTTCCTTATGGTCTTTCTATTGCTTTAGAAAGGAAGGTATATACTTGCTATCACATCACATGGAAATTAAAATACTTTTTTTTTTTTATTGGAAACTTAACTCCGAACAAATCCAAGCAAAAGTATAGTTTACTATCCATTGCTTCTCTACCCATTGTTTCTGAATTCCACTACTAGCTGACTAAAATCCTGCTCCACTCTCCATTGCTAGTCTTACAAATTAAGAAAGCTTGACAAGTAGAGAAGTAACTTTTTTTGCATAAAATTTACATAATACAAGGGGAAATGGCATGCCTGGACTTAAATACAGACAATTTAAATACATAGGGACAGTGTGCATGACATGGAGGACTGAGACACAGAAGCAGAACTGTCAGGTAGAGAAGATGTGGGTTTTTTAGAAGGACCACCATTCCCACAGCTGAAAGGGGCTCCATCTATGAAGCTCAGTCTCAGATATGATGCTTCTGAGATCTTTCAGGACAGGGATCCATTCGGAAAAGCCAGCAAAATCTGACAGTCCTGCTTCTGCCTCTTCATCACAGACTGTCCCTGTGTAATTAAATTGTATTCCTTCAGCATTTGTGTGCATGACCCTACTGCATTAACCCTTACAGGAAAAATCACTATCCATCATTAACTGCTGCACTTTCAGGAATGCAGTCAAAAGATAGCTGTGAAAATACTATAAGCATACCCTGCTGAAATTGCATACATTCAATTACCTATTCCTCCCTTTAGAGGCATTTTAAGTGTTTAAAAAAGCAAAAACTTTTTTTATAGTAATTTTAATCTCATTGAACAAGCATTTCTTGACAGAATAAGAATGGTTAAGTTTAAGAGTCTTGCCCCATTTGGTGGTATTAAGTAGTAAACAATAGAGAACGAGTAAGCTACAAATATTTTTGATATAGAGAAGTTAAGTCTAGATAGGTTCATATCAGTTGGAAGTAATTACACATATGCTTCAACACTTGTAGAGATTCAAATGCCAAAACTTGACCTCTGAATGATATGTTGTCCTGGCTTGAGCAACACAGGATTAATTTATCTTTCAGCAATTTTACTTTTCAGTAAGGTCTCTTCTAATGCTAGGGAAAACCGCATTTTTAGAAGACTCTAGTGTCTGAATAGTGAAAATATTTACTGTATAGCCAGCTATGGTGTGTGGGTTTTAAGGTCCCAATGGTTTTGAGCTAGCCAGATGCAGGATGAGAAGAAGCAAGACCCAGGCACTTGACNGGATTAATTTATCTTTCAGCAATTTTACTTTTCAGTAAGGTCTCTTCTAATGCTAGGGAAAAACGCATTTTTAGAAGACTCTAGTGTCTGAATAGTGAAAATATTTACTGTATAGCCAGCTATGGTGTGTGGGTTTTAAGGTCCCAATGGTTTTGAGCTAGCCAGATGCAGGATGAGAAGAAGCAAGACCCAGGCACTTGACTCAAGCTGGCCAACAGGGTTATTTCATACCACGGAACGTCACATTCAGTGTAAATCGGGAAGTTTGCTGTGAAGTTCTCTCTTCTATGATGGCTGCAATCCAGAGAACTTCTTGCCCTGGTGCCGGATCCCTGAGGCCTTCCCTTTCTCCCAAAGCCATAGCGCTCACAGTATCCAACATTTGCTGTCCACTGCTGGGAGTGCACAGCTTCCAGCCTACTGATAGAATGGGCTGAGCATAATCCTTGTATATGTTATATTGGTATTGGGATCAATATTGGTTCTGTATTATTATTAATGTTAGTTATTTAGTCTTATTCTATTAAATCTGTTTATATTTCAAACCTCAGGTTTCCTTGTTGTTGTGGTTTAGGCCAAATCAGCCACTGGGGACGTTGGGGACCCCAGATGGGACCGACACATGCTCCCATCTACCCCTCTTCAAAGAGAGAGGCAGAGGAGGGAAAAAGAAACTGTTTTACCTCAAGCCAGGACACTTGTTTTTTCCCTGATTCCCCTTCCCAGGTGGGAAGGGGTCACTGAGTGATAGAATAATTGTCTAAACGACAATAAATTGTTGTGAGTTTCTCAAACCATAACATATGTATATACAACCATCTTGGCAGATTGTAGCAAGTAATTTTTGGCAGTATAGGCTCATGTAGTATAGAATAAGGGGAGAATATTTACTTCGGTCAAGTAAGCTCAGCCTCACAGAATATCTAAAAATAGAAGACTAACACCTTAATCAGCAATTCGCTTTAATTTCCTTGTGTTCCACTGAGGCATTTCTTACAAAGTATCTAGAAAATAGTGAGGGTAAAAAGCTAGGACTGGAAACACAGCCAGGCAGTTGAGTTTATAGATACATATCAGTAAGTTTGAAAGGTACAGACAAATTAAAAAAAAATTTTACTTACTGCAGCTCGAGCTTCTGCCACTTTTGCCTTCTTCAATCTGGTTTTCGCTGCATCCAAATCTAGTCTTTTATTTTGTAACAGTTTACGTTCTTTCTGAAAGCGAGTTAGGTTAGTTCATGAGAATAGGTACACATACTCAAAATCAAAAGCCTGTTTACCTGGAATTTTTTTTTAATGAAGTATCACATACAAAAAGGTTCTTCAGTTGAATAGAGAGGCAGAATTAGAGCCTAATTATTCTCACATATTTTATACTCAAGATATATAATTTAAATAGAACAATAGTTACAAAAAAGTTTTCAGAATTATTTTGATTTTACCTGGCCAAAAGGAAGGAAAATATACCAAAGGCAAAAATTCTACCTGACTTTTTCTACATTAGTTTGAGAAAAGCAATAATGCACAATTATCTAATATGTCATTTTGAAAATTTACAGTTACAATTGTCAAATGCTGAAGAATGCACAATTCAACTTACAGTAATAGTTTTGTAGTCTCCTTCAATAAAGTTTCTTAGGGGAGTGAGAAAGTTTATAGCAGAAGTTTGAATTAGTTCTCTGTCTGCTGTCCCAATTCGCTTTTGTGTTTCTCCACATTTAATGAGTGCATTTCCTGCAAAGGAAAAAAAAAAAATGTTAGTTTCATAGTGATTCAGGCAGGTGGTTAACAAAAGAAGTTTCCACAGGCAGGAAAGTTTAGGCCAGCAGTTTGAAAGATAATCCAATGCCATCACAAAGGGATTTCAAAAGAAATCCGAATTGGCTACAAAAAACCCCCAAAACCCGCAAACCCAAAACAGAACACCCCAACAACAACAGAAAACCAACCACCCAAACCAAACAAACCCACACACCAAACCAAATCATTTTTATTAAGAATAATCACAGGTCAAGGCAAGATTTCAATGGGAATAGATACAGCATTGTAGAAGTGGCAATAACTACAACAACTCCATTGTGAATACCTATTTTAGAACTGGATATCACACCTACTTATTTTAATCCAACAACCTCCTCTCCTTATAACACATTTTTGTTTAAGTCAGGAGTAGTTGGTAGCAAGGAAAAAGCTCACCTAACTACTGGAAGATAACATGCTTTCCCCCAGCCCATCAACTCCAACTTCTAAATACACATTTGTACATTAACTGAACAATACTTTGAAATTTGGTTGTAAGTTAGGTATTGAAACTGAAGTTAACGTGTCAAGAATACAACTGTTATGTTTCAACAGACTGACATGGCTGAGTTAGAAAAGTCACTAAGTTTTCAGAGAACTAAAATATTTTGTGACAACACATGAAAGCTAACAGTGTATTTATCTTTATGCCAATAGTTTATGTTACTTGCCTGTATTGTAAAAATTCTGTAAGTTAAGGTACAGTGTACCTGTAAGTACAACTCTATCTGATGTTAAAAAGCAAGACTTGAGGCTGATGATCAGAAGGCAGGCCACAGATAACAGCATAAAACCACGTGGAAGTAAGAGGGACAAAGCCTGCCATTATTGATTTTGTATCCACAAGTCTTCTGTAAAACATTTACTTTTTTGGTTTTGTTTTTTTCAAGTGCACTTCCCTTCTTGTGGAAGGAAAAAGAACCCCATTATTTCCAGATATAAAGAAATCATTCTTCCCAGAACAGAACACTGCAATTTTGAAGAAAGCAACTAAAGAGAGATAGCTATCAGACTTTGATTGCAGACTGTATTTTATATACACACACCTATGCATTCCAGTTGGTTAAGTTAACTTAACAGCTAAATCTGTTATCAGCAACTTTAAAAGTTGTTGTAGAGAACACCAGAATTAGACTGTATAATTAATGGCAATGTAAAAACGTTAGATGTAACACCCCCAACCCTCCTGTCATAGGTATATAAATTTGCTGGACAAGGAAGAAAATTTAGATTATGTTCTACACTCTCATCTTTAGCAAAATATTATATATTAAGAAAAGGAGGAATATGGTAAAGTTAGAGAGGCTTCTTACTAGAGAAGTTAATTTTGGACAACATTTTCACTCCACACCACAAATAAAATGCATCAGTGTTGTCAGATGTGCAAATGTGTTCCTTTAACAAGGAAACTAAATTCCAGAATTATTTATTCTGGTAAGAAAATCCACAAAGACGGGTATCATTCCAAGAGCAGGTTTTATTTCTAGATTTGGACAGAAACCTCATCATTGATCTCCTAATGCTCAAAGTTATACAGCTAGTCATCTCAAACTGATAAAAAATCATTGAAGCCTCTTATATAGAGGAAGACAAGAAATACCATTTTACATTGTTAAGAAAAACTAGATCTGTGCATTTTTCCCCCTTCATTTCTGCAACACAATACATATTTTTTGCTTCTACTTACCATAGGCTGTTCCTGGGCCAAATTCATTCCCAGCATCAATCATATACTGGCCTAGTAACTCTGGATTATTCATGCGACTTGGTGCTTTGCGGTCCAGCTTCTCATAGACAAATTCTTCTATTCTGGCATCTAAAAAAATGTTTATTTTAAATCATTATTGTCAGGGGAAAGGGGAGAGGGGAAAATAATTTCAAAATCCAGACATTAAACTCAACATTAACTGAACATTGTTAAGCTGAAGATACTGTTCTTGGAAACTGACTGTATTCCATGTCTGTCATGCTATGTTCAAGTGTTTCTTAGAGCCATCTGTGAAAGTGAAAAATTATATTTTTCCTCTCCCTTCTACAAGTATATGTATACAGTTTTTCAAAATTTTGTCCAGAAGTCTTCATTGTAAGAGCATAATAGAATGCTTCTCCTTAACAAAACCAAACAGACTTTTCCCCCCTCTCCAGGAAAAAATTGTGAAAATCGTTCACTAAATTTAGCAGCATAGGAATTAAGTTCAACAACTACTGCAGGTTCCCTATTAAGATATTCTGAAAGTTTGGCAGCCCCAGAAATTATATCCTCTCTTTCGCATTTCACCTGCATCCTTGAAATGCTCTGAAACAAATCACTGAAGATACTAGAAAGTGGTTTATTTTGTATTCCCATCTTTCTTTAGTTTAAGCAACTAAACTATCAAAAAATCTTGTGACTATATGATCATTAATATCTATCTATCATAATACTAAGCCACAGTATGATTCTCGGGTGAAAAAGCATCACAGACATAAATAGGGACAGTGTTAATTATAATAGCAAACTCCTCAGATACAACACCAGACTTCTCCGACCAACTGTTGTGACTTCATAATTAGCTCACTTCATTTATGTCATCAGTATGAACTAATTTCGGCCTGCAATAGTACAGACAACCACAAATAAGCTCTCCAATGAACAAACCTGCCACTTTGATGCAACCAAAAATAATACTGTTAATTAGACAACTTTCATCAACACTGGATTAAATAACTACTCTCTCATGAAGGTCACAAAAATTAACCTGACACAGACAAACATGGGTACCAGTGCATTCCCTGGCACTAAGGGTGAACCAAAATGATCCAAATTCATTGTTTTTTCTTTACTCTATCCATAATATGTATTTTTGACTAAATGACAAAAGAACTGAAAAGTAATCTAAAATTATTGGACTATTACACGGGTCTGACCTAAAAGTGCAATTAAAAATGTGACTGAAAGTCATTTTTCTTCCCCCAGACTGGGTTGCTCCATTAACAACCACCAAAAGAAGCTCTCCACAGCATGGGATAGTCCTTCCAAGCAGGCTGCCAAACAGCTGAACAGATGAAGACCACTGCTTACCACCGAGTATTTTTAGCCGTCAGAAAATTGACTGGTCAGCATAACTGAGATATTACCATATATTATCCTGCTGCTGAATCTTCCTCATGCAGTTCTACCAGCCTACAGTTAGTGATTCAATATTTTACAAATTTCTGAAAAAGTCAATACATATTACAAATACTGAATTAAATGAACAAGACCACTATTTCCTCTGGTCCATTCTGTAAGTTCTATTGCATCCTTCCCACAGGATTAGTTGTTCTCGCTTTTATGTTTGTTTTTCAAACGCTGCTTTAATGCAACTAAAGGATGCAACAGACTTCCAAAATAATACTTCAAAGATCAGCATTATAAAGAAATCATCTATTTAGCATTAGAGAAGTGCTATCAGTGTACAATTTACCTGTACTAATAAATCCTAACTCAGTACATCACTACTTTGTAACAGTAGTTTGTGACTTGACTTGAAATCTGGATCTATACACTAAGCAAATTCCTATAGCTGCCAACTCTAGTACTACTGTCACAAATGGCACAGATGACTGCAGGATACAAGTCTGAAACCGATATCCTCAACACTACTACTCATAGCAGCAATTTCAGAAACAAATAAAATTAACACACCAGAAACTATGTTTCTTCTACCTATGTTTTTTCTGTTATTGTTACAGTAAGAGATTCACCAGTGATGAAAGCATTTTTGAAACTTTATTGCCTAAGTATGGGGTATAAAATGCTGGCAAACGATAATGACTCAGCATCTGGAGAAAACCATTCTTCAGTGAAGGAATTGTTAAAGACAGACATTTCAGTTCATCTTGCCTGCTTCAAGTTGAATTGTATGGTGCAGACAGTTTAAAGTAATGAAATGGTAATGAAATTTCTTGAGCCACTGCATCTACTCCATGAGGAACTTCAGAATTCTTACAGCTACCCAAGATTTCTAGAATTAAGAGTGGGAAATTCAATTAAACAGGAAACAACTCAAAAACCAGTCAACCTGAGACCGACCAGAGTATGGAACCAACGCTATCGAGATCTCTATCTAAAAGCTTTTCCCACTTGAAGTGCTAAGGAAGTACCAGCAATTGGTACAGTGTCTTTGATTCTGAGTAGCTCTTCAAAACATGCTTTCCCTAACTCCAGCCTTCAAATTCTAAAACTGCTATACTTAGTCATAACTCATGCAATACCTATTACAGTAAACATTTACATTGGCAAATGTATTAATTCAAAAGTTGCAAACAAAAACTTGCAGGGCTACTTACTTGGATTTGGCTGCAATAATACTTCTGTTTGTTTCATTATTTTTTCTGTCCACAATTTAGTGTATTCTGCTTTGCTAAGAAGGTTCTCCAGGTGAGCATCCAGTTCAGTCTTCTCTGCTTGACCAAGCTTTTCTTCCGTGAACTACGAGTTAGTCAGGCAGGTTGAAAATACTGTTAGTCCACAGAAATCATTTCCCAGGATAAGTTTAAGACAGTAACTATTCACTCATATTAGTTGCAGATCATGTTTTCAAAGATATAACTGTTATCCAGTCATCAATAAAAATCTAAGGATAAATTTGAAAGTTGTTAAGTACAACACCATACCCTTATTATCAGGGGAAAAAAGAGACAGGGGGATGTTAGATCAGGACAAGGAAGGTAATCTACAACATTACGAAGAAATCCTCTGCTCTACTTGGTACTGAGAGTTCTCACTTGCAGCATTTTGTCCCAGNAAGCATTTTGTCCCAGTTTGCACAGTGCTCCTTGAAACAGGAGCCAAAGGAGAGTCCAGAGGTAACGAAGGCAGTTAAAAGATTACTTCAATCTTTTATATTTTCTACTGAAGTCTGTCTCCTCTCCCACAGTAAAACCTCAAGACACAACAGATTCTCATTGCAGCTACCTTTAATGTGTTTAAAAAATGTTGTCCTGTCCTCAACAAACAAGACAAAAAGTAGTGAGTTTAAACTTCAGCATAAAGATTTAAATCAGAATTAGACATTACAGAAAGCTTTTAAAGACAAGGATTAAAAGCTAAAATAGACTTCCCTGGGAAGTTGTGGAATAAATATCTTTGGTGGTAGGGGGTATTTTACTTTTTAGAATAAGACAAATCAATGTCTGATTAACTGTTTAGATAGACCCGATCCTGTTATGCCTTACAGAAATGGTAAGATGACCTCTGCTGTTCTCTTCCAAGCTGTTTTCAGTGACAATGAAATAGAATCTAACTCCATTTAGCGAAATAAATCCAATTCCACTTGACATTAAATTCATGCCAACTCTTATTAATCCACAATCAGTTTGTACTTCAATCCCAGTTCTCTGGGAGAGGGGAAAGCCACACATTTCACATCAGGGTAGCAAGCAAAACTGGAACTGAGGGTTTTGCCTGTCTCTCCTCAGAGCAGTAGTTCCTCATGATGATGATGATCTCATCACTTAACAGCCTGTTCAAAGTCAGGCATTTTCAGAAGAACCTGGCTTCTGACTAAATCCCTAACAAGCTTACCAATCAAGAACGTAATAGGACTGGAAGCATTTTGACTGTCAAACTTCATTCTTAGCAAGTTCTTTGGTGGGATATTTAAACTTGCAGTAAGAAAAAAGAATACAAGACAAGTAAATTGCATTGTCCAAGTTTGTTTTAATTTCCATCACATGTAGAATAAAACCAACTTTGATAGCATGCACATCTAAAGTCTAGATAAATGCTGCAGCATTTCCAGTTCTACATAACAGCAAGCTGCCTTCGTGAGAAAGTTCAGTTGCAGTATAGGGAAGAGTGTTATTTATTTATGGATTTATTACTACTACTGTTTAAAAGGCTCTTTAAAAAGATGTCAGGTATTGTAATTTGTTCTCAAAAACTTTTTATAGATTCATTAGAATACAATATAAATGGTTTTGAAATTATTTTTTACTAATTAGAGTATTTGCCTATGAAATGGGCTTTCCTATTAATATTTCCATAAATCTACTCAGCAGTGTGAAGATTGCTTAGCCAATGTTACATTTCACATATACAGTTAAAGGAAAAACTTAGCAATACTGAGCAGCATGGTAAATAGTAGTTTGACAGAAGTAGGGTTTCCAGCATCAGTGTAATGCAACAATGCTGCCACTCTGATTTCCCATCTCGGTTTACCCTGAAACCTAAAATTTGAACTGGTCTTTCTGTTTTATGTCCTTTTTCAGATATTACTCCATCCCTTCTTAAGGATAAGAACAAAATAAGGAAACTGGTGCTATGAATCAAGAATTTTTCTTCTGCTTAGAAAGACTGATCCAAGATAGGCAGATAGTAATGATTTTCTGCTTCGATTGGAGCTCTAAAAAACTTTCAGTTTCCTTTTTATTAAAGCTTAAAACATGTCATACAGAGATACTTAATGTAAGTACCACTGGAGCAAATCGTATCAGTAAGTCACGTAATCCATCCATCTATCCTTATTAAATTCAAAATATATACAAAAGTTGCCTGAATATGACCAGCTCATGCAGAAGGAAATTGTACTGTTTTGTAAACAACTGGTTTATCACAGCCCAGTCGATATTTCAAGTCTACACTGCAAAATTACATTAAGATACGCCTCTAACTTCAGGTAGAGGTCAGGAACAATAGAAGTGTTTCTCCTACGAAAGAGTAAAAGCCCAGCTCATTACCAACTGCTATGAAGCCAGCTTGTCGTTCCAGAGCCTGGCAAGAGGAAGGACTCACATTCCTATTACTACACTCTATGGCATTACTTATTTCACCTCAAATACCACTAACTATAACCATTTGCTACTTTGTTCCACAAATTGCAACTATTGCGAGACTGACTGAGAATGACACCTTCAAAGCATTTTCTGCCTGTCAGAAGGAAGGGGAGTCTTTGGATGAAGATGGCCATTAGGCTTGATTTTTCTATAGATAACTAACCACCAGAATATGGCAGTCTGAGCACAGTATAATCTCATCCACAGAAGGAACAGATTTCCTGGAACATGAATATCAGGCAGTTTTAGGTAAAACAGCCCCAATTCCCTTGTAATAGAAAAGTCTGATAAGCCTGTGAAACTGTGAAACAAAGTGTTCATCATCTTGTAAAATAGCTGAAGTAGAGTTGAAATGGAAATTATAAGTGGTCCTCCTACATACCATTTTATGCTGCAGAACTGTTTTCATAGGGTTCGGGTGGGGTGGGGTGGGTGTACTTTCTAATGTCCCAAAGCAACTAGTGTCAGATCATAGCACATCATCCAGCGATGCCTGAACATAAGAGTTTAACTCAATATACAGAACTGTAATTTTTACTGGAGGACACAAAAATCTATATCCAGATGATATTTTTAAAAAATCCATAAAATTATTACCCCTTAATATTATCTGTAGGCATTACACAGTAACTCATAAAAGATAAATAAAAACGGGAAACAACAGTAGCACACAAAACTTGAGTTACTCAGATTATAAAAGCATGTTAGGGATTTGCTCCTCCCCCTTAATGCCTTAATTAAATTTCTCATTTTAGGGGAAAGTGACCACTGGTAGAGTGAAATTATTACTTCCACGTTTCCACTGAATTTTAGTTTTGATTAAGCAGACAACTAATGTAGCTAGTCAGATGTAAACCAACAATGCAGACAGAGCATACTGGAGTAAACCACAGTTCACGTCACCTTTAAACCATTACTGCAAAAACCTACATTAGATTTAATGCATTATGCTGATTTAAATGTAAAAAGTCAAGTTAAAGAGATGAAATCACAAGGTCCCCCATGCCAGGATCTTACAATGAAGGGTGAACTGTATCTCCCTTTTTCCCTTGTCTAGCAAGAAAAGGGAAAGGGGTGGAGGCTGGAAAGGAAGAGATGGTCTGGCAAATATGCAGACCTGGAAGAAGCCGGGGAGTCGGGGGGGGGGGATAGGGGGAAGTGGGGGGAAGCATGGAAAGGCCTCCATCACAAAGAGAAGCCACAACGACTGCTTTAAGTTCATTTAAATTTGAACAACAATGTTTTCTGATGAGTTTGCATTTTCAGAGCTCTGCTGGGCTGCTGATCATTAGTTCTGCCTGAATATTGAGATTTGGGGCAATACATCAGACCAATCAGGCCAGATAACAACTTTAATCACGTTCCAAACCTGACTGCGACCCAGCGAGAACTCAGGAGAAACCAAAGTGGATTACTATGCACCGCTTGGATGTCCACCTCCCGACAGGAAATCTGTTCAGGTTTGATTATATAAAGAAAGGGGATTACGGCTCCAGACAACGGCTGAGGAACAAAAGCCAATTACAGTGCCCTTAGCGTGAAGAAAGGGGAAGACCGATTCAGAAACAATGGGCTATCAAACAAGCTTAAAAACGATACTAAAGCTCAAACAAAACAAAAAAGCCTAAGCGGACAGATACTTTGACGTGTCACATCAGAGCTCGAATTTTACCGATCTGGCAGCAGGATACGCTTTTAGCAGCCGGTAAAAACACCAGTTTACTTCAGGCGAGACACACCTTTGTCAATTCCACGCCTAAAGTCCGACCGTATCTCCTCGCAGCTGGTGCCTGCTCAAGTCGTCGCCCCCAGCCCAGGCGCCTTCTCCCATCTCTGCCCGTCCTGACCTTGGGCTGCCTCAGCCTCCCCCCCGCCAGCCCCCCGAGGCCAGCTGTTTTGCAACCGGCCTGGACGCAATCCCCGGGTCCCGCCAAGCCCAGAGGTAGCCGGGGACCCGCGGGACCAAGGAGCCACCTCACAGCAGCACATCGCTGCCCGGCCGGGCCAGAGGTCTGGGCTCACCACCCGCCAGCGCGGCCGGGCCTGCTGCTCCCTCAGAGCTGGGAAGCCCGCGGCAGGCCCAGCCGCCAGCCCGGCCCCTCTCGGCCGCCGCTCCCCCGGCCCGGGGCGGAGCCGAGTTCCCCGGCCAACGCCCCGCGTCGGGCCCGGCGGCGGCGGCCCCGCGGAGCCAGCCCGCGGCCTCGCCCACCTCCCTCAGCTGAGGCCGCGGCGGCGAAGCGCAGTCCCGGCGAGGCCCCCGCAGAGACGAGCAACCGGGGCGTACCTGCACGGCGCGGCTCAGGAAGGTGCCCGCGTCAGCCGCCAGCTTCTTCACATTGAAGTCCATGATGTTCATCTTCGGCGGGGGAGAGGGGGGGGGGCGCTGACTCAGCCCGGGCACCCGCAGCAGGAGCGGCGGCAGCGGCCGCTCCGGCCCGTCCCTGTGGGGAGCCGCCGGGGGGCGGTGCCAGGCCCGGCCCGGCGCCGCAGCGGATTGGCCGCCGCCGTAGCGTCATCCGCAGAGCCCGGATCGACCGGTGGTGGAGCGGCGGCGACGCCCGCCCGGCCCCGCCCCGCCCCGCGCCGCCGTGAGGGGGCGGTGCGTCCGTCGGGGCGGCGGCGCGTGGCCTCGCCTCAGGGAGCCTCGGCCGTTATCAGCGCCCTCCAGGGCTGGCGGCTGTGGCTGAGTCCGGAGCGAGTCTCAGCCCGCCTCTCCGGAGCCCGCCGCGGCCTTTACCGTAAACGCACAGCGGGGCGGGCGGAAAAGGCGAAGTGGCCTTGTGCGGGCGGTGGTGGCGGCGTCTGTTCGCGACCCTGCGCGTAGAGACCCCCCCACCGGCCGGGGGGCTCCGGGCCGGCCTGTCCCGCCGGGGCTGGCACCCTCGGACCCGGCTCTGAGAGGACAAGGTCCCCCCGCCCCCATGTGGGGAGTCCAGTGTTTTGTAAGTCAAATCTGGTTTGGCTTCATGGAAAATAGTTTTCGGACAGACCGTGAAAGTGTAAGGTGGTAAAGGATCTTTAAGAAGGCGTTCAGAAAAAGGGTGATTATTAAAAGAGCTCGTTTAGATAAAAGCATACCGAGACACAACTATAAAATAGCACCAAACATCACAAAGGGAGTATTTGAAAATACCTTGAGTATAGCTGCGTAACTTAATGCTAGCAATCAAGCAAATTAGAAGATGACAATGGTCTCTAGTTTTAATAATTTCCATTATTTTAATGTCTCTCATCATGATTTTCAAACCTTTCAGAAGAAAGGACCTTTGACATAGGCCAGCAATTAGAAAACAGGTTTACAATGTGGCATCATTGGCAACAAATTAGTATTCCCAGCTTGAAAATGATGCCGGTCATTCAGTTAAGTAATTTACCTCATAATCCAAATAGAAAGTAATGTTTGGCTAAATTTGATAAAATTAGAGGAAATCCTAGGGCATTATGACAAGAAGTGAATTCCAGAGAAAGGAAATAACTATAACAATCAACGCAAACTTGCTTACATGCCGGTCAGATTCCAGGAATTAAAACCAAAACAAAACCCAGGCAGCGCAAAGTTCCCATTGTACCTTTAGTGCTGATAAGGAAAGGGCCTGAAAGTTATTGTGTGTATGTGTTTGCTTTGCTTGAATATGTTTTACCTTTTTCAGCTTTTATTGTCTCACTTATACATGGGTGTAAGTGTTTATATATACAAAGTATATGGCAAGTTTGTTTCCATTTTTTAAGATGAGTTTTACTAGCATATAAAGGTCCCATGGGTCGCTCTTGTAATGCGCAACACTACATGGTCATATAAGAGCTGATTATGATTTCTTATGATATCAGTGCAAGATATGTGAAAAGACAGCAACATCAACGATCTTNCAAAGTATATGGCAAGTTTGTTTCCATTTTTTTAAATGAGTTGTAGCATATAAAGGTCCCATGGGTCTCTCTTGTAATGCTCAACACTACATGGTCATATAAGAGCTGATTATGATTTCTTCTGTTATCAGTGCAAGATATGTGAAAAGACAGCAACATCAACGATCT
>RSEF01000008.1:16901048-16928987 GCA_003993805.1 Himantopus leucocephalus
CTAGTTCTTCCCTGAAGCTTGCACCCTGTTGCTGCCCATGACATGGGAGCCTCACCTGCCAGACAGGAAAGTGCTGCTTTTTGTGGTATATTGACTGACAGCCTCCACACTCCACTTTTTTCCTACAGAAAATTGTTAGATACCTCTTCTTTCTAGCATAAACTGGATGGAAGAGAAAGAAAACTCCCATCCTTTAAGCCCCTGTGGGTTAGAGTGTTCTTGTAGGATTTGGAATACCTGCTTTTAATTGCTCTTTTCCTAAGAAGCCTTTAATGTAACAGTGCCACTTCTTAGGAAAATGCCTTAAGTAGATGTCACTTCCACCTTTAGCAGATGGGCTGTTTGGCAAATGTTTTGGCATTGGATGTGTTTTTTTAGTTCTCACTTTTAACATCCTTCCTCTTTTCATGAACGTTTAAGCAGCCAGAATGTGAGTGAGAGGGAGAAAATAACTCTTCGGGCTACTGCTTACTGCTTCCAAGAGGAAGATATGTTCTAGTGCACCTTTGTATATTTCATATAAAACCCTAGTTTGGATATTTTTTTCCCCTGTTTTATCCTACAATGTAAAAATAAATTCAGTTATTCTATCACAACATGGAATCACATGCTTCCTGAGTTCCACAGTATTCTACTGCTCTTAAGACACTACTGAGTTACTCCCTTTCTTGAAATTCTATTTCTCCACACTCTGTAGGCCTGTAACGTAGTGTTCAGGACAAACTCTGGAAAATTTTTTGGCATCCTAGAAGGAACAGGCATTCCGGTGTTGACAGCTGAATCTTGGAGATTCCTTTTGTCATTTTAAGAGATTACCACATGCAGGCTGTCTGCCGTCTTTATTGGAAGCTTCAATACCTGGTTCCTGTGGGAAATGTGGTCCCTCTCTACAGCTGCTATTCAGAGCCAAAAAACGTTGTCAGGGATTTGGGTTCGGGATAAACTAATACATCTGGCTCAGATAAGGAGAGCCACACCTAGCATGTGGGCTTAGTTACAAGCTAGATACTGACCAAGGGAGCTCTGAAGGTATATTCAAAGAATGTATGCTGCGTAGAGATACCCTAGCTCATTCTGATAAAATCAGCTGCAAACAGCTGAGGACTCAGCACTTTTACTTCTGCCATCTACGCTGGAGGAACAGTATCTTCCTTCAGAAGTGTAGTATAGACAGAAGGGTTGGTCACTTGTAAAAGTATTGAAGTGTAAGCCACAAAAGAATCTACAGAATTGTCTCAGGCTGAAAAAGAAATTGAGTCATGCCCTGTCCTCTCATCTCTGATGATTAAGAAGGAGGCGAGCGACCAATGCACGAGCAGGTATGGTGAACACTGTGCTTTGCCTACTGCCTGATCTTCAGCCTTGCTTATAACATGTCCAAAACCAAGAAATAACCTTTTACAGCATTGTACTGTTGGATATAAACAGACCCTGGAACATCCCTGCCTATTATCAGAAGTAGAATTTATATAGAGAACATCAATACTGTTACTTGGCAATAGTTTGAGTGAGAGCTTTGAGGATTTCTGATTAAGATTTCCTGAAGTGGAAGACAAATAAGACCAATAGTTAGAATTGCTGTAGTTCTAGCCCTTTATATCTCTCTAGATCATTACATTTGTCTACCTAAATCTTGATCATGTAGCTGTAAAGTTTTGCAGCAAAGTATTACATTTGAATACACTGTAAAATAGGGCAAGAAGACTGAGATCTGTAGGTTCAATAACTAGATGCTGCAGCACAATTGATGTTACTAACTCTGTATTAACTTTACTTCTGTCAGGCTTATCTGTGAAGAAATTAATCTTAAGATTTTATTTCTTGTCATTAGACTTTTCTTGAAAAGCTTGATGAAAATCCAAAGCATTGAAAGTGCATGGAATCTTGAGCATTGAGCAGAAAAATTGTAGGTTTAGCACAGTTGAGTATGGTTCAGAATGGCTTGATAGATACTGACAATTTTTATTTTGTTTGTTGACCTTGCCATTAAGGTGTGCTTTAATTTTAAGGAATGTATGATTGTACTAAAATATTTGAATTTTAAAGCAATCCTTTGAATACCATTTCCCAATATCTAGTGTATCCATTGGGAGTGCTTCCAGTATTCTTTCCTTGATGCTAACGACTCTTGGACCATGTCCTTAAAGACTGACACTTACCAAAAAAAACCCAAACCAACCAACCAACCAACCAACCAACCAACCAACCAACCAAAATTCTATTAATATAAAGATTTATAGTATAATTAAGAAAATAAAATATTTTTTATATAAAGAATAATATCTTATAACTTCATTGCTTCTAAGCTGACTCCCAGTACTGCTTTCTGACTTTATGGGAAGGTAGTGTTTAAACCAAAGGCTTTGGAGTCAAAGATTTAACAAATACAACCCAAAAATGCCTCCATAAGTCAGTTTATATCACCATGAAAACATGGTAAAATAAATAAACGAACATATTTTGGCAGCATGTGTAATCCCAGTAATGTAGTACCTATGTTGGAATTCATGCATATTTAGTTCTATAATACATTGAGTTATATGGGTCACATCTTGTGTCACTGTGTGTATATCCACTATTCCCCTTCCCACTCATGATTATGTAACTGCAGCATATATTTGCATAAAACACATTTTATGAATATTTATGTATTTATGTCATCTTTTAATGCAGTTAAACAGCAGGAAATGAAGAGTTCTGGCAACATATTACCAGTCACAACTCTGCAGAAGTCCAACTAATACTTTGAAGAATAGCAGCAATCCTGGAACCAGTTTTTCAAAATAGATGAGCATGAAAATCTAAAGGTAAATTTGATTTAACATTTATTAATGCAGTGAAAACTCATAAAAATAAAATGAGTAGAATGTGTCATTTTAAATAAACATTATTAAATTTTACCTCCAACAGTCCAAGCTTGTTTTACTAAAATAGGTAAGGGCATTTGTTTGTGTGTGAGTCCATAGCTTCTGTGCCAACATTAACAACTGTGAGCTTAGCTTGATAATAACTAGGCAAAGATTATAAAATCAGTAATGCCAGCTGTCTGGCCTGTGTACAATCAGGCTTTCATGAAAAATCTGGAGACTGGATTTGACAGAACCAGAAAGCAGCTGTTCTCAACAGCACACTTCCGCTCAGAAACTACAGCTATCCGAGTGAGAATTAATGCTCCTTTTCACATTAGTGCACTCTTCCACTGATCCTTACGGCAGCTGTTGCTGTGCTTCCCCTAAACACTTAAACTGGAATTGTACTAGGACTGCAAGCAGCAATTGGCAAAACATTCAGTAGGCAGAAGTCCTGCAATCTCAGGGAACCAGACTAGGTAAATCATGTGGTATTTTTGTGATCTTTGTCCTTTCAATATCATACTTCCTGGAGCCATAGTGGGTTAGTTTGATTTGGTCCCACACCCCAGCTGTCTGTCTTAGAAGAAGCTGTTTATCTTATCCTTGGAGGAAGATTGTATGGAAAATTCTATAGGCCATAACTGGCCCCTATGGAAAAAAAAATTAAAATTTGGGGGTTTATTCCTTTTACTGTGCAATGATAGTTTAATGACTGGAGGTTTAATTGCAGCTCTACCACTTCCCTGCTGACAACTGTGAGAAAGTCACTTTATCACATGGTACTACAGTTTCTCCACATGTGGCAAAGGAGTAATTAAACTTACCTTCTCCCTGGAACACTGTGAGGTCTATGTAGGAAGCTGGAAGCTGAAATTCTTTTAAGAGCATGGGAAGACCATATTGAGGAACAAAGTTTATATGGTTTTGACTAACTTAACTAATGCATCTTTTCTAGCTCATCTGAACTGGCACGTGGCAGCTGTGTCGGCGCCTGGGATGCCAGCCCACATAGCTTTTGAACATACATACTGTTAGTGTAAACATAATCATTGAAATCAGTCGAACAGTCTTATCCCGTCATTTTGCACTTGCTTGTCAGGAAGCATGAAAGACCAAATTTTGTCTGTCTTTTGCAGAGATGTTTGGAGGAGTGGTGAATCCTGCGTTACTTGAACTGAGTTCTTCAGAGCTTTTACTATAGACAGAGCTCAGTAAACTGAAACTCCTAATTCAAATAAATCTTCTTCATGCTCCTATAGTAAGAGACAGCATTAAGTACTGAATTCAGTGTTCGACTACTCATATTCGATTGTACTTTTAAATATGCATTTATACTAAGGTCAGAGTATTCCAGAGAGATATGCTTTGATCTAAATCGGTATTTGGAACATTTGGGAAAACTTAAATTGTTGTTGGAGCCCACTAGATGTCAGTGTCGCCACACAATACACTACTACAGCGCCCCTCTCTAGGCAGCTAGGATTGGTTGTCTTCAGAGTAATGGATGAGTTGTCTTGGATCATGGAGATTGGCTATGGAAGGTCTGTCGTATTTTTATGTAACTCTAGGAAATAGTTTCAGGAACATGCTGCAACCCATTTATTCTGATTGTATGATGTAGTTCCTACCAAACAATTTGTATGCAGCAGAAATACTATAGGGAGTAAGAAGACACTTCAGAAGCAACCAAAGGAAATATTTCTGAATAAATGGACATTCAGTGACCTAAAAACTATTAGATATCAGAACTGATATCAGAAAATAATTCTTTGATTTCTGACTCTCTTCTCCAAAGGAGTCTCTCTCTAAAACGTGACAGCTATTCTGGCCTTGATATCAGCTGAAATTATGACATCTCTTATTGCTTGGGAAAATGGAATTTTAGATCTGAAAACACATCCAACAGTAAGGTTCATTAAGAGATGGCATTATGTAGAAGTACAGAAACCTACAGAAAATGGGAAACCTAGATAAAGAAAAAGCAGAACTTGTGGGAAGTATAAATATAGGAAAGGTAGAGAAATTCCATTAAAATATTAAAAAGTTGGTACTGTTGACATGTAAAAAGTAAGGCAGAACAAAGGGCAAAATTTGATGTTGCAGATACAAAGACAGAGAAGAAAACTTCAGATGATTATTTGATCTTTGCATAGTTTTGGTGGTGTTTGCAGGAAAACCATAGAATCATAAAACAGCCTAGGCTGGAAGGGACACCACAAGATCATCTGGTCCAACTTTTCATGGAAAAAGGAGCCTAGATGAGATTACCTAGCACCCTGTCCAGTTCCATCTTGAAAACTTCCAGTGATGGAGACTCTACCATGTCCCTGGGGAGGTTGTTTCAGTGACTGATTGTTCTTACTGTAAAAAATTTCTTTCTTGTATCAAGATGAAACCTCTCCCAGTGAAAGTTGTACCTATTGCCCCTTGTCTTNCTCTCCCAGTGAAAGTTGTACTTATTGCCCCTTGTCTTCTCCTTGTGAAGAGAGAACCTCTGTCCTCTTTGTAGCCACCCTTTAAGTATTGGAATACTGTGATGAGGTCCCCGCTGAGCCTTCTGTTCTCCAAGGAGAAGACACCTAACTCAGAAATTGTTATAATAGTATCAAGCTTGTAAATGAAGGTACTCATACTTGCTAGACATGATACATTTACTGGATAATGCTAGACTGTGAATGATAATTTTACTGTTTTTTCATTGTTACTGTACATTTTCCCCAGGTTTTGGAAGGCGGAGGTAAAAAGTACTTGGCCATGTAAGAATTCTGAAGCATTCTTGTTTGAGCCAGTTGTTAATTTGCTAGTCAGCAATCTAAGAGTCATACAGATCACCCTTCTCTCTGTATCCCTCGCACTCCTTCTCCATTAGCAGCTTTTAAATTACCTCCTGTTATATAAAGGTTCGTCCTAGCTACAAATTTATAGCTTTGTTTAGTGTCCACCTAGGAACATTTTCCATGTGCTGTTTTGCATATACTCTGCAACTCTCGTTCTGAAAGTATATACTCAACTCTTCTACACATGTGTAGACATTCATACTTAAATATTTTTTTGAAAAATAATCAACCTGGAGGTACATATTTTAAAATATTTTTTGAAAAATAAACAGGCTGGCGGTACATATTTTTGTTCTTGGCTCACAAAGCCTAACTGAAAACATGTGAAAGATACATAGGAAATCATTGCACTACTTGAAGATTTTTCTGATCTCTTTCCTACTTTGCCTTACTTGATTGTTATTTGGAGAATAAAAATAAGGAAAGTATCATATTCCTTTGCCTTCTTTATTTAAGAAAAAAAAACACACTACATGGGAAATATCTTGCAGATAACAGAAGGGTTAAGTATTTTTATCATAGATACAAATAACAGTACACATATTATACTTCACTGTATTTCTGAGTATGTGTTTTCATGTTTAACATTTAACATTTAACGGCGTACATGTACTTGAATATAAGACATGCTTCTGAGAATATACATCTATAAGCCTCTCAAAAAAGACAAATACATCTGTTTAAAATCAGTGCACTTATTTTTTGAATGTACAAATACCTCTTTCCCTGCTTTGAAACTTGTGTAGCAAAAATTACAGTAAATTCCTTCTATTTTTTAATTTTATTTTACACAAGCTTTTGCACTGTTTCAATAGCCAGTCTTCCCTTTTGTTTTTGTAAAACACACAGAGTTGAACTTACAATAGTACAGACAACTGCTGCACACAGAACTACTATTGCCACTATTACTGTACTGTTAACACTGTCATTGTTGCCATCATAATCTAAAGGCACAGATGGTTTTGGAGGAATGAACCACGTGGCTTGTGCTATATTAGACACCTCTGAAATCAAGTTGGTATCATCAACAGCACGTATAGCAAAGTAGATTACGGTGTCGTTTTCTGTATTGAAATTTTCTGGGTTAATTTTAAATGATTCTTCTCTACCAGCCTCCTTGGGTATGAGATTAGAGGAATTCACAGAAGTAGCACGATCAAAGTGATTTCTTAGGTCCAGGAGATTTGCACTACTTTTTATTATGTAGTAATCAGCTAGGGAAAAAAGAATGCATGTTAGGAACAAATTAATATAGATGTTTTAATATCCCTGCTTTTGGTGACAGTATAGGACTTTTAGAGCCATTTTGTAACAAAACATGCAAATGATTATTGTTTTATGACTGTGTTGCTCAGCATGGAGAGTTGGCAAGTTTGCTTTTAAACCTTACTTTACAATGTCAAAGCTCTATTGTTGCTTAGTCTGGAAATTCCTTCTTTTCATTGGCTTTAAAAATATTGTTTCACCAACACTCTTTGTGCAGACCTGCGCAAAATGTAGCTGAATGAGAAACTGTGCTGTCCAAATACAAACATAAGGTGAAATGGCAATTAAAATATACGTGTAGATAGCTAGGGCGGGCCTTGCATCTGATCTATATTCTTTCTCTCAGCATGAGGTTTTGATAGCAAAAACTGTGAAAGACACAAAATTATTCTCCCATTTGTAATCAAAGAACTGGTAGGTACATTGCTAAAAATGTGTTTGATTAATTTTGGGGGGTTCTGCTGTTTCTATTTCAAGTCTGTAGCTTTTCAAGACTTTCCCCTCTTCCCCCTCTCTTCCTCTTATGCACATCTTTTCCTCTTTAGATAGTAGAGAGATGTGTATGATATGCCCAGCTCCAAACCAGTGCAGGACCTGCCATCTTAAACTATAATGCAATAACTGACCACTTTATCTATAAAAGTTTTTAGACATATAGTTGCTAAATAGCAATAAAAGAAGTCGAGATTCTTTTTTTTTTATTTGAGGCTTTTTTTCCTTGTGTGTCTGGTTATTCAAAATTTTAGATAAATATAAGATTTTAAACTGAAACTGTAATCTGCATAACTGTAGATTGTATATTTTAACATACAATCTCTGGCTTATGCAAGAAAATGCTTGTACATTTCATCTGGAATTAGGTTTCATTTTTCCTGTACAACAACCTTAAAATGAGTATTTTGGATAGAATGTTACTGCATCTCTGTAGTCCACTTACATCCTTGTAAATAGACTAAAGCTTTGTATTGTCCATGTTGGCTGATTTTTATTTTTTTTTTAATTTTGCAGAGACATAGACTAATACTTGTTGCTAAAGTCTCTGGTGGTTATATTATAATTTATTTATTTGTTTTGTTTATAATATTCCTTGGTTTACCTGCTTTTTTTTTAACGTGAAAAATTAAGGAGATCTAAAACAGGTATCATGCAAGAGGGTAACTTCCTGTTTGGTTATGTTTTCAGGTGGGAAAGATGTAGCTCTCATCCCTGAGTGGTGGTCCTCAAGGTATGTCCTTTCAGATAAAAATATTAACCTCATCTCACAAAAATGTAGTGTCTGACTCACCTTTTC
This sequence comes from Himantopus leucocephalus, assembly GCA_003993805.1. Lineage (NCBI taxonomy): Eukaryota > Metazoa > Chordata > Aves > Charadriiformes > Recurvirostridae > Himantopus > Himantopus leucocephalus. The sequence continues at coordinate 16,909,295 of RSEF01000008.1, forward strand.
CATTGTCAAAGTCACCTCCTGGAGCTGTCCAAGACAAGACTATTGTTTTGTTTTCTATACGAGCATGAAGGTCTGTAACTTTACAGGGTGGATAAACAGGAGCATAATCTTCTCCTGTATTCACTACAAGGGAACTTGTTGAAATTCTGCTGAAACTTCCCAGCTTGACTTCCATTTCTTTATCAGTAAATTTAGGTCTCGGTGCATTCATATAAATTTTACCTGTTTAAAACATTTTTCAACTTTCATCATGACAGAACTCTGAATTGCATTTTCTTTTACTATCTGTTATTATCTCTTCTCATCCTGTAAGTTTTCTTTAGCTTATTCAAATTTAGTGGAAAGTTAGTGAAGTAAAGACAGAAAATAAGGTGATCTCAAGATTCTCAGCATAAGATTTAGGAAACCCAAAAAGCAGACAAAGTCTGAAATGCATAAAAGTTGGAAATGATGCAACCAGTAAAGCAGGCTGCAGATGTTGGTGAGCCATGGCTGAAATAAGGTAGTTCTGTTGATCTCTTCACCCATATTGCAGTTTCAGTTAAGAGAGTTTCAGTTATACAGGCTATACTTTGTGAGCTTTTTAGACAATTTTATGCTGATTTTTCTAAATTTCACAATGTATAAGAATATTAAATTGCAACAAGTAATATTTTTTCACCATTAAGATGAAAATACTAAAAAAATCAAGAAATCTCAAAAGGTAAGTTTTCTAGCACCATTAGTTTGTATACTAATGGTGCACGTTGACTTCATTTACCCCAAATCTCCATTTTAAAGTCTCAAGAAGAATTATAGATTTGAAATTCCTGTTGCGAGATGCTGAAATACAGATTCTGAGCAATGTTTATCCTTCTCATGGCTGTAAGAGAAAATAATTTTTAGATTAAAGACAACATTTTACGCTGTTCTTATACGTAGGAAAAAATAGTTGCAGCTGGTATGTTTTGTCTGGCCTTTTTTGTAGTGAAAATGGTAGATGGAATTTAACACCAAATGCAACTTTTGTGAATCTAAATGACCCCATTTGCTAAACCTTTACAGCACGCTACATGAAATCATGCAAATAATTGTCTGATTCATAAACGCACTTTACCATTTTCTCTGTAGCCTGGTATATAGAAGGCTCGGTTTTGCTTGAGGCCAAGCCTGGTGGTTGTATTTATCCCCTGGGCATTCACTTTTACACTGTATCTTCCAGTGCCTTGTAAAGAAGTAAAGTATCTTGAGTAAATTCCATCATTCTTTATCATGTCAGCACCTTGGTATAGAATTATCGAGAATTAATATTTCAAACAAGATACCTGCTGGTAAACAAGGTTATTGTTGCTGTTCATACATAAACACAAAATCTGAACATTACTACGCAGAAAACCTGACAGTGTTTTTGTAATGTGGACATCTTTAAAAATAGGAGTGGTCCCACTATGACAACCTGCGTTTCATTTGTATTTTTTTAAAAAAAACATTTTGCATTAACACTTTTAACTAGTTGAATCTCTTGTTACTACATGGAATCACCAAGTTAATACTTATTTGCCATCTACTACATGAAGCACCTTTAAATTAGAAAAATGTCATAATTTAACTTTTGGCCAGGAATTCATCAAGACAGGATTCCTTCTCTTTAAGTGAACTTGTGCAGTTGTACCTGACTGGCTGCAGTAGATGATGTGCTGGTGACATCCAAGTAACTATTTTAAAGCCTGGCAGCAATATAAAAATACCCTCATGGGCTCAGAAAATAGATGTTTAAGAAACACCGGATAACATATTGAAAACTTGTATTTTTAAGAACAGCAATGTGAAAGCAAGGACAGAATGAGGAGGCACTGCTGGCTACTACTGAACTGGTAAAGCTACAGGTCTGCAGCAGCAGTGAGAGAAAAAAGAGATGAAAAGAGATCGAGGGATGCTGAATGCCGTGAATGTCTTGCTATTGCTCTAAGAAAGAGTATTCTTGAAAAGAATAATGCACTTATTTAACATACAAAAGTGATAAAGCTAACATTTGGTGAGCTAGTGTTAAGACTGTAGTCCAGATTCATAGAATATGAGATGGACTAACAAAACAGCTTGTTTTCTTTTTACAGTGCCTCTTGAGGGCAGATGATTACATGAAGTGCACTTTCAGAAAACAGATAGGAGCAATGTACCCTCTACCATGCACAGTTGTTCTGCTTTCACCCTCAATAACAGCACAGGAAAGAAAGCGGAACAATTTTTCAGGTAAAGGCCCATGTCTTTTTTTTCCTCACCAAGAAAAAGCTCTGTAGCTTACTTCTGTCCTAAAGCAGGAGTATTCTCTGTCTCCCTTTCTATTTTTTTCTTTATTTAGGGCATAGCCATGACTCAGTCCTTAGTGATAAATCTGACAGGAGCATGCAGACTTTAATTCCAAAATGCATCAATGTAAAGGTTTTTACTATGTATATGAAACCTTACCTGCTCCATTATCAAGAAGTTCAAGGATTACTGCTGCAGCACCATCCTTCTCTATGGTGGCTGTCACAGTTGCACCAAGAACAGGCAAAAACCCTTGGCTAACCTCTGCATAAACAACAACTGGATTAAATGCTGTATTTGCCCTGTTCACATGAGCCGCAAGGCTCACAGGAGGAACAGAAGAAGATGCTGGTCGAGAGGTAGCTGTTACTGATACACTTTGAGTTGCTGTATGAATATTTTTAATACAAAACTGCCAATCACCCACCTGCAAATAAAATACAAATATATAAAAAACTAGTGAAAAAGCTTCATGTTCTACCAGGGCCATTGTTTCCCTTATATAATAAACAATTAATTAAAGAACAGCTGTATGCTAGGCTGCAGGAAACATTAATTCAGAAAATAAAAGAAAATGTTCAGTCTTTACCTCTGCAGTGCCACTTATAGTGAGTCTAGCTGTGGTTTGGATTGAATCATCGATTGTAAAGTCTAGGCTTCCATATTCTTTTCCTTTGGGGTCCCTCAGGAAAAAAAATGGCTGAGATATATTCCATGTAATGCTGAAGAAAGTGTTATTTCCCACAGTTTTGTCAACAGGCACAGTAGCATTCATCCATCCAGAATACTGAACAGCTAGCTCTTTGCTTTCAAGCTGTTGTTAGAGAAATAAAATTTGTCATATTGCTATTTAGTAAAGAAGTATTTAAAATATTTTCAGAGTGATTCCTCATCCAGTGCACAATATTGTATCCATTCATTGCTGACTTAAAATGAATTAGTCTTGGAGGAGAGAATCGAAAAGCATTTATGCCTTTTGGAAAATAGCATGAAAAAAAAGTCTCCACTTACTTATATAGAACTCAGGGTTATATAGAGAAGATGGCAGGCTTTCTAGTTTTGCTGTCTCTACCTACAGGAAAATTAAGAGCCATTTGGCAAGACTGTTGAATGAAGAAAACTAATAAAATCCCTGATTCATTTTATGAAATGGCCGCTTGCATAGTAACATTGATTTTAAGTGTAAAATTATGGTAAACAGAATAAGTTACTGTAAGGGTAAGTCCTTCATTTCTCTATCTAAACTATTTATCTACCTATCTAAAGCATTGTGCCAGTAAGCTGTATTTCCACTGCAGTTTGTCTCTTAAAATCCTGGAAGAGCGAGAAAGAAAATGTCTCCACATATGACTGTAAGGCTTACAAGTAATGAGAAAGCAGAAATAACAACAGAACAGAGGAGAATATATAGAAGAGAGATGTGAACAATATTTCCTTTATTAAAATTAAAATAATTTTGTGTAATTTCCTCACTCTGATTTTATGAACAATAAAGTTTGCAATTAGAAAATAGCCTGTCATAAACTTAATTTTTTTATTGTATAGGTGGTACAGAAGAGTCAATTAAAGGCAATACAACAGCTCAAAAAATCCCAGATCTGCTTTTCAAATTTACATTGCTGCATAAGCTATGTAATCTAGCTATCTTTGCGAGTGGTATATTTTGGATACAACATAGGACTGGATCTGTATTAAAATATTAACAAAGTGAGGAATGAGTTGCTAAATTCTAATTAACACTTGGCCTAGATGAAAAGTCTAAAAGCTCATACATTAAAAAGATACATATGGCTTAAGAGAGAAGCTGTGTTTTTAATTGTATCTTTGTTACTTAAGTTAGACTGTTAAAATGCTCTAAAAGATAATGTTTCATATAAGAGTGAACTAAACATGCTGGGGCATTTCTGCTTTTCTCTCAAAGTCCCTTGGACTTTGACAATTATGAGAAATAATTTTCTTGATTTTGTGAAATCAAGAATTATATAAATTATGTAAATTATACATTTATTTCATTGCAGTGAAATGTAGGAGATCACTAAAAAATGTACTTCCTCCTATTTCCAAATAGAGCCACTGACAATTATGATCGTTAATGTCTAGATTAATTCAATTACTGATCAAATAAAAGCATAGAAGGAAAAAGAAGTGTTGAAATTCAGACCTGAATAGATTGTTCAGAAATATCTCCGCTTTGTGATGTAATTGTACTGAATGTCCTGACTAATTTACTGGGGGTGGCTCCATCTGCAGCATAAAGCTTTAAACCTCCTGAAAGACAAGAGCAAAAGAATTAGAAACACTACTTTTTTTCTCTAAAATTGCTAAATTTTATGTGACTTCTGGTAGTGAATCTTCACGAGGCAGCCAACTTGTTACGAAATCAAAAAAGAAATGTGTCTTTTTGTTAATGTGTTAATGCACGTGTCATAGTAAATTCTGGATTATGCGATCAACTCATTTTATCTCATTGGCATAGTTCGCAAAAAAATCACTCCCTGCAGCACATCATTAAGTACAGCATTTTTAGACTTTTCCTGATACATTTGGGTCACATATCATCCCTTAGTGAAATTCTGCTCTGAAAATACCTCTGTAGAAAAGAGACAGTGGCATTCCATGGGTTTTGATTCTTAAAATCCTGATCATCTTTATTTCCAAATGTGAAGTTTAGATCTCTTTTCATGCATATTGAGTTCAAGCAGCTCTAGTCCATTGGAGGTTCTCATACTTAGCGGAGATCCGTTAATGAAGATGGCTCCATACTGCTCTACTGAATGAACATTGCGAATATGGCTTCATACCGCTCTACTGAAGCATCAGCACTTCACGCGTTTGTAGCAATTCTCTCTCAAACTAGGATCGTACATGCCAGACACAAACTGAGCCATCACTGTGTTCCTAATGCACAGGTCGCTGGAATCCCAGAGTAGGGGAGAGACCGCTATGTAGCGCTGAGCCCTGGGGAGCCTACTCGGGGTGTGCAGAAGCTGCCCGCAGCTCCTCCCCACCACCCAATGCCTCTCACCCTCCTCCCTCATGCACAGGCTGACATAAGGTGCGCAGGTTACATCAGGTGTATGGCTCTGCCTTGTGAGAGAACACATGAAGTTGTACAAGCTGGAGGAGGTGTTAGCTCAGAGATCTATTCAGTGTCAAATTGGGTTTTGTTTCTTAGGCAGGAAGGCCTGCTGGTTGAAGACTACACGCTGAAGGACCCCCTGGGTTCGTTCTGGCTCACAAATCATTCTTAATAAATACTCTGCAAGTGGAGTTTAAACAAATTGTGTCTTAAAACACAGGCCAGAACAGGATTCAACTCTGGACTCTCCCATACTTGTGTTGATCTAACGATGTTGAAGAGTGCATAAGGGCATTCCAGGTTATTTAAATTGCTAGAACAAGTAGACTGCAGTCTGAAAATGCGCCTCTCAAATAAGGATATGTATTCACCATATTTGTTTGGAGTCAGCTTGCTTTCTAGATCTACGCAAGGAGTTTTCATTCTTCCATGGCATTTGCAGGTGCTGGACCATGAAGCAACATGCCTATGGATAGTTTTTAAATGGTTGGCTTCAAAGTAATTATGTAGCTCCAACTCAGCTGTCAAGGGAACTCATGGTGTTTACAATTTCCTAGTCAGTGCACTTCATCTGCAACAGTCGAAGAAAATGGCTATTCTTTACATAATAAAAAATGCTTATAAGTTAAAGCATATAGAAAGTTATAGTCATTAATGCCGGAAATAAAATTCCAGACATTTCTTTTTTTATGTTATATGACAATATCATAATTAAATCTTAGTAATAGGGTATTGTCATGCTATTGCATTTTTTAAATCAAGACAGCTTTTAAAGCAAATCTATGGATCTAAAGAGTTCTGCTTGTTTGTATTAGAATAGCCAGTCATGAAAACCAAATTTCTTTAAAAATAAATTTGTTTTAAATTTCCTAAATTTCTTGTTCTCCAGACCAATGAATTGCCATGCTTTTACATTTTTGTACTTGAATATGCAAGCCAGCAAAAGAGTATATTTAGAATTCTTACCTGTTAGTTTTGAAAATTCTTCTAATTCTTTGGCTGCCTGTGGCCCCAGTGCAATGGTGTGAATTTTTGCTCCACTTTGTTTCACCAAAGGAAAGCAAGCTGCTAAACCCATGTCCTCTCCATCTGTCAGTAACACAATTTCTGAACCATATGTAGTAGCCATTTTATCTGTAATTAACTGCATCAAGAAAAGAATTAATAAAATAAGCAGCAGAATAATTTGTAGATACTAGTTTATCCCAGAGCACAGTCAATGTATGCATTTAAAACTGTTAACTTCAAATATAAGACAAATTTATTCTTTAATAAGTGTTTGAATTTTTATTTAACACTAAAACAACTACAATATAAATTATTGCAACTGATATTGCAACATCTAATTGCTTAGATTTAGTAAGTGTTCAATTATAAATAATGAAAATTTATTACATATTTTCCTAGGGAAGGAACCTGTCCCAGACTGAAGATGTCAGAAGCATTCTGCCTGTATATGCTTTGCTGGTTCAGGGACTGGATGTTTAAGAGCATCATACTAAAAACATGTCCGCTGTCTGGAACTACCCTTTAATCTCTACTCAAAATTTCAGAAGTAGAAAAGTACAGACTTCTATCTAAGGGTGGACTCTGAGGTAACTGAAGGTGGGGCAGGAAGGGGTAGGGAGCATCCATTGGGGGGAGGCCTCTGTCCTGCCCGTTCCATCCCTGTCTGGTTGCCAGGCTTCCTCCTGATGTCCCCCTGTCCTGAGCCTCCTCTCTGCCCTGGACTCTCAGCTTCCTCAGCAGTCTCATCTTTTTCTGTACAATTTCTCTCTTTCTCTTTCTTCCCTTTTCCTACATGTTGCTCCTGATTTTCAGTTTCGCTGAATTAGGTGATATCTTCTGGGACTTAAGACTGCCAGCCCAAGGAAGGAAAACAGACATATAAATAATAATATCTATCCATCACTGTTTCCCAATCTCATGATTTGTATGGGGTTTAACAGTTTTAAGGGCTTGATTCATGACTAGTGAACCATAGGAATTAACAATACTACCATTGTACAGCTTCCCATTTTAACATTTATTCCATATGTTCATCATGATTCATGAGTCAGATCTCTGGTGTTTCCTCAGTCCACATTTTGCTAGAAAAAAAATTTAGAGTTTGCAGGAGTAGAATATGATGTTCATTTGTGTGTTGGTCTCCAGCCTTTTCTCTGTATATACACCCAGCAATGTCATCAGGCTCTGAGTTTATCCAGTCATGTGAGAGTTCGGACTGCAGTATTGCATGTTTCTTTCCATTAGAAGTAATTACTGTATTAAAGTAACCTCTTGACTTTCTCTTAAATAGCTAAATAGAATAAGCTTCATAGGTTTCCAAATTGAAATTTGATTTTCCAAAATTTAGATCATTCTTGTAGTTCATTTTGGAATTTGATCTTATTTTTCAATATCCTTCTTGAAGCATGGACACCACATCTAGCCTGTTTTCTGGTAATACTCTTTCTAATGCCATCTAATGGTAATGCTAAATAGTTTCTATACCAAATTTTCTCTTGGTAGATTCAAGAATCATATTATCTTTCTTAACTCTGCCATTGCACAGGAAATCCACATTCAGTGGGCTATCAAGTATGTTTCTCACTTCTTCCTCGTTTTCCATACATTCCAGGAGATATTTCCAAATTGTACTTTACCTCAAGTCCTTTACGTATGCCTGCACAGATATTGGTTGTTCCACTAGCAAATGTAGGCAAATATTGAACAAGTTTTTTGCGTGCTGCATCATTAGTTATTTGTTGCAAAGGAGCTTTTTCAGATGCTTCAGAGTCAAATGTGACAATTCCAACCCAGGAACCGATTTCAATAATATGGAGCAGAAATACCTCTGCAGCGCTATAGAGATGTTTGATGCGGTCATGCTGTATGCGAAGAAAAACAACATCCTTAGAATGCAATCTCTTCTGAAAAGCTATGACTATGAACAAAATATAGGATTTTTTTGATGTTGATCAGGTTTTAATTAAAAATTAAAAACTATCTGCCATAAGATAACTCATATATATGCTCAATTCTAGAAGAGAGGATATGTAAACCATATTCTGGTATTGTGAAAGTGCAGCAAACTGCAGCTCCCAGGAAAGGTGTCACCAGGCAGAGGCCATCTTCTGATGTTATGACTTCATGCCTAATCAAGACTTTTGTCACTTGCAGATTTTCATCATAGCATGATGGCAATGCAAAAGGACAACACCTAAGATGCCTGAGGAGTAGGTTAGTCTAGAGAATAAGTATTTTGAAAATATAAATAATAAAGTGAAAGTATGGCTATTTTAAATGCAAATATTCAAAGGGATTACTGAAAAAAAGAAGTTATATTTGAAAACATTTATCTCTGGAGCTAGATATTCTTGCAGTATTTATTTCATAGTTATCTTCATTTTGGTTTTTAGCGTGCCATTATTATTTACTAACTGATTTAATAAAATGTACTATGATTGGTAGACATCTGTATTATAAAAATAATATAATTTATTACAATTGCAGGTCTTTGCTGAAGATCAGTCTCAAGAACAGCTCTGGACTAGAACAGCATGTCTGGAAACAGATCTGTTGATGGAGCACCATGGGAGAATCCCACAATTATTACAGGTATGCCACAACCAAAGAATTGGAGCATATCCTGCTTTTTGCTTCTTCATGTATGTTTTGGTTTAAGGTATGACTATCAAATATTTAAGAATATTTCTCAACATGTTTGAGCTTTTTTAAATTACCTTATTTAGATGAATAGTTTATTTTTAGGCTTGAATTCCTGTGAGAAATGAAACATGAACTTGCAATATTTTCACTATTGTATTGGTTCACTACTGAACTGTGAAAGAGGTAAGTTACGGATAAGAAAATACGGTATGTTATCAAAAGAATATACTGGCTGATTTTTAAAACTGTTAGAGTATGCATAGAGGTTTGAAGTCTATTAGTAAATCATGCTGATAACTGCTGTACCTACCCAGATAATTTTGTCATCTTTCTACAGATGATTGCATTGCTTATAGCTTTATAAAACTATTAGGATATTTATGCAAATAAGCACATATTCAGGGCTGTGTACTAAATGTTGCATCGATAAAAGAGTTTACTATGTTGTGCCACAAGAAATTGTGAAAGAATAAACCGATGCAAAGTTTTAGGGAAAAAAAAAAAAGAAAAATAACCTCAGCCTTGTTAAAATGACATAACGTTATGCCAGCTCACATTCTTGATTCCAAAGAGCAATATTGTAATGAGGAAAGAACAGTTTATTGAGATATTGTGACCTACATGTTTACTTTAAATTTTAGAATCATTCCTAACAAAAATACAATGTGAAACTCCATCTATGATACATTTTCTCCTTGGAATAAATACAACGGCATTGTCGTTCTAGGTCTGGAACAAAGGAAGGAAAGTATATAAAACTGAGATTTTACAAGAAAAAAAAAGACCAAATCTGTCCTACAACTCTCAGTATTTTTAAGTGATATCTTGTAGGAATTCCTAAATAAAATTACAAGGAGAATAAGAGTAGTCTTTTTTTCCTTAAAATAATCAAGTTGATTACAGAATTGACTGTTTGGGGTTTTTTTAACTTTCTCTGTTTCTTACAATTTTTGCTAAAAATTTCTTATAAAACATGCATTCTTACCACTGACATGCTCCCAGAAACATCCAGTACTAAAGCAACTGCTCTGTCTTGGGTCTGCAGTAGTATGAAGTTAGTCTCAGAGGGGGGTGCAGAAGCATTTAAAACAGCTGAGTTGCGAAAGTCATCAGATTCCATAATTACTTCCCACGTGCTTTGGTAGTTGCATATCTTATTCTGCATATTTGGAGCCTCAATATTGTGAGTGTTTTTATCACAAAATTCAACAGCCTAAAAAGTCAGATTGAAGCTGATAATAATTCTGAAGCCAACAGTATGAGCATAAGAAAATATCTCAGAAAATACAAAGTTTATGGTGGGGGACAGGACAAATGGAGGTGTTCTCCAGTGAACGTCCCCTGTGCCATGGTGCCTGGCCAGCCAGGATCTTAGAAGAGGCAAGCAAAGAAAGTGCTCCCAAAAAACTTATCTCAGATTTTACATAAGCACAAGCGTGTTGTGACATGCAGAAACAAAGCTTTCAGTCTGTGGGTACTGAGATCCTTGGAGTGACTGATTCATGGAGGTCCTACTAAATGTTAAGCCTACTAACATAGATACTGTAGCTCAACAGCATGGAGGTCAGCACAAGTTACCAGTCTGCATATTTAACCAACTTCTTGGGTTAAGTTGATGGTTCCTATAAGTTTTCTTGAGTGGAATAAGGAAACATGCAAAAGATACAAAGTCAAGACTTTCAGAGAAGCAGGAAATAATCTTTTAGATATCTAAGAATGTCCATGGCATACTGCTGAGGGAAGGATATGACCATTGTTGTGGGTTAACTCCAGTGAGCAGATAAGCACCACGCTTCCTCCCCATCCCCAGTAGGATGGGGGAAGAGGAAAGGAGGAATAAAAGAAAAAAACTTTAGAGTCATGATAAAACAAAAAGCAACAAATATTGTTTAATAAGTGAAGGATAAGTGAAAGAAGAGAGAAGAAACGAAACAAAACGAGTGATGCAAAGGCAATCACTCACCACCTCCTGTGCGTAGACCGATAACCCAGCCAGTTCCTGAGCATAAGATGACTCACCCTCCTAAACCCCCCTCTTTTTCCTTTTAATGCTGAGCATGACATTATATGGTCTAGAATATCTCTTAGGTTAGTTTGGGTCATCTGCCTGGTTGTGTCCCCTTCCTGCCTCCTGCACACCCGCTAGTCTATCTAAAGATAGAACATTAGTGTGTTATTAGTACTGTTTTGGTCAAAAATCTAAAACACAGCACCATATGATCTGTTATGCAAAAATTAACTGTATCCTAGCCAGGCCCAGTACACCCATAAAGTTCTTGGAAAAAGCTTGCCCAAAGAAATAAGATCAATAGCTGGAGGAATTGTGATCCTGTACCACAGAGATCTAGCCTGCAAGGAGACTGTCCATCCTTCTAACCCCTGTCCCAGCACCCTCTCCCAGACACTGGAACGGTACAGAGCTGGCATGAGGAAGTCTGCCTGGTTGTCCTGGCTGCTTTCAAGGGAGGTGGACTGCTGCTTCTGTGTTAAGGATAGACAGACAGACCAGATTGCTCTGTGATGGAGTGCCAGTTTACATAAGGAGTGATCAAAAACTACAGTTATCTTATGGACAAGGCATTCAACAAGAATGCTTCATTTTTATGCCTGTTGACCTGATTTTCCAAACATGGAGCAAGAAGGATGCAGCACATCTCACCCTTATTGACAGGAAACAGCTGTCAAATCATTTCCAGTAGCTCCTTTTGAAGAGATTTTAATAGAACTGATTCTCCCCAGCAGAAATAACTGACTTAGACCCCAAACGTTACTAAACCCTCAGTCCAGAAAGGTATAGTAATACTTACAGAAGGTATGTATTGAAAAGACATAACAGCACATGAGATATTTTGTTGTATATCTGGAATAAATGAACATCCTTTTTCATATAGCTGACCATCGTATCTACAGCTTCTTGACTCACACTTGTCTCCATTGCACTCTGTGAAAACGGGTGTACCAGTCACACCAGCTGGACAGCTAAGGGAAGAGAAGGTAGGCAGGGCTGGTTAGGAACCCATATGTAGTCTGTAACTGGTTATTCATCTGCATTTCAGCTGTACTAGACACTGAACAAGTACATAGGTAGGCTGTCCCTGTGCCTTGCAGGGTCCTCAAACTAATCTAGAAATAGTTCAAATCATAAAACACTTGTGGTCTTTTGTGATCTTTCTTGTGATAATTATAGGATATGCAGGAAAGACATCCCGCTAGTAGTTGCAATAAAAAAGACTGTATCGGTATGCCAGAGCTGGGGAAACAGGCAAGCCTGAACTAATTCTCTACATCCATTCAGTAATTGTCCCTCTTTGTAGAAGCTGTTTAAAATCACAATGGTTTCAGTGTGCAATTTCAGTGTTGATAACTACACTTCAATAAAATTATGTTAAATAAATATGAAACAAATGGTAGCTGAAGTCTCCAGTTGCACACAGAGCAAAAGGTTACCCAGCCTGATCTCCTGAACCTCTTAGAAAACAGCACTGAAGGCAGCTGTGATTTTCTGGGCTGCAGAGCAGGCAATAGATGTTCCTGAGTAAACATCTTTTAATCATATGAACAGGTCGTGGGCACTCTACAAAGTACAAACTCAGCACAGATGAGAATATTGAAAATGTTATTGAAATGTTTACAGCTGTGTAATGTAAAAGCAGAAATATGAAAAAAATAATACCTTGTTGCTTCAACACTTCCTTTTTTGGAATTTCTAGGCACATAAAAAGGCACGTCGCTATTATATTCATCGAACACCCCCCACCGAAAGTGAGCCCATTCGTGGACAAAGACTCGATCTGTTGAAAAAGAGTAGCGCATGCACACTCTAAATACAACTGTTTAAAATCTAGTCAGTGTTTTCCTTAGATATTTTAACAATTTAAAATAATTCTTATCTGAGGTAATACAGGAAGATTGTGAATTTTTTAAGCAATTGGGATAATAACTTTTTTTTTTTGGTAAAACTAGGAAGGCATCAGTTTAGCAACCAAGACTAGAATTTGTATTCATATTTGACTCTCAGAAATGCAGGAACTGTTGTAGAGGCTTTCTTCCAAGTCAGTAAAAATTTCCTCAGGAAAATTAGGTTTTGTGAGGTTTCCGTCCCCCAGAGCAGCAAACCTTATATTTTTGACACAGTGTAGTACAAAACCAGATACAGAAACACTGGATAGTTTATTTGGTAAGTGGTCATAAAAGGAAGGCTACTGCTAAAGGTTTTCAAAGGGATGAACAACTTCTGGATCCAGTGTTTGAATACTTAACTTCAGACGTTTCACAGGTATTTAGTACTTCTGAAAAATATGTCTCTCAAAGTTTTTTTCATTTTGGCAAGCAAATTAAAGTACCCAAATTCATTAATCGCTTAGAGAAATCTTGGTAATTTCATATGAACAATAAATCAGGCAATTAAATTAAATAGTTATATTACCTCTTTCTCCATAAACTTTAACTAAATGGTCATTTAACAGGAAGTTAGGTGTGAAATGGATGTATTGTCCTTTCTCCTTACATCCTTTATACTGTAAGGTATGAGGATCATCTACCTGTTTCATATAATAGTCTGCTATGATGACATCTGCCTGAAAAAGTAAGACCAAAGTTATGTATAGCATGGCTATAGAGAAGAGTTAGGTGATTCTTATTGAATAAATTCAGTCCTGCAATTTTTTTTATCCTACAAACACTCTCAACACTTTTGAGTAAGAACTTTCAGGATTAGTCCTAGATTTTGCTGTGATTTGTAATGTAGCCATATCAGTCAGTCTAGCTTTTCCTTGTTGTTCTAATCATAAAGAGTTCTCTAAATCATACCTTATCATATGATTCTGTTTTTAATCTTGAATAGTTGGTGTTTTTCTTCCACGTTTTAGGAATTATAATTTTTACGGACTTGAAGAAAAATCGATGTTTTGTCGTTTCAAACAAGTAATTAGAAGCACTTTTAATCATGTTCTAGGGAATGAAATAAAATAAAATATTAATATCAATATTAATATTAAGAATTTGATTGTATGTGCAATGAATAATTTAGCCATATCAAGAAACAGCATTACAGTAAAGTAAAACTGAGCACATAACACAAAACTAAGAAAGTATTACAATCTTTGCTAAGAAAATTATAAACAAAGAAGCCAAAGACTAAGCTGTAATTCTTGGAATCTCTCACCAGTTCTATAATCCTGCTCTGAATCAGAGATTGTGATAAAATTCACACTCTAGCCTTGATATGAGTTGAAAATTACAAAATACAAGGATTTTATCCTTAGACCCTTTTACCCTGGCCTGACAGCAAGTGTGGGCAAGATTCAACATTGCACCTGCTTTTCATTTATCTGACTAATGTCATAATTTTTCTGTCAAATTCACTGTTTCACATTTCTTATTTGTATTATGGCTACTATATGCTGCCATTACTTTCCTTTCCTCTTGCTCTTTTACCACCTTTCTTGGAGTAGAGGCATCAGAAAAAGCATTCCCTTTATTTTTCTCTCCACTAAGTGTTTAGTGGAAAAACACCAAACATTAAGGATGGAACTAAAATCTGTCCCATAGGCATTTCATAAACTAAGAAACAAGCTGTGACAGAGGCTTTGGAATCAAATATCCATGTTACGTGTACATAAAAGTCAGCTAAAGGAGATTTCTTGAAGAAATTCAGTTTGCAAGGACGGAGAGTGATAGGGAGTGCTAACCTCTGAGAAGCTGAGCAGTAACGGGGCTTGCCACTTCAGCTGTCCCCATGCCACCCCTTGCCTGCTCTGCAGATAGAACAGAGCAGTTTTAACTAGTTCAAGGGAACTGAAGGAACGTTGTAAGAGCAAGTTCTCATAAGGTCAGCTATAATGTGAATTTAATATGTGATAGGTAACAGTAACTGTCACTCGTACACGTCTACCCTTAATGAAAATGGAGTGATCTAAACCCTACTTCTTGTTAAAAAAGGGACAGTCAGTGACTGATGGTAAAAAGTAAACTATCACTTTCACTTCATGTAAACTTCTCACGAGATGAAGGAAATCTGGAAATGTTAAAAATTTTATGGCTGACCAAAGGATGGTATCCTCCGTACTTGATCTTAGAGATGACGTGGAGCTGAGTTAATCCCACACCAGGCTCTAGTAGGCGTTAGACATACTGCAGAACCTGGGCATTTATGAGAAGTGTCCTGTTCAGCAGGTTTTCTCTAAAATGATTTGACTTTGTAGTCAAACAATTTCTTTGCTTTGAGACCTGGTCAGCACCCTGTTCTAGGGGAATTTATCCATTGAGGCATCTACGTGGATTGCAATAAAAGTTAAGCCTAGAAATGCCACTAAACCTAATCTTTTTTTTTTTACTTTACAATTTTTAAAGGAACATTATGAGACACACTAGCTAATGAGAAACAGCAGTATAATCAATGCCTATTAAACAAGCATTCACAGGACGTTCTTTCAGGTAAACATAATTTGGAAAGCTACTTAAAGAAATTTCAGTCTACCTCCCAACAGACGTATTACAGCATTGTCTGAGGGAATTACTGCTCTTAGTAGTGACAACAGATGGCAAGACAAATCAGAAATTACTAGTTTAGTAACTGTGGGATTAATCCACGATTAATTCAAAATAAGAAAAAAAAACTATCAACAAGAATGGGAGCTGGACCTGATTCATGGTACTTTCCAAGCAGAAAAGTCAAGTAGCAACTGCTGAGAAACAGCGCATGTAAATGCAAATGTTCTTACCATTGTGTTCAGAATGATGTTGGCATCTTCTGGCACCTGGGGGTTAATTGCAACAACCAAATCCTCATAGCCATTCTCATTTAGCCTTACCAGAGAACCTTTTGCCACATGCAGGAGCTGGAAAGACAGCAAAAATATCAAACTCCTAATCATCCCCATTACTTGTCCCTGTCTGTGAGGCTCTTGGTTAGAACAGGATGGCTTATCAGTCTTTTTATATGACTGCCTGTAGGGCGTGAGAAGACTTTGTTATGGTAACTCAGGATAGTTCGCCTCCCCCATCCGGGTAGAGTCCCAAACTCATCTTATCTCGTTGTCACAGTAACCCAAGGTCCTTCGCTTCCCCCCCGTTACACTGTCGACAACGTGACAGCCAGCTGCGGATCTCGGCATTCGGCATTCGGACAACAGGACCTGCATTACATCAGCGAATTCCCTAATGGGCCAAACAGGACATTGCATATGTATATGTTAATCAGCGCAAGTTTTATTACCTATTCCTGCAGTACTCTTCCTTGAGCTTCACTCCCGAGCAGGGCTCCGCTGCGTTGGGTCCCCATTTTGATTAGCGTCAGTGTCCCAGGGCTCCCACCGTAGTGACCCTACACTTTCCATAAAGTCAAAGCTCTCACTCACTGAGTGTTGGTCCTCATCCCTGAGGGATTTGCACCTGCTCTTTACTCCTAACACTGCCTTGTGTTGAAAAGAGGTGTAACAGTTGGCAACAAGACACTGATGTTCTATGGAAGTACAGTTATATCGGATATGCTGGCTGCATTTAGTTATGTGTTAATTTTAGGAGGAAATACTTGATAATTTATTGTGAACTAAAAAACCACAGTTTGATTTCCTTATGACTCTTCAGATGATCTATGCTCCGTTATTCATTTTAGAAGAGCAAAATAATTGCAAAAACACAATTGGAATTTCCTGGAAAAAAATCTGAACAATGCAATAATTACGTAATACAGAATTGAAACAATAGAAAAAGCAAGATTAGATAGTGAGATAGTAAAATGCTGATAAGTTCTGTATATAATATTTGGTATGTAAAATCTCCCCTTTTAAATGGCATTATTTGCCTTTAGATGAATAACCATCCCATTTGGAATAAAATGTGTTTTTCTTGAGTGGGAACAGTTTGTCAAGCAAGCCACATTCCTCTGTGTGGCTGTCCTATCCCTGCTCATCATTTCTCACTTCATACTCAAAGTCACTTGTCCAGAAGTGACTTTATATTTTATGCCAATTCCTTGATAAAGTATTTAATAGCATCACACCTATTGCTGATTTGCAATCCTTGGAGAAAACGTCTCTTAGATGTTGATTCCCTACCAGCTACCTTTTGAGATCTCTCAGTTAGGTAGTTCCTAATCTGTTAAGGAGATGCTCGGTTAATCCCACATAGTACGAAATTTTGAATTGGACTGTCATACAGTAATCAGTTCACAAATATCTCATGATATAGCTATATTGTTAGTTAAATTCATAATTGCATTAAAAATAATAAAAATGGAATCAATGTGGTAGTGATTGACACTGATTATATTTTCATCCTTTAATTCATTATTGATTGATTCTGTATCAGTTTTTCTATTATTTTTGTGGAACAGATGTTAAGCAGGTTTTCCAGTAATTTTGCAGGTCATCCCCTCTATCTTTTTAAAAATACTATGTCTTCTTGGTGATACTGTAAGAGTCACTAATAACCAAGAGAGTAAACTGCTGCTGAAGGTCTTCAGCAATTCTTTTAAAATTACTGTGTGAAATTTATCCAGGCACATGCATTTAAAAGTACTTCAGGTTTTCCCAGTGTACCAAAAAATAACTCCTGATGGTGATGGTATGGAATTATATCATCTCACTTTTTCTGAAATATTGGCCAGAAAAAATAGCTAAATTCTTCTGCATGTGGTTTGTTTGGGGTTTTGGTTTTTTTTTTTTTTATACCAATATGAAATAATGATTGTTTTCACTTTATGTTTAGCAGTCACTGAAGCCTTGGAAGTAGTAACGATGAATTCCTTTTTGAACACCTCCACGCTACTGATTAGCAAAACTTTTTAGCTTACCTTTGCAGTCAGCATGCTCAGGTGATAGAGAGCAAGTATTCACAAAAGCAGTGTTATAAAAATTGCCTCTTAGTTGCAGAGGAGTTCACTTGTTCTGATTTCATAACTTCCAGCTGAAAAGACAAATAGAAGATATTTTCACGTGTGTTAGCTATCATTCAAATTTTGATATCTTTCAGAATACTTTCATTTCAAAATACTTCCGAAATGCTACTTACTTAGTATCAGTTTCATTAGTTAGTTTGGCTACTGGGTAAAATAAATGCAGCATGGTGGATAGATCTGCAAAAAAAATTAATTACCTAAACTGAGTGCTTGAATTATTAAATTTCTTCAGCACAGCACTGGAATGAATAGATGATGGCAATCATCATGAACCCACACTGAAGTCTCTCCGTATTTCTGACTTCACTGGATTTGACCTTACACTAAGTGAAGTAAAATTCCTATTTCTTGTCCAAATTTGACATTTCTTTCCACTCTTTCCTTATATTCAGAGAGTATATGTCTCTCTTTCATGAATAGCAAAATATTACATCATAGTGAAAGTGAGCCTTCCATCAAAACTGGAAAAAGGTCTTTCTAAAAACATATTGGCTAATTCCATTTAAAATCTTCGCAAGAGCAAAGCAAGAATAAATCCCTGGAACCACTGCACAAGATTCCCACTGGTGTCAGTGAGACTAAGCTCCATTATAGGTCCTGTGTCGTGTGATGTGTATCATACTGAATTACTAGAATAGCACATTTAAGCCATTTATAGTTAACAAAAATTTAATTAATGATGAAGAATGAGAAATGTTGAGTCTTCATTTTCTGTTACAAAGCACAGACAAAAACTGAGCTGGCACTTGGACAGGTGCTTTCAGATGCAATAAAATCCTGTTGATAAAGGCTGGGAGCTCACTTAAAATGGCCACCAAAAATGTACTCATTTTGCAATTTGACCTTGTGCAGGAGGCAAGACAGCAAGCCAAAAACATACCTTGGCCTTCATCAAAATAATTTCCTGAGGCAGTCCATGATAAAATGACCTTATCATCTTCTATTCTGGCATCAAGATCAATGACTTTACATGGTGGAAACACATCAGCCTTGGGTCCCATTGGCACTGCAGATATTATGAAGGAGCCTCCTGCAGCTGTTCTATGGAAACCCCCTCTTCTGATCTGCATATCCTTTTTAACAGCTGAGGGTCTTGACGGGTTCATCTTGATTTTACCTAAAGCATTCAAAAATGCTGGTTAATCCTAACTATATGCATACTCTTGTATGCGGGTGACCTGAACTTCACCTCATGTATATAATTTTAAATCTGAAAAATCCATTAACCTCAATTAAGTACAATATTTTCTACTGCAATAGCTATTTCTTTACAGTTTCAAGACTGCTAATTACTAAGAAAGCTAATATGAAATTGAAGTAACTGTTACTTGTTGTAAAATAATTACGGGAGGGTTTAATTTACTAAGACTTCAACAGTTCTTAATTTCAGATGACTGATTATAGCTAATAAACCTACAGTTATTCTTTTCACAGACAAAACACCAATCCTGTCTAGCTGTAGATAGATACTGCTCTATTATAGCTCTTTACAGTCTACTTTAAATACTCTTCTGGGGAATACTGACTTTTCAGGTTTTGAAAAGTGTTCAAAACTAAATATCTCTTAGCTAGGCTGTTGTTGCTCTAATGCCTACTCTTCATATTTATGAAGGGACTTGATGTATACAGGTGCTGGAATAAATACCTGCACAATTTTCTCTGCATTACTTTGCTGTACAGTTTTCTACACGACCTGGTACAGACATGGCATGGCTCCATGGCTTGCAGTTCATGGCACAGAATCATAGAATTGTTAAGGTTGGAAGGGACCTTTCAGA
>RSEF01000008.1:16929087-16949265 GCA_003993805.1 Himantopus leucocephalus
TGTCATCAGCAAACTTGCTGAGGGTACACTCTGTCCCCTCATCGAGGTCATTGATGAATATGTTGAACAGGACTGGACCCAGTAGCGACCCCTGGGGACCACCGCTAGTTACAGGCCTCCAACTGGACTCTGTGCCGCTGATCACAACCCTCTGAGCTCTGCCATTCAGCTGATTCTCAATCCACCCCACTGTCCACTCATCTAACCCACACTTCCTAAGCTTACCTGTGATTCTCCTGAAGAGCTAACTTGTTTTATATTGTTATCCTTGAATTAGTAAGATCAGTGTGCTAACTGTGAGTGATACTAAATGCTACATAATTGTGAATGCTATTTCAGGGAAAAACATATGTGCCACCTGGAGATGCAGGAAAACTGTTCACTGATTTAGCCATATAAAAAGGATTATGATGGAACTACAAAAGCCATCCAAGATGGAAAATATTTTACTGATCTAAGCAAAGAATCTGACAGTTTAGAACACCAAGTATATGTAAGGCATAAACATGGAACCAATGCAAATGTACATTTCTTACACAAGTCTTGAACTAACATGTAGTCTTACCATCTTCTTTAATAGACATATTGGGAAGGTTTTTTTGTTATGTCCTGTGCATAGCCCTGTTCCTGCAAAGTTGGAAGGAATTTGGCAGGCTATGTATGTTAAAACAGGAGGTGGATCACAATGAATTCCTGTTTTAACAGTAGTGTCATATGGAACTCGCACAGAAACCTGATGGAGTGAAGAATGTAGATTTCTTGTAAAATTAAATGTGATTTGTCACTGCTGACTTTCTTAGCTTTCTTTCGGAAGTCACAAAGCTAACCTTGTGTTCTTGCAAGCTAAAAGAGATGGGTGTTTATTCTGAACTTTAATTTTAAAGATAATCTTGATTTTCAGGTTTTCATAGACAATGCTAGCTGTCTTACAGCATGAGGCTTTTTGTTGATCATTAGAGAGAAAGTTCATAGAGAACTAACTGTAGGAAAGACAATTTCCTGAGAATGGAAAGGGGATATGAATAATTTAGGTTTCCAGTCACTTCTCAATTCTGGGAAGTCTTCTAAGCACTTCTGGTTTTGCTAATAAATTGTTGTGGGGTCAAAAAACACCATTCCTGTTTAAATATTAGGTTTTTGCTGATAGCAAACCTGACTCAGTGAAATCAGGAAAAGACAGGACTGCTACTGAATACAATGTTTATAAGTTTGCAGTACGTGCAGAGGTGGAAACCTGGATGCAGAATTGGGTCCACATACTGACTTTACAGATAAACATGTCATCAAGGTTACAAAACTTTCTGAGGAACTACGTGCAGGCTAGGATAAGACAAATGCTTTGCAAGGAGTTGTACAGCTTTTGATGGCAAAGTTTCCACCTTGAGGCATGGATTTATCTTCTCACTAGTGAAATTAAAATGTTTAGGATTTACAATCTGAAATTCCCACAAGTCTATATTTTTTTAAATGGAAAGTTACCCCACCCCCAAATTCAGACATTTTAAAATGAGAAGTTTAGTTGACAATGTTATAGGTACATAAATTCTTTTGGATTTGTAGTAACAGTTAATGTAGGTTGATTTTTGTGATGTCCCAGTCTATGCATTCTGGTTCAGTCCTCAAATTGTCCTATCTAACTGAAGTTCCTGAAAGATTGTAATACTTAATCTTTAAAATATTACAAGTTGTAAAAATGCTTTTACTATTTGACTGCGTGTTTAAATAACACTTAAGTATTTATGGTATTTAGAGTCTTTTTAGCTAAAATAAAGAATGAAATTGGTGTATGGAATGACCCTAGTTTGTTTTCTTCAGCTATGAAGTTCTGTGCACAAAATAAATTGAATCTTTAGGGTTTAAACGACCAACTCTAAGTAGCTTGTGAGTATGCGAGCTTTTATATTCATATGTACCAAATTTGAAAATGTAGCAAATTATATGTACCAAATTCAAAACCATTGAAAATTGCTAAATCAATTATAATCAGAAGTAATTTTTTAATGTTTCCTGCTTCTGTCTTGCAGTTAAACAGTAAAAACATTGACACTTTGGTGCAGAAGTTAAGTGAAAATGAAACCCAAAATACTGTAAGTAAATTAAAATTTCTGTCTTTTTTTGTTCTATGCTGTACATCTGAAAATGTCCATCATGGGATCATACAATTCAAGTGACAGTGGCAAAGCGGGAATGTTTGTGGTTTATCACCAAAAAATGGAATCTTAGTTTTACAGCTGAAATGTTCATCAGTGTGCATTACTGTTGCATTGTTGTGTTCAGACGTTAAAATAATTTCTTTTTTTTTTTTTCATGAAGAATCTCAGGAGAAAAATACTTGAAAGGGAGAAACATGTTAAAGAACTTTCATCCAGGCTTCAGCTTGAAAAAGTGAGTGACCAGTTCTGGTGGAATGAATGTTTTCTCCCAGTGTACTAGATTCTTATTTACGAATTTTAAATGTTGAGAAAAGCAATTATTTCAAGGATATTTGAAAAAAGGAAAATCCTGAAAGATGTTTCCTACAGAAATATCTTAAAACCATCAAGACTGTATCCAAACCTATTAACAATACAGGTTGTCCTTAACACTAATATTTCACGATTCATGGAGGGGCATACATCTAGACTAGTGGCTTTTGGCTTTTCATTTGCAATAGTTCTGGAAAAAAATATTTATAATGGAGTAATATAGACTAAACTAAAAAGACACTGCTCACAGTTAGTTTCCATGGCTCTTTGATCTCAGTGAATAGGGAAAGGTAGTACTGACAGCTGAGCTAATATCAAAGGCTGGCAAGACCTCATTCATTCTCTGAACCAAAGGAAGGGGCTCAGCGCGCAAACCAACATAGGAAGAGAAGAATTGTCTGTCCTGTATAAGGAGGTACTATAAAAGTTTCAAAAGTTTCAAAATTATTTTACTGCTAGTTTATCAATCTGTGTTACAGTACTTGTATACCTGAAGTGCACTTTATGTGTATGCAGTGCAGCATGGTTCAGTGTTAGTGAGGCACAAAGTAGGGTCCGTTAAACCTTTAAGGGGACAATGATGTACTTTGATTTTTGTAGCTCCTTGGGGTTTGTTGAGAGCCATGGTTGTTCTTTAAGAATTCTTCTTTTCTTAACCAAGAGAACATACCACTTCGCTGCAGGATAAACTTAGCCAGCTAATTGTAATAGATGAGCCTGTGGGGGTGCCCAAATTCACACTTGGCAATTGGCACGTCCTCGTCGTTATCTTGAAGCGAAGCAGCATGTTTTCATAGAAATGTCCTTTTGCTTGAGAGTAGAAATGCTGAACAGAAAAGCCTATAAAGATTCTGAAGACCACAATGCCAGCAAATGTCAGCATTGATGGGATCTGCACAGCCCTGACTAGAGATCCGTCTAATGTTGAACAATTCGGGGTGCTCAGCATCTGAAGGGATAAATGATTATCTGTGCTATCCCCTTGTTCCTTCTTGTGTTATCTCCAACAAATGGCATTTTCATCAATACCTGACTGAGTCTGAGTCTGTCTTTCTTACTGGTATCTATAATGGATGCTTGCATTGGTGCATTACAGCATTATTCTTGTCTACTGATAATATGACATCTTTCTACCTGTTTTCATTATTTGTTATTTAGAATTAGCCAAAGGAATCAAGTTGCAAGACATTTCATAGAATCATCTGTCCTCAGTTACGGTGACATAAGTTGACTCTTCCCTTATGCTTTATGTACCCCCCCCCCCCCCCNCCCCAAATCAGAGTTTGAGTTAAATGTATCAATACTTCTAATGGTCTAAGTAGTCAGGGCAGAGCTGATCAGTGTGGCTTAATTTTGGTCAACCTGCTAGTTAGATGCCTTTGCTCAGCCTGGATTTCTGAGTTTGTGATTCCAGGCCTTATTCATACTACTTAAAGAGTCAGGTTAAATATAAGGCATTAATTATACATACATTCTTTGAAGTTTGTGATTTCTGTTTAACGTTAATAACATTAGTAACAAGTTACTGCTTGTGAATATACTTGTAGAGCATGTTTTATCTTTTCCAGCTTTTGAGAACATTCAAATGTCACTTAGAAACTCCAGCAAAGTAGGAAGAATACAGATAGCATTATACAGCCTATCTCCATAGACCAATAGATTTGTGTTTATTTCTCTTAGATCAATGTACAGAAAGAAGACCACCTGTCAAGATCTCTAAAAGCAGTACAAGCTCACCTGCAATGTCAGATTCAAAGAAAAGAAGTGGAAAATGATGAATTAAAAGTGAAAATACAGGTCAACATATTTTTACTGTGTTACGGTTTATTTGAAAAAATGAGCAAAGCCTTACTGTGGTCAGAGTTTAACTCAGATGTGAGAGTTAAATCTTAAAGTATCACTTGAAATCAAACTCTTGGTAAAAGAAAAATCCTGAACAGTAAAGATCATTGTCATTTATATTTTGCACAGTCTGCCTGACCACACTATCTTAATGGCAAGGGTTTGGATTTTTTTTTTCTTCTTTTCTCAACTTGTGCATACTAACAGTTCTGCTGAAGAGAATTTAGGCACACAAAGAAGCATTCCCTATCTAGAAGATAGATAGTGATCCTGAGGCAGTCTCCATGTAGTCAATGGAAAGAGATAGGCATGTCCCCAGGATGAGGTTCTGTTGTGAGATAAGGGTGATGAATCACCACCTGTTTCTTCTTATTGACTGTGAAGGAATCAATAAACCTCTTAATACTGGCTGAAAGAGAAACACTTAAGACTAATGTCTAACCTCACTTTGTTTAAGGTAGGTGAAATTGTTTCCATTTTCTGTTCAAAAAAAGCAAGATGTAAATTTGGGCATTTGCACCAGTTACTGGCTTTAGAACAAGGCAAGGAAGAGAGTGTGTCAGAGACTGGAGCAGTCTGTGGCTTCAGAGTTCAGTATTTGAAACTTGTCAAGAACGTAGGCATGAATGACCAAACACTGGCTAAAAAATAATATATTTCTAATTTTTTAACTTTTTTTAGTAGCATACATCCCCGATTAATTGTATCATTTGAAGTTAAGGAACCTATAGCAACTGAATTTCAAAAAAAGGCACATATGTCTGTGTCTGTATAAATACCTCATGTTTTCTTCTGAATACAAATTCCTTTCTTGTTCTACTAGCTAGTACAATTATAGAATTCCAACAACATTTTGATTAGATACAGTAACTTGCTATGCAACTGTATTTTCGTTCAATACCTATTTAAAAGTTTTGTTTGTTCTTCAAAAAGCGCTGAAGTCAGTTGCTAAATCTTCATGATGATTTTGTTACTATCTGGGCAAAAACTTGCAAAAGCTTAGCATTACCCTTATGAAATTAATTCTTAATTTAAATTTACCTCAGCAACTGAATAATGCCCAAAGCACTTATTCTCAGGGTGATTGTGACCTCCTGCGGTTAGAACAGGGGATAACAGCTGTCTACTTGCACAACAGTTAAAGAAGTCCGTACATACATTCGGGTTTTCTATTTGCTCTATTTATTGAAGGTGTTCTTCCGCCATGCCCCCCAAAGTCACATCTTTGTTTATTGAATGCCTTATAAGCATCTATATATGAAAACTGTTTCCTGCATATTTGGGGGGGTTTAGCATTTCATTTTTTGAAGTAGTACTTTTGCTTTTTGGTGTGTCCCCGTATCTGAGACCATCTTTTAATAAGGCTGGCATATTAACGTAGTCAGTAGGTAAACAGCATGTCATTCTGGTCTTTATTCAAGTAGAATGTTAATTAAGTGTCAGACCTAAACCCAAATGTAGGAAACAAATGCATTAATCATTCTTACAATTACATTCTTACATCAGTGACTTGGGAGAAATTTTACACTGCTAGCCTACTTACATTGCTGTAGTTTGGCAGAAGAATAGTAAGTTATATGAATAGAACTTGCACTTGTCTTTATGACAGTAGTTGTCTGCTGGTAGCTTGGTCCTGTTTTTGATAAGTTGTAACATCTGAGATTCTCCTTGAAGCAGAGTCCAGTATTGCTTTTATTGTATGTCATCATGTAGTATCTTAATGTCTGGTCTCTTTTTCCATTCATATTTAAATAACAAGTGATATGTAGATGAAAAATACAAAAGTCATGAAGTTAGAGAGGTCAGCTTCCTGGACAGGATGGGTTCAGTACACTCCCTTCATCAGAGTGATGTAAAAATCTAGTTAGTCAGAAATATTAACAGCAATAGAAAAGATAACATGATGACAGTTGTAGAACCCAGCTCTCATCTCAATTGCATTGTACACATTTGATAATACAATTAAATGCATTAAAATACATTTAATGCAAATGTATTTTATTTCCTGAGTGCTGCAAAATTAAATACTCAAGAAATTATAGTTGTTTGTTGTCCTTACAACGTGTGAGTAACAGATGTGTTTTAAGCTTTATCATAGCCTGTTTTAATTATCTTTAAACAATTGTCTGCTGTGGGCAAGGCAGCACTTAGTCTTTTCTTTTTGCATTTTCTGCTTCCCTATCCATTGAACAGAAAATATAACTTTCCATTAAAAAAGAGTATCTTCACTAAAAAATTCTGTTTCATTAACAGAGTGGGGCCATTGTATACATGGGAAAAAGTCAGAGATCTTGCAAGAAAATACTATATTGTTATCTAATTACAGACCATACTGTAATACATATATTCAAGAAAATACTCTGGCCTTTCCTTGCTTCTTGACTTAAAAAAATCAAATCCAACGTCTTAACTTTCATATTTAAATTTCGTATGCAGTTATACTGATCTCCAGCCCTAGTTACCTGTGTGCTCACTATAGAATCACTACATCAGTGAATATCACTAGTAGCATTGTTAAGGTGATATTTGCAGAAATCAGTCACTAGGGATGATGAAACCACTTTTATTTTCCTCATTATAAATGGACTGCGCCTTCTACATTGAAATTCTGCGCTCATTTCCAAGAGCACACAGCAATGGTTAGATTGCACTCTTTCCCCCTACTCCTTCCTGCTTCTGCACCTCCTCGACCTCATCTCTTGATCATCTTAATAATGAGTTTCCCAACATGTATTTCCTCTTGCCTACTGCTGTGCATACCTTGGCTAGCTCTTTGTATCAACAACAAGATTTGAGATACAGAGACATTATGGAAACAGATTATAAATGTAATTGGTAATCCTGACTCTGTTATGTCACAAAATGATCTGTAAGGTATAGAATTTGAAAACAGTTGATGTTTAATTATGCTGCAGACTCTAGAAAAGAAAATAGCAGAGTGGAAGCTTCAAGTTGGTGAATACAAGCACCAGATGTTAGCCTTAAGGGAAACAAGTGAGCAAAAGAAGACTGCTCTGAAAAAAGCCATCAGGTCCCAGAAACAAAGAGCTGAATGCTTTGAAGCAGCTGTGGAAAATTTAACCTCCAGAATAAGAGAACATGTGAGTGACTACGCTGTGAGCAATGTTGTGCTGTATTGCTTTAAATTGAACAACTGGGAGACTTTCATCTGTGGAAAATAGGAAAAGTTGGTTGGTCGTGCTGTGTTTGTCTCTCATTTTTTGCTTCTTGCTTAAGGAAAAGGTTGCTATAAGTGACATGCGAACTGTTACTACATTCACTGCCTTTGTTTTGTTAAAATTTAATGAGTGTCTTAAGCCATGAGTTTGTACACTTCAAAATGTAGTAAGAGGAGTCTGATCAGCTTTCAGTTACACCTCTCCTGATCTTCCTGTCAGACCTTTATGGATATACACTCAAGAAGCACAGCATACTAAGAATCCATGATTGAAGTTTGAAGTCCTTGTTTTCTTTATTTATTGGTGTATGACATCTCATGTGGCTACTTAGCTTTCTGTTTCTAAGCTGCTGAAACTTTTCAAAATCCAAGTACAGAACTTCCTTAATCTGAATTATTCCACAGATTCTTGCCCTGTATATCCCTACAGTGTCTAATTGTTCAAAAAGGCCAGGTGGATCAGAACTGTGCTGAGGTCTTTATTGCCTTATTTAGATTTCCTAATAAAAGTATGTTTTCATACTCTTAGGTGCGTTGCCATCATTTTGGATATGTCAGTATTAAAGATATATTTTTCCAGTTAGTATATCAGGAGATGGTTAATAATGGTTTTTGTTTTCTTTGATCTTTGTGAGAAGACAGTAGTGGATCTTTAAGTACACTTAGCAGCACAGAGGGATGGCAACTAACTCCTGAACTTTTGATGTTTCGTAGTGGTGCTGTTGTTCTCTTTCGTCATCCTGGTGTGCTTTCAAGATACCCATACTTCTTTGAGGGACTTTACCTAACTTTGTACTTCTTACCTACCTATTATTTTTTATTATTAAAATGTTTGGCAGAATTTTATTTATGTAGTAATTTATGTAATTGATATATAGTAGAGATGTATTGGAGACAAATATTTTTGTTGTAAGAAAAGATTTTAATCTTAAATTTTGAAATATTGTTGTATTCTACTGCTGATATACAGTGCCAGTGTTTTACTGTGTATCTGCCTTGAAACTAAGTCTGTACTTAGACTTTAATTTTTTTAAAATGTGGGTAGTTTTGTTTATTTTCTTTTGAGACGAGACAAAATTTACATTGCTTTCTACTAGGGAGATCCAATGAAGCCATCTCATATTAAGTAGCTCTTGTATTTAGAAAAGTTTGTAGAACTAGGTGGCATTCTTCAGTGACATTCTTTTGTTACATAATTTGTAATTCCTGTATTCTCTAGGAAGTCAAACTGTCTGAGATACTGTCAGCTTCTGATGTCTGCAAAAGTCAGCATGATAGAATGGTTGAAGGAAAGACCACGTTAGAAATTCAAAGAGAAGATCTTAAGAAGTAAGTTAAACTCTTGATCTATTTTTTTGTTTCTGTAGTCAGACGGTGTTGGTATTTAGTGGTGTAGTACTCAGTGTTACAATGCAAACAAGTTTATGTATTCATATTTTAAAATTCTGTTCAGAATTTAGCGGTTGGAAATTAGAACAAGTTTAAGATTTTTAGCCTTCTCTCTGCTGCATTTCACAACTTTTTTTAAAACTTCATTCCCCCATACAAGTAAGGAACATATTCTTTGCCCTGCATACTTCTGATTAGCCTGAACTTGCTAGTAGCTACTGTGCTGCTTCCTCAGAACCGCTTATTTAGTGACTGATTCAACAGCTTGAGTGTTAACCCTTGTGTCTCCTGCAGTATAGAAGAAGGTTCTTGGGCTTCTAGTTTCTACTTCAGACTAGTGATGGCAAAATTACTTCAGTTCCGCTAATGTCTCACCCCACTAGAGGACGGAGAAGGGTTCCTCTCAGATACGCAGTATATGCTTGTAAGGAAAAGCAACACAAAATTGTCCAACCTTATTCAAAGTACACCGTGAAATCTTAATTTACATGAAGCATATGCCCTTTTCTTTGGCAGCTGATGAGAAACGCCCTTTTACCTTTTCTGTCAGTAGAAATATGGACTGTAATTCAAATAAGCAAAAGAAACTGGTAGGTGCCTTTATGCTAGGTCTAAGGCAGAATGTATACTTTACGAAGAACTTGATTCATACTCAAATATGTAGCAGCTCAAATTAAATTGGCTTCATTCTTTTGTATTTGTTTCAGAAAATCTGACGTTTCCAAAAATATTTTCAGCATATTTTAAATTTAACAGGAGTGCAGGTACATGACATCAGTCCAGAAATCTGTGTAGCCCACTATTGGTGCAGTGTATATGAGGAGGCATCTAGGACAGAATAAGAAAAGGGAAACATCTGTACTTCCCTCAAGTACTCATTCTGCTTCCAGCTGTTTTTTGCTGGTTTTATTTTAGCTGAAAATATAAATCTTTGCTTGAAATGTAGCATTCTAACAAGACTTGTTCTACTAGGCAGTGTATGACTATGTATGACTAACTAAACAGTAAAACAAATTTCATTGTTTAACTTCATTAACATGAAAAACAAATGGTAAGGCATAGCACAATTTGTTGCTTTTAATAACGGCAAGTACCATTTCTAAACTAGCTATGGAATGTTCTTAGTAGAACATTATCTGATAGACCCTATAAATTCAATGTCATTCCATTTTGTACAGTATGTGTATACCTAGTTGTCTTGGAAGTATGCTTGGGTGTTCTAGGTAATGAATTTATTTATAAATGAGCTAGGACCACTTACTTGGGGGACCACTCTTTTGGATAGTTTTTTATTTCAATAGATACTCCTTTCTTGGGATGCTTAAATGCATTCTCCTTTTTTTTTTTGAATAAAATAAGAACAACGAAGTAGTATGTGTTAAGGTACAATTTAATTTGCATAGTGAGAGTTTTGGAAGCATTGTATATTATGCCAAAGTTCTTGCTTATCTAACAAGGCAGATCACAAGCCTTTTAGAAGACCTGAAAAGAAAGGAGGAACAGAGAAGAAAGTCAGATGAGAAAATTTTTGGAAAGCTAAATTCTGTTAACTCTGAAAATGAAAAGATTTACATTGAAAATGAAAAATTAAAGGTGAGATCATTATAAATCATTGTTGAATGGATCTGAATTTCTGATACATTAATGAAGTAACCACATTAATTCCTTTTGGGCCTTCTGTCTAGAGATGCCGAACCTGTAGAATAAATTTTGCTATCCATTTTTACAGTAAATGAAAATGAGACATTAAAAATTTATCAGTGGAAATCTATGGCAAAGCTAGGAAAAGTATTGTCTAATCATCTGATTAACCAGGATGCCATATATTTTACTGTCGGTAGCTACAAAATTGCTTAACTAGAAATTGTTCGTTTAGGTTTATAAAACTTTCTTTCAAATTAAAGAATGGAGTTTAGCTCAATTATTAATTTCAAGTTTTAAAGGGTTTACAGATTTTGTATTATATTTATCCTCCAAAGTAAAAGTTCTCATAAGCTGACAAATTAACTGTGGGCTATCATTTTTGTTTGACTGGATAAATAATTGTGTCACTCTTTTTAATGCCTGCAGGTCACTTGCTAATAATATCTTGTAGATTGGGTTATTTTAATAACAGTCTTACAATTTTTATATTTTCCATGTTTTAATCAAGGCTTACCTTGCTACATTAGAAAACAGTACTGTTTCTGTTGAAAATGAGCTGCTAAATCTGCAAGCGAAGGCAAAGCTGCAGGGAAACCTTGTTGAAGAGTACAAAAATCAGGTGATTAGCATATTTGAAATGTTCAAGTATAGTTTTTAAATTTGTAAGCAGTTTTGAGGAAATGATAAAGGTTTTGTTTGTAATAAAACAGATTTGTTGTCATGGTGATTGTAATACTTGTAACATTGAGGATGATGGAAGAGAGTGCCTTTACAAACTATATCCAAGAATAGTCTCCACACTATTACTAGTACACATAATCCTTACTGAGTTGTGTGAAGCCCAGTTGAAGCTCACTGAAGCCAACAGAGCTAATTACATACTTGCTTAGAAAAGATTTCCTTCCTAAAAAGCAAGTTGGCAACACAGTAAACTCTATTTTAAATGTAAACTTTGAGTCTGATGTCTTTGGTGGACGTAGCCAATGATCTTTTACCTCTCTTTGGTCATATCTTTATTTCCACATTCCTGAGAACAGTAAACCAGCATTCAAGTACTGCTGTAAGAGTCTTTCTATTTATGTAGGTATCTCCACATTGAAACTACCAGCAAAACATATAAATCAGGCTTAAAATGGGCATTTTATCAATTCCTTTTTTTGTATTTGGCTTTATTCACAAAGAAGACATTTTAGAACATTGATTCAAAGTTGTCTATATTTCTGCTATAGTATAGACACCATTTCACTGAAATTCTTCACTTATCTCTTTTTAAAATCATTGACAAGAGAAAAGGCATGATACAAAATTTAAGTACAACCAGTGTGCCTTGTCTGTGGAATGCATCACCACAATTAAAGTTGTTGCCAGCTTTAAGATGGGAGATGTAGTTCCAGGGAACAGCCAGCCTTAAGCAGTGAGTGGGATGAAATTCCCTAGCTTATACCTGTGGTGACTCCAGATGGGAACTGTGGGTGATACTTGTTATCTGGGGAGAGAAAGGTGAGTCATACTGACTGCCTCTGTAGCACAACTGTAGCTCATTCTCTGTTGTTGAAAACAAAATGTTGATATCACAGTGTTTTTACCAGGTTACCCTTTTCTATTTGCTGTGGTGAGTAGGATAATGAAAATAAGTAACTTCATATAATTAAAAATACTGAGATTCTATTTAGAAATCAAAGGTTTTCCTTTATGCTTCATACTAGTGATTGTATCTTTTCTGTATTTAAAAGAAACACCTTGCAAATATATGTGAAAAACGTATGTTGTCCTAGGTACAAAAATTACAAACAGCAGTAGAAGAATTGAAATCCCGATGTGGCAGAGTCTTAAATGAAAGCAAAAGAATAACAGAAAACAAATGCTTAGAAGTAGATAAGGTAAGTTTTGCAGTAATAAAGCATGTTTCCAAACAATTCTGTAGGACATTGATCTTTCATACGTTATTGTGATCCACTTATTAGAAGTCACAAGGTACTGGCTCTTTTTCTTTTTTCTTTGTCATGTATAAAATTGTTTTTAAATTCACTGAATGTTTTAGTAATTCTTACTTGTGAGCTGGTGGTTTTTTGGATACAACACAATTGCAAACGGTTGAGAAATGGTTCCTGGAGTAATCCTTTTAAATGTGATTTTGTTGTTGATGATTTTAAAACTAGATCTCTCAACAGAATAGCTGTGAAAGTTGCATAGGGAAGCAAACCTACTGTAAGACTGCTTTATTTTTACTAGCAGTTAAAACAGAGAATCCATACAGAGATGAGTTTTAAGTTTTTTCAGAATTTTTCCTATAAGCTGTTTAGTGTGTTCGTATGCCGTGTCTTAAAATATATTGCAATAAAAATAAAATCAAAATTTGGGTATTGCATGATGAACTGATAACGCTTGCATAATTTTGTAAATTGTTATTGTGAATGTTACTGAGTCTTTAATGAAATGTAGCCAGAGATGGAAATTTCTCCAATGGTGAACTTGTATTGTCAGTATTTTATAAAATAGGTGATATTATGCAACTTGTATAGAATTTCAGATTTATTACTTACATGGAAAGCCATTAAGTATTGCAACAATTAATTTATGGTTTTACACTTACATTTTTCTCCTGTGATGCTACTATGCAGGTGAGGGACAAAACGGAGGCTGAGTTAAAGGAGTTAGAACATGTTTGTGAGTTGCTGAAAGCAGCTGAGGAAAAGCAGCAAGAGTATCAGGAAAAGCTCGTGTCCTGGAAAAGGATCCGTGCACAGAAATGCAAAACCCTTAAGGAGATGCAGGTTCAGGTGCTTCGAACATGCTGATTTTTGAAGATAAATGAGAAAATTATGTGGAAGAAAGTCTCTGGAACATTTTTTTCTTATTAGTGTGTGTGACAGTTGTGCAGTTTCCTTTGTTATGTGCTTCATAAATCAAAAGCTTCTTCTGGAGAAATAGCATAATGCAAATAAAACTATTGCCAGCTGTATTTATGTGAATTCAGTATGTGACAAGACTAGTTACTTTTAGATTCCGTATCTTTAAGTGGGTATATTCTTGATCTTTTTGAATACTTATGTCCTGAGATGTACTGCAGAATTATTCCCTGGAAATAAATGTCCAAGTCTAGTTATTGTTTTTATCTAGTGGAATAATTTAATTCCACATTAGTTCTGTTTTTAATGACTAATTTATAAACCAGACAATATTTGCTCAGATAAATAGTCATAAATCGTATTGTTGATGATGTTAGAACTTTAACATTTTAATGATTACATTGTATTGGTTGATAAAATACTTTTTTAAATATGCTTTGATAAGATCATTTCTATTTTTAGCAGTATTTTAGCACTACTGCTCGTATTTTCTCTGAAGCCTGAATATGAGTATTCCTCAGGTTTTTTTCTGTGACATCAGTTTCAATGTCAGGGCTAAGTTTGGGGGGTTTTGTTATTCTCTTTTGTCTCTCTTTTTTTTTTTTAATGTGCTTTTGAGTTCAAAGAGAATACTCTGCTAGCACAAATGACAATGGTGTTTGAATCAGTAGGCTGGGAAAGGGGTTTAATCCTCCTGCGTCAGTGGGAAAACTTCAGCTGTAACACAGTGAGTGTCTGTGTCCCTATGGCCTTTATATGCTTTTTAAAAAAATAATTCTTGATTTTGTTTTAAATTTCTTGTCAAGATGATCTTTATAGCATCAAATTTTGTTCTTGTTTGTGTCATTTTAAATACTCCTTGCAGGAATGCTTATAAGGTCATAAATGCATCTTTGCTTAGCAAAGTCCTTAAGCAACAATTAATTTTGAGATGCAAGTATAAAATGATGTATTTAATTTTAATCTAACTACATGTTTTCCTGAATAAATGCAAAAAAAACCCCTCTTAACTATAGTGAAATATTTGGGAATATAATCACTAGTCTGGGGCAACAGCAGTTAAATTTCAGCATTAAATCTTGGTGAAGTTCTTTAGAGATTCTGACCCTTGATCCTGTGACCGGAATTTAGAAAAAGTCCTTTTGAAGTAACTGGAACATGTGCAGAAACCCTCTTCTGGGTTCGGCTGGACCAAGACATCAGTTTACTACCCTTCTGCTGGAGGTTTCGGCTACTACCAGTCCGCTAGCTGAACAGCCTGTAATTCACCTGCACAAAATCAAACAGATTAGCTCAAATTACTGGATGGAACTGCTTGAAGTAGTCCAGTGAATGATGGAGGTTGCTCCTTAAATAATGGTGCCAGCAGGCTGGTGATGTGGCTATTTGTTGCTAATCTAGTGTTGATGGATAGTCGTAAGAGCAATAATCTCATCACTACTGTTACGAGATTTAAAAGAAAACATGTAAAATTTGTCAGCCTGGATGGTGGGCGGGAGAAGACAGTTTGACTTCTTGCTTTCTTCAGGGTCTGCTACTGATATACCTCTTTTTATGAACTTGGTTGTCTTTTTTGATATTCACTACTTTCTGAGATTCTTTGCCAGTGCTACACTGTTCTTCTGTGATAACTATATATATGTAGTGTTATTTTTATGCTTCCTGTGACTGTAGTGTGAGGGAACTTATTTTTGCTGGAATCTAAAGCTTAAGAGTCAAAGTTCACAAGGAGCTAAACCCGGCCAACTCCTAACACACAAGGCTGCATGAGCAGCATATGGGTTTTGTTAGGACTTCACTTTGTTACATAGCAGGTTTTCCATCTTAGAAAGTGTTCACACAAAACTTTAGTCTGCTACTTTGGCCGTATTTTATTTGTTTTAAGTACAAGATAATGTCTACTTGAATATAATGTAGCGTTTACCTGAAATTACAGTTAAATTGTTTGATTGGATTTTAATAGGCAAGGTTACTTTACTCTATAATATCCTGTATATAGGCCTCTTCAACTAGAAATTGGATTGTCATTTTCACAGGAGGAAGACAGTGTAACTTCCATGGGCAGTCATTCCTTAGAAGAAGAAAACCGTAACATTCAGAAGAAATATGAAGATCTTAAAAGGTAATTTTTAAAAAAATCTGACTGCAATTATTTCCTACACTTTTCTGCTATAGTGAATTATAATGCATTAATTTGTTTTGCATAAAGGCAATTAGAAAAGATGGAATTTCAAAATGAAGAACTTGCTTGTCAGCTCAAAAAAGAAGATGAGAGTCTTCAGTGCAGTAAATTGCAGCTTGAAGAGAAAATTGCAGAATATAATGGATTAACCAGACAACTGGAATCTGCTTTGGAAGAAGGGAGAAAAATGGTATTGATGATTTAATACATCTGTTAATCTTGTTTGCCATTTTCTATTTAAAAATAGCATTAAAAACAAATGTGCTTGAGAAGAAAAGATGGGACAAGATTATTTTGCATGTAGGGAGCAATGCTAAAAAGTTACTGGGAATTTCTGCATGTTTAAATATGGATGGCACAATTCAACTTCTTGTGGAATTCGGATCCTATAGAAATTAATTACAAAGTTCAGTGGACCAACATTTCACTGTCATTTTTTTTGGTGACAAATCAAAATGCTTTAACCACCTAATATTAAATCCCACACGTATGGCAAAAGGTTTCTGAACAAAAAGCTTAATCTTGCCTTTTTCTTATTTTCTTTGGAATAGGCAGCCCACAAGATCTTTGGTGTTGAAGTCCTCGTTTTAGAAGAGGGCACACTTTCAATATTAAACAGAGATTGGTCATTTGTAGTAAGGATGCAAATAGTAAATCAAATGGAAGAGGAAACGTAGGAATTTAGATTGCAGTGAATTATATTCGTTTAATCAGAAAATATGTGTGAACTTGTAATTTTTGTCTCAGATTAATCACGTTGAAATAGACTATCTGGATTTTCTCAGTACTGTCTGAGGATATTAATTTGGTTTTGAAAAAATAACACATTTGGCTTAACTTACAAATGAGTTACAAAAGTTTCTCCCTCCCAATAATATTACATTTTTTTCCAAATTGAAACTTCTTTCAAATTTAACCAGAATATTTCCCAGTTTGTTTAATTTCTGTGCATGGGAAATAACTAAAGTATTAGATGACAGGATAGGAAATAGAGCTATTAATGCTAAGAAATAAGAAAATAATTTGGTTTGGGCTTTAAGTGAAAGTAAATATACATCATTTCTCATTACTATTATAGGTAGCTGAAGAACTGCAAAAAATGTCATGTAAAGAACAAGCCCTTCAGACAAAAATGCTAGTTCTTGAAACTGAAGTGAGAGAGGGTCAAGAAGAGAAAAAACAACTCCTCTGCATATTTCACCATGTAAGTAAATAATACTGTTTATGACTTAAGAAATTACTTACCACATCACTGTTTACAGTAAATGTTCCTTTTACTGAAAAACACACTACTAATACAATTGATGCACGCTTTCGGGAACAGCAAAATAATTCAACTTGACAATACACTTTGTATATTGACATTTCTAATAGACTTAACAGACGCCCAGTCTAACTAAATCACTGGAATAATACTGAGTTTACATCTCTCATTCAATCCAGTTTTCCCACCAAGGCAAAAATAAATATGTATGAAGTTGTAATTTCCCTTTCAGAATAATCACGTTCAGTAAACATACCTAGATTTGAATAAATGCATAACAGTTCCATAATGATGTAGTGGTATCTTTGGGTTTTTTTCCTGAGTTGATAACAAGAATCTGATCTTACTGGAATTTGTGAAAAGCTCTCAGTTTATATACTAATGTTGCACATAAACATAATTAGTAACAAAAGAAATATTCTGATTTTTCAAAGTGTTAAGCCTTTAAAGACCCAGGTTTTGATATGTTGATACTTACCTATCTATTCAGCGAAGCCACAGTCTAAGAAGGTATTTTGGATAAGTAATATTTTCTGAAAACAAACAGACAAAAGAAGTCTGATTTATTGTTTTATCTAATCCAGAAAATTTCAGCACATTTTCTATTAACAAAATGTCAGACATAGCTGAATTCCCTAGAGTAGTGATGGCAAGTAATTTGCTTTACTGAGATTTGTCCTGTGATCAGTGATAATAAGCTACAAAGCTATTTAAAATAAATACAGAAGACACCAAAAAGGTTTACTCTCGCTCTCCTAGACTTTCAAAAACAATACTTTGTATTCTGACTTGAAGCATTCAAGATTAAAATCAAGCCAGCCCAAATGCAAACTCTGTTCAAGAGTTAAATAAAACATCAGAAATATGGTTCTGAATTCAGTATGCTTTAATTAATTTTTATCTGTATCAAGTGTAACTTAATGTCTGCATTTGCCCTAAGACAAAGGTGTTCTTAAAACAAAATAAGACATTGGCTAGTGCTTTATTCTACTTCAAATATTTTTCGTAGGAATTTCTTACTATGTTAAAGTGAAATAGAAAATAAAGAAAATTTTCTTTTGTCCCAGAAATACTCACAGATATGTTTTCAAATGGTTTCCATTTGAAGCTTACCGTTAAAATATAAATGTGAAAGATATAGATGTCTGAGAGAAGAAATGTTCTAAGTTAATTAATTGCTTTTTATTCTGATTATATTTACATATAACTGAGAATGCATTATGGAAAATGATAAAATGCTCTTATTCCTATTGTTGTAGTGAGACTGGAAACAAACTAAGACTTTGAAGGTAACTTTATTCAGTTATTCATTCTAACTTGATTATTTTTTTCTGGCTGGATTTAAACCTGACTACTATAATTCCGTTTTCTAAAATTTGAATTTATTTTAACCAACTAGCATCTGAAATTTGTAATATACATAAAAGGAAATACCTGAATATCTGTAGTATTTATATAACAAATGATCTATGGTATGCATCAGGTATGGAACTAATGAGCAGGTAGTATCGCTATCAATCATCTTTTTTATGTAAGGAACTACAGACATCAAAAATGATGTTGCATCAGAGATCAATAACAGATGTTTCCTTGAAACATCAACATGAGCGAGAGCGTTAAGTCAACAACAGATTTCAGATGCTAGGAATCTTTCATGATAAAAATTCAGAAGGTTAGTTTTCGTGTTCCCAGGCCTTTTTTGGATCATAAGCCTATTCAAACATATTCAGTTTGGCCGTGACTGAACATAAATAAAGCTTCAATATTTTGTGGCCTTTTTGGATATCTTCAGTTCTGTGGAGCCTCTGAAAGCTTTTACAGGTAAAAAGGTTTATAAAAATTAGGGACTAGTTGTCTTACGTTATTATTTTGATTGATTTGTATTTTATTTCTAAGTTGCATTGCATTTTTCTTTTTTCTTCAGAATGAAAAGCACCATGAAGTACATTTGAAAGAGCTGGAGAACAGCTTACAGAAGTCAGAGAACAAGAACCAGAGCATCCAGAATTATGTGCAGTTTTTGAAAGCTTCATACATAACAATGTTTGGCTGAATTCTTTAATTTAATTTATTTAATAATAAACTTTTCAAGATTTGGCTCTAACTCTCGTTAGAGGCCTTATAGTATTTTGCAGGATTGAGTACTATAATGTTAGTTCTTCCCTAGGAAAACTTCTGTTGTGGGCAGGGAAAAGCAGACCAGTGATACTGTATAGCCTACTGGCTGGTCACATATGGAAAAGTTACCTGGTATTACTGGTATAAACAATTGTATTATTCATGGAACAGAAGTGAAAAAGCAGACTGCATGACAGTAGTGACAGGTGTGTAAGTGTGGGGTATGCATACAAGGTTGTAAATTGGACTGTGAATTTACCATATGTTAGCTCCTGTGCTGTAAAATCTTACATGACTCCTTTTAGTCTATGGTAAATGCAGATGATCACAGATTACCTTTCAGTTTGATGGGGGAAGAGAACACCCATGGACTGGTTGCACAGACATTTGCATATTTTAATTATTAATAATTATATATATGCACTTCTTTTACTGTAGAAATCTAGTTGCCCAAGATAATGATATCTATCCTATTAAGACAGGCAAAAAAAATAGAGCATTAGGTTCCCTTCCTTTATTTCCCTGTAGCTTAGCAGCAGTATAGCACGCCCTACTGCGCTGCATGAAACAGTTGCCGCCACAAGGCTGTCCCATCCAGCCTTTTTTCCTAACATCCCATTATGATCAGGAGTATACTATAGAAATATTTTACAAATATAAGTAGGAAAGTATTTTAGGTGCAGATAGTGTTTAAGCTCTGAATGTGTTGATACTTCACAGTGACACAGCTCCAGTCAGGTATTTAAGTATTTTTCTGTGTTTGAGTACAAGAGCTGCTGTTCACTGAAGTGAGTAAGACTGACTTATGCCTCAGGTTAAACACATGTAAATATTCAGCTGATACAGGGCTAATACAAAAACCGATTCTGATTGAGAAAGTAATTGTTTTTATAGATATATGCTGTGATATGTTTTTTAAAGAGTAGTACATTCAGATAAATATATGTAATTTAGAATGTGTATTTAAATAATATATATTTTTTGACTGAAAACATGTTAGTTCATGCACAGACAATACCTGCTTGTTAAACATGCTATTTCATTGTTAGTTATTTATAATGTGTAGAATGTTGATGTTTTTTCTTTTTTTTGCAAGTGCTTATTCATCCTAATAAATACTGATATGTGCTAATGATCTGCTGCTATACACTTTTTAAAAATAAAATTATCATTTATTATGTATGACATGCTAGTAGCAAATATTTCTGTTAAATTTCAGGGGTTTTGCATTATACACACACACACAA
>RSEF01000008.1:16957269-16985888 GCA_003993805.1 Himantopus leucocephalus
GTGTGCTACGTGAGGCGCCTTGGCTGGCCAGGCAGGCAGCACTCAGGCAGGGACAGTTGGCCTCCGGGGAACAGATCCCGCTGTCACTGGTTCCCCCTCTTCCACCAGCTCTGTCCACACTGGTGGCTTTCACACTGGTGGCAATTAAAATTGCATTTTAAAATGCAGTTTAGAGATCACACTGCGTTTAAATCTGTACGGTGCTACTTGTCAGTGCGGTGTGTACTGCTGCACGTGTTTCTTAATGGGTCAGGATATCAGAGTTACGCAAAATGAAGTGCTTTGAGGTTGGCAGGTTCACTTTCTAGCCAGTGCATTTCCATATTCAATCATAATTTCAGAGCTCTAATTAGGTTAAATCGTAAGCATGTAGAGTCCTGAAATCGGCAGACCTTAAAGAGTTGACCTGAACTCCCTACTCCTGCAATTCTTTATCTGTGATAAAATGGACAGTAACACATCAGTGCCTCGTTTCTTGCTGGTTTTTGAGAAAGAAAGGATTTGAAGTAGAAGATCATTATCTTATCATATGCTTTAGATTTGTTAATGTATGGGAACACAGAATTTAAAGCAGAAGGATAAGTCTTAGGGCTACTTGGGGCCCTACCCCCTTTAATCCTGCCTGCCAAATAGCTTATTATTAGTGGCTTAAGGTTGATTGAAGAACTTTATCTGTTTCCTATCAGTGGCACAAAAACTGCTGTAAATCCTATTGTAAGATGGAGTCTCTCCAGTAAGAGCACAGAAACTCAGTAATTTCTCTGTGGATACCTGCCTCCTTAAGGGATATCTTTATAGAAGACACGTAGCAATCACTGAGCTCCATAGGGTTCACTCCTCAGTCGAGTGTGGTGGGTTACCATCACAGCACTTCTTTTGACTAGTCCTTTT
Source organism: Himantopus leucocephalus (assembly GCA_003993805.1). Taxonomy (NCBI): domain Eukaryota; kingdom Metazoa; phylum Chordata; class Aves; order Charadriiformes; family Recurvirostridae; genus Himantopus; species Himantopus leucocephalus. The sequence continues at coordinate 16,958,161 of RSEF01000008.1, forward strand.
ATCTATTTAACAGTCAATGAAATCAACACTTGGATTTTTGTCTAAAGGTTACGGAGGGACCGTTATCATGCAGCTCAAAACGCCTTGTGCTAGAATCGTGTCCGGCGTCCTGCCTTGGAAAAGAGCCAGGTTAGACTTTTTGTGACAGAATCACTTTGTCGGGGATTTTCCTACAGGAAAAGTGCCTTGGCTTCCTCCGCTGACATGCTGTTTGGCAGCGTAACATCTGCGCGCAGCCCTTCCTGCGCTGGGAGGCCCGGAGCCGGCCAGCACAAACAGGGATCAAAGCAGGGCCCGATAGCAAAGGGTTGTGCGGGGCACGAAGTAGACGCGATGATTTCATTCAGATTTCATTTTGCTTTTTCAACGAAAGCTTCCTGGGGATTGTTTTAAGGCTGACACAGCTAAAGCGTGTTCCTGAAGGCCAGAGAAGTGAGAACAGTGTCTTGATGTCCACCGATGGGGAATTCAAGCACTCAAAAACGTGGATTTATTGCAATCACACAGGTCATCCTGTTACGTGTTTGGGTTCAGAATATTCTCTTGCCTACTTACAGCTGAACAGTAATCCTATAGCAGCTGTCACTCAGTAGTAAAGATTCCAAACGTTTGAAGGTGGAGTGTGTTTTATATTGCCATCCGCATCTATCCGCACCCTTCACTCAGGATTCTAGAGGTAATGCTCTTGGTTTGCGACCTTTGGATAAGGCTTTCACAGCTACTAACAGTCCAAAGGAATACCAGCCTAGTGAATTCATTCCCACTCAGACAAATCTAGCGTCTTTAAAATGCCGGTTTTATTGAGAACAATAATATTGTTTCCAGAAAGTAACTAACTTATAAACAGGCCTTTCCTGTTGGAGTGTTTGACAAACCATATCAAATACCTGATTAACATATCNAACATATCATGAGACTTTTATGACAAATTAATCTACTTCATTTAAAAACAATAGGGAAAGGGATGTTTTTATGTGTTGAGACTCTATTGCAATCTTGCCTCCCTCTTACAGTAGGATAAACATAGCATTTTGTCGGCTGTAAAACTGTACCTTCCAATTTATCAACAACATAAATATTTCGTATGCCACTCTTCCTTTCAGGGGTACTACTAAAAATTGAAACCACGTCTTACTGGTTCAGCTTTGCATGCTTTTTATCCAATTCAATCTTTCGAAAAAAAATCTTTGATAACATCTAATTTCTAGAGCAGCTGTTACACATCCAACAACCATCTCCAGATCTCCCACCAACATTTCGGGCATGCCGAGCCCCTGTTCATTATCACCATGACCACATTCCTATTCTTAGCCGAGATTCTCCTTTGCAGAGCAGCAGCCTGCTCTGCTGTGGCAGCAGTCCACTTACTAATTTACAACTCCACCCACTAAATGCCGCTGTGAATTATAAACTACCGCAGTAAACCATGTATTTTTAACAGCCTCAATTTTACCATCATGCCTGTTTATAAAAGTCAAAGATATTTTTTGAAGTGCAAAAATGCTATGTTGGCATTCCAGGTTATTCTCAGGACGTTGGCTGTTCCTCCACAGGAAGGTTTTCTCCTCCTCTCTCCGCTTGAGAAAATCTGTACATTAATACGCTGCAAAATGCAAACTGTTTTGCACCAACATTTCATTCTTTTTCTGGAGGGAAAAATCTTAAGAAATCTGAAGAAAGAGCCCAACATAGGAACTTTCAAGTCTTTGTGCAAATCCTTTGCCAGAGTGCAGGCAAATTTTCCTGATTCTGTCCGAGGCTTTATTTCCAATTCGTTTCTGAATTTCTTACCATGCGGTAGAATATTAGGTCCTTCCTGCACTTTATGAGCCACATAAAACATGGTAATGACATAAATGTTTACATGCCACTGTTTAGGTTTTTGGCTTTTTTTTTTTTTTGAAATTGGGTTGTGTTGTAACATAGATGACATTTGAACTTAAGTGGAATTTGCTGTAGCAAATTTCACCCACAGTCTGGTAGTCATTTATGCGTACGTAGCTTGATGCACACAGGTAACCCCTTTTGAGACAGCCACTGGTTCAGAAGTCAACTTTTTTTCTTACAGATTACTTTGTAGAGACAAACAATACACTTCATGAGTTGCCATATCTGATAATCAATACCGTTATACTATCTTAAACATAAAGTCCACCTCATGTCTGCGGTATCCTATGAAAGCTGTGAAGTATACTGTCACAAGTAGTGCTGCTTTATTTTTTTTTTTAAAGTGATAAGGCTGTGTAATTGTTTAAAACCAGCACGTACCAGAAGTATGCCACACAAGGTTTTAAACAGACTGTTTCTCTTCTGCCTTTGGTGCTCATTGTCTGCCCACAATGTAGACTACTTTAATTTTGCAAATCAGGAAAATGACAGACAAATAGTGTAATAATAAAATTTGAGAACCAGACAAGCTATGATAAAGGATCAGATCTTTGCCTATGATATTCTTGAAAATCATTAAACTACTGGGAAAGCTTGCATAGAGACCTGGTTGAGATTTGTTACAGGCAGAAAAAGTGGTCTAGGATTGATAAATTTTCTTTTCTTCAGTAGCTTCTGGCCTCTATCTTTTTCTGAAACCGGAGAGCTTGAGTATGGTTTTGGAAAGCAAGGATGGTGGCTCTGGAAGAGGTTCACCAGGATCAGAAGATACTGGAATTAGAGGAAGAGAACATCTCTGTAGGTGGCAGCCTGACGTTGATAGGAACAATCAAGAGAGAGTGCCTTTAAATAATAGAAAATTAGGTGCTTGCATTTCTCTGGAATTAAGTGTAAACTGAATGATCTGGTTTATCTTGTAAGAATTTTAACTAGTTTCTTTCCATTTCAAATAATTTTTCTCCTTTTACTAAGGTTTGTTTTACTAAGATTATGGTTTAGGAGAAATTTCACATGGATATTTCTGAAAAGATATAATCCTGTAGTGTCTCTATAGAGAAAAAAGGAGTTCAAGTTCTATAAATGGAGAGTTCAAATATCGTTCTGACATTTACTGATGACATTTCAACCATTAGAAATTCGATGCAGTTATACTCAAGCACCGACATATTTTATGGAGCATGTGTCACGCAGAAATAGACATTTGAATAGTTCTTTGCATACTTGTATTTCATGGGAGGTTTCCTCAGTCAGAGGCATTCAGAGGGGGTAGTCTTGCTGATTTCTCTTTCAGTGTGCTCATATAATAATGGAGGGGAGATGCAGTTGTCTTCTAATGACATGTTTCTGGTAGACCCATCATCCCAAGATCTGAAACAAAAACAAGCTCCTCAGAATGAAATAAATCCCAGTAACAGAAAGAAAAACTCCATGCTGTTGTTTTGCGGAAGGCATCCTTTGAATCCTGCTAGGTACTGCTTGTTGGTAGCATTCTTGGCATGGTTCCACTCCCCAACTTAGCATGCTTAAGCAATACTCGTATCTGCTGGGGGTACTGGGAACAGTGGTATCGACTGCAGTTCCTGTTTTTTATAAAATACTGCTTGCTAGGATTCAGCTCTTCTGGCTTTGGTTACCAAGCTAGTGTCTGGAAACAGGATGACTTTATGATTTTTATACAATAAGTCTTGTTTCTTTCTAGCAGCTTAATCATTTCTCAGTTCTTGGCATCATATCTGGCTTCAAAGAAATATCAAGATGTGAATATCAAGAATTTTCTTTCACTTCTGCCTTCTTGCTAGATTTAATGAACTAAAATTCTGTGTTAAAATAGGAACTTTGCTCCATCCATCCAATTCTGCCCCCTTTGGAGCACTTTTCCGTATCACATAATGGAAAAACAGTGGCTCTTTCTGTGAAGGTGTCTTTTGTTAAGGGACTTTATTTGAACAGTCAAAGAAAGTATGAAAACTTCAAGTGCCCAAGCACCCAGTTTTTCACAAGCCCTCTAAGCATCCTTTCTCATTGTGCCTTTTGGCAAACTCACATTACTTGACCTAACCACTCTCCACAGTTCCTAAAGGGCACCTTGATGATTTGGCTGTCCTTTCTTTGAACAATATTGAAACTCTTGAAGCAACTTCCTTCCTTCAAACTTTGTTCCAGGCAGGAACAAACACATTTTTAAATAATTTTCTAAAACTTATTTTGGAAGTCAGTTCAGAATTAAATTAGAAATACCTTTGCGCACGTTAGAGTCTAATGTCTGAGGTTTCTGTTCTCTGCAGCTGCAACAGTCCAAGTGAAGATGTAATTTAGCCCCAAGACTTGTTGCTCATTTCTATTTTGTCTTTGCTTTACATCTTGCTATTTACATTAGCTGCAAAAGTTTCAGAAACTACAGATGATGTACTTCCAAGGGATTATACGACTCTACAGTGAGGACTTTGTTTTGAATAGCTATTTCATTTTTCTCACAAATGGCACATTTCAGCGACAACTGTAATTTGGCCAATCGAGTACTGGAAACAAGACAACCATGCCAGAAAGACCTCAGTGTGAACTCAGTAATTATTCTCTGGTGCTAATTTTGTCTGTTTGACTCCAGCACAAGTAGCCCAAACCTTACAGGAAGACTGTAACAGCAACTGCCCTCCCCAATATATTCTCTACGAATCTCCCTACTTATTCAGGACCATCCTAAGTTTGCTGGTTTTTCCTTTTTTTGGCTACAACTTGTGTTTTAAAATCTTATAGTTATTAGTCTCACAATATCATTTACTTAAATAGGGGAAAACTGTATTTTACTGTAACTGTTACCTCCTGGATAAATATTGGCTTATAGTAGTGAACATCGTATTTCATTTCGCATGTCAGACTTCACTTCCCAAAGTACGAAGAGATGCATCTAAGAACTGTACACATGGATGAATTATTTAAAGGTATGTTCAACGTTGCCAGGTTTTATCCCAGATTTTAATGATTTAACATCTACTTTGGTCTGAGATGATATAAATTAAGTGCTTCCAACAGGAGATCATACTGAAGAATCATATAAACTTGCAAAGTTGTGTGAAAGAGCATGTGGATTACAGAAATCCTTCCAAGGTGAATGTCCAAGCAGTTTGTTTTGGACGGATGGCTAGATGTGGGATGGATAGTTTTAGGTACAACGTCTGACTGTGCTGTCAAGTTGCTCTGAGAATGAGATTATTTCTTTTATGACAGATGAGGCCTCTGGTGGGGCTTGTGAGATGTGATCAAACTTCCTGAATTATCTTACTGTTGTATGTATTTGATTAACCATTCAGAAGCTTAAGTTCTTGAATCTAAAAATCTGGAATTAATTATCCTTGTTTAACGTTTATCACACTGGAACAGATTAATCATCCTTTGAACTAGATTGTTTCCATACCGATACATTACTCAAGATTAACTTAGACTTATCAAAATTTTATTAACTGAAAATCCATAGGCCATTAATAAAGGCTTTCTGGGTCAGTACCAGTCTCAGACATTTCCTTCAAAGCAGTGAACTGCTCTCAGTAAACTGCTCTGTTCATTCTGCTTCAGCAATGGCTTTTGATGGTGTTCTGTTTGCTGAGGGAAGGTGCTCAGAGATGAAGGTACACGTGGTGGCGATTCACAGTCTGACACTTGTATGAGAAATGTGTGAACATGCAATGTATTTCAGGCAAGCACACAAAGATTAAAAAGAAGAGGGGTTTGTGAGCAAAGCGAGAGTGTGAATGTTTGTGGTTGCAGCTATTGTGCCTTCATTTCAAAACATGCTCCTTTTGTCTGGCGTACCCGCTGTTCCTAGCTAAATGAAATAGTACTCTCATACGGAAATATCTTAGGACACTTGGTTTCATTCCTCTACTTCCCCTCCCTTCCTTCTTTAAAAATACTGTTTGCGCACAAGTTTGTGGGAAAAGAAACTCACAAATTTGTGAACTTCGGTATCTTTACTTGGAGGCTGTATGCAACTTTTTGCACACATACTCAAACATGCTCTTGTTCTTAGTTGGGAAGAAACAAAGACAAAAAGTAAGTTTTAATTCACACAATGTGTTATATCAAATGAAACAACTCCTATGCTCAGTCTCTATCTAATTCATTTTTTTGATATTCTAACAGTACCCTTTAGAGTGAATGGCCAGGGTTTTATTAAAACTTCATAGGAGTTTTGCCAGTGACATCAACATGGCCAGGACTCTGTTACATACTTTTCTACTCAATGTATGTGAAGTAAAAGTCTGTAGCTGGTTGAAGCTGGGATTTTTCTTTTATTCAGAACTGTAGAGAATTGTGGAGCGATGCAACCTGGCCATAAACAAGTGCAGCACCCTTGGTCAGTGATCCTGTTGCAGATCCTTAGCTTGCCCACTTGAAGGTACCTGTATTAAGTGCTCACAGAGCCCATACGACAAAAATAACTTCCACACATTAAGCCACTTAAATCCATCAAACACGAGAAATTATTTTACCCATAGTAATTCAACATTTGAATTTGGCAGTTTCAGTGACATATTGCACCACAAATCATGTTTCTTAAATATGTTCCTAATGATGTAAAATTCATAGGGTAAGGCACCTGGTAACCATCTGACAGTGTCGAGGCATTTGATATTAATTTTAGAGCTCTTACCAGTTCCACTGAGTAAAACTTAGTATTACCATCTTCATGTTTAATGTGCATATGTGCTGGCAGATACAAAATTTATATTTGGACTGCACACCTGTCTGCGGGTGACTATTGACTATGGCCATATTTTTGAAATTAGGAACAACAGACTTAGTGTTCATATAAGCGCCTCACAGAAGAACATATTGCTGACAGCTGTTTTATTCACTAGGTACTAAAACATTAAAAGAAGCTATATTTAGATTCCTTTAAATAAATAATCAGGGGGTTGTCGTTCTTAACATAACCTTATACCCTGTGAAACCAAATGATAAATTGCGGTTGACTCTCCGGAGCATCTGCTCAAGAAAAAGGATGCTCAATAGGCTTTCAATTACATTGACCTCATTAACTGAAACCCTTCTTCTTAATGAGTATATTGATCTTATAAAAGAAAGGAGGTAATGATTGAAATTGGTAAAATTAGATGAAAATTCTACTTACACATCGAACAGGAAAGCTTTATGTATGGCACCCCGGAAATTCCTGACTCATGGCCAATACCCTGGAAGAAATTACCTTTTTGTTATTCTACTTGGTTCTTCCTGAATACTCACTGCATATCTGACTTTGCTCCTTTGCCTCCATTGGCTTTGAGATGATCTATGCTTCATATGTTGGACAAAGAAACTCTTGTAAAGCTGTGCTTGCAAGTGAAGAGGCCCTAATTTTAGCAAAATAGCATCTAGCGCATCTTTCAATGTTAGCAGCTCAGGCACATGCCATCTCCTGTGTCTTTCCTAGCAGGGCAGCACAGTAGGCTAGAATAATGGGGAAAAATGGGACTATAGTATTGCAAAATGAAGAAAAGAAAATCCTGCAGAGGACCGAACGCCCACTTGTCACACTACTGAAGTAGGTCCAGTAGGAAAGCTGGTGAGAGGCATGAATATTCATTTTCTTGGTGAACTCCCTTTCACCTTTCACCCTTGAGAAACTGTCCTGCCCCACCAAAGAGATTCTTTGAGCCCCGGACACAGCCAGCCAGGGCAAGCAAAAGAGGCCAACTCTTTTCTTCCTGCCTTGAGGATCAAGAAGAGCTGGAACCATCTGAGCAACCCTTTGCTCTTGCTTGGCACGGGATATTCTGTCCCTTGCATCATTGGTGGTGGTTGGGAAGAAGTTTTCCCCAGGGAAGGACAGTTTGCTGGAATCTGAAAGGCTTCTTTGCCTTCCTCACAATTTCAAATAGACCTTCAGGGCTGGAGAGCTTGTGAACTGGAGAAAACCAGACAAAGGGGGTGTTTCTCTCTGCTGTTTTTTTCAGTGACAAGGAGTTCATTGCAGTCACTCTGGCCAGGAATCAGTCCTCAAAAATAAATACCAAGCACCTGGCTGAACCTAGAGCCTTGGTTTCTTCCTTTCCATCCCCAAACAACCCCAAATTTTGAGGAATTTTTACATCCTCCAAATACAGGCATATGATAGGAGCCAAGTGGGTGTGCAAGTGCACACACAGGGGATCCAGTTTATACCTTGGAAAATGTGGTATAACTTTTTTTTAAAAAAAACCCAATTTGTCATTCAATACAACGTTGTCAATGGTTTCTATGATCTTTTCAGCTGTGTGCTAGTGTCAGTAGCTCTCTTTAAAATGTACCTCTAGTCATCCAAAACCAGAAATACAGCAGAGTAGGAATCAAACTAAATCCCCGTGGCTGCTTGTTTGTTACTCTCATGCCTGAACAACTTGTTTGTGGTGGATTTGCTCATTAAAGCTACTATGACCTTCTAGACAGCTCTACAGTCTGCCTCTTCCACAGTTGTTGCTCTTTACAGAAATATTCGCAGGGGCAGAATCCTTTTAGGGGCGTTAATAACGTGTATTCACAGCAGGAATAATGAAAACGAACAGCTTCGCCATAGAGGTATGACAGCAAAATGGTTCCAAAGGGAAGTTGTTTGATTCAGTTTCAGGAAAGCATTTATTATGTCTTTGGTCTGCGTACTTCTCATTTTTCTGCACAATATAAGGGTTTACATCATTCTGATACCTTGGGGGCTTACGCAGGAACAGTCTTGCTAGTATTGTTTTAGTACGAGCACTGGAAATGGGGGAGGAAATGAAATGAAGCACAGGATTATTTCTGTCTTTTGTCTGTGTGAGCTCTCAAATCAGGTTGATTCTGTTCAAATTTCTAAAACACAGTTGCCTTCCTATGGGTATCACAATTAAACTCTCTAGGCTGCTGTATCACAGTACTAAATGAAATTAATTATAGCGCCATATTATTAATAATTTGTGATAATAGAGATACCAAAAATGGCCATAATAACTCTTAGCTGTGAAAAGTCTGGCAGCTGTAATATCCATGGAAAGGTCTGAGGGCAAATGGAAGAAAGCTTGATTATTCTCCATTCTGTGTTATACTATATATCAAGACCTATTCTATAGTAAGTTACAGCTGATTCAGGCTAGATGTGATTTATGCCATATTCATTTATACCAGATGTTAATTTAAAAAAATTGTTTGCTTAATATCCTGTAGACTTCCTTTAACCATCATATGCAATTATGTGTATTTTCATATATATATATTCAGAGCTCATTCACGTTTCCCAACATAAAACAAAGAATGCATTGATGTGAAAAAAATTCTCCCGAGAACTCCAGAGAGCGCAACTACATTAAGCAGTTCCCAAAGAAGGTGCAGGCTCTCCATTTATGATAGTATTCAAAGCAAGTGCTCACATACGTGTCATACTTTTAAGAGCTTTTACACATTTCCTGCTACAAAACTTGCTGATACTTTCAGCAGCACCCAGTTTTTGAAGATATATGTGAACAATGAAGAATACATTTTTATACCAAATTCATTGGAAATGAAATATAGTCCTGACCAATTCCTTATTATTTACTCATTGATCTCAGAGCCTGAGCAGCGTGGCAGCAGGACCTCAGCCATGGAGGGTTTCTGCATTCAGAGCGAGTGGCTCCCTCCCGTCTGGTTCTGTATTGACGCTTTGGTTTGTTCATGAATCCTCTCTGCAGGCAGCTTTCGCAGAGGTGTTTGGCTGGAAATACAGGCAAGAATGGGCTTTTGCTGCTGCACCCAGTCAGTGCAGAGGCACATCCTTGGTGCTTTGGCAATCAGCTGGGGGGAGCTGCAGATTAGATGAGATGCATCTTTTTAAATGTCCCCAGTGTCTTGCTTCTTATTTTGTTTCTGGCATTTCATAGTAAAATGCTGATTCTTATTCCCACAGGTACTAGTCGTCGTCCTTGGGAAACCTAAACAATTTTGTGACTATATATGATTACCATACTTGCTATTTGTCGTGGTTTAGGATGGCCGAGTGGTCTAAGTTACTGGACAAAATTGGTCCTGTTCTACCTCAAACCAGGACACTATTTTATTTGTGGATGCACTCCCGCAGGAATTATCGTAACCAATAACCATATCTGACTGAATCATAGATATTTAACCCAGTAATGACAACCAATTTCTCTCTAGTGTTAGCTTTGAACTTCCGTCAGTCTATAAAACATAATGAAACATTTGTGATCTCATTCTGGTGGGGAGAAACTCCAGATCAAAAGAAACTCTTTTATGTAGCCTTCATTTTATTATTCACAGTTTTAATTCTGTAGGCTGTGGTCCACCAGATGAAGATGCTTAATTAACAGTTAGTGAGCTGTGTTGATTTCAGTGAAATCATTAAAGAACTTACTTCAAAGATGCCAGATGGATTATGTTTACAGCTAAATCAGCACCCTTGATCTATTTTCAAGTGAGGATCCTTAAAAAAATACATGTACGTTTGCAAGAGGGAGTTAACCATAGGCTGTGATAAAATTAAAAGGAATGACAGTAAAGTGTACTGCTGCACTGCGCTTTAAGCTGAGCATCGCTGACTCCATTTTACTAGAGTAAAGTTGCTCTCTCCTGCCTACCAGTTATGGCCCGTCATACTGGAAATAAAAGTATTGCATTAATATTATCATATTCCACTGACCTGTGTAATAAAAAGGCTTTGGTCAATAAATATATATTTACCTCTCCGGGTGCAGACGATGCTGGCACAGCCTGGGCTCCCGTCCGCAGCACCGGCAGGGCAGCAGAGGCCCTGTGGATCGTTCGCATGGGATTTTTAGCTGCAGATGATGGTGCCATTATCACACAACGCTGGCCAAGACGATGCCTGGTGGCAAAGCAGGCGAGGGTGAGGGGCAGGCCCGTGTCCCAGGAGCCAGCGCAGGGAGAGGGACGGGGAAGGCAGAGCCCCAGGGTGAGGCTACACCGGGCACCGAGGAGAAACTGGTGCTCCCAGTGGGCCCAGCTCTGGAGTGAGGACAGACTTGCGCCATTCCAGTATAACCACAGTTATGCTCAGGTGGGACTTTTCCCTTTTTCCAGCCCATGGTTATCCTTTTAGCAAAGCTAAAATGTCAGAGAAATAAACATAAACTTCACACCCAGCAGTAGTTTCCTTTTGTCTTCGTTTGTCATGGGGCAAAGAAAAGGGACCATGCAAAGGACTTTTAGATACACTTTTTCTTGTTTTTATCTTTTGTTTTGCATTTTTGTGTTGACTTAAACCCACCAATACATTTTTCATTTTTTATTAGCTGGCAAACATTGCTCTCAAGAACACCAGGAGGTAAAAAAAAGATTTCTTTTAGAATAAGGCAAAGCCCTGCACTGCCTGGAAAAGTGAAAACTCTGGACAATGTCAGTCCAAAAGTCTCCGATTTCTTTCTGAGTGAGAACAGTACAGAGGAAGCAGGCTTTGCATAAGGACGTGATGTATAAAGAGCAATGGTAAGCCCAGCAGAAGTGTAAGCAGAAAAATCAAACCGAATATTGTAAGCCTGGCCATTATAAGTGCCACTTCTTTGCTTGCTGGATGAAAGACCATCATCAGGTACAGTGGGAAGACAGTAGAAACTGTGTAGAAACACTTGCCACCAAGCATCAGATCAACACTCACTGTGGAGGCAGCCTGAAGAACCACTTCAGAAAATTTCTGTGTTTATTTTGTTCTGAATTGTATGTCTAATTTACTCAGTGTTGGCTTTTCAAAGCTAATTGCTGGCCCTGTTATTCCCTCCAGCGAACCAAAGGCTCAGCTTCCCTCTTATTCACATATGATTTGAAAAAAATCCTACTGGTTTATTATTAAAAATTCAACTGGTATAAAAACCGTGAGTCATTCAGTTCCCACAGTTATTAATGCTGTGTGGGTACCACTTGATAATACATTAACTAATAGAAAGGGCCAGTAGAAATACACCTCTGTCAGTAAAGGAAAAACCTCTCCTTCTCAGACAGGAGATGGATTGATAAGTACTTGCTGTGTCGCAGGAGTGAAATCTCATTCAGAAATGCAAGAAAAGCAGTTCCTTGGTCAATCCAACATTTCAGCCATTTCAGATCTTCTCTCCCCCATGTCTTTGTGGCTTACTCCCTGATTTTCCACTGTATGCCAAAATATCGACACTCAGTCCTTCAAGGAGGATAGGAGAAATACAAAAAACCATTCTGTGGTGGCTGACATTTTCAGCCGTTTACTTCAGACTATTTATGACAATTTCTGCTCACTAATTTACTACTGCTGCTGCAATCTCAGTACGATTAATAACACAAAGCATGCTCCTTTTTACTAAAAGACTCGGTCTAGAGGGTCCCAGGCAATCAGCTTTAAACAGCCTCCAAAGGAGGTTTTCTCCCAAGAATAATACAGAAGGTCGTCAGAAAACCACGTTAATGTTCCGTATTCCATGTGTGCTCCATTCTGTCAGATTAGATCTCAGTAAATCAGGCTCATCAGCTGGAACCTTTCTCTATTGCCAGAGACCAGATTAAAAAGTCAAGGGACATCTTACTCAGTTAGGAATTGCCACAGAAGGATGATCCCAGCTGTAATGAAGGGGTATGTTATGGGGGAAGGCACAGAGCTAGAAAGTTCCTTGTGCTCCGTGTCTAATAGAAAATGGTTTGCGGGGAAAACTGTAAATAAGAGAACATATGGCACAAATTATACCATAAGCGCTAAACAAATCTTCAACTGTAAACATCCTCTTGGGTTAGACCTTCTTAGCAACTTTCTGCTGTCTCTGACATAAGCTGATGGCCCCAGTAAATGTTATTTCACTAAGACAGTTTATTTTGTTTAGAAGTTTTATGTAAGAAAAGTGACTCGGTTGCTGTGAGAGGCTTCTCGGCAGTGGTACCACTTGCACGTCTCCACGTGTAGGAGGAACGGCCAGCCCAGTCTCTGTCCTGAAAGGCTTCAAGCAAACGGTGGGTGCGTGATGGTGGAAGGTGCCTCAGCTCCAGCTCTGCTGGAAATAGCCAGCAGGAGCTTGTCTTCAAGATGGAGCTGCAGCTGTGAGTCAGATATGACTTTCTGTGGACACGGATTATGTCCTCCTGTGCAGAGGAACCTTTGTCAAATCTTTTAAGCTGTTGCCAATTAACTGAAAATCTTATTCCTAACATATGTGGAGTTCCCAGCTGGACTCAGCCAAATAAAGGCACTCTGATCGTGTTTCTAGAGTACTTTTGATTAACTAACTGTATCCTGTGGTAAGCAGGATCATTACATGCACTGTGCTTTATATTTAAATACACTCGATCTTCAGCAAAATCATCATTAAAATTTACTAAGCTCAGGGAAAATTTTTCTGTGGAGTCTTTGCAGGTCATTTAGTAGGAGTAACACCTCTCTAATAAACAGCACAAACCAGCTTCTGTTGATGCTCTTACTGACTTGAATGAATTTATTTTAAGTTTAGAGCACTTTTTTCATTATTAACTATTATTTATTGTGAATAAAAATCTCATGCATGGCACAATACTTCTATATAATGCTCTGAAAATAAAAGACGTGTTCCCTTGACAAAAAACTTTACAGCAGAAGGAATCCCTTAAGAGTTTTGTAGCCTGTAAAAATAAGAAGAGAAAAATGTTTTATTTCTGAGGTGGAAAAACAGTTTTTAAAATAATGTTTTAGAAAATAAGCTAAAATCTTCAGATACTTAAAAACATGGTCCTCCAAACAGACATTAATAACTGTAAATGTGCTGAGTCCTCTGATATGGACTAGGACGTTAATTTCACTAGGCAAATAGTAACTAACTAAAAAGAAATGTAAGACTATGAGAAAACAAATGAAAACTTCACATACTTCATACTATTCATTAATAATTACTGACAGCAGAACGATGCATGAAATTACCATGAACATCTTGCCAAGGCAAGACTGTGATCTCTTCTGCACTCTGGTTAACATGTTCATATAGCTTCTATCTTCTGTATTTGACTTTTTACATTCACTTGTGCTTTAGTTCTAGCAGACTGAGTCCCAAAGGGCACTGCTTGCAGTGAACTGCATCTTTGGGGTATCACACTTAGGACAGATGCTGCTGTCAAGTCCTTCATGGTGAAATGTGACGAGGGACGTCCACCTTCCACCAGACCTGGACACAGAGCTGCTTCCCCAGGGCCCCGTGAGCGGAGGCCATCACGCCGGTACCAGTCACGGCAAAAGCATCCACAGAAGCAGCTGGAAATGTAAAGGCAGGCTCTGACGTAGCTTTTCGCAGGCTGACAGGAGTTCATCCCCTCTCGCGCACATCTGGTGTGTATTTATGTGCTCTAGAATGTGGAAAAGTAAAAGCTAAACATATGGACTTAACCCATTTCACCTAAAGAGGTGAAAAGTGGGTGTTTAGATATTATCGGGTCTGTAGCTGGCAGTTATATACACACTGTGTAAATCTCCCTGCACTGGAGGCACCTGGCGTGGAAAGGCATCCTCTGAGAGCAGCCAGCAGAGCCCGGCAGATGCCTGTGCGTGCTCAGCGCCACCAGACCCCGAGGGTGGGTGGCGGGAGGAGGAGGACTCGCACAGATACACGGAGAAGCTTGTTTCATGCTGTAACATCCCAGCATGAAATATTCTTATGCTTTTTCAACGCACAGGTGCAAAATGATCCAGGATAAAAAGCTCGGGCACAGCTTCTTTTGTGCAGCGTGCATTTCACGTTTTACTGCACACTGCGCAGTGGCCTGTCAGTAGAGGAACCTCCTCAGTAAATTATGTTTTGAGTAATGTCACTTTTAGTGAGAAAAAACTGGGTTATCAACCAATTGTCCTATTTCAGCCTCAGTCTCAGTTTAGCTAAGCAAACCCAGGACTGGAGGACATGCAGCAGGACTTTTTTTTGCTGTCATTCAGAGTAGTGCAGTGCACTTCATTCAGGAGAAGCCTTTTTGATTTCTGCAGGTCACAGAAAACCATCAGTACCACAACATATATCGTATTGGAAGATACCGTGATGATGCCCAACCTCCTTTGGAATGTGCCATTTACAATGAGCCACGTTCACCATTGGTACAGAGCGTTTTCGTGCTGTGGACTGAACCAGAGCTGCACCTGCTTACACCAATGTCTTTATCCATCTCTCTAAACAGCTTCTTTATTAGCAATTCTACTTTAAAAGGTGCTTAAAGGCAGATGGTTTTACCTCATAAATCACTTGAGCATAAAGATGGATGTGCTTTTTGCAGAAGTGGAGTTTGTGCCTTCTTTCCTTGCTTACTCATATTAACAGGAATGTGTATGCAAATTTCCTATCTCCCAGCAGCTACCACAAATTGCTCTTGGGCACTTGAACCCTTTCCAGCTTGATTTAGAAGTTCAAAAGAAATGCAAATACATGTATTCCACCCCCCACCCCCCCCAGAAAAAAAAAAAANAAAAAGCTGGGGCAAGGGAAGTTGACTGTTTGGGTAGAGGTTTTAACCCCATGTTAGTAGTTTTTGAAGGTGCTATGGTTTTATGAGATAGGGCTGTCTTCCCCCCACCCCCCGGTATGTGGGCTGCTGTCCAATAAACCAGAAAAATATAAATAACACGAATATAAATAAGACATAAAATATAGACTGATGATTAAATAATTATGGCCCTCTGTGTGAGAAAGAGCCTCAGCAGAAGTCCTGGGTAAAGCTCCAGCTGAGATGTGTTGTCTCTAATTGCAATGACCAGTCCCAAACAATCAGCTGGTCTCCCTATATACCCCCACCCCGCACCCCCTGGCCTGAAGCAGTGCCCCTGTTGCTGCTGGGGGGAGGCTGCTGAGATGTTCCTCTGCAGATACTGCTGCTCTTCAGCTGGGTGAATGCTGGCCCTGGGCAACTATTCTGGGTGTCTCTCTGAGAAGCAATGTGTAAGTAAGGCTGTTATTACATGTTGTGGCTGGAGTGTCATGCTTAGTAGGGTCAATGTGTTTTAATGAAGTTGATTCTTTGCAGAATGATGTTGGGGTTATTTTTGTCTTTTTGGGGAGAAATGGACATGCTTCATCCTGCAGTCTCTGCTGGCTGGTGGAATGCAGCTGCTAATGCAGATCTTACCTGTGGATGGGGGCTTTGAGTCCTTATTTGGTTCCTCTCTACTATTTCTTTTCCCTGCTATGAGAGTCACATATGAATGTCTAGACACCCATTCCATGCAGTTAAATAGGTTGTTTTGCTATCCCAGTGCTCTTCTGCTGTATGTGACTATAGCTGTAGACATATGTGTGACTATTGAAAAATGTTTGTATGTAGACTTGTGATTGCAGGTGTGTGCTTGCATTTTTTACTGTCCTTTCTCTCTTGGAGTAGAATAAGGAAAGAAAACCAGAGTTATTACTTTGTTGTAAAACTTTGGAAAACATCTAAAAGAGAGGTGTGCTTATAGTGTGTGTGCTCTGTCACTGCTCATGTGATGTGCTGTTTATTCCCCTCTGTCAATTGTAGGATATTTGTGAAAGGAAATCAAAATATAAACTTTGGTTTCTGTAGCTGGTGAAAAGCAAGAAAAATTGTCCTGCGGTTAAAATACACTGTGCAGAGTGTTGTTCCCAAATCCTTCCTGCTAACTACCTTGGCACATAGCAAATAACAGTTAGGTGAAAGCGAAGAACTTTTTCTGCCCGTTCTGGTGGTGGGCAGCTTCGCACCCTGAGTTTCCGCCACTGAAATCAGTTGTGCTACACCACACAGAGTTGAAGTTCTGCATTATAACTAAATCCCAGCAATCTGTCTTGAAACTCATCTCAGATGGGAGAAATGAAGGTGTGTCTGTGTCTCCAGCACAGACTGCATGCTCTGAGGGGGATGTGTGGGGTCAGAGTCGTTCCCCAAATCCTCCTGTATGAGTGATTTAGCTTTGTGTGAACGGGCAAAGCATTTGGACTTCTGCCTGCTGAAATAAGTCCTCATTTTTCACATCCAAAGTGCTTTTGTCTCAGCCTGCATCATCGTGAGAGTTAGCTTAAGTAATTTAAAGCTTTCTCCAGATATGTCTTGCTATCTCAGCTACATTTTCGGGTGCTCAGCTTGTTGGGAGCTGAAAGCATTCTGATATATTAAGGACTTTNGGGAGATGAAAGCATTCTGATATATTAAGGACTTTCTTTGCCATGTTAAAAATATGGAATATAGTTGAGTGAATACAGTATTAGAAAAAACACATTTTTTTTGCCTTTAAATGCAAGGTGTTCTTGCTTTGTTCCAGAAAGCTGATAAGCATGTGGGGCCAAATTGGCTGCTGAGGCAGACACAGGGATAACTTATTTAATGCAGTGTTACTCACTGGTAAGGTTGCAAACCATATCCTGCAAATTTATAAGAAATATTGATGAGCTTTTACAGCTTTCAACAGAAAACTAAGGGTCACGTCTAGATTTTAGACCAGACACTTCTCTGAGGGCAGCTGGTGAGAGGATGGCATGTTGCAGAGTATTCCCATCTCATCTCACCCCATGTACGCTGCGGAGGGGCAGATAGATCAACACCATGGCCTTGTGAGGCACATCTTTAGCTTTCTTTCCTATTGTTGCAACAGAACAGGCAGCATTCGGTGGCGGGGTAATCAGTCTTGCACTACTTTATCTGTGGCAGATGAGTTGAAACACTGGCATGTAAGTGCGTTAAGATAATCTTGGGACTGCTCATTAAATAGTGTTAGCTCTCATCCCTGCTCACCACTAGCAGTATTTCCATTCACTGAGCTGGTCACAAAAATATCTCCCGTGGCCTTGAAAAGACAAGGGAAACAGTCAATGAAGAACTGCAAAATAGCTAATCTGCTCAATCTGGAGTAGCAATGTTAATTTCTTTTTCCCCATTGCAGGGAATAAAACAAGGGTGAATTTACCTTGTCCTCCTTTAAATTCATCACTCAGCAAGAAACTGTATTCTAGGAAAGCATTCCCACTGTTTTGGCATGGCTGATATATTACTTGCTTGTTCTGGGAGTATCGTTTTGGTAACATAGGAAAGGAGGAGTGTGATCTTTGGAGAAAGAGGAACTCTAAGGGAAGGGCAGCGATCTTAAATGTTGTGTTTTGGTGAAAGGAGGCTTTGTCCTGAATGACAACTTGCATCATAAAAAGTTTACTTAAAGATGGCCTTTCTTAGTAAGTAATGTGTGCCTTCTCTTCACTTCCTGAGAAGGCGTCCAAGCATGCTATTTAATTCTCCCCCGCAGCGTGGGGGATCGTGTAAGACTGACCTGGTGTTACCTGTCCCAGGCGTAGGAAGAAATAAGCTAAAAGATGGGTTTTCTGCCCTGCTCTGTGCCACCTGCCATGCCTGGCAGTGGCGGTGCCTGGGTGAGGGTGCAGCCGTGGCTGTGGACGGCGGAGGCTCAGTGAGCACAGGGAGAGGTGCAGAGCTGTGGGCATGTGCTGGGGCAGCCCAGGGACTGGGGAGGTTACGGGGGGCAGGAGGTGTCCCCTGCTGCTGCCGTGCCCTCGCAGTGCGGGAGCAGGCATGAACCGCTGTGGGGTTGTCTCCTGCTCCCTCTCAGGCTTCAGGCAGCGGTGAAACCCAACTTTTATTTGGTTTTTATTTAATCAGAACTGCCCTCAAATTAAAGGAGTGTTTTGAAAAAGCGAGGCCTTCAGGAAGAGGCAAAGTGTGTATAGAAGAGAGCAAAAGGTTTTAAGTGTGCAATTCAAGTGTGCTTCCATCCCTATTTACCCAGGGGTGCTGTCTGCTCTTTCACATCTAACCAGCTTAAAAATGCGTTGGGAGACAAATATCCCTATGTCCCCTGTGCCATTGGTGGGAGCAAACTGGCTCTTCCAGAAGCTCCAGTGTACTGAAACCAGTATCCCATGGCAAACGAGCCGTCTGGTGTTTCACTCAGTGTTTGACTACAGGTGTTTGATTTGCTCCTGGAACAGGAGCAGAACCAGGATTCACAGCAAATGGTTAACTTGCACAGAGCTCCTCTTTCATCCCAACCAATTTCCTTCAAACGTTGAGCTTTGGGACAGTTGCATAATACAGGTTTTTATGTAAAAGAAATTGCTGAAAGCTCTCTCAGCTTTGATGCTTTCCACTGGCCCTGTCAGCCTACATTGACACCTGTGTGAAGGGAAAATGGCAAATATCTACAATTTCTGCCTTCTCACTGAGTGACACTTGCCAGATCTGTTTCAGGAGAAGGGCTGCACATATGGGTTTTTTGTAGCTGTATAGTGACCACTATACAATAGAATTTCACTTAAAATTAGTGATATACTGGATGTGTTTGGAGGCTGGCAGAAATGTGGGTGGCTGAGCAGGACAGTGCTGCACATCACAGCCCCACTGCTGCCCCCAGGGCTTCACACTGAGGAGCTGGTTACTGCTCATCACCAAACCCGCAGGAACTGCTGCTCTGCAAACTCCTGTCCTGCAATGAAACACAATTTGAACTAGTTTGTATTGCAGTGAAAATGTATATGCCAGTGACACCCCCCCCGAAACTACAGTATGAACTCAGTGAATCTTGCATTTGAGCCTAAACCCTGTCTGCAAGACTCTGGGAAGCTGTGGATACGACATTTCAGCAATACACGAGCTCCTGATCAACCTACCCAAATGCAAAAGCTGTTTCTTCCCATCCTCCAACCCTTGCCAAGGGCACCTGGGAGAAGGCAGGCTGTGGGGACGCTGGGAGGAGGACAACATGTCACTTCTGTAATGGGGCCCACTGTAGGCGCAAGGCCACAGCTTGATCTGTGGGCAGACATGTCATACCCCCTCCTTCCTTTCTTGCTTCTATAAATGCTTTTCTCCTTGATTAGTGGTCTACTTTACCACTTCTGTTTCGATGACCTAACTTAGAGCAGGGCTACATATTTGCATCCCTACAGCCAGCTCAATGTCCTTAATTATATGTGTCTTTCTATGTCTAAGGAAAATTTCAGGTTTGAAAATGGATGGAGAAAGGAAAGGTTTCTATATTTGTAGGGCTATGCATTTTTCCCATGTAGTATTTCCGTAAGGACATCTGGGCCTGATTCTTCTTTATGGTAAAGCTGCTTTATATGAGTACAAAGGGGAGTTTGAAGCATGAATAATAGTGTCTTCTGCTAAAGCAATGCTGGGGGACCCATCAGAGTCCTGAAGTCTGAGTGCAATGGCCCCGTTCTGAGATACGATCACTGGAACCCCCTCCACCCTGTCTCTATGGGACACTCAGATGTGCTTCTCAAGGAAGTTGTGTTTGTAACAGTGAAGGACACATCCTGCTTGTCCTGGTTTTGAGAGCTACATAAGAGGGGTGACACCCCCCACCCTCGTGAACACAAACCAGTGGAAATCCCTTGCTGCAAAGTGTTTATTCATTGATCATTACAGTGTTCATTACAAGCTTCCTATTGTACCTGGCCCTTTGAGCAGCGTTTGACTATGCAAAATATACCACAGTAAGATGTGGCTTAGTCTTGTCTACTGTCAGTCAAACATCTTAACTTCATTTTCTTCTCAAACATGCCATGTTTCGTGGGCTTATTTATAATACCTGCACAGATACTTTTTTCCTTTTTTCCATAAATAATCCATGCACAAGTCACCAGCCACAAACTGTTGCTGTTCTCAGAATATCTGTAATATTTGCCTATTCCAATAAGCTTCCTGCAAGAAAGCCAGAGTTCAACCTTATCTGGAATGAAGAGGAAACATGACAGAGCTTACACAGCTTTCTCCTTGCTTTTAATGCAGAAACCACAGTCTTTTCCATTTCCTCTTCTAAAACACGGCTGGAAAAATCATCAAGAAGGTGCATTCATTCATTCAAAAAGGTTGTTGAATCAGGAAACGAAATGGAAAAGTAATTTATGCTAGAGACTTTCTGGTGTTTTTCACTATTTAACATTCTGGGAGATGGTTTCTTTGCATTGTCACCAGTTCAGTTCTGTCCAAGTCCCAAGGCAATATTTATTATGTTTTGTAGATGTCAACTGGTTTTGTTGCATCATTTTTCACCCTTCTATTATGAATATAATATCCTAGAAAATGATGAGAAGTACCTGCTGGCTAAACTGAAATGCCAGATGCAAAGAATTTTTCTTCATTTACAAATGTATTGTAAGGAATGACAATATTTCCTTTGATTTTTCTTGTTAATGTCACGTGTTGGCCAAAGAGGTGTTCCTGAGTAAGTCTGCTCCATGCCTTTCCATGAGCTGGAAAAACAGAAATGAAGACAATCACCAGGGAATTCAGCAGGTCTGATTCTATTCTTCTCATTAATGCAAATCTACAATATCATCATGGAAATCAGTGTGGCCAGTGAAAAATGAATTTAAGTGAGCATGGGATTGATTGACTGTACATGAAAAATGTAAGCAGCTTAACTGAGTAGCAAGTGTACTCTTGATTACATCTGCCTTTGACTCTGGTGTCCAAAGGGATGTCATTGAACCAGCCCTGCGCTCTGGGCTGCAGCACTTGAGGCACAGCAGGATTTGGTCCCTCCTCCTGTTCATGTCAGCACAGCTTCCTGCCCTGGCCCTTTGGGCCTCTGCCATCAGGACTGATGATATTGTAGTGCTTATTCCATTGCGATGAAGTTAAAATGGGCAGTAAAAATACGTTTCAGCACAGCTGCTTGGTGCTTGCGTTGGTCAGGCCAAGTGAGCTACACGTGTTGGGGAAGACAATGTGGCCCTTCACATAGGACATGTGCCACTGAATTTGAAAAACTGCAATCCTGGTGGAGGTTTTAGACCTCCTTACAGTGCTGCCTGATATGGTTCTGAATCTTTAAAGACAGAGGTATTTTGGTTACTAGTGGAGTCTTCTCCGTGCTATTTCCCATATGCAACTTTCATGTTCAGCGAAGGGAAGGTCCTGGCTCAGAGACTCCAGGTGAGAAACAGGCAAAGGTGGTGCCTCTTCTGTGGTGAGAATGTTGCTCACCTCAGAGGCTGCTAAGAGTGCAGTCCATCTGTCTCTGGATCTTCACACAAAGAAGCTGTAAAGCAGCCCTCACTGCAAGGTCCTGGAAGTAAACTGCCTGTGCTTCAGTCTCCCTGAGAAAGCAAACACTGTCAGGTTCAGGGCGAGAAACCCTCTTTCTTCATGAAGAGATTGATGTCCTCCTAAATACATGTGACATTGTGAACTTCCAAGTTAGGCATGTGTCGTCTTCCAGATTTAAAAGGGTTTTAGGTTGTTTGTATAAAGCTATATGGAGTCTATAAACTAACCTTTTAAAGGTTTAGGGCAAATGTACTCTTACGATTTTTCTTTGCTTATATGACAGGTCTGCACAAAAGGCCTGAAAGGTTATTCCAGTACAGAGTAACACCTAACAGTGGAATTAACTGTTCTCTAAAGCAGTCACATTTAACTATAACATACCTACAAAATCTTGTCTTAGTACCTGAGAAATCGAAGAAGGAAGAGTATCTTCTCAGTAAATATTTGTACTTAGATGGTCTCTGAGATCTTCCCAAAGAAGCTGTTTCAACAGCTAGCGCTTTCATGCTAGGTTTCCCCCCGCCCTGTGGTATCTTAGGATTTTTTTCCTATTCCTGTCACAGGCACCACAGGCAAGTATTTTATCAAAATGATCTGTGAACCTTTTTGCCCTGAAATGCATTCTGTTTCAGATGGTGTTGTGTGGCTGTGGATAACGTATTGGCAGCTATTGCTTCAGTCATGATGGCACAAAGAAATGAAGAAGTAGTTATGTCTCCTTGGTAGTATTGGGGCTAAATCCAAAACACAACCAGGAAACACTGACCTCTCACTCCCCTTTGGATATTTGCTGTTTATTGTAAATATTTGTATGTGAAAGTGCAAAAGAGCTGAGACATGTCCCTGTGAGATGCCTCTGCAGAAAACAAGTTAAAATTTGTCTCTCTGAAAAGAACATCGCAGACTGCAACTTTTTCCTTAAATATTTGTGTATGTGAAAGCAGTAGGTGGCTTTTTGCAGGTAGAAATACTGGAGAAAAGAGGATGTGTTTGCCCAGCTTGATAAACTTCAAGTAAAACAGGATGATGTGTTTCAGGGTAGCTGCTTACAAGGAGCTGGAGCTGCAAATAAATCTGCAGCTTGAAGTATTTTACCGGCAGCTTAAGATGCTGAAATATTGTATGTAGTCCCTCAATCTGCATCTCCTGGCTGAACTGCTGCAAAGGTTTGTCTGAGGGTGTCACCAGCGTCAGTGGGGCAGGTGGTGAATGTGGGGAGCGATGGATATCTGTCCTGGCTCCTCGCCTGGGGGGGTGGCTGTGTGCCCCACAACAGCCTGTGCATGGGGATGGCAGGGGCAGCAGGTGGTGGAGCCTCTGACTCCACACCACAGCCAGGCTCCTCTCTGAGCCATCAAAACATACACATTTTACCCTCCCATTGCCTCTCCTAATCTATTTTGTGGTAGGCTCTCCTCTGGAAAGGAGAGTCTGAAATGAGCCAACTTAAATCTCATCTTTCATCATTTAAACAAGGGACTCAAGAATATATCAAGTTTAGGCAAAAATGAAGGATTCCTAACCGCTCTTGTTGAAAAGAAGACTTGCAAAGTATGAGCTATATTCCTGAGTATCATTCCAGAGCATGGCTTGACTTGCTCTACTGAGAGACTAAAACCAATCCCCTAAAACTTACTTATTTGTAAGTACTTATTTTACTCCTTTACATATGAAACAGCACTCAGACGACACAAGTTGTCTGGTGGAAAATTTGTAAGTGACTTGCTATTCCTCTCTCATGGTGAATTCCTACTGTAGCACATTCAGCATTGCACAATTGCAAGCTAAAATAAAACTGAAAATATGACAAAGGAAAGTGGATCAAAATAAAGCCCTGGTGTGGGATGTCATTACCTGTCACTGGGAGAGCAATTCAAGATTTTCATATAATTGGCTATAACATTTCCTGGACTAAATTATGCTGTCAACAAACTGCATAGAAGTAATTCAACAAAAGTCAGAACATCTTGGAAGGAAAACAAACAAACAAAAAAAAAACCCCACAAACAAAAAACCCCAACCCCCATAAGTACAAGGGCAGGATAAAAGCTGTTGTATGATTTGTTATGAGAACCAGCGAATGGAGAGAGCTGTCTCTAACACTTTGAAAGTATCTTGGGCAGCTATAATCCAGCTGGCTAAACTGACTTAAAGATGCTGGCTGGGGAAAGGGGAAGAAAGATTCCCCCCCCCACCCCGATATGATGGGGAAAAAATTGTTCCAAAGATGTTGTCATAGTTCTGTTTGAGTTAGTCATGGCATGTTTCAGCCTCTGAATGACACCATTGGGTTGCATGTAAGTTAAATAACTTTTTAGTGATTTAATATGAATATTAATAAAATTATTTTGCCTTTTATTTTAAATCTCTGTATGTAGTGCTATAGTCTGGTACGTGTTTACGAAACTTTAAGATAGATGGGTATGCAGTATAGTTTAAGACTTGCCAGTGGAAGGGGAAAAAAAATCCACATCATTGGAGTATGAAAAAGATGAAGCCTATGCTTGCATACAACCAGGAGATAAAACACTGAATCAGTTTGCCAAAGAAATCTTTTCTCATTATGCTGAAATCTTATGAGGTTACCAAAGTATTGTAATAAGGCTATTGTATAAGGACCACATAACTTAAAACCAAAGCCGCATGCAAGATGCATCCATACAAATTGCTGTTCAGATGTACAGAATTATTTGGCTCCCTTAATGACCTCTGTGTGTTCTTCCCCTTACAGGGACCACAGGAAAGCTCAGGTGTCGATGAAAGCAGAGTACCAAACAAGATGCCAAACAATCTGTCTTTACAGCTTCGTGCAGCACAAACGGAGAGGAAAGAGCAGAAAGCGGCACAAGGCTCAGGGTCCGAGCTCCATGCAGGAGAAGCAGAATGCAAAAGAATGAGACTCCCAGTGATTCTTGGGATGTGGTCAGCAGGTGCAGTGGAGTTAAACAGGAAAGTCCTGTTAGTAGACTATTCATGTTTTTGTTTTAAAATTGAGCAGGAATATCATCAGGGTGTATCATACTGCTCTCTGCAGCTCTTTCGGATGCGTGAGCTCAGGCAGATGATAGCAAGCCTGTGCTGTAGAGTATAGTGTGGTGGTAGAAATGTCAATCCAAATAACTGAGAACTACAAAAGTTAACACAGCTGGTATTGTTTGGGAGGATAATCTCTTCAGACTTATGGACTACAGGACAAAAAAGAAGCCCAATGCAATTTGAAGTGCTACCATCCATCAAGCCATTTGCGTTTACGACGCTTGGAGTTACACAATAACAGACTGGGAAGGAAGCAGTCATGTCAAGAAAGTCCATGCTACAGCCCGATGGTAGAGAGAGAATACAGATGCAAGGTTGCACACGGCCAGACTCTCCTACTGTGTATTTATCTGATTTTATCGCTGTGGAGGGCAGGTCCTGGGGGAGATGAAGCCGCTGAATGGGATGAAAAAAGACCATGAGTCTTGCATCCCACGGAGAACCACAGTGTTACTGATAGTGCCTCACTGAAGTCAGCGATTCAGGGGAGAGACTGACAGCACAGCCAGCATCAATCTCCAGCTGCCAGATTTACCTCAAGCTCTGAATGTGCCTCTGCAAAATGTACACTTCTGAGAGCAAGAAGGGATCTCAACGGACCAAGAAAACACTGAGTTTCTGAGATGATCGCCGTATATTATGGCAACTATTCCCATTTATTATGTTTTGCATGCACTTGATACTCTGATTAAAAATAACTGAGTGGTGCTGAGGGCTGGAGTATGATGTACCCCCCGTGCTGCGTGCGCTTCCCTCTGCAACCAGCTCCTGTGTCTGCAGCTGGAAAGCACCGCAGGCTCCTGTTAGCATCGCGCATTTAGACCCTTAGAAAAACAAAATGGATTGAATGAGACAATTATGAGGATTTTTTTTTCTGTATTATTCTTCTGGGAAATGCACAGTGGGAGAATTAGTTAGTATTTTAGACAACAGGAGGTAAATCAACAGAGAGGTGTGTATAGAGTGCTTAAGCGCAGAGCTGCTGCTGTTTAATGGACCGTAGTCACATATCGCAGCATGTGTACATGTAATCGTCTCCCAAACTGGAGACTGACTCCTTAAAGGTTCCCTTGCTACACATTACTTCTCTAAACAAGAGACAGGAACATAATACAGTATTACCAAAGCAGATGATTCATTCTGATATGCTACTTAAAATGTGCCAAGGACATTAGCTATAGCTCAGCCAAAAACCCCCTGTCTGAAATAAATGTTGATCTGATGGAGTCCTGCATTAATTTTTAAAACACAACAGCAGGGGGCAAAGAGGGCCAAGGTTTTTCACTGCAAGCTACTTCTTACACAATAGGAATGAGGTATACTTTCAGTGCCTACTATTCTTTTTCTAAATAATTCTCCCCAAAGCTTTATTTGCAATGGCAAAGTTCTGAAGAATTCTAAGGTTTTTAAGGCTCTTCTTTCAGAATAATTCAGTTTTCAGTAAATAGTCTGGAAAAAGACATCCTGCCTTGCACATTGCGTATAAGATTGCAGAAATGTATTTTTAGGGTCGTGAGCTAAATTAACATCTGGCTCTATTGATATTTCAGCTGTACTGCATGCATTTGGTCTGGATGTAACTCATTGCTTATTTCTTGCCCTCAGACTATGCAGTGGCATTTGTCCTATATGTAAATATCATGCAACCTATCCCTAACATCTGAATAAGACTTGGATTTTCAGTCATCTGGCATACTTAAGTTCCCCACATTTTTTGTTACTTTGCTTACAACTAATTACTCTGGATAGAGCACAGTCTATTTATATACTTTGTAAACATTCCCTTTTCCAAATGCTTTGTGGTATCATTTTCTTCAGCGTCTCTATGGAAGATTGTCAAATGAGAGAAGCAGCTGAACTGGGGAGGCATAGGAAAGAATGGAAAAGAAATCCCCTAATATCAATAAGGAAGTGATTGTCAGTGTTAGCAAATATTTCTCTGATAACTATTCTGTTAAATTATTTACCAATTTAGAGTAGTATGTTACCTGCTGCTATGCAAAATGAAGATTTGCTTTTTGTCCTGTCAGACTGCTGAGTGAAGTAACCTTGGTGCATAAAATCCCACAGCCAGAACAAGTAGCTTTGGTGCCACTGGGATTCTTACCACTGCTTGATGATGGTCTGACAGCAGTGATCAGTCTTGTAGCGCTCCTGCAGGCACCAGCATTTCCTCAAAAGTATCATTAAGATAATAAAATGACCTTTTGTTTAAGATAGTGCATTAATCCATAAAGATGAAGACATGCATCTATCTCCAGTCCTGTGTGTAGGACGACGTGTCATTTCTTCCAGCAATCACTATGAAGCCCAGAAGGAAGCTTCCTATCCCCAACTTTGCTAAACCAAAGGCCTTCAAAATCTCTTCCATCCCTCAAAGTGCAGAAGATGGTGTTGAGTGAAGGTACAGAGCTGCTGCTGGCTGTCAGAGGCCCATGTGAAGTGCTTCCCTTCCCTGGGACCAAGTTCCTGAAATCTGGAGTTCTACAAAACCCAGGGTTGACAGTTACTGGGATTTTGCAAAGGTAAACTGGACGTGGTAGAGATGATGTTACCAAAATGAAGGTTATGGTCATATAGAGAAGCATGTCACTGAAATACCCAGATGGATTTGAAGAGAGGCTTTTATGTCTTGGAAAATTTAACACCTCTTGATTGCTGCTGTTTCCTTAGGAGTCTGCTTTGACAAATGTGGTGTTTTAGGACCTGTGAATACTCTAAATGAACTGCCTAAACCTGAACAGGAAGGCTCTGTTTTATAATCAGTCTCATACTGCCCCAGCTAGCCCAGTGAATGACAAAAAATAAAAACACAAAAAAAATACTGCCCACAAAACAAAAGCAAACACCACCAAAGCACACCCCCC
>RSEF01000008.1:16985926-17010400 GCA_003993805.1 Himantopus leucocephalus
CCCAAAACTAAAAAACACCCAAACTTCTAAAGGAATTAAGCTTAGGGTAATAATTTTCTAATCAATAATGAAAGTCTGAAAACATCTGGGGATGTTTGTCCAGCTTCTTAATGTGTATTTAAACTATAAAAATACTTCCTGAGATAAGAAAGGCTATAGCTGCAATTCTTTATAAATTAATAAAATATTAATTTTGTTGAAATTTTTATTGAAAACCATTTTGTTCGAACAGGCAAAGAAGAATGCTGTTATATATGTAACTTTGAAATCACTGCAAGTCAGCTATTAAGACAGAATACTTTACTCTGGAAAAGAGCAGCTAGCTTACATGTGTTGGCCGACCAATTTAAAGCAAAGCTAAACATCTGATAACTATAAATGTTATTTTTTGTATGCACGTTCTAATGCCGCAAGTAGTTAAGACAAAAAAGCGATCCCCAAACTATAAAATAGAAAAAGAACAAACTATAGAATTTTTATGTATTTGTTTTTCCTGTTACTGGTTTTAGAGATGTCTACATTTTTGTCTGTGTGAACATCTGTCTCTGCCGGATGGTTTCAGAAAACTTTAAACAGCCCCGGTAGCTTTTGAAGGGAGGTAAAAAGTATATTGTTGTGCCAGTGTTGGAAAATGGAGACTGAGGTAAGGTTTGGCATCCCCTGCTTCCAAGAAAATGGCTAAAATCTAGCAGTGCAGAAGATTGTTGTGCCAGCCTGGTGTCTCTTGCCTTGCTGTTAGAATTCACGTGGGCTGTGAGCCTTTCAATAAGCAGCTGTTCACTTGTGTCCAGGAGAGACACTGAAGGTTTCACCCTTGTGCTTCCTGGTGGTCCTGGGGTGCAATGCCCATCCATCTCAGGACGACCTGGTGCACCAGAAGAAGGCTGGAGCCCTGTGAAAAATAATCCACGATCCTGTAAGGACTTTAGTGTGCAATGTGAGGTTGCAAACAAAAGTTAATGTTGGTACTTCGACACTTTCTGGACTTCTCAACCTTGATGATGTTCATTCATTAAACTGTTGTGCGAGTTTGGGTCAACGTGGTGCAGTTACTCATATCATCTGTTGTTTGACTTTTGACTATGTCTAAGCCAAACACCAGATAATTAAACAACCATGAGGTTTTTACAGCTCTCTGTAATAAGAATAATCCAGGCAGATCTGGCTTAACAAACTTTTTTGATCCAAGCAGGAAAAAAGTCTCATCTTTCGGATGTATTCATATTTTTTCTCTGTTTTTTTTAATCAGTGCTTATAGGAGGATTTTATTCAGTTTTAGTTTTTTTTATATTACATGAGCGGGGAGGGGGGGAAGAAGTGCTCTGAAATAATTCTGCACCTGGTAAAAGACCTAATCCTTTACTTTCCTGCAACGGTAGTTCTCGCTCACATATCTAAATAACAGAAGAACAGGATCAAAATTTCATCTCTAAAAATAAGGTGACGAAAATAGCCCATTAAAAATACTATGCTATGTTGGTGGTACAGCTGTAAGGGATTTACAAAAATTAATTATATTACTATTGTAAAAATATCAGCATTGAAGTTAGTGCCAATGTATTTTGGTCTTGGATTCCACAGATTCATCTGTCTGGTATTTTCAGAAAAAGCAATCTACTTAAAGTCTCTTTCTCTATAGAAAACTTTCTCCACCATTATACATGCCTGATCTAGAATTCTTAATTTGGAAACTAAATGTTCATCATACAAAAATACCATGTTGTACTTGACAATACTTTTGGCTTTCTTTTTAAATCCAGAGATTCCAAGACAACAAACAACAGTAAGCTCCATTTTTTTCCTTTATTAGGAGCTAAAGAATAGTGAAGAAGTGCAACGTTGACTTACTCATGCAGAAAAAAAAAAAAGTGGGAAATGGTGCAATTTCCATTTTCATTGATATTCTTAATACCTACTGAATCTGGAAACTCCTGTTTTGATGAACATCATCAACCAATGTTGACAAGTTTAAATTACTCCATTATTCTGTTTGATTTAGGTATGCTGTGTGTTAAGACACTCAGGATATTTAAAAACCATTAGAGACAATTGGTGGGAAGTTAGAGGAGACTTTCTGACATATCAGAGCAATCATTTACTGTTAATGGTTGAGATAACTATGTAAAGCTGGTAAAATTATTTATGTTTTTGTGATTAAACCTCTCTCTTCCCAAAGATGGAATTCATAAGCATTCACAGTATTATGACATAATTTCCCCTCTCTTTCAAAGTTTGGGCAGGGAAAATGGAGTTCTTGTGGCTGCCTCAAACAACTGTATTTTGCATCATTATGAAGGTCATAAACTGGAGTCTCATGAAATTTTCTGCTTCTATAATTGGGGAGAAAATTCTGATAAGATTTTTAAAGTGAGAACAAGTCCTCTTACTGCAAGGCAGAGATTTAACATGGTGTTAGCTACTGAGCACCAGTAGCTCACCTCTCATCAGGTGAGAAAGCGGAGGACTGAGGCTTCTGCAAACTCCCCTTGCTGTTGTCAGAAGCTAATTTTGCAGAAGCAAGCTTAATCTGTATTTTAGTTACTGCAGAAGGAATATCTGAGAACACATTTTTTTCGGGTACCGGGCAGCATTGAGGAAAGCTGCGCAGCCCCAGGGCTGGAAGCAGAGATGGTCAAGACTTTTCTAGGACTAACAAACTGCGGAATGAAGCATCTCACAGAGTTGCTGAGGAAAGAAAGGGAACGTCTTTAAAAAGTACAGGCCTAATGCAGAGCTCTCTGTGGCTCGGGAATGAAATACTTCTCAGATGACTGCGCTGGTTCTTCCAGATGTGTGAGCAATTTTTAGTGCTGATGAGATTTTGCTAGCAGGCTGAGCGCACCATATGAGTGTGGACAGTTTCACTCCAAATGGGCCCCATTTTTATTCTTTTACAGAGATTGGTTTTCAGGAGACACCTGCAGGTTTTATGCTGCAGAAAGATGTCCTATAAGATATCTCTAAGGGTTTTTTGACCCATCCTTTCAATGCAAAAGGGCACTATGGAACACTACTGAGGAGGTTAAGTGTCCTTGGGTGCTAGGAGGTAGTGTTTTTTCACATAACACCACCACAGCTTTTTTTTTTTTTTTTTTTTTTTATGGGTTGCAATGGATGCTACANATAGTCTTTTGCTTCCTTTTACTGATGGATACAGGGCAAGTTTTATACAATGACAGAGAACCAGTACCCTTTGGGGAGGGCTCCTGCCATGGGCAGGAGGTTTTGAGGAGACCTGCTGGGGAAGCCCTGGTGCAGGGGACCCCACCGAGGTTGTTGAATGCCCGTGGCAGGAGGTCGCAGCCACCAATATGGTGGAGGAACGCTCACCAAACACACCTGCCGAGCCTTGTGTCTGTCTCGGCATGTGTCGGTAGCAGTGGTAATTTGGTCCTAGGAATACAGACTCTTAGTCATATTTATGGACTTCACCTACAAGGGGATTTTCAGTTCAATGAGTATCCCAGAAAACATCTCATGTCAAATACATCTTCCCGCCTGTAAGAGTGGGTGTCTCCACTTCCTGCCTGGATGGCAAAACACTCCATCAATGATGGGATAAAGATTAACTAAAAATGAACATCATTGGGCTTTCTCTAACTCCTCTGTTTTTTCTTTCACCAGTTGCTCTCAGGCTCCAGAGCCCCTCTTTGAGATGGAAATTTACTGTGCTTCTCCCTTGGCAGTTTGGCCTATTTGGTAATTGGAGTCTTCTCGTTTGGTAAGCCGTTCCCATGGTTCCCACGTTGCACTCGTTCTTGTTCTCGTATTTTCCGTTCCCTTATTACTTTCCTAATAACTGCTTCTCAGGCTTCTCTTTCCCTTTAATATTTTCTTGTGTGTTTGGCTAGGCTTCTCTGCATTCTTGGTATGGCATACGATGTGCCATCACTGGAACACGATGTCACAGCTTTTCAGCTGCTGGGTGTGGGGTTACTCC
The DNA here is from genome assembly GCA_003993805.1 of Himantopus leucocephalus. NCBI lineage: Eukaryota > Metazoa > Chordata > Aves > Charadriiformes > Recurvirostridae > Himantopus > Himantopus leucocephalus. The sequence goes on from RSEF01000008.1 coordinate 16,989,867, forward strand.
TCCAGAAGGCTTTGCTTCAGTTGCCCTCTTCAGCCCTCTCCACGAGTTTTTACTGTGCTAACACTATAGCAACGACTTTTTAAAATGGATGACACCTGGTGTCTTGTAAAAAATTGCAAGTATCTTGGCTTCGGTGAGACACCTTTCTCAGTGGGAGCTGCTGGAGCCTTGTGGTCTGGAGCCTCTACTCTGTCTTGCGGTTCACTGAGGCTCTCTTCTGTTTCTCGCTCCTGGCTGGATATATTCCCTTGTTTGCTTTAACTAAGCATCTTAAGGAACCTCACTAGTCTATACGGTCATTTGTGGCTTGGCATTTTTGTCAGTCCTGACTCTATCGTGCTGGTTTTTTGCTCTGTGTGCCAGGACCTCTGAAGTTTGGTCCCCTGTACCCACAGCATCTCTCCTTTCTTCCTTCAGCCCCTTCCCCTCAGTTTTCTGTGTGTTGGTCTTGTGAGGCAGAAAAATCCTCTCCACTCTGAATTCTTCAGAATGTAAATTTCTGTTAATTATCTCTTCCGTTTGCTGGTAGAAAATTAGAAGTGATAGGATTAATCTAAAAAGTCATCAACTGTGCTCTTTAAAGGCATTTCCAGATTTTGGGCATATTCAAAACTGGAGAACACTGCTTCTCACGAATTCCTCCTACCAGAAGGTAACAGGCTTAACTGGAGACAGAAGGCAGACGCTGGTCATTACAACTTCTTTCCCTTTCTACAAAGAATAGACACATCTAATGGTTTCAGACCTGGAGTTCCCCCTTTCTTCAATTTTAGCTCGTTGTTGACAAAGACATGCTGTAATCCTTTCCATTTCTTGTATTTCTTAATCGTATTTGATAGCTTGGTAACTTTCTTTAACCGGAGCAATGTGTTAGACTTTTTTTGGCTGCCACAGAGAGAATTCTAAATAATTTTGCTGAAGTAGGTCCCAGCAGTTTTGGTACGTAGCCTAACACCATATATTGTGGTGTGCAGGGAAAATCAGTTCTCCAAAGGGAACTCAATAGCAGTGTGGATCTTCTGCCAAAAATTCCTAGTTCTGGGACCGTACCAGGAAACTTGTGTGGGTCCCGTTCTGCTCCTACTCAAGTCAAAGGTAAAGCTCCTACTGACTGCAGTGGGATAAGGCTCAGGCTCCAACACTCAGTCCTCACATTCCCATTTCACACATTTTCCTTCAAATTCTTACTAATTTTTTTTCTTTATTTTTCAGCTCTGGCAATCTGCTAACCATTGCTCTCTCCTGAATGTTTTCGGGAAAGGGGAATCACAGATAGGAACCACTTTCCTCGCCTCTTACACTGTTCAAGAGTAGCTCCTGTTTTGTGCCCCAAAGCATGGCTGGAACTCGGCGGCTGTAATCGGGACTGACAGATGAGCAAGTCAGATCATGAAAGGAGGAAAAGAAAACTGCTGGAAAAGGAGAAAACTAACAGAAGAAGAGCTTGTAATCATGTCAGAAAGGCAAGAAGTGATATCTCGAAAGAATTAATTTTGTATTTCAGTAATCCCTGGGTTTATTTGGAGAGATGAGAAATCAGGGATAGGCTGTGGTCAAGCAGGAGATAGCAAACATGGAAAAATGGGATCTCTGGACATTTACCATAGGAAATGAAACTCCAGCATCCCTGTGTTGCAATGAGTGCTAACACATTTGGAGCTGGACCACGTCTTTTGGTGTGTGTAAGTATACAGACTGCTATATATAGCTCTAGAAATAAACACACGTAATCTGATAGCTTTAAACATAGTAGGTTTTGCTTATTAGGCTGTAAGAACACTTGGAAAAAGCAAGTGTAAGAATAAAACTGATAGTGATTTTTGCCGTGAAGCTTAGAAGAGATTTGGAGCTGATCCGAAACACAAGGTGATGGGCAACAAGTTGGGGACTGCTGGACTATTTCCAACAGTGCCACACACTCTCTGTCTGATGTTGGGGAAGTAATTTCATTTCCTTGTGCTTTCGTTTGCTTTCTTCATCTGCATTAGATGGTGCTAATGTCTTCTGTTAGGAGTTTCAACAGCTCTGAAGGGTGTTAATATCGAAGGAAAGCAACCAAGCTGCAGAGTAACATTAGTCACTTCTCAAAAAAAAAAAAAAAAAANGTGCAAGAGCTGCCAGGCAGAGAGACACAGGGAAGGGAACAAGGAGCATCCCTTGCATATTCCCAACCCATTTGTGGATACGTGGCTCAGAGACGTGCGAGCTGTGCGTGGCAGGGAAATGGAAGCCAAGGACCCTGCCCAAATAGCCTAAAGGCTGGCTTCAAACCACAGCAGGGGCTGTAACACGGACGTCGGGAGCAAAGTGTCAAACGGGAGTAAAACGTCCTACTTTGTGAACTTCATTTTGTACTTTTGAATGTAGAAAATGGAAAAACCAATGCTAATTTTTAAACTTTATACTGCTTTAAGTCACTGTATAATCAGGGTCAGCAAAGCTTTGTTTACACCCTGTACGTGCAGCTGACAAGAATCTCAAGTTGTGCCGCCTTCAGTGCAAACAGTGCTGGAAAGGGAGATCGCAGCACGGAATGTACCCAGCCCATCTCACCATGTGCTGCAGGTTGGCTCCTGCACTTGTCGATGTGCACTGAAACAAGGGCAGGATTTTTCCAGGGTCACTCTCAGAGCAAAATTCTCTCCATAATAGCCCTAATGCTGATGCTAAAGGGTTAAGGAATCAATTACATGTCTACTGCATACAAGACATCTTATTTAAGGGATTGATAGGTTTCATGGGAATGGCACCAAACCATTCCAAAACTAATCTTTAATGTACACGTTTTAGTTCGTTTTAATGCTAATAAACAAAAACTAAATGAAATATAACACTGCAGTTGTTGGAAGCCATTCAAGTGTGGTTTAAAACAGAAATGCTGACAAAGACTTTATTGCAGCAGTGTCCAACACCTCCCTGGGCAGGCACCGCGCTCTCTTCAGTGAACAAATACATTTTCACGTTTTGCTGTCACTTTGTTTAATGCAAAGTACATAGACAGGAAGGCAAAATGTTGTCAGCTTTTACCTTTGTCTTTCAAAAAGTGAAGTAAATAGGAAATCCCATGGTGGCCAGTGAGACTATAGAGATTCTGAACAAGTCAAGGTATTGAAAATGAATTTGACTGTGAAATTAAACACTAAACCACTCTGGTGTGTTGCCTGAGAATAATTTTTTTCCCCTTTAACTTTGGCTTCTCTTATCCCCAAGAAAATTCACTGGTCTAGGTTTCCTCTTGGTTCCCTTACAATTTCCCTCCCACCCCCCATTTTTCTGCCTGTTCCCAGCTACCTGGATCACCCAGAAAAGTCCTTTCCAGCTGAGTGGAGCACCCTCAGTGATAACAATACAAAATCCTCATCCTGTACAACCTTTCTTTGTGCCTTATCGCTTCTCTTGTTTTCTGCTGTTTGGGAATGTGTTTGGGTTTATTTCACGCTACCTTTCTCCATCTTACCTACAACCTGAAGGTCTTTGCTGCAGGTCTGATGCGAAATCTTCGTTCTTGTAACACCCAGCAAGAGCCAAATACCACAACCCTAACTCACATCAAATTTCTGCTTAGGTCAATGGAAGTTTTGCCGAAGTGAGGCTGCAGGATTTGACCACAGGTTTGCTGTACAGTGCGTATTGCAACGTCTGGTATTGTTTAACTCTGCCTTGTTTGTTTTGAGAGGCAGTTTGCATAAAGATGTCTTATGTCACCCATAAGTGACAATAGACTGTGTTACTGGGACAAGGTAAGAAAACTGGAAACTAAAGCTTTGTCTCTTTAGGAAGAAGACAGTGAAGGGTGTCATATTTCTTTTGGCACTGCAATGCTACCAAATTACATCTGCTCTTCAAACATTTTCCAGAGGGAGGATTGCTGGACCCCACTCTAATTATACTCGAGATGCAAAACCTCCAGCACACTCAGCTTTTTCTCTTTATACCATTTCATCATCTCCCTTCTCCCCCCCCCCCCTTCCCCACATTTTAATTTAACTTGCAGCTTCCTGCCAAGCCTTCCCAGCTGAAGCCCAGCGGGAACCGAAGGCGCTCCTCGCCCTTCGGATGCACTAAACGCCATCACCTGTCCCCCTCTTCCCCAGCCCGCCGCTGTCGCCCCGGTCCCCCCCCGCTCCCGCTCTCCCTCCCCGGCCCCGCCACTACCGGGGCGAGCAGCGCTTCGGCTCGGCACTGCGCACCTCGGGGCCGACGGCGGCTCCGGCTCCCGTCCGGGATCCGCGCCCGGGTGGGAGGACGACGGTGACGGGGGTGGGAGTGGGCGGACGGGACGAGACCTGCGCGGGGCAGCGCGCACCGTGCGCGGCGGGGGTCCGGCCCGCCCCGGGGGCCGCGTTTGCTGATGTAATCGCCGGGCAGGCAGCGCTGAAACCCAACACCGCGGCGGGCGGGGAGGACCGCCGGTGCCGGGGCAGGCGGCTGCAGCGCCGCTCCGCCGCCGGACTCCGCGGGCAGCCGCGGGGTTCCCCCCGCCACCCGGCCCCCGGCGTCGCCCCCCCCCCCCCCCCCCCCCCCCCCCCCCCCCCCNAGCCGCCGCCGCGCCCGCCCCCGCGGGCCGTACGCGGGCCGCCCTCGGGCTTGCGCGGAGGTCGGCGGAGACCTTGGGGACCGGCGGGGTTTCATGGACAGGAGCTGACCCTGCGGCGGCGCGGCGCTCGGCTCCGGCTTTCCCTCGGATCTCCGCTGCCCGGGCAAATGCATACAAATGCATTTGGGAGCCGAGAGGACAAGGCGAGGACGCATCTCTCCCGCGGCACGAACGTAAGCGGGAGCCGGGGAGGCGTGACGGCGGGCCCCGCTCCCCCGGCCGGCGGCGACGGGGCGCACCGCACCGCCAGCCCGCCGGGGGGCTCGGCCGCGGGGCGGGCGGCGGGGCAGGCGGAGGATGGGGGCAGAGGACGGCGACCCGGGTGGGCTGCTCCCCGCTCCTACCCCCCGAGCACCAGCCGTAACCCCGCCGGGTCCCGGGTGCCCCGGGAGGACCGGCGGGGGCTGCGGGGTGCCGGCTCCCCGGACGAAGTCCGGCTGCGCCGGTGGTTGTGCGTCTCTCGCCTCCGCACGCCCCTTCCAGGCGCTCTCCCTTATTTCTCCTCTCCCTCTTGCTTTCCTGGATGTTCCCGGTCCCGTCCGGCACCCTCGTGTCGTCCTCCCCCGTCCGAGCCCGCGGCCCGGCAGGCAGCCTGGCTCAGGGCAGCCCGGCCCGGGGAGGGTTACGCGGGTGCGTGTCCCCCCCACCCCGGGGAGCGGGGGCAGCCTGACCCGAGAGCCGGTGCACCTCTGCTCCCCGAGGGGGAGACGGGGATCCTGGGGGAGAGGGTGCCTCTGCACCCAGCGGTAACCCGGCTGCTCGTCCTCCCTGTTGGTACCTAGCTGTGAGACTGAAGCGAACAAACAAAACCTGCAGAATTTACATTTAAGAGCTGAAGCTACTCTTGTAATAACAGCGATGAGCAGATGAGGTACCCTGTGTTTACACGCCCGTGCAATAGGCTTAGGTATTTCCAACGCATGGTCATCCGTGATGCAAAGGCAGAGCTCCGCTCTCCTCTATAGTTTGCCTAAAAGCAGCCTGGGCAAGATGATTGTGAGCTTTTGATAGTTGTAATGACGTTATAGAGATTACCCCTATGTGGCTCTTTTTGTAAAGTGCTTATTTTATTATGGCTATGGCTTAAATGAAGTTTACTGGGCGCTCCGAGCAGGACAGAGAAGGATTTGTTTTGTGTTGTAGTGAGGATTATGCTGCTCGAGCATGCCTGGTGTATAATCTGTGCTTGAATGCTTATGGGCAGTTAGGTGGCTGCCTGAAGGTGGCATTCCCGGGAGATCTCTGTGTTTAATGGCTGTGTCTGTGGGACTTCTTCAGGAATTGTCTGAGTGCAATTTAAAAAAGAGTTTTACTTGTATCTGTGAAGGAATATTGCTGATAGAGAAACATAAATTGAATGACAGCGAGGTAGTACAGTAGCACAGATGCAGTTTACCCAAGCTCAAAATCTGAGATGGCTTCAGTATATATATCTGTATGTTTCTTTATGGACAGAATTCCTCTTTTTTACCTAATTTACTTGACTAGAGAGAAAGCAATCTGGTTGCTTGCCTGCGTTAAGAAATCGGAAGCCTTCACAAAAGGATCAGGTTTCCTTAACATACCTGAAACCAGTCAATCCCTTGCAACCTAGACCACCTTTTTGTGGGAATGTTAGGTCAGACCTGCTACCTGTATAGGGGTGCCTTTGCAGGTCAAATAAGTACGGCTCCTACAGCTCCATGACTCCTAAATATCTCACCAAATTTGTTGACAGAGTATTTCATTTTAAAACATGATTGGCCTCCTGTTCCCTTTGTCTCTTGCAAGTGCTGAGTTTTAGAATGTTTGAAGAGTAATCTACAAGATACATGGAGACAAACCTTGAAAGAAGAGAGTACTTCACAGGAATGGGAATTTCAGCTGTTTACTTGTGCCTTAATGCATGGTGTACTCTGGCCAGAGCGAGTGTAAAAAAATCAGGAACATGCTTATGAAATGGTTCTAAAATCACACCTTTTAAATTAAATTTTCTCCTTTTAGAAATACTAAACAGTTGACTATTTTTCTGGATGTGGTATTTTCTCATCTTAAGCCAAATGCTGTCCGGAGAGTGGCTGGGCCACCAGGCAGGGAGTTTCCTTTCTTTGAAGCATGGCGCTGTTGTAGGACTCCTCTTGGGCAACTCCTCCTCAGGAGGAAAGAGGAATACACTTTTTGATCCTCCACCTCTTACCTTATCTTGTGTCTCTCCCTTTCCCCCTTCTTTCAAATTGTGAACCTGTGGCAAAGGAATCAGGAATTTCCCCTTCTCTGGTTAGATGCACAGTGGCATCCTTGCCCAAAGGGTATGCAACTCCCACCTGGGAGAGGCTGTGGAGGTTGTTGGGTCCTTTCAAACTATGTTGATTGCAAGTCTCTTCAAACTTGGAAGCAGCACTGGCCCTGCTGGCTAATGTCATTATAGCAGCAAAAGAAGATGTCTGTCTTTTCAAATCTTGAAAGATATGTTTTTTGACAGCTTGGGAACTTTGAGAAGNAAACTTGGAAGCAGCACTGGCCCTGCTGGCTAATGTCATTATATAGCAGCAAAAGAAGATGTCTGTCTTTTGAAATCTTGAAAGATATGTTTTTTGACAGCTTGGGAACTTTGAGAAGTCCAGGGCATCTCTGTCCACAAGGTGCTATCACCTTTCCCAAAGCTCTTCTCGGTCTTGATGGACACAAACTGTGCCATTCTCCTCAGCAGTCCTGAGAGATCTAATGAAGTAATGCATGTGGGGCAGGTGCTGGTATTTAAACCATCATCACTGATGGGCGGCGGGTTGATTGCAGCTCTCGAGTTTAGTGTGTTCTGCACCTGTGCCAGTTACACTGGGAACAGGTTTCCTGCCTTCTCTAGCCGTCAGCTAGTGGTATTTCTTCCTTTAAAACTGAAGTTTAGGAAACTAGCCTGGAGTGAAAAGGATACTGTTACCCTGCGCTGCTGTGCACTGACCAAACCTGAGCTCTGTACACCGCTGAATAGTCTTCGGAGGGTGGAATTCTGCATCGTTGCTTGCCACAACTTGTTTTGAAGCTTATCGGTTTCCTCACCCATCTGTCATCCTTGATGAAAAAAAATAAACAAGGATAGTTGCTGTCCACTCATAGGAAGAGGCAAACAGCCACAAGATGTCAAAGATTATCAAAAAGATAAGCTGTATTTTAAGGCGTAGACTAGCTCAACCACATTTGATGGTGCCTTCCTCCAAACAATTATATAGTTGCCCTCACCTTGTGCTTGCATGTCAAATAGGAGAGAGGATGAAAAGGAAGGAGGAGGGGAGGAAGCTCAAGAGATACCTAGACTCTAGGGCAGGACATAGCCAAGGGGTATTGGAACAGCTTCGTGTGTGATGTTATAGGGGGAAAAATAGCCCGCATTCTAATCAGTTGGATTCTCCCAGTCATATGCTTTTGCATTTTTCTATCGTTGTGTCCCAACAGGGCAAGTCTCCTCAAGAGCTATGGGCTCAGCTAAGGCAGGCGGTTCAGGGTTTCTGCATGCTGCTTGCTTTGTTCCTTGCAGCTGTGGCAGACGATGGATCAAGCCACGTAGGCGTTACAGAGCAGGGAGCCTGGTGGCTTAGTGGCAGTGCTTGTGTGAGAATGGAGACTGAGCAGTGGCTGCTCTGCAGCTTTTAATGCAAAGAGTAGTGATCTTGACCAAGAGGGGAGGGTTTGCATGAACAGATTCTCTCAGAAGGACGGAATTTCATTTTTTCATCTTCAGCCACGGAGGGCTCCCATGTACAACTTCACTTTAGGTTGCACATGGTTTCATTTACAAAATGTTTTGCTTGTGAAAAAAGGTAGAAGGAAGACTAACTTTTTCCCGTGCATTAGAGGACCTCCAGCCCTATGGTTGTCTCTGGTCCCTGTTTTTCCTCTTAGTTGATCACTCATCTGTTCTTGACATTAGCTGGAGAGTACTATGTAAGCCAGACATTTGTCTTTACCTCGCACTAAATGTTTCTGTATATCCAGTTACATCCATGTAATTTACAGCCCTGGGAGCATTTTGGAATTCCTTGCCTTCCTACAACATTTGCTGGGAGGTGACGGAGGCAGATACCTGACACACAGCTTGTCCCTGGATGATGTTGTGGAAGACGCTGTTGTTTCTTGTTTTTCTTCTGTTGCTTCAAATGTTCATCATCTTTGCATTTTGAGCTCTGGAGTTCTTTGAGCATCCTGACTTTGGAGTTAACTAAAATGTCCAATGCTGTTTTTAATTGTGGATCCATTTTGCGCCCATGAAAGTCAAATAGTTGTCCTGAGTTTTAGCTGGTACAGTGCAATGCATGGACTTCCTTCCTAACACAGCTAATCCCCTGTCGCTGAGCTTCTCCTTAGATCAAAAGATGATGCATTGTGTGACACAGAAACTCTTTACTTGTGAAATAACACCAGAACTTGAATTCTGGTCTTCAGAGCTGAAAAAAAAAAAAAAAGACGTGACCGTCCCGTAGCTGATTTGCTGTTTGGACAACAGTCAATATTAGGTCTTTTGCAGGAGTGGCAGAACTGTGGTAGACATTTCATGGCTGCAGCAGAAGTAAGCCTGAAGAAAGGAATAGCTAGGGACTGCAGTGGTTAATTGAGAAACATGCCCTTACAAGCATGTAGGGATTTATAAGGCGTCGTTTCCACCCCACTCTCCTTCTGTGATCTGAACTGGAGCAACGATGCTTATTTTTGAATCTCCTATATATTATGTGCATTTTCTTCTAAGAAACGTGATGTGTCTACAGTTTTACAGTGGTGATACCAACCACAAAATATTGCTATTATCATGCCTTACTGTTCCTTAAATTATGCATTTGTTCTGATTGCCAAAACTTAAGCTCTCACAATATGCAAATCCACATGTAGGTTCATAACCAACGGACCTAATTTTGTCCAAGATCCAGCCCACTTAATTGCTTTGAAAACTTTGAGCAGATGTTTTGAAGAATGCTGCAGGAGATTAAGATGTATTGTAGCAGGAAACATACGTTTAGTTTAACTTTATACAGCTTCTCTTCCCTGCCCCCGTAATTTGAAGTCCTGTTTAAGTAAGTGCTTTGCCTGAAAATCAGTGTGGCAATTTGTGAATTCAGTCCAGGTCAGAGATCAGCTGGAAGAGGGAAGGAAAACAGAGAGGTTTGCCAGCTGGAGAGTCAGGGGTGGTGGATTTTTTTAAGTTATCGTTTGAACCAACACATCTGTAAAGAATGGGAATTGGTTGGGTCTATAATGCTTCGTTTCCCCTCCCAGCATTTGCCAGGGGTGTTTTTCCTCATCGCAGGAATCGAGGGAAGACTCAGGCAGTGGGTTTTGGTTGACTAGTGTCTCTCAAGGGCTGGGCTTGGGGAGGGGGTGGTTGAGAACTACCTGCTGCTGGGGTTGGACTGGCCTGGCCTGGGGAGGGGGCCCGCAAGAAGCAGTGGCACCAGCTGTGAGTACCTCCTTCTCCTAAGGGGAACTTACTTTGAAAACTGGGGTGAAACCCCACAGTAAAACTGCCTAAGTGGAAGGAGAGTAAGTAATCAAACCCATCTTCTGCTAGATCAATGAATTTTGACTCTTTCTTTATTTCACTGACCAAATTGAGTCATAAAAGCAGATTTTTTTTTTAATTTTCTTTGTGATTCTCATACACTTGGATGTTTCTGGAATGCTTGAATTGATTTTTCACTGATACCGTTCTATATATAAATGTGTGTCTATGTACATATACAAAAAATATTTAAATCATAACATGATTTCTTGTAGTTGTAGCATTACTAATACTTGGTTTATACACTTGTTATGCTCTAAGCTGAAGGTAACCTGGCAGTGAACACTCAGTGGAAGGAACTTGTCTGTTGTTGGCCTCTGAACCACGTGTTCCCGTATGAAGTGGTGCGGTTTTCTTCCCGAACTCTTTAGGCTGTTCAAACCTGACTAATCAGCTGGCAAACCTACATCATATGAAGTTACAGGTGTTTAGTTGCAACTGTGTTACTTTCAAATACTCTTTATTCCCGATACTGAAGTGCTCTCTGGCGTGGTCCAGCAAACGCTTTTAGTAGGTCTAATGTTTAATATTAGGAAAAGTCAGTGAGGTTACATATGTTAATGAGCAAGAGGGCCGGGCTGAGGCTTGGGTGGGACTTGGGTAGTCAGTATCAGAATTATATTTATGATATTTTAAAAATATTTCTTCTTAGCACTAAATAGATAGGGGGTACTGTTATTGTTACATACGTCTGTTTCTGTGCCTGGATGTCCAATGTTAACAGAAAATATATTTCTCATTTATTAAAAGATTTAGTCACTGATAAGAGTGTGATTAGATTCTAATACGATAATTGATTAAAAAATTGCAGTCTGTTTGTAACCATGGTAAAAACACTTTCTTTGCCCAACACTTTGCCAATGGTGTCTTCATTTAAAGCAAATTTTGAGCACATAATCCATATCAACCTTAGACATTTGTTGCAATCGGTGAGCCTCTGGTACCTATCAGTATTACACTCTTCTATCTAAGCGTGAAGTTTTAACAAAAAATGTAATGGGATGTTTTTACTTTTTGTGAAGAGCGTGTCTTAGTTGCAGCATGACAAAATTTTATCATACAGGAACAGAACTGTGACACAACACTTTAATTTATGGTAAAATGATGTGATATAGTGACAAGATTGATAGCAGCTACACTGGGACAAAAGTGTCTAATGATCTCTATCGGCATGAACTTGTCTTTTGTTTTATAGTTTCTTTACAGTAACTTTTTTTTTCTTTCCAGGAAGACATTTACTACATAGCAGCATTCATATTTGAAGGCTGCTGCAAGAAAATGTAAACCAGATGCAGTTACTTTATTAATAAAAGCCAGTGCAAAATATATATACTATGTATGAGGGCATACATAATCCTTGATCTTTGTGTAAAATGCCTTCTCAGCATTAGTGGGAAGTTGTACAATGTGATGGCTTTGATCCAGGACTTGCTGAAGTCAATGGTATCCTGCCATTGACTTTGGACACTGAATCAAGCTTCTAATTCCTGGGAGTTCTGAAACTTTAGATGTTTTCTCACAAGTTCTTTTCTTTCTTTCCCTTTTAGGAGAACTCTCCTTTTAATTGCAATATGTATAGCAGTGGGTGTTGCACAAGTACCCAAACAAGGTGAGAATGCTTTTTTTTTTTTTATAACAGGATATTTGTATAATCTGTAACTAGATTAAAAGAGTAAGTGGGCTGTTGTTACTAGTGACCTTAGGTTCAGTTCCTTAGTGGTGAATTAAAGAAAATACCAGCTGCAGCACAATGAGAGCAAAAGTTTAAAGCAACCAGTTTGGAAAAGATGACCTTTTGAAAATTACTCAGACTTTCTCTCTATGAAATTGCTTACATATTTAAGCAAGCTCTTCATAAAAGAGAAGCCTTGTACAGTGAAAAGGCTTTGATTGTGCCTTCACTGCAAGTGGGTGTCCTTGGGGGTGGCAAGCTATGACTTGAGTTACCTTTGCACTTAGGGCTATGCAAGCAAGCCACTGCATATAATAAAGGCTTAGTCTAGGCTGGCATCATTAAAGCAAAAAGTGAAATTGTGTATTCATTTGGTATTGCATTCAGATGCAGATGTTAGTGAGGAAATAGGGTTGTCTTGTTTTTTAGTTTCTTTTTTGATCTGCCAGCTGTTATAACTGCACCAGATGTGCAGCTTGCACTAGAGACCGCAGCGGGAATATTAGAGTCCTGAAGCGGTGGAGGCTAACATGCCATTTAGTCATTTCTTATCTGCCAGGAGAGTGGCAGTATCAGTTCTCTGCCATAATCCTTCACCGTACAGGTGAAGCAAGAAATAGGCCGTCCTTGGCTGGCGGGTATGTTAACTGCAAATACTCGGCTGTTCGATATTCACAAACAGCTGGGTTGCATGTTTAAGGCAAGACTCATTCCTGATAACGTTTTGCTAGAGGCCTGTGGGACATCTCGGCAGCCTCCCACCAGTTTTCTCACCAATGCCTTTTTCCTTCTCATTGTTCCCTGCAACTGGCAAAGCTTGGGTTTTTTTCTTTGGTGTTTTGGGTTTTTTTTTTTTTTTGAGAGGCTTCTTTGCAAAATANTTCTGTTAGTCGTTTGCCTGGTAAGATTGGTTGTTGATTTTTTGTTCACATTCAGCTCAATGGGGGACATACGCTTTCGTGATGATGGGATTTTCCCAGATTTTTCTGATAGCTGAGCCAAGCTCTCGTCAGAGGAGGGGCAGCACCCATAGATGTGTGTGGCCTGCCCTGCTCCAGGCCTGCAGGGATGGAAAGGGAGAGGCTGGTTTAGGGAGGCAGTTCGCACTTTCCCGGTGTAGCGGGAGGAGGTGAGGGATGCCAGAAACCAGTCTGCAGCAATGGTTTGTCTTCATGCCCCCAGCCCACCCTCCTCGTCTGCAAAGAAATAAGCGATTTCTCTCACTTCTCCTGTGCCTCAGCCTGAGAGTTGCGTTTCTAATGAAAATTCAGGCGAGGACTGTGAAGGCTACAGGACTGGGGGCAGCATTGGCACGGAGGAGTGGATACAGTCTGAGGCTTATTTGCCTCTCAGTTGAGAGCACTTCGTGCGCAGAGCTTTTGCAGAAATGGGGTAAAGCCTCCAGTCTTGACATGCTTATATTTGCTTATTTTCGTATTTTGTCACCAGCAGATGAAGGAGTTATTGTACTCTTTTTTATTATAATTTTTATTTCTCAACAGTTTCTAGGTAGCCATATGAGAAGCCGTACTGAATGCAAACTCCACTCCACCCTCCGTGCACAGATCCCATATGCAGCTTCATTTTCTTTAAGTGCTTACTTGGGATCAAACTAATTCATTCAGCCTTGATGCAACTTTCTGCCCGTGGGTGAATTTGGTCCCTCATGGGCTTTATTTGCACAGTGTGTAAACAAGGTTGCAAAAAGCAGTTCAGAGAACAGCAGACTGAGGAAATCTCCTTAAAAAAAAGAGCAGCTCAAGTGTATTCTTCAGTTTCAGTATATAACCTGTAGAGCTAGCACTATTCCTTTGCAGTGCTTAGAGTTTGTCCAGGAACAGTGCTGTCTGCCCATTAGGAATATGTTAACACTTAAGTTGTTATTAAAACTTTCTTGGCAGTTGTGTTTTGAAAAAAAGAAGAGTATTCTGCCAAATACGAAGGTGCTAGCTAGAGTAATTAACATTCCTTCTGTGCTGAGCTGATGGGGCAGCCTGTGCATGCTTTACCTGAGAAGCTATGCCTTGTTCACTTTGGTAGGCTGCTATAAATTGTGTTCAGTGAAATATACGTAAAGATACGGCCTCAGCCTTTAGGAGCAGTACTTTGAGCGTGGTTCAAGGACATACAGAATCAATGTATCTGGTTGGCTTTCCTACGCTAGTCACTTGGCCTGGTGTCCAGGAAAGCATTGCTTGCGGCCAGGTATCTTAACTTACCCAACTGCAGGTGCAGCATCGCCTAGGAAATGGGCAACCTGATGAGTAACTACTTTCAGCTCCGGTGGAGCTGACTGATGCATGACCCTTGCCTTTCCCTTACCCATAGTGGCAAAGGGAAAGTGAGTAATGTGTATACTAGGACTGCTGAAATGGAGAGAGCGCCCCAAATATCCTGCCTTCAGAATAGTCATGAGTATGGAGGAATGTGGAAAATAAACAAGAGAGGCTGAACAGAATAGGGGTGTGGAACAACTAAATAGCCAAACCCCCTCATCCCTCCCCAATTCCCTTTTGGGATTTTTTTTTTTGTGCCGCAAGAGGGTCAGAAGATTTTTTGCCAAAGCCCATGTTAGGTTTTCCCTCCCCTAATGATGCAGTAAGGTTGTGAATTTTTTCAAGTCCTCCTAGAAGGTAGTAAGAAAGCACTTGACACCAAAAAACAAAACCACCTTTCCCTCAAGAAGATGAGCCATTACAATTTGGGGGACTAATGGGTTGAGTGAACAGTAAGTGAAGACAGATGTTTTGCAGACATGGATAAACAAAGAAAACTGACTACTGATAGGTAAAGAAAATAGTGGTTGTCATGCTGAGAGGAAGAGTTGAGAGGGTTGCCTGCTCCCAAAACCCTTTGTACTGCCAAGAGCTTCTGAAAGCCTTAAAATAAAAATACATGTTGGACCAGAAATGAAGCGACTGGCCAAAAAAGTTTGGAACAGCCATTTGGCTTGACGGTGGGTTAACAGGCAGCAAGTCAGCAAGGAATAATTAGTTGATACTTAATCTTTTGCTGTAATTTTTCACGCTGCATTTCTTTGTGTTTAGCTTTCTCAAGACCTGTCATTGTTTGCAGAAATCTGTTTGCAGGATGTGGAGAATGTGTCGTATTTCTCATCATACTCTCAGATGTTTTTCCTTTTTTTAATAACTTTTAAACAAAGTGCTGTTTTCTAAACAGAACTGCCAAAATTTTGGCAATTTTGCTTGCAGTTTGAGCCTTAGTAGCGATATTCTTGAGTGACATTTTTAAATCGACTGTTTTAAGCCGGTTTAAGCATTTTGTTTTATACTTCAATTTATAATACTTTGGATAGATCACGTACATTGTTTTGTTTTCAAATATATAATTACAAATATTTTAAAATACAAGTACTTGCCAAATATTTCACATTAGGATGTGATATTTAGGCACAACCTTAGGTTAGATTATTAGCTATTTTCCTCTGTGCTGTCAGCTGGCCCAGCCAGTGCACAGAAGTGCTGGAGCGGTGTCTCCAGCCTTGGGGTATTATTTGCCTGTGTTAAGACCTCTGCGTTGCCCAGAGCTCAGGACCTGTGTTTCTGCTTAGCTTTCACAAGGGCAACGTAAGTGCAGCTCTCTCCCCAGTAACTACATGCAGACCATTCAGGACCGGGGTCCTGGGAAAGTGTGGTGATTCATTAGCAGATGCATTGTGCTTCGAAGCTCTTCTATAACCTGACCTCTGTTATCAGTTTGACAGATAAAAATACAGCCATAGCAAATTAATTGCTCTGAGGCAAAACATCTTGAGAAATTGGCGCACGCATGACTTTCAGCAAAGATACGCTTTCCCCGTACCTCTGTCTGCGCTGGCTACCCGCCAGAATAATCTTGGCGTGTCTGTGAATCTCAAACATGACTAGAAACACTACAAGGTGTGTAATTAATTTTCAAGATGTACAGTGCATTCAGGTTGATGCTTTTGGTTCCAATTTATAAACTGCTCTCAAGGAAATCTCAGGCTCTTTTCATAACTTAGCACTGAAACTAAGCCAACATCTGTCTATTCTTAAATTTTGCTATGAATACATTCAGTAAACAGAGAAAGGAAAGACTGGGAAAGGAGACCTTTTTTCCACTAAAAGAGTGAACATCCGTTTGTTTCACTTGCTCTTTTTTCTTAATATAGCAGAGAATCCTTAACTTTTTGTCATTACTCCAAATTTTCTTATGCTATTTAATAGCTTTATTTACTTAATAAAAGCATAGGGCATAGTAAAAGTACTCGCAGCTAAATGCTATGGAAAATGCCAGTTTCTTCCCAGTCAGGCTTATTAGATCAGTTGAACAGTTAGATACTAGCAGTCATTTTTAATATAGGCAGTTCACTGAAGCTCAGGTCCAGCCAGTTGTTCCAGTTAGGGGGAAAAAGATGGTATCGTATGCTTCTGTGCAGTGCTGTTTATGGAAACTACAGTGTTCAGTTTCTGGAAAATTTAGGTTAGAGGTACCTTGAACTCATTTGGTCCTACCTCCTGCTGAGATCAGGGTCAATGTTCAAGTTAGTTCAGGTTGTTGTGTCCTGTCCAGCTGGGCTTTGAAAATCTCCAAGAATGGAGACTACACAATGTTTGTGGCTTCCTCGTCTACCACTTCACCACTTTTGAGGTGAGAATGCTTTTTTTTTTTTTTGTATGGAGCTGGTATTTCTTGTGTTGCAGCATGTGCTTGTTACTCCTTGAATTTTTTCTGTTTTCCATATAACCCCAAGTCAGATAATGGACAATTGTAAATAGATTCCCCCAAACCTTCCCATCTCCAGGTCAAGCAAATGTATTTCCTTTAGCCTTTTCTCACGTCATGTGTTTTAGCCCGCAACCTTCTTGTCTCTTATTTCCATGATTGCGTTTTGTCTCGGTCTCTGCAGTATTTCTGTGACACCTTCCACAGACACCCAGACAAGTGGTTTTGCCAATCAATGCTAAAAGTGCTGTCTTGTTTTGTGACCCTACAGGAAGACTACTGGGAATGTGTGGTTTAGTTCCTGTTCAAGCCTGTGTAGTGTTTCTGTTTCAGTTGCATCATAAAGGATCTAATGGTGTCTTTATATTCATCCTTAAGGAAGGAGGTGTTTATGCCCACCGACTCCAACACGCCTAAATCTGATTTAGGCGA
This sequence comes from Himantopus leucocephalus, assembly GCA_003993805.1. Taxonomy (NCBI): domain Eukaryota; kingdom Metazoa; phylum Chordata; class Aves; order Charadriiformes; family Recurvirostridae; genus Himantopus; species Himantopus leucocephalus. The sequence goes on from RSEF01000008.1 coordinate 17,006,799, forward strand.
TACCAAATGAATTCAGTCATCTTTGACCATTGATTTATTTACCCTTTAAGAGGAAAGTGGCTTTGTTTTCTTACCCCAGGTCAGATATAATTTCAGTTTATCAAGAGGCTAGATAATTGTGTTTCTGACTGTTAGATGAAGATATTTAGCTGGGTAAAAGATGGACATACTGTAAGATCCAGGCTGAGGAAAGGGCTATAGCACAAAGCTCACATTATATAAAACACTAGAGGAATCCAACAGTGAAAACACCACTACCCGTTCCACCCTGTGGGAAGACCTCCTATCCAGACTTCTACATGCCAAAGCCAAATCTATAGGGCATAAATCAGCAGGACAGCTGGTTTCTCTGTCTCCTTAATGTCCACTGCTGTCTCCTGCTGTGGAGTACACTCGGTTCAATATCTTGTCTGGGTAGCTGCAGCCTTACATTTTCTGGGAGGATGAAGAAGCCAGAAGATGGGAGCACTGCCCCTTAGGTCCTGACATTTCTCCTCTTTCCTTGCTCCTCGCCACTTCTGCTTCTGCAGAGTTCACCTCCTCTGTGGCCCGAACAAGTAAACTGTGGAGGGAAAGGAGGCAGCGGCACACTCTGCGTCTCCCCTTGGAAAGATCTGTGTTTTCTTTTAGTCTGACTAACTTTGGCACAGATACATACAATCAAGGGTGATCCCACTGGGAAAACAATTCCCTTCGAAGCCAGCTCTGTAATGGCAGAGGGCCTTGCTTGGCGGGAGGAGAGCTCCCTGGTGGAAGCACAGCAATTCTTCCCAGGTACCAGTTGCATTACCTCTGCGGCACATAGTAGCTCCTTGGCAAGGCTTACTTTGGTANCGGCACATAGTAGCTCCTCGACAAGGCTTACTTTGGTATTTTGCTTTGAGCTAGTGACTCTCTTTTGTTGCTCTGCTGAGGTGTTAGTGTGTTATAAATAGCTTGTCCCTTCTTAAAAACAAAGCCGCCCTCCCCTCAAATGCTTTCATTTAAACTTTTCAGGTAAAGAGGGAAAGTATGGTTTTATTGCAGAGGGATTTTGCAGAAGAAAAAGTTGACATGGAAAAAAAATAAAAATTATCTGCTCAAAGAGTCAGCAGGATTAGCCAACTAAATAAGGAACTAACAAAGTGTGTTCATTCACTACTGTGTAAAGGTTGAAGACAGCAAATGGTGATTTTCCAGTTTCATAAATGAATTAACCTACAATGGGCATTACGTGGGCCCTTCTGTGTAGTTTTGCGGGTTTTTTAAAGATGGAAATTTTGTTGTGGCTTTAATTATTTGTTTGATTTCTGTGAAAGATTGGTGTACCTTACACCAGGGATTTGATGGCCTTGCTGTGTGCAGTATGTATGCTTTGGGACGTACAGATTTGTTAAGATCCTGTGTGTGCATTTGTTTGTATGGATTTGAAATTATGAGCTTGTAAACAAAATCAACAATATGCCTTTTTCTTTTTACAGCAATAGATGTTCTTCATCAACTAGGCCTTGTGAAGGATGTTCAACAGCCCTCAGAGACGACAATGCCCTCAACATCATCTGTGTTACCTCAGGGTGTTCGTCTAACTGTATCAGGAGTTGTACTAACTAGTGATGCGCATATTGAGTCCCCCATCGTTCAAGTCATACCATCAAGTCTAGGGCATCAGTTCACCGTATTGGTTGGGCTGTACTCTTACAGAGTAAATAATGCTTTCCTTTTCAGTATTAGGAACAAAAGTAGACTGCATTTTGGTGTCCAGCTGCTACCGAGAAAGGTAGTGGTGTACACTGGAGGGAAGCAGTCCGTATACTTTGATTATAGTGTTCATAATGAGCAATGGCATTCATTTGCCATTGCCATTAGAGACAAGACTGTCTCAATATTTGCTGAGTGTGGAAAGACATCCTACAGCAGGGAAGTACTTTCTGAAGTGGAGACATTTGATTTGGATGGTTTATTTACCCTGGGAAGGATGAACTCTCACTCTGTCAGCTTTGAAGGAGTTATATGCCAGCTAGATATTATTCCCTCTGCAGAAGCCTCTGCAAATTATTGTAAATATGTGAAACAGCAGTGTCGCCAGGCTGAAACGTATCGATCTTTGCAAGGAGCTCCACATGTGTCAGATGAGCTGGATGTTTTTTCAAACGTGATGATTGATGAGAAAAAACAGTCAGGAGGTATATCAGCTTATAGAAGGAAAGAAGCATCAAACATTCCTGTTACCAACGTTGCTCGGATTCGCTCTCTACCAGAATACTTTGAGTCAAGAAATGTCTCTGCATCGGAGTTTGCAGAGGCCAAACCTCTGTTGCTGGAAGCTTGGCCTGAAACAGAACTCCAGGAGAACGTCAATCTGCCTCAGCAGGAGACGAGCAAAAGAAGAAACATCACTAAAAACCCTCCAGGATCATATCCAAACACTTTAGATAATACCACAGAAGACACAGGCAGACAAAGCGAGCCTTCTCTGATCTCCCCAATAAAACAGAGTAAAAATAAAAGCAAGGGAATGGACAAAACAAAACAGCATTTAGATGAACCAAGCAAAAAGCAGCAAATCTTCAACACAACCCTGTACAGTTTGCCTGCTGACCTCTCTCTGGATAATCAACTCAGTCCAGGGCAGGAAGGTGCATTTGATGCTGAAGAGAGTTATCACATGGAAAACAGTTATGAAATTGGTATTGATAATTATGCTTATGACTATGAAGATCTTGACAAAATGTTTGAAATGGGAAGTGTCAGAGGTCCAAAGGGGGAAACTGGACCTCCTGTAAGTTATATTTACTATTCTTTTTACTGTAATGCAGCAACATACATTTAACAGAGGCTTTGAAAGAAACCTTGCAAAGCATGCCAAAGCTGCGACTGCAACTTCTCCCGGTTCTACTGTACAAATATTTGTCTGCCTTAAGTATGTCTCTTTCCCGCATGTAATTTTTGGTGTAAGTGTTGTATATTTTTATTTACTGGCAGAATACAAAGACATTGAAGACATTCTGGTGAAGTGGTAGGCAACCCAGACTTCTTTAAAATTTGAAATGCAGCCAGATGTTTGTAACTGCTAATTATGGAGACTGCTCACTTAATAAAACTACAGGATAAATTCACTAATACAGTACACAAATGTAGACACTGATTCATAAAAAGAACAACCAGGCTCTTTGGAAGACTGATATAGTTTTCTCCCTTGAGCAATGCTATTAAAATTCATAATTGTAGAAGGAGACCAGTTGCAGAATCTAGACTGGTAAAACCATTCATAACCCAAGGTTATGGGGTCATGCAAACCTGCATGCAAAATGATTTTTTTTTTAGAACAGTCTTACAAGATTTTCATTTTTTCTCTTCACAGGGTAAGTTATCGCTGAAACAATAGCAAATGCGTAGTAGTGCTTTAATAGAAACCCATTTGTCCTTTCTTATTGTGGGCACAAGGCTCATAAACTTTTTAATACATAAAAATGGGAGCAATATATATGAAGTTATAGACAGGAAAGAACAGCAGTTCCTGCTTAGCATGGGAAATATGATAGTGCTTGTTTGAGTTTTTGGATAACACTTTTAAACCATAGCATAGAGTAGATGATTCCAGTTGCTCTTTCTTTTTTTTTTTG
>RSEF01000008.1:17014045-17060625 GCA_003993805.1 Himantopus leucocephalus
TGGCACTTTTCAATTGCTAGTATCTCTCTGTAGCGGATGGTTATAGCATTAGGTATAACACTTCACCTGCTGCTTTTCAGAGGTTACAGAAACTCCTTGGCTCTCTAGCAAAGTTGCTAGTGTTGTGCCAGAGGTATTTTAATAACAAATGCATAGAAATTCTAATAAAACACAATAGGCACCGGTAAGATGGAAAGACTTGGCTTGAACAGTCCTTGCTCTGTACAGATTTCGCTCAGTCTGGGTCCCACTGTACTAGGCATATGGTAGAAGTCAGACACTTAAACTTGCTATGAGGTCTTTTCTGCGTTGTATTAGTTCGCAGTAAAGATTTTTCTCCCATGCAGGCCAAAGTATTCTTGCAACTTGCTGTGTTTTTGTAATGTGCTTGAAGCCTGTATTGCTATAATTGGAAGCTTCAGACCTTTCTCTTCCACATTGAGCTTTTAAATCAGAGCATTAATCTTCATTAGAAATTAGGAGGTATTTCATTTTGCAAACCAGTCCATGTGAACTTGTTGTTGCCTTGTTTACCTTCATCTTAGCTCAGAGCAGACTGGGTCTTATTTATATGGGTACACTCAAGAAGACAAACCCAAACTAATAAAAGACTAAGAATTTTAAGAGGATTAGCTGAGTTACAGGAAAGGAAACCCCTATGTGAAAACTCCCTCTTTGGAATGATACTCATTTTAGCATGGTTTAGCTTCATTCCCAACCAGCATTAAGTGAGTTAGAATGAATTAAGGCGGTGTTAACTGAATAAGAATATGGGCATACTGCTCTAAAGTAAGAGTTCAGAGCAGTTTTCCTCTGGAAGAAGTAGGTGCTGTGGGTAGAAACATGCACACCAGTAATCAGTCCTTCAACTCACAGTTCCTTGTGTGCCTTCTTTTTATACTATCTATGCAGGTGTTAATCACCTAAACTGGCCCACTTTGAAACTAAATTGTCATAAACTTCTCTTCGAGTGTTTGAGCAGCATTTGCTTTCCTTTTCTCCTTAATAATAAACTACTGAGAGATCTCTTCTAGCAGCACCTACTTTAGTTGATCATTTAAGCATAAAGAGAGGATAAAATTCTGAAATCGATAAAACTCATGAAATACAGAGGGGGCTGGGACTGCAACAAACTATATGGCTTTCTGAGGCATATTTTGAAAGCTGAAGATGAGTTACTGGCATCTTTAGTTCTGCTTTAGCAAGTCAATAAAAAATTTGGTTTTAGGCATGCATTAATGTAGCAAATTGGGATATTTCATATTAACCAGTTTGTCCAAGACCAGCTCCTGGCTATCTGTTACAGATTCCACCCCACTGCCCCCACCCCGTCAAAGCAATGCAGACCTGCTTCCTTAGATTCAAGATAACATATATAAATTATTTAGACTTAAGCTACAGGAGAGGATTGAAGCCAGAATACACTATAATTTTGCAAACTGGCAATGCCCTGTGTGTGATTAGCAAAATGAAGGGACACACCTGCTGTGTTGGGTTTTGAGAAAATAAGGCCTTTGGGTTTCTTAATGAGTACATCTCTTGCATCAAGATTCCTCAAGCAAGCCTATAATAGCAAAATTACAAATTTTGAAACCTTACAGAGGTCATTCTCTTCTATCATCTAAAATTATCATCAAGCAAAATCATTCCATCTTTTAATTTTGTATATGACAATAAAATTAATTTCATGCAGAAATACTCTTGTGGTCATGCAGAAGCTCATCGAAAAGTTAGGGATACGTGATCTGCTGAAATCAGTTGCAGAATTCCTTCTTATTACAGTCGGTCTCAAGTCTCTACTGACTAATGAGAGTCATCATGCTGCAAGGCAGCCAGATGTTTGACATCAGCCAAGACACTCCCGCTACTCAGTCAATGTCTTTGAGGCCAATTTTATGATAGATTTCTATCCAGAATAAGGATTGTTTTGGTCTTTCTCTTTCAAGCTGCAGCTTTTGGAACTTGTGTATTCCCAGTACCTCTTGCAAGGGATGTGGAGACCAGACACTTGGCTTCTGCATCAATCATGCAACTGCTACAGCCCCCCTTTTAGGCCATCTTTTCCGAATATGTTTAGCGTACAGACATCCAAGGAGAAGGTTCCCCTTTCAAGTGTACTGATGAAGATGGCAGGTTCCACCTCTATTTTTAATTCTTTAAGAATTCTTTCTTCCTTTAAGAGCTAAAATACTCATGAAATGGTCAATGCACAGGGAGTAAAGTTTGACAGCTTCACGATTCCAGCACCACAGGGAAGACTTCTGGGATGGAGGAACAAGCTTTTCTCCCTACCGATATAAATTCCATAATATAAGGGCTGGAATTTGTTCTATGTTAATTTTAAAAAGAGATATGATGTTCTGGAAGGTCTGTCTTTCTTGAGAGTGTCCTAGAATAGTCTGGGATGACCCTCTACTTAAACCTCTCCTCTGAACTGACTTGTTCAGAAGGGGCATCATGACAAGGATTTGGAATGGGGTAATGCACTGTGCCAAATCCAGTTCTTCAGTTTCAGCAATAACTGGTGACAGCATCCCTTGTACTCATTTGTTTAAAAGAGTACAAGTCTGGAAATGTCTTTAAGCATGCTGATATCTTGAAATTGTCTAAACTGCCCTGAAGATTTCTTACTCCTTTTCTCTGACTTAGCTTTCATATGAGCTGCTAAATGTAAACCACTTTTATGCTGCAGGTGAACAAGTTTGTATATTTTTTTTCTTGATAAAGGGAGATTTGAGTTGGAAAAAAAAGGTCCACTTTGTGTGTTCAACTGTATTTATCACATATTTGTTTCTCTGCCTGCAGGGTCTTAAGGGTTATCTGGGACTGCGAGGGCCACGGGGTGAGCAGGTAAGTGATGAAAGAATGGTACACTACTCTACAGGGGAACAATTGAGGATAGAAGAATGCATAATCCAATATGTGTTCAATACAAGCAATCAGTATAAATTACTGACTGCTTAAGGAAATACTTGATAGTTCTTGGCAAGAAGTCAGATTATTTAGAGATCAGTGTGGTAAAAAATGGTCTAAATGAAATGGAAAAGACCACCTTGATTTTCTTTCACTACCACACTGGCTTGGTGAAGATTGGTGTAAAATTGTTATTAGATTCACAGTTCAGATTCTCTCAAAACCTCTACTGATTTAATCATTTTAAATCTCCTAGCGTGTAGAAAATGAAATAGTCGTTTAGTGCTTTTTCTCACTTCTATGTCAGTTCAAGAAGCAATCCAAATGTAAATTTCAAAGACATCCAATTGCTGATGTGTCTCGTTAGCATTAATGAGGCTTCTAATGGCAGAGTAGATGGAAGCATGAGTCTCTGTTTGGATGACCCGGAAAGGTAAACAGTGGTGATAACAGATGATAGACATCCGAAGGGAGATGAAAAACTCATGAACAATATCCATTACTTTAATGAGTTTTATACACAAATCTTAACTGAATGAGTGGTCATTTTTATCATAGGGCCACATGCACTTTTCTGTGATTACTATAATTTAGCAGTGAGACAGAGATAGCCAGTGAAAAAAATAGTAATTCTTAACATCAGGAGGAGAATGTCTCAATCTTCGAAGAAGTTGCAGGTGAAAAGTAATCAGTTAGTTACCATGGAGGGGTAAAAAGTGAGGCTTGCACTGAAAAGTAATTCTGCTTATTATTCATGCAACCAAGCATGTAAGTTCCTTTGAAGGCAATTCGTGTCCAAGAACGTGAAAACCGGTGATGTGCAACTGTTTGATCTCTCATTGTTCTCACAGTGCTGCTGTAAATATTTTCTTTCGTTATTATCACTTAGAAAATACTCTGATGTAACATTTAAGAGAACACTTTGGATGAAAGAGTTTTATTTTGCATGTAGTGCTTACTGCTGGTATTTTCAGGCCTGGTTGGTGGAGATAGACCAGTTACTTGTCATCTGTAGCACCTACCTGTGTTTGTAGTTTTTCGAAGCTTGTACAGCAAGGACAGACATTCCTCTGAATTTGTGAATTGTGGAACTCCTTGAACAGCTGGTAACAAAGAAAAAGTTTTAAAAGATAAATTGTAAACGCAATGATTATACCGCTTTTTTAGGGNTAAACGCAATGATTATACTGCTTTTTTAGGGTTTTCATATATGTGTATTTTGAGGTACAGCTGAGCCAAAATAGTAGACCATGGATCCTAGTTCCATGACAAAACATCTGTCAGAAGATGAATCACTACCAGTTCAATTNGTTTTCATATATGTGTATTTTGAGGTACAGCTGAGCCAAAATAGGAGACCATGGATCCTAGTTCCATGACAAAACGTCTGTCAGAAGATGAATCACTACCAGTTCAATTCAGGTGACAGAATCATCTCAATGGCAGCCCAGTTAAAAAATACTGCAACCCCTTTTTGCATCTGCACTTCTGAGTTCTGCTTCCTAAGACTGCTGTTTCACCGTAAATCAGCTGTGAACAGCTCAGAGAGGAAGTCCTGATCCATTGCTATGGTAACACTGACAGTGGGTGGAAGGGTCAGGCTGGGAGAGTGTCCAATTTATGGACTTGGCTTGTTTAAAATAAAATTAACCAAACAGAAGTAGATAGAGCTTCCTATATCTCGGTGATGGGACCATGGCATTGGGCACCATTTCAGTAAAGCACATTTTTCTGAAAATAAACAATCAGATGTGCAGATGTTAAGTAATAACAACAAAAATGACTTTTGGATTTGATTAGGAGGAAGAAGATGGAGAGAAGTTCTATACATTCATGACTAATCCAATGCTATATTGACCTGATTCTGGAAGAAACAAAAAAAATTGGCTTTGTAAGGACACAAGGATTCTTCTTTAATGAAACATGTAACATATTTGTTCAAATACAGCTAAGACCATTGCAGTTACTTCATTACAAAGACCTGTCTCCTATAGTCCTCCTCAATTACTTTTTATAAATAGCACCTATGTTTTTATTATGGAAATAAGGGGTGCACTGTTGTATTTCACAAAATCTTAGACTACTTTTCTTGTAATGCTTTTTAAAGGATACGTAACTGAAATTGGTGGAGTTACTTATGTATGATGAGTAAATTTTAGGGTGTTGCTGTGTAGCTTGCTCAAAAAGCAATTTTTCCATGAGCTTAAGCTGTGTCATGGCCAGATGTTAAAAGAGAAACAATAAACCAAATAAATTCCTAAACATGACATTAAACCTGTTTGNCTTTTTTTTTTTTTTTTCTTTTTCCCACCTCTTTTTCCACTTAGGGAATTCCAGGAATGGCTGGCAATACTGGGGCAGTTGGTTACCCTGGCAGGCAGGTGCAGTAACTATACTAATGTCTTTGCAGTTTTGGGGGTTTTCTTGTTTGTTCTTTTCAAAAGTACCATATCTAACTCTTTTGGAACTACTAATAGTATAAATGTATTATTTACATCCTGTCATTTATCCTCAAAACAAACCTCTTTCACAGGTTGTGCTCTTTAAGTAATGTTGAATCTCGTGGCTTCTAAACTTGGATGCATTAACACTGTACCTTTCTGGAATACGTAAATGACGTTACCAAAGTACTGAACGTCTAAACACTTTACACTCCTTCATAAACCTTGTGTGGTTCTATGTGTTTTGTCTTTGTCATATTTCAAGTACAGTAGCAATAGGAAACTGCCTGTTGTAATGTAGTTCCTCCTGATTTTCACCGATGTATTTACTTTGCTGCTGAAACTATTTCTTCAGCCCTTTATGGAAACAGAACATTAAAAGATGGCTTTGGGGTTTTTTTTTTTCCCCCGTTCAGATATTTGAGAAGGAGAACCAATAAAGCCAGAAAGCAGCTTTCTATAAACACAAGCACTTATATAAATATTTTTATTTTTTTAAAATTTACGTATAAGCTAACAGATACCTCAGTCCAGTAATACAAATAAGACATAAAGTAGAAATGTTCGTTATTTTCCCCATATAAAGGTATATGAGCCGAATTCAACAATTGACTCTGTGGTTTTGTCTGCTTAAAGGGTGAATTTGACCATTACTTCAGTGTTTTATTGGGTTAGGTTTGTAATGGCTATATATTTTAAAATTCCATTACAATATGTTATATAGTAATGGATGATAATGTGTTTGTGTTGAATCACATAAAATATTTAGAGCATTTGGACTACATACGCTATTCTGACATTAGCTTGAAAATAATTGGAAATGTGTCCAACTATAAAAGTTTATGAAAAAAACTGTGAAATTGTGTCACTGTAATGCCAGACCACTGGGTCTGGAAAAAATGTCCTCCCAGAATAAATAACTTTAATGTAAAGGAAGCTTCAGTCTAAGTTTCAGACATGAATTAATGGCAGACCTTTCTGAATACAGTCCCAGGGGACTGCTCGATGACACCCTCTTCAATCCTAGTAATTTTAAGAATGTATTGCCAGTTTACAGTTAACAAATGCTGTTACTATTCTTTTAAATAGAGCATATCTGGTTGTTTTAAATGAAGTACAACTCATGTCTTTTTGTAATAGGGCTTAGCTGGACCAGAAGGTAACCCAGGTCCTAAAGGTGTGAGAGTAAGTAAGCATTTTAAGCATTTTGGCATGTATGTCTATTTTTACCCATACAGTACGTAAGAAAGGGGGTGAGGAATTTCATTCAGCTCTACCAGTTGTATGCCCACTGAACCAGTCTTTACAAAACCTACAAATGAGAAAACATTGCGTTTCTTTCAAAATACATGTAAAGACGTAATTTCTTTTTTTTTTTCGCATGGTGAGCAGCATAGAGCAGTCTTCCATTGTTGCCCTTCTCACTTGGAATGCATGCAGGCAGGCAAGAGAAGGAAAGTAATACTGAGCGTGGGTGTGTGAGAGCTGGGAGTGAAGAGGAGTGGACGTTTCCTGCCTGAAGCATTATTTCCATAATGGAAGCTGTCAAGAAGGGAGACGTTATCTGGTATTTGCAATCTGTAACAGCTACAGAAGTTGATAAAGGGAAACCGTCTTGTCACATAAAAACCATAAAAGTGATCTTGAGATTTTAGAGTGGTTCAATTGTAGTCATGTATATCCCAGGGACTGAAGGCTCTTAATGCTCTGCTGATTCAAGGTTTGCTTTTGATTATTCTTGGAGGTAAAATAGGTTGGCTTTTTTCTGTTTTGTTTGTTTTGTACTTTTTTTTTTTTAATAGGCACGTGTGCATGCCTACTTTTGCTTGTGTGTGTATAAGTATTTTTTCAGACTGACTCTCACCATCAGGCAGTAGACACGGGTTTCCAGAAACTTGCATGTTGCTGGTTGGACCTAGGATTTGAAGGAGGCTTTTACTAAGTGTTTTCAGGCCCTCAGCTCGTGTTGTACAGGTTGCTGAGAAGTGTGCTGTGTTCTCAAGTACCTATTAAAATAATCTTATTGTGTTGCTAGATTTGCTTTTGTCCTATTTTTTTTAATGTAATTACTAAAAGCCCTTACCTTGAGCAGCTTATCAAACATATATCTGCTTTTTGGGGTGGGTTTTTTTGATGTCAGTTTTCATTACAGTGATGGGAAAAATTAGTTTGTCAGGATCAAGTGCCAACAGATATTGCACCCTCAGGGACTGTATCTTTTACATTTCTTCAGTTTATTTTTGCTCAGATTCTCAGTGCATTTTGTCTGGTTCTCCCCTCAAACAAAAAGACACTAAGTAATCCCAGTCACTTCCTGAAAAGTTACTACTTCTCTGTTTACACAAAACTAAAAATAGCCAACACATGAGTAATTTTAGGGAAAAACACCTGTCAGGTCTTAAGGCTGAGTCCTGTCTATGAATTCTACCATTCTAATAAAAACGATGACGCAGCCCTGTTGAGACATACTACTGTGCCATGGAGGTGGATAGCAACATGATACAAAGTATCTTTAGAGCTTTAAGTTTACAACATTCCTGCAATCAAACTATGCTCTTTCTCAGCTGTTTTAAGAAACTGTAGAAAAAAGAAGTGCCTTTGTTTTCCTTGCTCTCTTTAGGGCTGGATGACAAGATAGGCAATGTCTTTCATAATTTAAAACAAACAAAAAAAAGAAGCATCCCAAAACTCTCAAATCGTTACAGTCAGAGGACTAGAGAGAGAGTGAGATGAAAGTAAGGGACTCTTTGTTAGTAACTAATACTATTTTTATTCCAATCTCAGTTTGAATCTGGTAGTGCAGAATCCATCTCTACTACTATTTTTTATAAACTGTACTATCATTTCTGCTGAGTGAACAGCATGTTTCTGTGTCTGTACAACTGATTATATGAGAGGATCTCTTTCTGACTTTCTGAGAAGGTGGGAGAGAAATGCGTTGTGACTGAACTTTAAGAAAAACATTCTGCTTATGACAAGGTAAACTTTCTAGGACTCTTTCATGTAGCAGAGATCACACAGTGTCATTAAAGATGAGAACATCTTTTCTGATCTATTTCATGAATAAGGTTAACTTCAGCAGCTTTTTCAAATTTAATTTGTTCTAATAAATAAGGTCTTTGATGCAACTTTGTCTTATTGGAACACTTCCTTAGTACTTCTTTATTAATTGATTCTATACCCTTATAATAGGAATATTTTTTTTTTGCTGTTGGTTGGAGAGTAAATCCTAGTCACATTTAAGCTGATTGAGCTTCACTGGTAATTTCAAATAAGCCTGAATTTAAGCCCTGGATCTTGAACCCACAGCTGGCCAGTAATGAGGGACAAGCAGTGTTGGTGAGAAGCAGCCTTGTCATCAAGAATTGTTCTTATGTTTTTAGGGTTTCATTGGACCTCCGGGTGTGGCAGGACAACCAGGACCCGAAGGAGAAAGGGTAGGTTTAATGGAAGATTAATGAAATATTGACGTTTGGCTAGTAATGCAATATATATTAGAATGGGGAAAACAATGTACAAGGTATAACCATTCATTTGAGTCTTTGTCTAAAAGCAAAACTGATATGGAGGATATTAAATAAATAGGTCATATCTAATTAGTCTAATCAATGAAATGCACTTGTGATAAAGTTAAATGGGGAGCACATGTAAATTACTATTTGAATTTAATCTAGAGCTACAAGGACTAAGGGTATTTTTTTTTTCCTTACCACCAAGGCCCAAAATGAGTATTTTTCTTTGAAGCAACTTCGTTAAGTCAATAATTAATATTTGTCAGTTGTCAGATGATGCTTGCAATAAAACCTATCATGGAAATCTTAATCTCTGTCACGCTGCGCTTGAGATTTTTCTTGCTTCTCTTGAGCACAAAGGATGTCTGGCCATGTACTTAGATGGAAGCAGGTTATGGCCCTTCTTCATAGTTGTTCTGATGTGGCCACAGAAAAGACAAGCAAAGTTTGTGTTTCTGCCCCACTGTTATAGGACATTGTCTCTATGATTCTTTGCTCAAATATTTTTTTTTAATCATGCTTCTTCTCAAACTTCTTTTCCAAGCAAATACAGTTTCAATTACTTGAATTTAAGCTATTGAAGAAAAGAAAAGCTCCTTATGATGGGTTATTTCTTTCTCAGGGCATCCCAGGCTTCCGTGGAAAAAGAGGTCCTAAAGGGAGACAGGTGAAGCTTCTAACATTTGTTACAATTTCTGCTGCCAATGTAAAATATTTCAGCTGCCATCTGAAAAATGTTAGTTTTATTTTTTTCCATAGATTACTTCCTATTGTTTCCAGTTAGTATTTTGCAGTACTACAAATCTTGTGCAGGTTATAACTACTAGATGTTCGGAAGTGAGGAAGACTTAATATGATGAGCCTTGTGGCTGGTTACTGATATCAGCTACATGAGCGNTGCAGTACTACAAATCTTGTGCAGGTTATAACTACTAGATGTTCTGAAGTGAGGAAGACTTAACATGATGAGCCTTGTGGCTGGTTACTGATATCAGCTACATGAGCATTAAAAGATGATAGAAACACATGAATATATTCTGTAAAATTAGTGTTAGCACAAGGTACGGGTATGATGGAAGTTTCATAAGTCTGATTTGGGTGTTGGTTTGAATGCAAATCAGCTGCTTCTAATGTCTGATATTTCTGGACTATGGTAAATTAAAGCTGTCGTCTACTTAACATATATTTCTACAGCTGAGAATAAACACAAATCTGCCAAGTATACATTATCAAGGTTTACATATTTTCTGTGGCATATTTTCAATGCCAAGTGTTTTGTTTTCCACTGTAACCTTATTATTTTAGGCCTTTGAAGCTATCCAGGAGTTTCCAGTTTTAACTTGTTTGTGGTTTGAGATTGGAAACTGCAATAGCATTCTCCAGTTGTGCACTCAGTTGCGCTCAGCTGTTCAGATGACTTTCATCTCGCATGTTGAACAAGCTTGTTCAGCAGTAGTAGTGTGATTACCATTGTTTGGCCCTTGATGTATGCTATGGAAGTTGTGGAGGATTCTGTTTAATTATGGGGGTTTTTTTCTGTGTGATCTAACACCAGCCAAAAAAGGCATTAGCCTTCAATAGATTTCCTTTTGATGTAGAGAAAGGCAAGCAGAGAAAAATGTCATTAAGTTGATAGGCTCCTCTTTCTGAAGCTGCTATCAAATTGTTAAGGTATAAAACCAAAGTAAGAATCTGTTTTTTAATTATTCAGCTAGGAATCACACGGGAACCTGGCTTGAAGTACTTTGCTGGATCACAAGCTTAGAGAATGTCTGTTATTTTAACCCCAGACAATGATAGCTGTGATGACGTCTTTTGACACAGTGTCCTAGACTTAACAATGCCGGTGCTTTGGGGTAGGGCATTGTCACTAAAGGAAATTTGGCATGGGAATTGCATAGTACCTGAAGTCAGGCTCCTCACTGTGTGGTCTAGGATGCAACATATTTCTTTGAACAAAACTTCTGTCAATAATACCACTTGGGGAAAAAACCTGAGTGGGAGTGGCAGAGATCCTTCTAAAAGAAAACAGATCCCAAATATGAGCTCGCTTCTGGAAAGTAATATTAAAGTATAAGAAAAGTGGATCATACAAGGGATTGTACACTTACAATTCAAAATGCTACTACTTAGGAGGTTTATTGAATAGTTAATCATATTTGTAACATCTCTGGCATATTTGAAATGGAACAAAATATTCAATTACCAAAATCTTTATTGTGAAGATTATAGAGTGAGGATTTGCTTGAATTTTAGATTAGTTTTGCATACAATATGCTTTAAAGAAAATATTTCATAGTAAAAGCATATGTATTCAATTTCTTTCCATTGTATGCTTGTAATATGAAATTTGGCTAGATCTGCTGTATTCTTGTCTGTCCTTTTAGTGTGATGCATAGTGCTTTTACATACATAGTTTGACCACATTTGGGAGAATGTTTTCACATAGTTTTCTTCTATATGGGATTAGTTACATCCAGCGGTCAGACCTTGTAAATTATACCAAGAATTTATTAATCAAGTCCACTGTAACTGTAAAAACAGCTTCTGTTTTATATTAAGATTATGAATAGTTGTCCTTTGTATGCTTAATAGTAATATTAAATGATAATATTGATGTAATAAAACACTTGTTGCATGGTAGTATTACTATATTACTTCAAATTTTAGACTTTTCTGACTGTTCTCCTATGTTGCCTTTTTCCTTTCATTTTTCTACTTACTAAGATAGTTTTATCAGCATCAGTTAGAAGACACATGCTGTTGAGAACGGGACTATGATGACTGTGGGTAATCTGTCCCTTTAGTAACTCATGCCATGCTGGGTTCCTGCTGTATATAAACCATCATTTGTGACCTGCGTCTATGATTTGGTAGCTCGTAAAACTGTCCCATTGCATCCTTCACTTCACTTTTGATGCCTCATTTGTGTGGGTTTTTTTTAAAAATTATATTCATGTGTATTATGGCAATTCTGCCAACACGTACTGATGGTAGGCAGTACAACCAAAATATTATGCTATTAAGGAAATGGTAGTAAATTAATCTTTGTCTAAATCCTATCAGCTGATAGCTTTTAACAACATAGGCACTGTCAAATACCTATTTTGCATGTGTGAAATTTTACAGTATGTTTTCAGTCATGCAAAAATTTGGCCAATGTTGTACAGATTGAGAATCAATGAAATCTGCTTTATTAACCATTAAGCTGGAACCTCTACTGTTTAAATGATAAGACAGTAAAGTATAAAGACCTGTACTGTCAGATCTTACAATTATGGCTATAATTCTTATTTGTGAGTTCCGTGATCAGATTCTGAATAAAAATTTCGTTGTTGTGAGAGGCGTTCCTATCTGTTGCTTTCCTGAATTTGCAGAAGAATGCAGGAAAAAACTCCAACTAAAATCAACCCAAAAGATGGTACAAGTAGTGTTGAGCATGTCTGAGATTAATTCACAGTATCACGCATGGTGGTGGGAGTTAAGAGCCTATTAAGTTGCTTCAACACATTTTTTCAGCAGTGTGTGTGCATATATACACACACAAAAAGTTGCCTTAACTTTTCGTTTAAGTTATTACTAAAGCCAAATATGGCTTAAGCAGTGCTTAAACTACTTTGTTTTATGATATGATTTTTCCATCCCCTTGCTGCAGTTTTATATTGTCTTCCTGACTGCTGTTCATATATTGTATGATGATGCATATCCCCAATTCCATTAAGGAAAGACAATGCTATACTAAGTCCTGAGCTTGACGGCCATGTTGTTGCCCTCCAAACAAGGTAGATTAAAAACATTAAAATTAATTGTACCTTTGACCTGCAGCAGGTTTGAACACAGTCTTACAGAGGTGAAAGGTTAATGCCTCAAAGTGTACTGTTCCTGATACACAGAGAGGGATAAAAAGACATTCAAACATTGAAAAGACAAAGAAGAATATTTCATGTAAAAATTATTATAAGGATGCAATTTCCTCCTTTTCCCCATGGAGATCAACTTGTAGTGCCCTGGTGCTTTGTGGCTGACTTCCTGAGGTCAATGCTTCTCTCAGTTATCTCAATACTCTAAAACTGTGCAAGATTTTTCAGTTCCGGGAAAAGTCTCTTTCCTTTGAGCACCTTAGTTTGGATTTTTTCCAGGCAGAATCCCTTTCCAGCTTGGTATTTTGCAAATTTTGTGATAGGCTCTTTTGTGGACCTTGCAATGTAATTAAAAAGGATGTTGATTTTTCTGTAGATCTGTGCTCCATCCTTCCTCCTATCTCACTTTATACAGTGACACGAGCTAATAGCATGAGCTTGCTATTAGCTTTATGTGGCTCTTCCAAAGAAATAGTGAGATCTGCCTGGCAGTAAGTACACTGATAAAAATTGATTTTAAAAAAAAAGAAAAAAACCAACCAAAAACGCAAAACCAAACCACTTTCCCCCAGCAACTCATGTGCTTCTGCAGTGGGCAACATCAGAAACAAGCAAAACAACCCGTGAAACCCTGATAGGAAGCAAGAAAGGTTAGAGCCAGTGAAGTGGTGGATCTCCATTTCATTTTGCTTCTCAAGTAAGAAATGGAAATTCTGCTTCAAGCTGTAATGCCTGACTTGGCCAGTCAGATTTCTTCCCTGTCCTGATAATCTAGTCTCTGAAGTCAAAACTCTGATAAAATGAATGAGGCTTTTCCATGTCTTGTTTGAATAATTGTTTCAGTCTCTAGATGCAGACTAAGGCAAGTGTTCGCATTGGTAAGGACAGTGTTGTACCAGAAAGATGAAATATTTTATTTTTAATTAACATGTGTCACAAGACTGCAACCATTAATATATGGGGAAGAGTAAGGAGAGAACAAAAGACAGATGTTTAGTGAACACTGTAAGTAACAGGAAAAAAATACTTGAAGTAAAAATACTAAACAGGAAAAGATGCCAAGCAAACAATTCAAGTAATACTTGTTTAATATTGCTCTTAAAGCATTCAGTCATCTGATTTTGCCTTATGCTTACATTATGAATAGTTATGTCTCTTTTGGTTACGATTTTAGGAGACAAATAAATACCACTATTCTATTCTATTCATTTGCACTGTGCAGCTGAAACTTTCTGTTTCTCCCATTTGTCCATCTGTCTCCCTGAATCTACTTGCTAATGTCCTAATTTCTAATACCTATAGGAATTCAGTGCTCAGACCACCCTTCATGTCTTGGATAGTAAAGACCAAGCATTCTGTCTTTTGCTTTAGGGTTTTCCAGGTGACTTTGGAAACAGAGGCCCCCCTGGTCCAGATGGGAATCCTGTAAGTATCAAATTGTGTGTTGGTTAACATAGTAGAATTTGTAACACTCAATATTAACTCCCTTCCCAAATGGAAATGAGACTTTTGCCTCAAAAGCAATGTCTCTAAGTCCACAGGAAAATTTGGCACTGTTACTTTTCCATGGAAATTGCTAGGATAGTATTGTAATAAGCAGCAGTATAAAAAAGAGAGAGAAAAGAACCGGAAAGCTGCTGAGAGAACACAGGGTTTCTGCTGTAGCATGTGCTGACTACCTTGAGAATCAGATGTCTTGCTGTCCTCATTGCACTACTGATGAATGTTTTCTCTTCAGAAATTTGTGCATTGGATATGACTTTGCATTGTTTATTTAAACCATTATTCTATGACGACCTTAACAAAATTGGATTCTGCATGCGTGCCAAAACCCTATTTCATATGCTTATGCATCTGATAGTTGATTTCATCCTTTGAACTTTTACTGAATACAATTATGCTAGTATGTCATTTAGTGCATTATAATCAGTATGATAACAGCTTTGTCCTTAGCAGCATGTGGAGGCTAAAGTGTTCTTGTGGTATGGTATTCAAACTGTGGCACAGTCACGTCACTTCACTGGCTGCCCTCAAAGGAGCTTTGCTGTCGTCTTGTATTTGTAGGGAAACTCTGGCTGCAGGCTCCAAACTCAGGTTTCCTTTGATAGGAGAAACCAGTGAAAGGGCTTTGGGCCAGACATGGGAACAGCAATAAGTGCTGGGCAAAAGAGCAGCTGATTTGAATCTCCTTTTATTGTTGGATGCTCCTTTTGAAACTGCTATCAGTTTGTGTCTAAAAGTTGTTCTGATATGGACCAGAGTCAGCAACTGGGCAGAGACGGTCTCCTTTTCAAAGGCCTTCCCTTTCCTGACACCCATCTTAGAAACTTATTTTAGAAAAGCTTACACGCATTTTGCTGGTGGTTTATAGACTTTTGGTGTCAGCATTTTGGAATGTAGGAAAAAATTATTTTGGATTTCTGGTCCCTGAGGCAAAGTTCCCCTTGTAGGAATGTCAGGTGATGTCAGTATAGTGCTTTTCATCTTGAAAGCCCTCTGAGTGGTTGTGATTGTCACCAGCTGCTTTGCAAATGATATAAAAAGGGTAGTTCTTCCTTCCCCTCCTAGTACTCCCAAGTTTCCCTCCATTCCTGATAATGCAGATACTGTCTTTCCACAAGATCTGCAGAACAACAGTACTTTAATAGAAACAAGCTCAGAAAGCCTGGACCTGAAATTACAGACTTGTACTTTACAAAGAAGCCTGTTTTTAACGCAAGCATTTGCAAACAAGTTTCTTCTAATCTGCCAAGACAGCTGCTGATCTTACTGCCTTCTCAGACAGGCAGCAACCCCTCTCCCCTCCTCCCCCAAAACTCGCCCTGCAGGGCTTGTTTGGGCAAGGGGCCAAACCTGCAGCTGCAGGGGGCTGCAATGCTAATGGGATATTTACAGAGCCTGTTCATGAGCTGGCAGGGGCTGCCTGGGAGGCCTGTGGTGGCAGGAACTTGAAGGGAAGACATTTCTTCCCATGTGCTGACTTGACACTAATGACATTTGTCTCCATGCCTAATTTCTTCTGCTTAACAGAGTAATGCCATCCTTCATTTCCACAACACCCTCTCAATTCTCTGAGGATGTCAGTCTGCCTTGGAGGATGTTGCTAGAGCATTCAACATCCCCTGTGGTTAGTTTGGAGCAGGCTGGAGAAGGTGCATGGGCACCAGAGGAGGGAGGAGAGCATGAAGGTGTCATCTGTGTCACTCCCAGCAGCCATGTCCTGTTGGACAGCTTCAGAATGGGCTCATATTTGTTGCATAAAAATTCTTCCCTGGGTGTTGATGGGCTGCAGTGTACGTATGCTATGTATGAGTAGCAGGTTCCAGGTGTTGGGACAGCTTGCGCAAAGCATGCTGACCTGCACGGCTACAATACCCCTTGCACGCAGGGTGAAGAGACTTGGCAACTGTTTTCCATGGTGTCCAGAATTTTAGCCTCTGCTGACTTCAGTGTAACAGAGGCAGTAGTAGAGTACTGTCGAATTTGTTACTTCTGCATAAAGTACAAATACTGTTGTTTGTAACACAAAATAATTTTTCCTAAAGAGAGCATAGTCTTTAATTTGCAAAAGTCTTTCTATGAACCAAGCCAGTGTTCTACTTATCTTTTAAAGAAATCTTAATAAATTCTCGGGTTTTTTTCTACCCCCAAGAAATTCTTTTTTCTTCTTCCTACTTTAAATATCATGGTAACCAATCTCATATTCCGTGGTAATGTAGGAATAACTTCATGATGCAAATATCTTGAGATCTAATTCCACAATCAGGGATTTTTAATAAGCACGTTCCCCTATACAGTGATAAGCTGTGGTTCCTCAGGAACGCTCTATAAAAATCCCAAGTGACTTGCTTTGCAGATCACTTTTGTTTATCTTATCACTGGGAATCTTTTAAAATGGTAAAATTCAGATAATCTAAAGTGTATTTTCTTTGAAGGGAATTGTTGGTGGTGTTGGTCCTCCTGGATTTCCAGGACTACGAGTGAGTACATTTTTATTACTTTGATGTGGCTTCATTAGACTATTTTTCTTGTATGTTTGTGAAATAATAAAAACAAATACAAGAATGCAGGGATTCAAAGAGATTTTGTTTTACTTAGCCATGATTTTAATTAAAATCACTCTACAAAACTGCTGTCATATTGCTGGTATGGGGTACTTCTGTACTTGGTTTGGATTTGTATGCTTATTTCTGTTCTGGTGCGTCTGGGTTTTTTATTTGAAATAACCAAGTGTGCTAAGTTGTACCCCTAAAGCCAGTGTTGCTTTTTGAAAAAGTGCAACACTTTCAACCATTTTAACATCTCCAGCCCTCATTCATTCCTGTATATGGCTTCCAAATTCCAAGCAGAATTAATTTCTAAGCAAAATTTCTTTATCTTGTATATAGTATCATATTCAAAATTTTTGTTTTCATGTTTTTAGAATAAGGTTGTGGTGCTCATTATGGAGTTGCAAGCTATAGTTGTATAAATACAGTTGTGTCAGAGAAGCTCTGTGACATGAATAAGTCCTACAGGAGGTGGGAAAAACTGATACTTTCATACCATGTAGTCTTACTCCCTTATTTTAAGTAATTCATGTGTTTTCTGATAGCGGACCTGGATTTGGTTCTTGATGTTGGCTGAGTCAAGGCTGGCTACCAAGCTGCGTTCATAGTTCATAAACATGTGGGAGAAAATAGCATGTTTACACTTGAATTAAGAAAGCCATGATTGTCTCCAGTGGGTTTCTGGAGATATGAAACATTCTTGCTAAGTTTGTTAGTTTACACTGATAGTCATCTGACTTTTCCTTTGAAGTATGACAGTTGAGTTCCATTATTATTATCTTTCTAATTATATGTTCATAACAAAAAATATTCCTGTAAGTCGCCCCTTGCTGCCTGATTGGGATTGTAATGGCATTGCTGTAGTAAAGACACAGAAAGCTTGA
Source organism: Himantopus leucocephalus (assembly GCA_003993805.1). Taxonomy (NCBI): domain Eukaryota; kingdom Metazoa; phylum Chordata; class Aves; order Charadriiformes; family Recurvirostridae; genus Himantopus; species Himantopus leucocephalus. Next base: position 17,031,705 of record RSEF01000008.1, read on the forward strand.
TCAAGGAACTTTTGTGGCTTCCAGCCTTCATCGTGCTGCAAACATGACTCATTGTGTTCTTGTCAGTTGACATATTTGAGCCAATTGAACCACTCATGAGACTAGAGGTTGCACTCTTGAGAATTTACTTTGAATTATAGTTTGCTTTTCTTTCTTACTTGTCCGTCTTTGGAATTTTATCTCAAGGACTTTGATAATTGTACAAATGTATCTGAAGTTTTTGCAAAAGCCTACTATATATCACTTCTAAAAAGATACTATTACTGATTATTTTGACTAAAATCGAGTTGCCCTTCCTAGAATTCATAAGCGTAAATGTTTGCATGGTCAGAGCTCCATTTGCCATGTTGCCGAGTTGCAGTCACTTACACAAAGTTTTTTTGTGAAATATAGAAATTATTTTCAATCATTAGTCCGAAGCCTTTGCCACTTGTACATAGCTGAAATATAACCATAATGAGAGCTATTTCTTGGTGGAAAAAAAAGATAGCATATTTAGATTTTGACCAGCATGAAATCAATAATTGTTTTGCCTCTGAACTCCATTTGAGTGGCCTGTCATCTCTCGTTTATATGTGGGACTCTTTTGCACAGTTCCAGCTGTGTAAAAAAGCATTGATTATGTGCCCATGTGCTCTACATAATTTGTATTCAAAGTAAAGACAAAGTAAAGGATAGAAACTGACATTTTTTTCTTCATTATGTACAATTACTAAGCTAATTCTTCCTGTGTATAGTTTTTTAGTTTCACAATGTGACAATTTGGAACAGGACTTCTACAGGGAGCGCGCTGATATTCACATCTTTTGTTAGAATTAGAGTCTGACCCCCAGAACTGTTGGAAACTTTACATCATCTGCTGCAGCTCCTTTTGACTGCAAGTAATTGGGAGTCTTCTATGGAGCAGAGAGCTCCTTTGATCTGTACACTTGTGTGTTTGTAGCTGAGGTGTATGTATACATGCTGAAAAACAATGACATTTTTGGAGGCAGAAATAATTTTGCAAATGAGCTTTTGGTCTTAATAGGGTTTTAGTGCTTGGGATGACAAATGTGTGAACAAAAATATGTATGGACAAGTGCTTGTCATGTAGAAATGCAGCTCCATAAAGGTAGCATCATTGTACATCCTTCTGACAGACCTTATGGATATATTAGGGTGTTTTTAAAGGTATTTCCTTTTGTTTAGCCAAGACACACTAGCATTGCCACTCAGGGGCAGTTAACTCTCCATGGTTGATAAGACCTTACTGGTACAGTGAGATTTTGCAGTTGAGGAAAATGGCCCAGCAATATTTCCTCCAGATTTTTGAACACCCTGTGGAAACTTCCAAAGCATCAGCAAATCTAGTTGGAGTTTTGACATAAGGTCAGAACACGGCTAAAGCGGACTTCAGTATCTAGTGGCATGAGTCTTTTGTGGCTACTAACACAGTGTACAGGCATCATCAGTAAAATTATGCACTCCTCTGTGTCTCTGCATTGCATCATATTAGTTATTCTGGTTCCCGCTTTCCCAGACAGTAAGATAATTGGAACAGCTGTGCTTCGTTCCAGAGTTTCTTTACAAGGGACCATTGCGCTCTTTAAACTGTAGCAGAATTTCACCAAGTCCCCAGGGGAATGTCAGGTGACCCCAGCATCCCCCAGTACAGCTTGTGTGGTGCAGCCCTGGTCCCTGACCACACCTGCTCTCCAAATGGGTTTGTGCACCGTGGCCTCTGTTTTCACATGGCCCTTATTCAGGCAGGTGCTAGTGGTTAGCCAAAACTGAGTAAAGAACTAGACAACTCAACATTTGTTCTAAAATACTTAGTTATAACACATTATACTATTACAAGATGCAACACTGAACATGAGATTAAATGCATTATTCTGGCAGAAACCAACAGCGTTAATTCAAGTAGCTTGTCCAGCCCAGCTGTATGTGGTGTCAAGAGCTAATTACATTTTTGTGTTTGTTCATGAGAACAACAGCAAAGTGAGCAGCATCAGCAAACTGAATCCAAGAATTCCTTCCTTCTGTGATTTTTTCAATATACAAAGCTGTTGCCAAGCTCAGAGTTTTGGCTGGCTGAGCAGTCAGTCTCTCAAGATTTGCAAGGCCATGAGTTTTAATAAGATGAAGACTTGCAGAAAATTTACAACTACAGTTATCAGAGCTAGCTTTTCTTTTTACACTTTTTTTTTTCCTTAGAAAACCCAAACCAGTAACCACCTAATACTAGGAAGCATTAGTTTTCCTTTTCTGGTATCTTATCTTTTTGACAGGTAAAAGCAATTTGGTTTTAGTTTCAGTTGTCCCATAGAAATGGTGGAAAAGGTACGCTTTATGTAGCTGAAGTAATTTTTGTTTTCTATCTATTGGCAAGTTTTAACCAAATTGATACACATGTGCTAACATTTAGCGAGGCTGTTGTAGATGGAGGACAATTTAGAAAATTGACAGACTTACTAATTCAACCCTTTTCTTGTCAGTGAGATGATTTTTCAGTTTTATTTTTGTGTAGTTCCAGTTCTTTGCTGTTAATTAGGTCAGCCAATATCTCCGGAGACTGTGACAGGAGTTTCATCAACCTGAATTTTGTAAAGCTGTTTTGGAACTTCTTCCCATTGCTTTTGTAAGCTAAATTTCCCAGCTCAGTATCCCCCCGTGATTTTTCAGTCAATGCTATTGTTGCCATAGGTATGCATTTCAGCATAGAGCGTCATTAATACAGAAATGCCTTGTTGAACTAGAATATACAGCACAAGCAAGAGACAGCAATGTAAACAATTTATCTTGGCATCAGCTAACATGACAGAATATATCATTTAAGCAGTCGTGGAAAGCTAAAGCTATATAGAGTGGGAGTTTTACCAAGCATCATTGAGACGCTAAGTCATCAGTCTTCCTTTTTCTTCAGTGAGCCATGAGTCTGATGATGGCTGCAGAAGGATGTTTTTGCTAACATTGCTGAAAGAGTCTCCAGAGAGTAATGAATGTGTGCTGAACTGGAAATCAGTAGGTGTCCATCTCATCTTTTCCATGTCACTCTCAGCAAGTGGCAAAAGATTTCTGTATTCATATTTGTTACTAAGTTCTTGCATAGCCACAGAGATGTAACACTGCCTTTTTCTTTTTTCCAGAGGTAGAATAGGCAGAAAGTAGACAGACTTTTCCCTCTGTAATATAGTTTTAGCTGTTGCTAAATCATTTCTTATGTTTAGCTCACCATCTTTCATTAATTTTATTGCTGTTGCTGTGTTGATCTTTTGAGATTCTTAATTTTTTTCATTTCTGGTTCACTTTTCTTTTTCAAGTCATAAAACTGTCCGTAGAAATCCCAGAATGGAAAGATGTAGTAAGGACTTTGAAGGTACATGAGAACAGAAAAGTTAGCATGCCTGTCAGAACTTAGGTTAAGTTTGCACACTTGGTATTTTGGAAGAATCCCATCTCTTATTTTTTTAACTTGTAGAAGTCACTGAGAGATGATAAAACCTAGTAAAAGTCACTTTTCGTGGCGCAGCTTATGGTGGAATAATTCCTTTAAGCCAAATTTGATGCTTACAGAGCAGTGATGTCGTGTAACCCAAAGGACAGAGGGAATAGCCACTGAATGTGCAGCTGCAGTACAAAAGAAAGCTCCCTTATTCTGCATTGCCTAATGCACTACTATCTTCTCTTGAATACATAATCTACAGGAAAAGAAGGAAGTTCGGTTTCTTGTATTTCTGCTGATGTAGTTGGGAACTGTAAAGGTGGAGGGCTTATAATATGGATACTTTTTTCCCCAAGAAATTAGCCTGAAAAAGATTTTATTTTCTCTCAGTGGTGCAGAAAATGCCACGTTCTGTCTTTAAGTTACTCCGTTTCATCAGATGTTTAATGCAGTCACCTTTCTTGCTGTCTCATAGGGAGGCATTGGACCAGCAGGACCAAGTGGACCATCAGGAATTCCAGGGCCCACGGTATGGTGCTAAACAATCCCGCAGCCCGGTGTCTCTGCTGCTTTCCAAATTATAGACAAACATTGGATTTTTGTTTCTTCATTTTAATAGGGTCTCCCAGGGAGCATGGGACAGCCTGGAATGAAAGGTGATAAGGTGATTTAAATATTTCCATTATCTTAGAGATATATAGTTCTTTCAGATTCCTTTCATTAAATCTTAAGCAAAATAATGTACTTGACAAAGCCTTCCATTTTTCTTTTTGATTTCTTTACTCTTCTGACTTTTATATTTTAAAATTACTTCAGTCTCATGATCTGGTATTTTAGACAAATTTACTTCTGGACAGAGAACTTACTACTGCGCATAGCTATATCCAGCACTGTGTCTATAGGGTTTCCTCAAGGGGGTGCTTCAGTGCAACATCTTGCATTGTCATTCAGAGATCTGTGTTAATTTTAAATACTAAATATTAAATTCATCTTTCTGATTCTCATAACTACCCCATTTTAAGCCACATACATATGTCTGTATAAAATAATATGTTGTTTAGGGTGAACACGGCCTTGCAGGAGAGCCAGGAGACCAGGGGTACCCAGGAGACAAGGTAATTTATAATTGCATTGTTTTACAAAATTTTCCAGTTTCAGCAACTTCGGGCTTCTGAGTCTCTTAAAATGCAACAAGTCAGTTGCATAAAAGTAGAATGCGGTAGTAAAAGTTACTGGATACCACTGTTTTAACATATTTTTAGGAAATGCTGTGCTAATTAAAACTTAGTTATGGAAAGTAGTGAACAAAGTCAAGTAAAGGGCATGGGCAGAATTTTGGCTGCTGTGTGTTCAGAGGTGCATCAAACAAGAATAGAATTATGGTATAATATGAAACCTTCTAAGAAAATGTTGTAAAATATATTTTTTCCCTTGAACGTTGAGGTTCATCTGCAGCTCACCTGGACCAACTGTGGTTAGCAGCCGCACGTGGTCTGGTATGCTCCTTCAGATCATGAAACTGAGATAAATAGGTATTGTCTTTCCGATCTGGCTAGTACATAAGAAGTCACTGAAATAGCACATCCTGTGAGAATTCTTTTGATGAAAGTTTAATGTTAGAAGGCATTTCTTATGCCACAGAGTTATTTTGAAGTGCGTTTCAGGTGGCAAAGGGTAGCAATCTATTGCTTCCAACCTAACACAGCAATACATTTTCATGTGTATTTAATAGCTTTCTTTTTTTCAGGGTGCTCTCGGTTTACCAGGACCCCCAGGGATCAGAGGGAAGCCAGGACCCCCTGTAAGTTTACACATCGATTTTTGCACTCAATATATCCCTAGATGTTGTTGTATTTGATACTTCTTTGTATCTTACGTTCACACTGCATGTAATCCTCTAGAAGCTGCCTAATTCAAAATTCATAAAGAATAATGTCTAAGCTGCTTTCATTTCTACTGACTGGTTAGTGAGTGAGTCAGATCCTAACATGTAAGATTTTATTACAGAGATCAGTATATGTGTCGGATTTTAATATGGGAGTGCTGAAAATATTAGCTATTCTGTGACAGTCACTTTGTGTGGGAATAGACATGGTGGTAATACTTGAAACAAAATCCACTGAGAGCTTTGGGAGCTGCTAAGATGGCCATTTGGGCTAGGTGGATTTGGAAAGAGTGTGGGAAATCTCATTAATAATGACCAGTCATTTTTCACAGGGAGGGGGGTAGTCACAAATTCCGGTATTTACTGACTTTTAACAACTTTAAAGGTGTCTGTGCAGTGCTGCCACTTCCGTTATGTTTGTAAATGTTGAGGCAGAAGAGGCATTGCACAGGGTTACCTGGCTCTTTCCTCACCTGTTCTTAGAATTACTGTCTGCTACTTTTCAGTGTATAATTAAAACCTGCCAATACTTAACGCTGTTAAAGAATTAATCACTCCAGTCTCAATTTTCTCATGTGCAATCAAGCTGCTATCTGATAAACCTACTTAGACCTCATGAATGTCATAGGCCTTTAAACTCAATAAAAAATACTTTCTTTGCCCCAGAGAACTTATAATATAAACGCTAATCCTCCAAAAAACTTGCACAAATTTGCTTGAACTTAGATGGGAAAACTCAGCCTTTTTGCCTTTAAAGATATAAACATTTTCATTGAAAGATAAGCATGTAAATTAGCCCAATTCTGAACAGTTTGTGGATTTTCAGCACAAAATGAATGTGGCTAACTTATTCACTTATGTTGAATTAAGATATGAGACCTCAGTCCTGCAAGTAATATAGTGTTTAACTTTGTAGAATACGTTTACAATAAAATAATTTATGTAAAAAATTTAAAAAAATATTTTCCAGGTCAGGCTTTAATTTTGCTCAAGGAATACCTAGTTATGGCAGCAGCTGCAGCAGTAAACTTTTAAAAATGTGGAAGAACAGATATAATTTAGAGAAATATTTGGTCAGTTTTTAGGTGTGTCAGTATTTGTGTCTAATGGAGTCACTGTAACATGTGGATAGGACCTAATTTTACTGTTATTAATCACAAGACTGCCATTTCTTTGGCCATGACTGGATACTTAAACTATATGGGTAAGTATGTAAACAAATATCCATAACAGTTGTTTGCTGGACTTTTAAATAATACATAGTTTTTATTGTGAAAGCAGTTATATATTTTAAGAGGTTTTTTTATGACTATTTGAACCGTCCCAAAAGTCCCAATTTTATTTGTTTAAAGCTAATTTGCATTTTTTGTTGTGACTTCAAAGAGAGATGAAGAAGAACTAGTCTTAAATGAATCCAAAGTGAGGCAGTTATAAAATTTCCTATTTAGTGGAAAAGTCACCTCAACGCTTTTGTTGGCTTTCTTTTTGATAAATGTTTTTAAAATCTTCATAATGATCTGTTGTTAAAAAAATAATTTATCATCAAAGATCTAACTGTTTGGATTTTTTTAAGGGGAAAATTGGAGATCCTGGATCCCATGGACCATTGGGTCCTCCAGGACCAGAGGTAAGAAATTGCTTGGTAGAGGCAAATTGAATGTCATTTAATTCTAAACTACAAAAATCAGAGGTAAATGGGTTTGCTTCACGAAAGATTGTTGTCTTAGTTGAATTAGAAAATACTTTTTATTCAGTCATATCCGATTAATGCATTCTCCTCCATAAAGTACAAAAGATACTAGCATTTTTTAATGCAAAATATTACTGTACAAGATCTTTGAATACAAAGTAGTTCCTCATTTGCCTGTGTGATTAGGATTTGCTCTCTTTTGAATCTAGGTGCAACTGATTACACCTTGAATGACGCTTATGTGATTTCTCAGGCACAATTCCATTCATGAATTTTACAGCATGTTTACAAATGGGATTTTCCAAGCCTGGTTGCATATTTGTCTCTTACAAAATAACATTATTTGCAAGGAATGCAAAAAATAAACACCAGTTACATAGGAAACATTGCCAAGCACTTGAATTTAGCAGTGCAGTTGCCCAAGAACCGTACAGTGCTATGGAAGTCTACACAGAAACTAAGTCAGTCTCTGAATTGTTCCATTTCAGCTTTTTGACAATTATACCAGGGGCTATAGGAAAAAATGCTGTGGACTGTTCAGGAAAGACATACACATACACAGACACACACATATTTGCTGGAGAGATGAAAGCAAAAAATGCAGATTTTTCTTTTTAATCAGCCTTCTCCAATGGATTAAATTTTTATTTTTATTTTTTAAATATGTTTGGAAGATATATATTAGTAACGATGGTTGTTCTGACCTTAGAAGGTACAATGACTCTGGGAGCATATCTCCTCAAACCAAGGCTCTATATTCCTACCTTTTTTAAGAGGGAGCCCAAGGCCTCTGATCCTCAAAGAACAAATTATTGGGTTTTATTACTTCGTTGTTACAGCTCCTCTAAATCCTAAAGAACACACTTTTTATTGGAGATCAGCCCTCATGGAGAGAAAACTCACTGAGAAACGTGTTGTGGCAACACAAGATGGTCCTTTCAGAATAAGCCAATGTGTTTTAATCAATGTGGAGAGCATTTTCATGCCCCTCAGTTAGAATGAAAAAGCCAAAAAGCCTGTGCATCCTGCCTACGGCTGCCTCCCTCTGTGCCTCAGGATTTTTAGATTTTGTGAGCCTCTTCACTGTTAGCAAAAGAGTTCTTTGCATCATCTCCTCTCTGTATATCTTCCAGCAAGGGAAACCTGTGGCAGGTTAATATCAAATTGTTTGTCTTGAAGCCTGTGTCCTGGTGACCCTGATGCCTATCCTGGTAGTCCTTCATAGTTCCTTATTCTAGCCCAGGCAGGCTATTCCTTTGGGGCTGGGGAGAAATTCATCATTCAGGGCTAGTACCCTCAGGGCAGATACGGATGGGAAGATCCTTCTGAAAAGCTCAGCATTTCCTTTTGCTCAGGGGTGCAGAATTACTTCAGCCATTAGAAGGCAAATAAAGTGCTTTATTTTAGGTAATTAAAGCTTGAGCGTCCAGGTATTTTTCTTTGAATAATTGTCTGCAAAATGTCAGGTTTAAAACTACAAAGCGATGTTTCTCTTTATTTCAGTCATGCAAGGCAGATCCAAATAAAGTAAAAGAAGTTTTGCTGCCTTTTACTTCATAAAAACATGGTAACCATATGGCAAAATAGCAGAAATAGAAGGGAGGGAGGACAGCAGTATACCAGGATCTTGAAAAAATTGGGAATTCTAAACGTTCTATAATAAAAGGAATTTTAAAAAAAAAAAACAGCTTAAAACTGAAGATTGTATCTTACTCTCCCTGTTACTTTGTCTTATAAAAATAAGCTAGTTGTTGCTAGAAGCTATTTAGAGACAACTGGATATATGAAGTACGAGCAATTAATGCGGATTTTCCTACAAGAAAAGCCTATATCTATATAGGTATGGTATATCTAATTATGTCTCTTCTTCCAAAACCAGACAGCTAGCAGGTCAGACAGGGCTGCTTTCCATGTTGCTATTTCATGATCTGAATGGTCAGACTTCCCGTGACCACCCCACTTAGAAAATAGTCATTGCATCCTATACTACATGTTCCCCTTGATGTTTCTGTAAACAGCAGAATGTGATGGATTAGTTTTTCTCATCACTTTGAATTTGGTATGGACATGACAACCCGTACCATATGCCTTTTAGGAAAGATTTTATTAAAAAAAACCAAACCAAAACAAAACCCAGAAACAACTATGTTGGGATTTGTTGGGCATTGCTGTGAGCAGGAGGAACAAGGCTGTGTCTGCCCAGTGGCAGAACCTGTCAGATCCTTCTTCAAACTATGTCTCTCCCCTTTTGTCCAACACTAAGACAGTGGGATTTGTAAATGTGCCCTGCCCGTGTTCAAGCTTGGTTTGGGTACATGTGAAATAAGAAACTGGGAGATCGTTTGGTCTCTCCAATTACATGTTTGAGTATGTATTTCATTTCCAGTACAAAGAATAAGCAGTTGTGTCCCTAATTTTCTTTCTGTGTAAACTGCTGTAAATCAGGCACTACAGCAGCTGAAGTCTATCGTTATCTCAGTACACAACAGTGGGAGCAGGCCTGGCAGGCTTCATTCACCCTCCTGGGTTTTTGGCTTTTTATATGCCGGTCATCACTGAATTGCTTCCTCAATCTTTCCTCTGCAGCTGTGCAGCCTAGGTACACCAGATCAGAGTTAAAATAAGCCGCCCACACATAGTCAGGATCCATTTGAGAACTGCAGTGCTGATGGGCAGGAGTGAGTAGAGGGAGGGACAAAGGTCTTGTGCTCGCTCTCTGGGCGGCCGTACGAGGGTTGGCTGCCAAGTGCATTTTTTTCAGCGCAGAAGTCCTGCAGCGTCAAGGAAAATTCTCTTCTGGGTATGTTTCCGCAGACCCAAGGTCTGTCGCGTGCCTGAATGCGTGCTGCTCATAAAGCACTGCGTATCTTTAGTGAGCGCTTTATGGAGCATATTCTTCTTCGGTTTACACATTTTCCTGCTTTGTCATGCATCTAAAAATGAACAGCCAAAATTTCAACTTTCTAGAGAGCTTTATTTTATTGGTATGACAACTGGAAAGTGCTGGTCTGACTGTTTTAACCCACAATGCCTGTGTTTATCGTGTACAATGAAGTACGTAATGTGAATGAAATTAGACAAGGTTTCAACAGGCTCCCACATGTATTCAGAATACTTTATAGTTAAATTTCGCTCTACGAATCACATTTAATTATCCCCCAAGAATGAGGGTGTTAGTTTCCTTCAGATGTGCTCTGAGTATTATAAATAGGTTTCATCTGGAGCAGAGGGAGCATTAGTCATTATCTTCAATAGAACTTTTTTCATCTGTGCAGTATTTTGATCTGAAGTTGTTAGTTTGTTCTTTCAGGAAGGTACTCATATGGGATTCAGCTGGTATGTTTCATGCTCAAGGCAATAGCATTACAAAGGAAAAGGATACATTCAAATAACAGTAAACAGTCAAAAAGGCACGTAGTTTATAAGTGAATCACTGGCTGCCTCGCGTTTTTCATTTTACAGAAACGTTTATTTTTCATGCATGTTTTATCTTATCGCATGATGTTTTTGAGGTTGTGCAAACAATGCCCTCAGTGCAGTAATAACAGCCTTCTGTTTCAATATTGCACCAAATAACTTGCATACAAATGACTTGAAGGAAATATAGAAATAAAGACGATTATACAGCTGAATTAATTGCATGTTCTGGCATACATCTGAAGAACTGTTCTTGTTGTAGAATTGCTTATACTTTCTGCTTGCCTTTGCACGGAATCTTTAACTGGTCCTTTCATAAATTTATTTGACATAAGTGCATCTTTCTGATCTTTTTTCCAAGAAATACGTATTAATTTTGCAGAAATAGTCAATTTGCCTTGACTCTTCGATAATGTTGAATGCTTGTTCATGTGACCCTCCTGTTTTATGTTTTCTTCAGAGTGATTATGATAGTTCAGTCTGTGCCTTTTAGGTCCTACCTAGTCTGTTTCCACAGGCCTTCATAGCTTCTTTGTATAGAATTACTTGTCTTGGAGATTTTCCTTTTTCAGGCAGAGCTGTAGTGAGACTTCACTAGAAAAGAAGGGACATGTAGATAAACAAAACTTGATTTGTATTGCTTTACTAGGGCATTATTTAACTCTGCCTAGAGTAAGGCAAGCTAATATTTAAATGTTTTTTATTTGATTTTAAACACCTGCACTGCTTTGGCTCTTGGTTTTTGGTGTTGATCTTAGGAGAAACAGTTGTCTTGCAAATAAATTTGAAATGTCTGCCTTTTTCAGTCTGGCCTTAGTCTAGATGTGGTCTGATCCATATGGGCACACAGCTGTTAGCAGCATAGAAGCAACGTACAGTGAAATAACCCTTCTGCAAGAGAACAGAGGTCCTCTTGCACAAGGATTATTTCACTGACTCTTAGTTACTAGTCTCTTTTCTAAGGTTTAAAGTTAGGAATACTTGATTTTCAAAACGCACAGAGTTGTTCCACACGGCTTTCCTCTGTACTCAGGTTTTGCCTAACCCCACTGTCGGTTGTATCATTAGAAGCACACCTGCAAGAAGACCTGTTCCTCAGACCTTAGTCATATAACTGTTGTTGGAGGACTTGTAACACAAAAACGAGCCTGGATATTTTGAAATAAATACATAATCTATTATTTCTGTCCGTTAAAAAATACCCACATTTGATGCTTGTTTTCACCATAAGTCAGAACAAAATTTTAAGATATACATCTCTGCTTAGCATTGTTATATGTATTGGAAAGTTCCACAAAAGTAGCTGTTGGTGTTGAATGACTGGCTTGATTTTTGAGTCTTGTGAAAGTGATCGATCAGGTGGCTAAGGTCTCCCTGGGCTGTGATTGCCCAACACAAGGTGGTGCACCTTGTGGGTTAACCACTGGAAGTCTTCAGGGCGACAGACAGGGAGACTGTCAAACAGTTAAACAGCGAGTCTAGCTCCAACCAAACTGTGCCAAGCTCCCTCTGGAAATCCTGTCTGGAGTGGGTCTGCACTGAAGTTCTTACCAAAGCTCTTTATTTTTCACATTGTAGGTTTACAGAACGCTTCAAGACTTGGTCCTTAATTTGTTGTTTGGTGGCTGGTGCTGCTGTGCTGGTCAGTCAGGTGAATCACCAGCCACCTTCTTGGCCGCCAAGCAGGTCTGTGAAGGACATGTTTTGAAGGGATGGTGTAGGGCCTTGGTCACGCTATAAAGTAGACTACACTAGATACTACTTGTAGGAACAATGATTCTAATGTGTTGCATATAATATGTAGGTGCACTAGATGACTTTAAAGGATGATGCATCACATTTGGAAGACTGGTGACTTTAAGTCTCTCACAAGACAATCACTACTGTTTTGGTGAGCATGGGTGAACAGATCTGCCATGTGCAGTTAGACAAAAGCACAAAGCAATATCAGCATCATTTTACTGACATCTTAGCAACAGTTAATTGCAAAGCTTTCCTGTATTGTATGCTGTAATCCATGATTGCCCTTTTTTCTATTCTCTGACAAATTGCAATTGTACAGTTGTAATTTGGACTGTTAGATTCCTTCCTCCACCCTTTCCAAAATCAGAATTGAAGGTTTGTAGGAAAAAATTAAAGTTTTGTCTCTGTCCTTTAAAAATGCTGGCATTAAACTTTGGCTAGATTGTCACACACAGAAGAAAGCTCATTTAAAATCTTTTTTTCTTACTATTTTTCTCTACTTGGCACATTATTGACACTGTTACACAGTTGTGCAAATGTCAAAGAGCAAAGTCCTGTAACTGTGTGAATACTGACATTTCTAAAATTGTGCAGAGAGAAAAATAAATTTTTTAAATTGAATTGTGTCTCTGCATACCGCGTCCTTACAGAAGAATAATAAACACTTCTTATTTGAGAATACAAAATCACAGTTTGTTTTCTCAGTTTAGATAGGTTGTCATTTTACGTAGAAATCTTCCTTTGGTAATTTGATAATAATTAGTAATAAAGCTCTTATAAGGTATCTCGTTGAAGTTCAGTAGCTGCATCCAGTCAGTATTGCTTCTGAAAATTCATTCTAAATTCTCATTCAAATGAAAAACAACATGTGATTGAATGAAATAATATTGGAGCAGGGAAACTTGGCAACTGAAGCGACTATCACAGCCCCCGGAGAAGTTTTTGCTCTGTGGTGCTGCTCTTCCACCAGTGCTCGTGTCCCGATACCATTGAGGGCTGCTGAGAAGCTAGAGGTCGTGAGGGTCAGTGACTAATAGCAATGCTGGCAAATATCGTGTGGAAACAGCTTGGAGTGAGTGGGATTCTGCAAATGTAAGATAATTCCTAGTGGAAATGAAGTGTAATTTCCAAACATTTCTGATACTCTACTTCCATGCTAGCAGCCACACAGGAAAACAAACAGAAGAAAAGCAACAGCTTTTGCAGATCCCTCATCTCTGAGGGACTGTACTGACTTCAGTACAAAAACACATGCCCTGACATAGTAACAGTTTGATCAACTCTGCATTTTTTGTTAATTAAGGATTATATAGATAAATGAGAGCAACAAATATAGTCATTTTATATTTAAATATATTCAGCACAAAAAGCAACGCTTTTACAGCAAGGTTAAAGCGCATTTGTGTTGAGATAGCTTGTACTTCAGGTTTTCCTGACATCACCTCTGGTTTGATTAAACTGAGTGAACTCTAAAGTGCTTTGCTGGCAAAAGGCCACACCTGCAGCAAGATTTTGAAAATAATTTGTAACCTACCAGCTGCCAGACTTCTGGCTGATGGGAAGATAAGAATCTATACTTTGCGTTTCCTTAGTAGAAGTCATAATATTGAGTGATGTTTTGTTCCAAATTGTCTCTGCTGAAAATTGTCTTGCAGCTGGAAACTATACATTGATGTCCTGGCCTTTGACTTACGGAAGAATAATGAATTCTTAATCTGGAATAGTTTCACAGGGAGTTGGCTGCTGAATAACTCTTGACAAATTCAGATACAGGTAGAAATGTATACCACTTCACTACTCAGAATCTGAATGGCAAGCGCCATTGCTGAGGTGTTTTAAGAACTCCTTTCTGATTCATTCATTTTCTGGGATTGTCTTGAGTGGCTGTGTCCTGAATTATTACAGTTATCTCATGGATTGTTCGTGTAAGGACATCTTGGAAACAGCATACTAATACTGCCATAGCATCTGCATTTTCTCTGTGATAGTGCTCAGAAGAAAAGACAAAAGTGATGACGTTTTTAAACTTATAGATGCATTGCTAGTATTGATGCTGTCAGGCCAGTAGCCCCCTTGCATCCTAACACTTTGCCTGACATGGAGAGGCTTCCAAAGGTCCTCATTGTTCTACCTGCAACAGTGCTTGTCAATGCTTACATCTCAGTTCTTACTGAATTCCTTCTAGAAGTATTTATGGAAATAAATAAATAAAGTAGATGTATTCCCTTAGAAAAGTATAAGAATCTGTCTAAATAGACATTTTTCTTGGCAGATTGTTTCCTGGATTGTTTATTGCCATGAGGGAAATTGTCTCTGTGTCAGCATTTAGCACGTGTTCACACATTAGAAAGTTGAAGATTTACAGATATACAAAACAACCCACCCCTTGCTAACTCTTTAATGTCAGTAAATAAGCAAATTTAAAATTAAGAAAAGATGAGTTGGCAACTTCCAAAGAATTGACCCAACTCTTCAGTATATATCGGTACAGAAGTGTGGTCAGGATTTAAAAAATAATCCTTTTATGAACTGTATAGAAATCTAGGCTGATATGAGTGAGTACTTTAGGTATCAGTCCCGGTGGCTCGGTCACATGTGCCACATGCTATGTGCCACCTAGAGGCATGTTGGAGTTGTTGCACAGCTCTACTGGTGGTTACTGCTTTATGGCAAAAAGAAATTACCACCATTATGTTTTGTGAAATGCGTGTTAGGGTTGTTCCATTTATTCTGAAAACCCAGATCAGTTCCTTTTTTACTCTTTAGTGGTTAGCTTTAGTACTTATTAGCATTCAAGTGCTAAACCTTATTTTTTTTTAAAGAAATCATAATTCTGTTTCATATTTTGGTTTATACATTTATTTTTTTATTTAATATATAAAGGCACCTAAAAATATTTGCATCCCATCTAAATCTCTACTTGTAAGTCTCCCTGCATCCTGTTGAGAACAGGTTATAGAAAGCAAACAGAAGAAAGCCCTAAAAGTAAGAACAGTGATGCCCTAAATCCTTTTAAAATTTTAATATAATGTGGTAGTTGAGGGTCAAATATTTTCTTTTAAACTTCTTGCTTTAGTATGATTTCTCTTTACCTTTCTAGTAAGGTTTTTTTGATTATTGTCAGTAATTATGAATAATCATTAGAAATTATTATTACCTGTACTTGAAGCTCAACTGTTCTGGAAGAATAGAGTATGGTTAACTATTATCCACCTAGTGAGTCTTTTTTTTTTTTTTAATACCTGATTCCTGCCTAGAGAACCTAAAAAGTGACTCTCAAAGCTTTAATGATGACATGTATTAACCTGAATTAGTATGGAAGGGTGTCAGAGAGAATTTCATGCTGGAAGTTCTTTATGAGATGTTCTTTAAATTGTGCTGAACATGTGTGATGCTTTCGTTTCCGTTATTGGGAATGTACGCATGCAAAGAGCGATATTTATAATTTTTAATCTGCAATGATTTTCTGTTAAAGAGGAAGGAGACTTGTTTTTACTAGTGTTAGGCGATGGATGCACACAGATGTAGTAATAAATATTTTACTCAGAGAAAGAACTTTTCAGTGGCAGTCTTTCTTTTTCAGATAGGCAAGATTTAATGACATTTAAAAGTTTGTAAAAATAAAATATTATCTTGGCCAGGTGAGTGAGTGAGCCCTGTGCTAACTAAAAATTCAATTAGCAATGCTTTACTTTATCCTACAAATATAAAAATTTCGTTTCTTCACTGGATGTTTATGAAATTGTTTATGAAAAACTCACTACTGTGTTGCATAAGGGTTAGCTGCATCATTTTTGTTTCCTTAAAATACACTTATTCCTTATAAAGCAGTCTAGTTATAGCACTGGATTCCTCTGACATAGAAGCGTCCTCATGGTGTCCCACTCAATGCTTACTGGCCAGATGGTTTGGGATGATAACTTTAGTTGATTCATTTCCTTTGCATATTCAATTTTCTTTACAAACAGCTGGACCTATACCACACACTATTTCACAAAGGCTTATTCTGGATAATGCTACATGCTGGCGACCTTCAGTTACTGCCAGCCAGACCTGGATTAGCACCTGCTGATTTGGAGGCAAAAGGCTTTTTACCCTTTTCTTAATCTTGCAGTGATCTCGTCCTTAAAGTGCGGCCAAGGATTAAAGGGCTTCAGCTGCTCTCTAAGCTTTCATTAAAAAATAGTTGAATTCATGAGTACAGGACCTGGTGCTGGCTGCTTTGTGGGGTTTTTTTGTGCATCAAGACCAATCCAATGGCCTAATTTCAAACGTTGCTTAGTGGATAAAAAGTCTTATGCTAAGAGAAATGAAACCAATAATGACATCTGCTAAAATGAGTTTAATGAAAGCTGCCTAAAATCTGTCACTTATCCAAGTCCTTTCAAGGAAACTTAATGGAATTTGACATTTTGGGGATGGTAGAACAAATTTATTTCTTGTTTCTGTGATTCAGATTTGTTAAATGAATGAACAGAATCAAAACAAGTACATTGGAAACATTCCTACTCTGTAGATCATTTGTCTGTATGATTTCTTTAGGGTTTTCCGGGAGATATTGGTGTACCTGGATTAAATGGCCCTGAAGGTCCTAAGGTAAGACTATATGAAAACTTATTCATAGCAGCAATAAACAGTACAAATCTCTGAGGAAAAGCTCTTAGAGATGGACACTGGTATTATGAGAAGATAATCTTACTGTCAAAATACAGATACTTTGCCTCAGGTATTTATATGAGGAAGCTAATCTAATGTTTAATGCTGTCCACGCAGTTATGAGGGTAATTACAGTGTTAGATGGAAGCATGTAATGGCAAGTTAAGTGCAAGGAAACTTGGAGAAAAAGCTATGTAGCTAGGAAGTAGCATATATTTCACCTATATTTAAAGAAAATTTATGCCAAATTCATGCAGGTGTCTATAGTCTCACCTGAGTAATACAGATATTAAAAAAAAAAAAAAGAAATGAAAGAAATAATGGCTAAAGATATGGAAAAATGGGCAAAATTCACATGCCAGATTAAATAATGGATAAAATTTATCTACCAAAAAAGGACTTTGCTAGCTTAATTTAGCTCCTGTTCTGTAGTAGACTAATATTTTAGACCAAGCTGAGGCAATAATTCACTTGTATAGAGTTTTCAGTGCAGCTTTGGATAAAAGCACATATGGGAAACTTTTGTCTAATGGAAAAGGTGCAGACTAGTACAAAAAGTGAGGGTGGGTCAGAAATTAACCCATAGGAATATGATTGAATAATATCTAAAGATTACTACTTGTTGTTGAAAGGCAAGTACCGATTACGTTCCTCGGTCACCAGCCTTGGGAGTATTTTTGCATTGTATTTTCACTGATAAATAGGCACAAGTATGATGGAATTAAATTTGCGTATGAAACAAGGTTGAGCATCTTTAGATGATCTTAAAAACTGCCCTTTATACTAATTCATCCCACTTCTGTGACTTCAGACTGATGCGTGCAATGCCTAAAACAATAAATCCTACTGTAAGCTTAGAGCTTCACACCTGGCGAGAAGGAAGGACACTGGCCAGATCTCTCTGAATTAAAAGTACAATAAGGTGGTTAGAAATTAAGTGAAATTCTAGAACACGTGGGTCAAGGTGTCTGGTTAATGCCACTGCACAAAGCACGAGAAGACTTTATCTAAGTAGTACACACAGTTCTGGGCATTTGTATTCCAGAAAGACTCAATCAAGTGGGACTAGATGCAGAAAATGATACTTGAATAACTGTATTCTGAGAGGCAGTTTATTTATCCTACCAAAATGAAGGGCCTTTTTGAGCTTTGTAAGTAAACCAGAGGGTAGAAATTGGCAAAGCAAAGGAACTGTACAAAACCAACAACATCATTGGTCCAAGTACAAAACATACAAGTTGTCCCTGAATAAAAAGAGGTGGAAGATTTTCCATGAACAGAATTGTGAAATTCTGTGGCAGACTACTCAAGAAAACATAGGACAGGGAGCAGTAAATGTTTTAAAGATGCAGTCTTATTTGTACCTGGAAGACTGTAACAGTCCCTCCATGCCAAAGTTAATTGCTCTTGAGAACACCTCAAATAATCCAGTTGCCAAAGCCATTGCCAATCTTTTATGCATCTCATATTTTTGACCTCTTTTAAGAACCTTGTCCCAAAATAGCTCAGACGTGAATGTACTAGGAAGGCTGAGAACTCGTTATCTGACGTGGCAAATTGGGGAGAAGTTAAAATAAATTTCCAGAGACAGGTGTGGACTTTTTCTTTAGTTCTGATTTATTGCTTTGCTAACTTGTTTGTATGTATGTGTGTATAATGTTAGCAGCCTTATATGAATGAGTTTTATCTGACCATTGCAGTGGAAGTTGCTCCTGTGTTTCTGACTTACCAGGGCACCAAAAAAACCCTTTGAAGCAAGATTGTATCTAAGGCCTAGGGGAAATACGAGAAGAGAAATACAACAGTTCTTCAACTGCATATCAGATTTAATCCTCCAAGATGATACATAAATGATGTAACTGTGATCTAATCCCTGTTGCCCAGTTTCTTAACTGAGATCGTATTATTCCACATCATATCCAAAGTGTTAATTTAGATGTTCTTGTTAGAATTGGGTTGATGTTTAAAACATGTATTACCTATTGATCTATTGCCTTTTCAGAGATTCCAGAAAAAAAGTTCTAAAAGGTAGCCTACAAAGTTTAAGACTCTATTCCTTTGACACAGAAATTACATAGCTGAACGAGATTCAGTGCTCTCTAGCACATTTGGTCTTAGAGACAAAAGGCTTAGACAGCCTGCTCTAATCAGGGAGAATTCATGGCTTACGTTTGAGAAGGAAGTTTACCAAACTGGAAAAATTCTTACACTGCTCCCAGTACCAAGGGAGAAGGGCTGCATAACACTGGAAATGTTTGGCTTTCGGGATTCCCAGCTGTCTTGTGTTGACGGCAGTTTTAAAAAATTCCCTCCAGTTTTTATTTTTAGAAAACTGTTCCCACTGTGCTGCTCTTTTCCTCTTGTTTTTGTTTATGCTTCCTCAGAAGCAATACCCATTTTAAAAGCCAAGAAAGCAGGGTAAGCTTTATTTTTTAGCAGTTGGCATGGGAGAAGTTCAGCTGCTTGGTCAAAAGTTTAAGCTCTGAGTGTGATCAGCCATCTCTAAATACCAGTAGAAGTTCTGGATTGTCAATTTTCCCTAAATTAGTGCAGTAATCAGTAAATCTGACCTCTAAAATAATGTTCAAAGGATTCATTACGTAATTTGGTCTACAGCACATTACTCAGCTTGGAAACAATATTTTAGAAGGTGTTTGATCTTGATCCACCACTACTTATTAAAATAAAAAAGGCACATTTATATTTAAAAAAAGGAAATAAGAATGTTTTTAAGAAGTTCTGAAATAGTTTAGTTTATTTCCTGTGTTATTCTTGCAAGTTGCTCTGCAACTAAGAAAAGTGAGAGGAAAAGATGATCAGAATATGCTGACTACAACTGTAGTTTTTCCATCAGTGTGTGTTGTACCATGGAACTAGATGAGAACTTACATCCTCTGTTCATTTATGTTTGTTTGGATAACAAATTTAATAGAAGTGGCTATTAGGAGCTTCACCATTTCTGGAAGGGATGGTCAACTGGGAAGTTATATATGTGAAATACAGGATACCCCCATTTGCTGACTCCCCCAGTTTTTTCCAGACACTTTGGCACATGTCTAATGACTACCTTCATTTTCTGTTTGTTGCCTGAAACCTCAAAGGGGAGATGGAAATTTCATTTAGTCTTCATATTGATTTTACAGTCTGGGACTTTTTTACGGATCCAATTAAGTGTAGTGAAAGAGAGTGTGCAGTAGCAGTGTTGCTAACATTTCCACTGTGTAATTACATTGTACTGAAACCGTATCTCCCACTGTGCTTTGCTATTAGAATGAAACAACAGTTCTGTCAATGAAAAATTTTCATCACTAACTACACAAGAATATTACTTATGTAGTGCTACTAAAAGCCCTCCTGACACTTTTGTGGTGGTATGTCAAACAGCAGGCCACCCCAGTCTTTCACAGGCTGATGGGCTCTTTAATGAAACTCAGTACCTTGAGGTGGCCTGTTCTGTTTTCTGTTCCATTTTACTTTGCGTGCTAAGTAAACTGTTACTGGACCAGTGCCTGCACCTTCTGTCTAGACTTCAGCTTCATTAGTAAGCAATTAGTAAGGCTTACACTTGGAACTTTCCCACCGTTGCTTTCTTCAGAGGCTAATCATATCTCTCCTAAAGGCCAGTTTCTCTGTTCTTGTTGCTTTATCTGATATTGTTAAGCTTAGCTTTCCCAGAACATTAATAATATGTTTACACAGATTTTTTTTTTGTCCTACGCCAGGTCAAGTGCTTTTCCCAATTGCTACCATTGTAATAGGGATGACCAAGTTTTTTGACACACTGCTAGCTGCGAAGTCATTTTAGCAAAGTTTTAAAAATGTTGGTGTGAGCAGTCATGAAAACTTGGAGTTGGCAGAGTATAAGGTGCTTTATCTCTGGGAAGCTGATTATAATCCTGACAGAAAAGTAAGGGCTGAAAATCACAAGCAGTTTTGGATGAGCTAGTAGTTTAAATTAACTTTGTAGTTCATCTCCATTGCAATGTTGTCATCACATGTTATGCTCAAGACTACCTAAATCAAAGATCTGTAAGAGTTACGTTGGTTCTGCTTTAATCTTAATATGATGGTGTCTTTACATCTTCAAAAAAGAGGAATTGTTCTTCTGTGAGCTCCAATATTTTCTTATTTCCCTTTCAAAAATACAAAAGAAAAAGGCTTCAGAAAACTTTATGTAGTAGAAGTTTGTAAGATACTCAGTTTTTCAGCAGATATTAAGTCTGCTGCATCTTCTCCTGGCTTCGGAAGGGAAATCCTAAGAACAATGGTAAGAAATGAGGTCTGCTTCCTCAGTTTTGCATTTCTGTCCTGGTCTGTAAGAGGAGAGAAACTAGACCAACCTGATTGTTAGTTGATTTAAATTCTCACAATGTGTGTTTGGATATTTAGGGACTTCTGGGTGACCGAGGGCCTCCAGGGCCACAAGGCCCCAAAGGAGTTGAGGTAAGATGAAAAAATTATCCAATCAAGAGATTATGTTTAAAAGAAGAAAGTTGTGAGGGGTAAGAGGGTTAGACAACACTGGTTAGGTGTTTATGGTGCTGTCATACAAAATTTCAAGTTCATTTGGATTTTGGCGGGTGTTGCAAAAAGGTTTTAGCAGCCTTATCAGTCTGTGCGTCCATTATGTGGTTTATTTTAGTTATTTCAGTGGAATCTCAGGTAATATGTTTCCAGAGTTGGATGTGGTTCTTTTAGTTAAAATGGGGAGATGGGGGGATGGAGGGTGTGGTACGGAGGTAGAAACCATACATCAATTTAATTATAGTATCCTAGATATATGGACAGTAAACAGACCCCTATTAACTGAAGGGGGAGGAATTCAGCTCTTCATCTTATAAAATTATTGAATATTCTTGATTCATCATCATAAAAATAAAACCTCATGTCTCTTAGGCTAAAAGTAATTAACATTAGAAATAATTTAATCGGTGATTCTGGGGATAGACCTCTAGACTTCTAAGTAACTTAATTATGGGCTTCCATGACACATACTGAGTGAGTAAAAGCTAACAGTGGCAAAATGATCCATTTAGTTAGAAACAGGAAGCTGCAGATAGGATGTCTTAATTCCTCTGTTTCCTATTGCTGGTGATTTAAAAGGTTGTGTACCACTTCCTCCAAAACCTGGAGAAAATCTTCCATATTGAGGAGGATCAGTGAACCATAAAACAATCACAGCATGACATCCTGGCATGGCATTGATACAAATCCATGCTTTAATGTAACCGTGTAACGAGTGAACCCTGAATAGTTAACGCTGCAGTTCCTCATCATGCATAATTATATCAGTGCACTGCGTGGCACAGGCACAGTGTCTCATTTCTTCACTTAAACACCTGACAAGCCTGACCCCCAGCCTCCCTCCATCAAAGACAATGGATAAACCCTGGCAAAACGGCTTGGCTAACTTAGTGACTGTGCCATAGCAACACGGAAGAGAAAAGCAGAAATGTTCCTACTGCTTTTATAGTCATGAAGTGTCAAATGTTGATAGAAGAGAGTAACTGCAGGGCAGACAAAGAGGTTGACCTGTCATTCCTGAGTGTTTCCGTGCCCAAAATTGTGAAAATATTGCTATAACGGTAGGTATACCAACAGTTTCACAGCCTTTCTGACTGCATCTAGTGCCTACACAGGGCATGGCTTTCTGGCTAATGAATTTGTCGGAAATCAGATTAATCTCTCTTAGAGTGTTTCTATCAGACTTGGACCCATACAAACACATATCAAGCAAATTAAAGATTATATAATAAATACAGTTATCTGCAGATTTTCTTTTTTAAAGCTAGATTTGGCATCAAGATTATTGAAGTCCTGATTTCTTTTTAGGGAGAAGTAGGACCAGCTGGACCTATTGGAGAAGTTGGCCCAAGAGTAAGTATAAGTAATTTTGTTAGGGCAGACTGTTTTTCAGCATAAGTACTGCTTTAAAAGGTAAATTTACTGTGAGAAGTGACTGTGTTAAAATGGCATCTCCTGAATAAATATGTCTCTTCCCTCAGCGCATGCTCAAAGTAGAGCTGGGAGGAGAAACAGTTTTCCGTACAAAGGATTTGAAAGGAAATCACAGCCACGGTGCAAAAAATGAATTTTTTGAAAAGGAAAGAGTCAATAACAAACTGCTTGTGCTGCTCCTCTGAGTCGGATGAAAGTACCATGCATTTCCTAGGGACTGAACCAGCTGATAGATCTAAATATTTGAATTGGGGTATAACCAACCATGAGACTTGGCTCACAGGGAGAAATATAAAGGATTGATGCTTTAAGAAATTGTTTTCAAACTGATCTGGTAGACAGTTGCTGAAAACAGTAGAGCTGGAATGTCACAATGCTTTTTGTGCTGACATGTTTTAAAAGATAAAAGTTTAAAACTAACAACCAATTTTGTTAGTTATAAAAATGTACTAGTATCTAAGAGTATTTTAGTGGACTTGAAGCTTATTTTTAGAAAAATTCTCAGCTAAAAATGAAGACTAGCCTGCACCAGGGACTACGAGGGTGTTGCTAAGTTTATTGAATGCAATGTGATCTTCTGCCTTTACTTGATTTGCTTATGTGTGGTGATCACTGGCTTGTGATTTTGGATGACTTCCCATTTCTTACATGAACTTGGGAAAGTCTTTCCCATTGTTTCCCTTTCTAGAGTGAATGTATTCCTGTGTCATTTTTCCTGTTCATTAGCTAGTCAAAGATGGGAATTTTCTTTCTGTTAGAAATAATATTAAAACACTTATTTGCCACATGGGTTAGGTGTTTAAAAAAAAAAAAAACCAACAAAAAAACCCCACAACCAAAACCCAAAAAAGCCCTCTTTTACTTTCAGCTGAGGAAAACATGCAAAACATTGAACAGAATTTCAAAACACTTTGTGACTCAGTTCAATATTCAGTTTAATCTGCCTGAGTTTCTGCCAAGAGCCTCATGGAAATTTTTATTTTTGGCTGCATTGTACTTGGAGTCTCCTCCTTGGGCAGGGCTTCATGGCTGGACAGCATCTCCTATGTTATGCTGTGGCAATTGGAAAAGAAGATGCTGCAGTGGGTGACTCATGGGCAATGAGACACCTACCTTCACATTCTCTGCATCACCGGGCATGCAAAGGCCACCATCAGCTGGTGTCAAATTGACCCAAGAGGAAAAATTTCTCTGTAACCTAGCAAACTGAAATATTTTGGGTCAGTTTGACCTAAATTATTTTGGTTTTCGTTTCTCTCAATGGGAAATGTGCACGCCATTGGCATGTCTTATGGCTCCCTGGTTTCTCTTTCTCACAACAAGCTGTTGAGAGAAGAATGTGTGGATCTGAGGTGGGCCCCAGGGTTGCTGTCTCCAGACATTTTTTAGTAGCTTGCTGGCTAGCATCCCCTCCTGAAATGAGAGGTAGGGGAAATGGGAATTTTGCTTGATGGGGAGCCCTGCCTGTTTCTTCCCCCTCATCTTGAGGCCCATCTGCTCTTGCCTGGATTCTACAGCTTCTGTTGGCTCCAGCTGTTTCACCGCTCCAGGCCAACTTGTTCACACTGCCGGTCTGAACTCCGTTCCTGTCTCTGCTTGATCCTTGCTTCTTCACTCCCTCTTGTAACATAGACTGTGTGATTACATTGGAGGGAGAGAGTCCAGATCATGAAGTTATAAGTTGTTAAATCTGGTATAGTTTAGCAGGACTGAGTCAGTGAGCTGCTGAACACATCTATCTTTTTAAATTATGATTGCTTGATTGCAATTTCACATTCATTTGATTTACATAGGTTTTGTTTCCATTTTCCATGAAAGGAGTTTAAAAAAGTAAATGCTACATCTGAAAGTAAATGCTATGAAAAGTGTGTTGTCACTGTACTAATTAAATAGCCATGGGGCGGTGGAGGTCTCTGAGAGGCACCTGAAGCAGTGGTCTGGCCATGCATGGCCCCGAGGCACCATCAGCTGTCACTATGCCTTTAACTGACTAAGGTCTCTCTAACTTGTTTTTTGCAGCCTCCTGGGGTGGGGATACTTCATTCGCCTCAGCAATCTGCTTCAGTCCTTTGCCTGTTTTACAGACTGTTTTTCTAATGTCTAGCCGTTCTATCTCGAAAGTCTTGCCTGTGTATTTCTTGCTGCAACCTTGCTTCGTGTACTACAGGCCTTATTTGTAGGCATGGTTAATAGGTTAGTCCTCTTTCCCACCACTGTTACGCTGACTGTCTTAGGGTTTGTCTAAATTAAGTAAAGTATCTGTGTAGGTAATACATTGTAAACCTTTGACTATTCTTATGAAACTGTTCCAGTTTTCTCTAGGACAGTAATGGAATAAGTTTCTAGTGCTTCTGAAATTCCTCATCTCTTCTACTGTGTAGTTTTCAGGTCAAAGTGTTCAGCTCCCAGTTCAGGTTTAGGCATGCACCAAGCAGGCAGCCATAAATTTTCCCCTCATTTTTCTCCTCTCCTCCCCGCGCCCCCCTTGTTTCTGGCATTTGCTTTAAAAAACATGCATGAAGCCAAAACCCCTGGGACTCACCTGACCAATGCTGCCAGCAAAATACATCATCCTCTACTGGAACAGAAGGTGAATATGAACCTGCACTCTGGTTATCACGTCCTGGCTCAGAAAAGAATTCCCATATGTTTAAAACAACTGGAGCCAAAACTGAGGATGCTTCCCTGCTTACTCAGGACATACCTCAGGTTTCATAGAGCTCAGCCTGTTTGAATTTAGGAAGAGGGTTTTGAGCTGAATCTGACCATATAATTTGATTTTTCATTCATTCATTCATTCATTTCCAAACCTTCCCACCCATTCTATTGTAAAGTCAAATACTTACATTTTCTTAAATTAATCCTTCTACATCAAAAAATGCTGGGTTTTTTTTTTAGTATTTGTTTATTTGTCCTGTGAAAATACAGTAGATGCCACATTAAAGAAGGGACTGTGTTTATTCAGTTTCCTCCCAATTAACTCTCTTTCTCAAAGGCTATCCAAATATTAACACTGTAACTGTCAGCATAGCTCAGCTCAGTGCAAGCATTGGTGAATTTTATTTTTTTTCTTTTTCTGTATCTTCATTGCTGGAGCAGAAAAATGCCTTTAAGAGGGGGGAGATTGTTTTAAACCAGAATGTAAAACAGAATTGTTGTGAGTTGATTCCTTTCAGATACATGTGTAAAACAAAAAGTGGTATTTATATAGTCACAAGGTGAGCAGTTCCTCCTGAAGGTGGAGGAAAGATCTCTCAAATCTGCCCTGCTCCCTCGGTGCAGTATTTTCTGAAGGTGGCATAGGTCTTACTGTGGGCTGAAAGCGTGTGAGGAGCTTGTGGAGGGATGGGAATAGAGTGCTGGTGAAAGATATTTATATTAAAATATACACACCTGTATCAACCCATTGTGAGGTGAAAGGAAGCACAGGTGGTTGCTGTTTCCTGGAAGGGAAGGGCAGAACTTCCAGCTAATATTTTAGGAAACAGACATTTCGTTTGGGATTACCCTGCTCTGGAAGAGTTATTTTCTCAGGGGTTTGCAAGCAGAAAAGCAGCCATCCCTAGTTTAACCTTCTGTCAGTGGCTTTTCCTCCGTGAGTAATTTACGGTAGTATTGCATTTCTGTTTAAAGCCAAATCTGTATGTTTCAAATTGCGTTACCAGTTAAATTCACTTGTTCCATCTTCTGATCAACTTGCATCTGTTGTGTGTCCTACGCAGCTAGTACATAGCTGGGGTACTACAGCCAAGAAAACTTTTTGTAACTCCAATTCAGTTCTCATAGGACTAAAATTATCAAGGTAGTTAATAGCAGCCACTAGGTTTCTTTCAATGAATTTTGTTTAAAACGTTTTTACGTTACAGTCTTGCTCTCTAGAAAGACCTTAAGGTTCTTTGCAGCAAAGTAGTTAAACAACATATAGTAAACTGTAGAAGCCCGTGACTTGTTCTTTTCTAAGCCTTGTGGAAAGACATGTCTTGCTTTATCTGGGTCTCTCAGAACTTCATGGTCTTTTCTCCCTGCGTTCCTGGCTGTGCTGTTTTAATCCATTGGCAAAACCAAAAATCTGTTCCTAAAGCAGTGATATTTGTTGGAACTTGTAGGGCAAAATGGAATCACTCAGGCAGGCAGAGAGAGAATGAGAGAGAGAAAAAGGGATTAATATGAGAAGGCGTGGAACCTACTAAGGCAGTATAATTTTAAGCCGTATAGAGAATTTCTCAGATGCCCAGAAATTAACACACATGTTGTGCTCTGAAAGACAGGCACAGAGCAGCCAGAGCAAAAGAGCCAAATGGAAAAATCCCATCTTTTTTGAAGAAACCTTTTTGTTATCCGTTGCTTTAGTTGCTCTTGTCTCAGGACAGCCAATGTGGAAAGGAAAGCTCTCATTACAGAGTCCTGGGACTGCAATTATTTAGTCTGCTGAAACAACAGCTGATAATTTCCTTTTAGCCGAAATCTTAATCTTTTTTGATACAGAATCATTAAAATGTTGAATTAATTTTCTTTCTCCAGTTGTCAGATTTCAGTGATCTCATTAGCAACTTGCTCAAGAGCCAGATCCAGACCACTGGACCTTTACTTTTGGACTATGGTGTTTGCCTCAGAGCAGATGGGGAAAGTTTGTTTAGGCAGGGCTATGCTGTTCAGATAACCAAATGGTTAGGCCATGTTCTATGTTGTAGAGGAAATAAAGTACACCTGGAGGGAAAACAACCTCCTGAAAGTGAGACATAATTAAGTTATAAACATCTAATTGAAAATTCAGGATAAAAGCCTTCTGGTTCATATGCCTTTGTGGATCTGTGTGAGTAATAACAGAGAGGGATGAATGTTATAAAATGCTTCAAAGATGTTGCTGTATTTCTTCTAGGTAACAACATTATTAACAGACTGTCATAGCAACAATATCAGCAGTAAAATGCTAGTGGAGACAGATGAGACTTAAAATAATTAACTTGATGAACCAGTCCCTGAAGTCTTAACATCAAATTCTGTTAGTGTGAGTCCCTGCTCTGCTGGAATTAGCCAGGAGAGAACATGGCTTTGCCTTTTCTTTGTCTACTTAATATGATTTTTAAAGTGAAATTGAAATGTGTTTGATTCTTGGATTGTGACTGGTTTTCCTCAGTGTTAACTGCTGTAAGAGTTAATACAGCTTCTGCTTGCTGTGCCAGTATTTGCTGTAATAATCAACAGTGTATTTTCAGATGTAGATTTATAAAGACTCTTGCTTCAAATGTTGGTATTAAATATTACTAAAATGTACATTTTTGAGTGCGCATATTTTGATAAATACAGAAATTGGGATGAAATTATCTTTTAAAACTAAAATATTGACAATATTTTATTCTAATCATTATTTTAGGGAAAGCCAGGACAAAAAGGTTATGTAGGTGATCCTGGACCAGAAGGTTTAAAAGTAAGTGGTGGTTTTATCTGTGAAATAAAATGTGTTTGGAGTATCAATTATACACTGCTATACACAATGTCATGCCAGTGAAAGGATATGAGTACACATGCTTCCATATAATATAAATGTATATCATACTGATGATTCTGATTTCTTGCAAGATCCCCTTTTGGAAAAGAAGGAACAGAGATCTGTGAGCAAAGACAGCACCTGCTAAAATGAGAACTAGTTGCCTGGGGATGTGAGGATGGCTGGACCTGGGGGCAACAAGGGACCCATGACAGTTCCTGTGCTGGCAGGATTCCGGGGATCTGAGGGGGTATGAGATGAAGTGCTGCAGTTTGAAAGAGGAGCTTGTGGCATCGGAATTTCTCAGTGCTGAGTTGCAATCTGGGTAAACAGTACCCAAATCACTGTTCATCAGGGCACTGAGATTATAGTCATAGCCAGATAATTAATAGTGCATATACACCCACCTTGCACTTGTAAAATACATAGCAAAATATTCCAGAGTCACGTAACGTGACTTGCAGCGTTATAAAGGAGAACAGAATTAATTAATCGAATACTTAATGCCAGTTCCAAGCTTTTGGGGAGAGAGGGAGAAGTTTGTTAAAATGTCATTCAAATGTCAATTTTCCTAATAATTTATAATGAAATTGAAATTATCAGTAGTGTGCACAGGTAACACTTTTGAAGCAGTTGTGAAATAATCACAGAATCACAGAA
>RSEF01000008.1:17060725-17140617 GCA_003993805.1 Himantopus leucocephalus
CATTCAGCCAGTTCTCAGTCCACCCCACTGTCCACTCATCTAAGCCACACTTCTGAAATTTACTTATGAGGATGTTATGGGAGACAATGTCTAAAGCCTTGCCGAAGTAAAGGTAGACAACGTCCACTGCTCTCCCCTAATCTACCCAGTCAATCATGCCATCATAGGAACCAATAATGCCATAAGGTCCACTTAAAACTCAGCCAGCCTATCTCTAAATGTAGCAAGTACACTTAGCAGTAGCTTGATCCGTAGCTTTGTTCAGCAGTTTATACATAGCAAAATCTTCATTTTGTTAGGTTGTAATCAGAGCTGTAAAGCAAGAATTTCCTTTCCTTATACCATTTGGAAAATCTGGGGGGGGGGTTATATTGCTGAATGATTAGGGAAAACGTGGATAAGTACTGGAGAATGAGAATGTCGTGATAGAGGAGAACAGACAGGACATCATAACACTATGTTGCTCTTATGGGGATCTACAGGAATGACTCTGTAATGGCACACAGTAATATAATCTGCTGTCCATAAAACCAGCATTTCTCTGCCAGCATTACACTTGCCTTTTTTTTTTTTTTTTTTTCTCCTGATCTGTGCTAGGTACTGGCNAATCTTAAGTCACTACATTAATAATAGTACATAATCACAGAAGCTAGTTACTTAACCTTAAGTTTCTGGATTTGCCATGGGCTTTGTTTTGCTCCTCAGTGAACTTGAATTTAGTGCACACATTTTCCACAACTTAGATATTTTGTATGAACATAATATCATTCACTGCTAAATGAGCTCCATTCTAATAGAAATGTAATACTCACTAGCTCAAACATATAATCAATAATTATATGTGATGATTAATAAAATAATCATACTAACTACCTAACTGTAGTCAGAGACAGGCTGCAAGAATAAAATAACAAAAATATTCTTTGTGCCAAAGGAGGGGATGTTGCAGCCCTGTTACAGTGTTATAAAGAAAGATAATTATGGCCCATTATTTATTACCACTTCCCACACTTGCTGTTTGGAGAATTTGCGTATGATACAGGATGACATGAGATACCTGAGAACTGAAGTGGTTTATAAGCTATTGGTAAATACTCCTTATTTTTACTTGTGGACTGTGGAATGTCTTCTGCTTTATGTACATGCATTTTAATCAAATGAGCTTCATAGGCCCTTGATCGTATTATATTACCTTTGCATTATTTGGCAGCAGAGGACTAATGCCCACTACAAGGAGGTCTTTACAGGGATAATATATATTATCTTGTGGTTAAGGCCAATGGTAAAACACCAAGAGCAGGAGACAGCCTGTCAAACACACTCAGAAGAACTCAGAGGAAGACCTTTCAAAATCCCTTTCCTTCATTTTATTCACCACTGTAATCTGTAACAGTTAAGCTATTCCTAAGTAAATTGAAAAGTACTAGAAGGAAAAGGATGGTTTTTCTCATATGCAGAAAATGGTTTTCCAGATGTGAGTCCTGATGCAAAATACTCACTTCTGTACACTTTGGATGCAGTTTTTACTTCCAGCTTCTCAACAGCTTCTGCTTGTAACAAGTAATTTTTATTTTTCTTGGTGTACAGAGAGAATACAAACTTCTTAATTCACAGAAAAATCTACTCCCTGCTATTCAGTATTGGCTCTGGTGGCATACATGGTGACTCCAGGACACCTCCGGAATCAAACATGCCACACACACCAAAAAAAAAAAAAAAAAAAAAANACAGGAGCAAAATACAAATACTGCTAGCTGCTGTGACAGGTTTTGAGATAGAGCCCAAAAGAAGGTATGGAGTAAGGCATCTATCCTTATCGATGCCTTGTGAAGTTTGTGTTATCAGATGCTTGGTGAAGCCAAATACAGACAGGATTTGTACAAGTGGCACTGAACAATGTGCAATTACCATACAATGTATTTAATAGTAAAGGCAAAGAGAAAAAGAAATTACTAAAAAGTTGATAGGAAGTCCAATGTCTAATAAAATTCTGTGTGTATGGTTGCTTTCTTCTGCAACCCCCCCTTCATGATCTTTATTGACTGAGTTTTTCAAATTACAGAATACGATGCATACTTTTAAGCCTATGGTTGAAATATATGATACTGTTTTTCTAGCAAGGGAAATCCATCACAGTATTCCAGTTGTCCAAAAGAAAACTAGTCCATTTCCTCAAAAAGCTGTCAAAAGAAGCAATTTTGCAATAATAAATCCTGTAAATGTTGAATTCATAGCAAATTATGACATGAAGCACATGTGCATGTCTGCTATTGATACCAAAGGGTTGCATCAATATTTTTCTTCTGTTTCTTTCCATTTTCTTACTGTTTCTGGTATCATCCATCTTCTGTCTTTGATTAATACAACTGTCACTACTCCTGAGGTGCCAAAATAGTTATTGCTTTTCTGTAGTAGCTCTTCCAGGTCAAGTACTGCTTAATATCTGCTTAGAAAAATACAGATGGCAACTGTGCAAAAGCAGGGAAGTTCCAACAGCAAGAGTTTGGACCATAATGCTTGGTTATTCAGTCTAGTAAGATGGGTTATGTGCTGAAATACAGCTTTGTCAATGGGCTAGAAGCCATATTGTCCAACATTTCTTAGGTCACATGAAGCTGCTGACTCTTCAGACCACATCTCTGCCAAAGTATTTCTGGATGCTTGTCCAGTGTGGAAACTAAGTAGACTAAATTTATAAAATGTTCACTGTGCTCATAAGCTTAAAATGACACACATTTTAATACTTAGATCAGGAATGTGACCAAAATCAAGCTTTAGACACTATTCCTTAACCAAGTCCTGCAACAAAAACTGTTTCTCTGTCTGCAGAGGCTCAGTTTCTCTCAGCTACTGGGAAAATTGCCCTTGCATTTGGGGGAGGAAAATCTCACTTTGCTGACATGTGCAACTGGATTTGGTATGCTTAGATCAGATGCTATCGAGTGATGGATAGCAAATATTTGAAATCAGCTTCAAGCATCCCATACAAATGACCTGTCTGCGTTAAACTGTTGGGATGATTTAAGAAAATGATTCATTGCTCAACTTTTATGGCACAGAATTGAACTCATCTGAACTTAAAACAGTTGCCTGTCACTGTTTGGTAATGCTGGTGTTTACGCAGACTGGGCCACACTGAATATCTAAGTGCAAGTTAATTCCAATTTCTCCTTGCCAGCTCCATTACAGAAATTCAGCCCTTGGCCCATACACTTCTGCATTAGAAATCACTGACACTTATACACATACTGAGGCAGCGTACAAGGGTAAAACCGTCAGCTGCAGTATGTACAGCTGGTATCAAAAGGACAAACTAAAAAAAACAGAGTTCATGAACACAAATGCTGAAAAAATAATCTCTAAAGACCCAGAAAAGTTACATGTCAGCAAGTTTGCCCCGTTGCAAATAGCTTTTGAAACATCAGAAGAGAAACCAAGCTGAAATGAGAATTGCTTCCCCCTCACACTAAAAAAAAAAAAAGCTAAAAAGAATTGAAAGTTACAGTCCAGCAAAGAAGAAAAAAAAGTGATATTCAGGCTGTCAGCGGCAGCTCCACAGCAGGCTGAAAGTGGTCAGCCTGTGAGAGGATGTGGGAAGGCAAGAAAACGCGACAGTCAGGCCATGTGCCTGGGAGTTGAGTTGCTTTTGAGAAGAATTCCCATAAAGCAATTACCACATCTCCTGCAGAGGTAAAATTAGCTGGATTAGGCACCGGGGATGCTTAATTCATGGAGAATGGAAACTGCAATTCCTTTTGCTTGAAGAAAAGACTAAATGGGCTTTAACTGATGTTTTCAGGATGCTCAATAGAAGGAGTTCTTTAAACTATCATGAAAAGTGTGGGCTTTGGGGATATGCAAACGAGAATTGTAAGCTATAGGCCAAAAGAAAAGTCAATTGAGGAAAACCTTTTTTTTCCAAAGAACTAGTGAATGCATGGGGCATTGCCAAAAGCTTCAGAAGAAGGAACTAGTTCAGCTGCTTTCAGAAACCCATTGGATACAGATTAATGTAAGTTCTATGAAGATCTTACAGTGAATGGTAATAATGATACCTCTGTGTCTATTTTGTGCTTCTTTTTATCCTAAATGAACTGATATACTGTTATTGCTACTAGTTCTTTCACGAAGAGTCAGGAAACAGGTTAGAATATGTGGAGGTTAGCTTTTTCAAGCTGTTGTTCATTTTTCATGAAGGACTTTTTGCTTGTAATGCTCTTCATCAGCTAGTTTGAGCTGCCGTGCTACTCCACAGAATACCCACAGCCCCACACCCCTTATGCTTTTGCAAGTTAGGACTACCACCTTAAATAAGTCAACTCTCCCTATACCATTGAGAACAGTCAAAGAGAAGGATAATCTGTTCCATGTGAGATTTGTTACCCAAGGAAAAAAAACCCACTAGTTAGATGCATAAATATAAATAACTCTTTTCCCAATTCAGTTTAGCCAAGATATGACTCTCTGGAGTAATATCTACCTTCAGAAGAATATTTTTTTTTTCCCCTTTGCACAGATTAAAAAATGCTACCAGTGTGAACTTGACAATCAAAATCAAGAAATTCTATAAATGTCATTATTCTGATTGTCACTTGAAAAATGAAAATACTTCAGATTTGGACAGAGTTTGTGTCACCCAATTCACTCATGTCATCTCCAACCTGCTTATGGCAAGTGGACTGGGTAAAATGCAGTATCCTTGCTGGCAAGCAAACCGTGTCCTCACTGCCACTATAGCACTGACCTCAGGCTGCCTTTTTCTTGTGGTCATTTAAAAGATTCACATACAAGCGGAACCCCTGCAGATCTAGTAGAATATCAGAAAAGCGTACCAGTCCTCCACTCTTTTCTGGGCTAAGACAGGATTTTAATCTTTCCAGCAAGTCAGATGCTACCTGTGGGGTAGTTATTTTGCTTGTGTGTTGCTGTTTTCCCGCCACCCAATCTATAGTTTTGTATCCATACTTATTTGCATGCCCAAGTGATTTAGCAGCATTAAAATATGAGAAAAATGTTTAAGGCTATTTTAGCAATAATCAAAGATAAGTTGTTCTGGCATGCATTAAACTTATTCAGTAATAGTGTAGGTATCAACACGTGTCTGGTCTTTTCACTGTTTGCCCCTTTTACTGTCTGTCTGAACTTAACTGGTGTACTTCATGTACATCATGGGAAGAAAAATATAGAGAAATAATATCTGCGCATGGCATCTGCAGTTTAGCTTCCAAGGTTTTGCTGGTAGGCACATCCTGCTGCCACTTTGTAAGCTAGCCTCCTTTAAATGCAAGTGTTTCTCTGCATAATGCTATCAAACAGAATTACCCTACTTTACACTGCTGTAGCGAAATTGAACCTGTTTCTTTCTTTCCTAAAATTGCTCTAAATTAAGCAATGATTCCAGTACGTTTTGCCTTTCAAATATTCAGGTAATTGAAGTTTTCAGTCCTTTCAAAAATTGAGTGTTTCAGCTGTCAGGTACAAATATGGTGCATCTCTGCTTTCATTCACCGAATTCTCCACTGGCAGAAGCAAAGCATAGCTTTTCACTCAGATTATCGCCTCTGATTGATTACCAAGTAACTTTTTCAACAGACAGAAAATGCTAATGAAACAGGTGGGCAGATCTCAGTCTCAAAAAGAAGAAAATAGCGTCTGTCTTTCAAATACCATACTTCCCAACATAATCCTGGGTAAAGCAGCTACAGATCTTACGGTTACTTCATAACATTTTTTTGTACTGTGTTTATGAGGTAGGAAATAGTTTCGAAAGTTTAGAGGTAGAACCACCAGCTTGAATAATAAAAAAGGACCACACAACCAAAAGCCAGTATTGCTGAGTGGCATACATACAGCAGTTTGCACAGCCGTCAGCTGAGATCTCCTCAGATGCCAAGGCCTAACATGGGGCCATTTTCTAGCCTACTCTTGCATTTTGATAATTCAAACTAAAGTGTCATCAGAGGGAAAATGTAGCGTTAGTCACTAAGGGATTCAAAAGTAACTAATTCAGTAATTGAACTGGCAGTAAATTGTAAGTAAACTGGCATCAGTTTACTTTATATTCTTTATTTGGCCTTTCAGATAATCCAAATTACTAGAGTTTCTCCTTTCTATGAGGAAAATATATCCTCCAAAATTGATCTTATTCCATTCCGTTCCCCAAAGATAAAAATCATTTTTAAACACCTAAAGAATTTAAAGAAAAATATTTGAAAGCGGGGGTGATAAAAGCCAAAACTTTGTTTTTCCATGATGCAGTCAGTTTGTACCCAGGACTTGCATGACATTAAAAAAAGTCTGTTGGCCTAGAAGAAGACCTTGTTGAAAGTGTAATTAGGTGACATTTTCAGAACTATTTTCCCAGTTTCTTTGTTGGTTAGTTTTATTCAGCTTTCTGAGTGGTCTGGAGACAAGGCTTTCTTTAAAACTTCAGGTTACTCTTACCTCTAAGTGCAGCTGCTCCATTCAGTTCATACCTGATACTGGTACCGTAGTAAGCAAATGTTCTACACAAAGGCTCTATTGAAAGTCTTTGGTTTCAAAAGCCTGTCTGCGGTTCAGCAATGTACTATTTTTGATCAGATCAAAAATAGTGTCGCAAGAAAGCACTGACCTGATACAAATTCACCCAGAAATCTATGACTAGCAGGGTTTTTTATTCCACAGCAGGTTATCAGTTGTCCGTGACACCTCTTTCTCTCAGATGAGCTACCTTTTGTTCTACTGCAGATGTTATGAAGCCCAAATAGCAGCCAGTGTAAACCCTGCATCCTGCTTTCTTCCTAATTTTTGTCCAGGCCTGATCTGGGTCACATCTGTTAGAAGCATGCATGAACAGATCCAGTATTAGTGCCTGTGATACCAGGGTCCAGATGGATGGATTTTAAAAATAATTGGTTTAGTACCATTATGTCTGGCTAGCAAAACAGAGCTTAGGTTAATATTTATTTCTTAGAACTTCATTTTTACAATGTTATGAGTTGTAGAGGTATTTTTCTATCTATGAGCTGGGTATGAAATAGTAGAAGCTGATTGTTAGAGCATCCAATTTTCCTCCTCCTCCTGACCATCACCCTTGGTTGTCTTTTTAACATAGGTAGTTGGCTTCAGTCTTCAAGGATCCTCAAGTAGATTTTGATTGTTAAAAAAACCCCTAAATGTTGGCTTATTTTGGGTTTTTTGAGTACTGTGCTAAAATGTATAAAGTCCTTCATGAAGTATGAAGCTGATGGGCTCTTAAAGAAATTTTTTAGTGGGACTTTTAATGAGCAGGCAGATTATGATATTGATGAATACTGGATCTGGAGTGAAGTGATTCAGCACAAATTCAGGACAAATTTTAATGAAAATTAATTGGAAATACCAAAAAAAGTTCATTGAAAAATGTTAATGTAGCAAGATAATATTTTAAATTTACTTATGTCATCTCGTTAAAAGAACATTGAATAAAAATATCTGAAAATACTGAACTCTAAATGAAATAACTTTGGATTAGAAAACTTTAAATTACCACAGAACAACATGTAAGCGTCAAACCTGACAGGTAAGTGCTTCCACAGCAATGTTTGGGACCAGCTGAATATTTATTTCTCACTACAAAGCTTTTCGATGGATTACTTCATACTTAGGTTTGCATTAAGTGTACAATGTGTTTTCAGTTATTCAACTACAGGCTAGTTCCTAATGCAGAGTATATGCCCTGGCAAGGTGGCTTTGTCTTTCTTAGGCATGTGTTAGTTGTGAGATCTGGTCTCTGATTCATTTTCCATAAAAATGCTTCTGTCAAGAAGGTTTCTAAAATGCTGTTATTGCCACTAGAGATTTTTACACAAATCCTTGTAAAGGAAAGTTTATGATTGTATTTTTAATAAGGTTTAAAACCATGATGATTTTTGTAAACATTTCAGGATTTTTTTGCTTTACTTTTCTGTTGCCTAATACATTCAATTTGATTTTTGGAATCCACCACTGCTCCCCAAAGGATTGAAGGGATGCTGGAAGACATTGTCTCAACAAACCTGCTTTGGACTGTATTCATCCTCTTACGTAAGGAGGAGAGAGAGTTGAAACCTCAGTCTGGTCTTAGTGTCTGGTCTCTATAATAAACCAATTCAAATCTGGGATTTAATTAGCCACGTGATCTTTAAGAAAGTCCATAGGAAAAGCAGCTCTTTATGGCTAATGTACTGCTGGAACAGGATGTTTTGCTCTCTGACTGCACTTTCTCTTCACTATATGCTACTAATTGTTTTAAGGACCAAAATTATATTCCTAAGTAAGCTTTTTTCCCCTCTCTTGCCTCTGCATGTACCTGCCCTAGCTCTATCTCAGTCTCAGGCACTTGCCCTCTGTTTTGGATGAAGGAGTGGAAGAGGAGTTAGTCCTGAACTGTCATGAACTTCTTTCCCCTTCATTCCTCTTGAAGTCCCTATTGCCTGTACCATTTCACTGGCTTCAATTTTTATTGTCATCGTGACTACTTTTTTTTTTTTGCTTTCCATACATATCCACTTCCACTCATGCAGAGGTTTTTTTCTGTTTTTTATATCAACAAAAGTCCACTTTCTTCTTTTAGCATTTTTACTGTAAATTTTCTTTACTTAACTACTTTCTTCTGAGGAACAGCCAAAGTCTAGGAAACTTGCTACTTAATAGCCAACTTTTGTCCTTGCTCTGGAAGGTGTTGTAGCCTAGACCTAACGTGCTGGGTAATACAACAGCACATTCACAGGCACTGCTTCCTTGTCATGCCTTGTCTTTCTGACCAAAGCAACTTAGTAAGAAAGACAATACTTTTGAATTGAAAAGGGGACTTGATCATGGGCTGTATAGTAAATGGTTCACTGCTGGGGTAAGACACAGCTACCCATCTTTCTAATCAGCGTCTTCAGACCTGTAAACAGTGTGGCATTGGCTGGGAGATCAGGAGTGTCTCTGTGGAAGGAGAATAGGTCTGGGTTACATCTTGGCTCTGATTACGTCTTCCGTCCTTTCTGGAATAAGAGAATCAAAGTGGTTAGTCTTTAGCCTTTTGAAACCGTACCTCCACACCCCTTATCTTGATGAGCAAGAGTACAGGGTCATTCTTTGTCTCACAGCTTTCTGCCTGGTGCTGAGGCCTACTGTTGGCCATGACTGGTAGTAGTGGTAGCTCTCGTTCTCAGAGTTCGTCACGAAAGTCCCTCATTCCTGCTAGTGACGTCTGGGCATCGCCTCAGTGCCGGTATCACCAGGATGAATCTTTGGCTGCTGCCAAGAGACATCTCAGTTCTGACATATAATACACAAGTTCTCACACATAATACATCGGTCCAGCAGCCATAGAGATGCCTTTTTATCTCTTTAGCCCCTTCCAGAAAGTAGTTTGTGCCAGTATTGTCAGCCTCAAAGGCAGCTGTATCAATGTTTTATTGCAATACATTTAAACAATGAGATTTCTAGAGGAGCTAGCAGTCCAAGAAAATAAGAAGCCATCATAAAGCCTTAGTTACTTTGCGTTTTTTATTTTAAGGTACTTGAGGCTGAACTCTATTGAAATTATACTGGTAAAAGCTAAAAAAAAGTGGTGGTTTTTTTTTTTCAAAGGCAGAGATCTCAGATTGCAATGTCGTCTTTCTGCTATGACGTTATTTCTATGGAATAAATTGCTACTAGGCTCTTGAAAGGAATACGAGCTGTCTAGTGAGCTCAGAAGTAACACTTTTAAAGAAAAAAAACTCACTTAAGTGCTAGTGTAGTGCTACTTAAGCTAGTATGTTCCTACACATTTAGAGATAGTAATGCCAGTGTAGTGCTACTTAAGCTAGTACATTCCTACATGTGTAGAGATAGTAATGCCAATGTGTGAATTGCCATTTTATTTGCACTTTTTAAGGTGCAAATGATTTTTGCTTTTTAAAGTGTTACAGATGTGGCAGAGTTGTGTATTATGTGTAGAAGCTTCCACCTTTCTGCCATCTCTCATGAGCAGTCCTGTGATGTCTGGGCACCTATTGCTTTTTCTTCAAGCTCACTGGTTCATACTTTTCTCAGTTGGGGCCTTGCTCTGTAATTATTATTTTTTTTCTTTGGCAATTAAGGGTGTATTGCAGGCACGTGGGAATCAGCTTTATAAAGTACTTCCTCTCATGTTTCCTATTCCATATGGTGGTACTTGTTCTATCCAGTGGAAATTTGTGGGGGAGCCTCAGGAGAGAGTTATTTCATTTTTAAAAGGACTGAAAGGCTCTGATCCCCTGACTTCAAAGGCATTTGGGGCTACAACACTTAAAGGGAAAATTCTGATAACACCTGATCCAATATCATTTTTTTGGCTGGCTTTTACTTTGTTCCACTGAATTTATTCCTCTTGAAATTTGTGGTCAGGCTGAAGCACTAGCAGAGCAATTATCACCTTTAATTGTATGTTTGTAAAGCTTCTAGCACTGCAAGACTGAGCTCAGTGGCAGACCTTAGGTGGTAGCACAGTATGTTGATTAAATTAACGTAATTTTTTTTTCAAGCAGTAGCCATTTACTGTTGGTGTGTCTAGATGAGGTGATCCCCCCGCATGGATTGTAAGCCAGGTTAGATTGTGCAGTCTTCACTTCCCCACAGGAGCACTTACACAAATAGACCAGTGGTTCTCTGGGATGAAGAAATGTGCCGTGCTCTGTTGCTGGGGAGCTGCCAACCAGGAACTAGTATAAACATTGTGCTAATAAAAGTCTGCTTACTTTTTGTACAGGGATCAGCTGGCTTACCTGGAGAAACTGGGCCATCTGGAAGCCTTGGTGAAAAGGTACAATAATGTTTCTGACTACTCAGCAGCAAAAATCAGCTTTGAAAACCATTGGGGTGATAAAATTTTGGTGAGAGATCATTTACTGACCACTGACAAAGCTAATATTCCTATAGCTATTTCAGAGCACAGGGATGTAATAAATGGTAATCCAAATGCTGTAATTTGAGATATGCATCTGGTATCCTTGATTTTACTTGGCAATTAACTTAGAGCTGATAAGTTTAATATCTTGTTCATATTATGGCACTTAATTTATCATCCACTGCTATTGATTCACAGAAATGGCATAAATTATACTTGTTTTATACAGTAGTCACTGGTTTTGCACTGCTACATAATGAAGACAAAAGTAGAAAGGTAAAATATGTCTGTATGCGTTAACTGCGTAAAGAAGACAACATTGTTAGTTTTGTCTGCTGTGCAGTAACAGTTGTGTTTATGAAAGCAAAGTTTTGCAGACATAATGTGACTAGAACAGTATAAATACCTTAAGCATATTTGACATGGTTTTATTTAGGTGAAGTATTTTAAAACTGAAAAGCAGGAAACTATTACTGGACTGCATGTCAGCTTCAATTATAATGAAAACATAATTGTGTGTCAGAATGATCCAGCACCATTTATATTTCTTCCCTGCAGGGCTGAATTATTTCACCTAGACTGGTGGCTGCTATTTAGATATTTTATTGAGAAAGTCTTAATAACGTATTAGAACTTCCATGAAAATTGAATTATAATTTCTATGGAAGGAAATACATCAGTGGAAAGCACTGCTTGTTAAAACTAAAATTTAGACATCTCATGTGTTTTTAATCATAATATCGTCTTAGAATTCAGTGTCAAAGGATTCTTGTTCTTTAAAATTACACTCAGCCCAACAAAAATTACCTTGGGATACTGCTGCTAGTTTAGGTAGGAGGGAAAAGGCAGTAAAAGACTGATGAATCTATCATCAGCAAATGGAAGCAAGCTTCTTAATGGTGCAATAATTGTCATCATTGCTATGCTGTTTCTGTAGAATTTATTGTCTTCCTCTTTTATGGATTAAATAGTACAGTGTAAACATGCTACGGGGATTTAAATGACAAACATACTTCCAGCATAATTATTTTAAAGAAATGTGTCTTTACAGTATATAAAATAGAGCGTTATCACTATGTTGTGTGTACTATCTGCAATAGAGGTGTAATCTTTGTATGGGGGTAATCTGTGGCCAAGCCTGATGTTTGGGCTGGATGTTATATGAATAAAAGGTGAAAAAGTATGCAAGACAAGAAAGAGTCCCTTCCTACTTCCCCTGCTTCAATTGCTTCTGCAGCTGCTGAAGGGCTGGTCTTGCTTTTAGATCTGTGCTTTACTAACACATAATGAAGAAACAAGGGAGAGAGGATCAAAGTTTTCTTTTTTGCTTGTTTGCTGTGGTGAATTTTATGGATTAAATAACATAACTATAAATGTGATGCACCCAACAGAGAGAAAAGGGATGTGCTAGCTGCAGTTTGCTGAGACTGATGGTAGTACCAAATCTCTTCTTCAGTCTTCTAGGAAAAGGGAAGACAGAGAAACTCAGTTTTGTCATCTTTTCAAAGTATGGGCAGGCTTGTAGGAGGAAGGAGTGCAAAAATTCAACAAAAGTGAAAAAAGGTCTCTGCACTGTCTCTGAAGGCCAGTCCCCAACCAATGGTGTTAGGCACTGCAAAAAGTTGTTCCCTTTAGCAACCAAATCTTTAGTAGGCTACGGGCTACGACGCTCATGATAGACCTGTTGGATTTCTGTGATATTGTTATTGCAGGTTAGCCTTGTTTGCCAGATATTTCTGTCTCAGTGGACATGGAACAAGGCAGTAAAAGAGTACTCACTGTTGTTTTCTTTTAAATTTTTTGTTAAAGGGAGAGCGAGGCAGCCCAGGACCAGTAGGTCCTCCTGGAGAGAAAGGTGTCATGGTAAGTCACAAATATCATAGAATTCGTAATTATGTTACTTACAAAAGCACTTTAATTTCCAAAACAGTAATAAATTCTTACCCGTCTTACTGTCCTATTTTCTTACGGAAAAGAGTAGTATTTATGATGCGTTGTTCCTAGGAATTTTCATTTAGCAGCTTTATCCCCTCTGTGGAAGTGACATTGCAAAGTGATCCACTGAATTAAACAGCAGAGCAACTGCATTTTTGAAAAATGGTTCTAAGCAGCCTTACATTAAAATAATAAACACAATTAGTTGAAAGGAGAGATAAATAAAGGAGGGAAAGTAAAATAACAATCTCTTGTGTAGACTGGGGTAACACAGTGTCGTGGTTTAGGCATTACCCCAGTCTACACGAGAGATTGTTGTTTTACTTTCTCTCCTTTATTTATCTCTCCTTTCAATTATTTCCTTTTTATACGATTCTTAATATTTCATTAAAGTAGTTTAGTTCCTTCTAAACTTATAAGTCTCTTTTTCCCTCCTCTACCTCTCTCTTTGAAGAGGGGTAAAGGAGAGCATCTGTCAGTTCCATCTGGGGTCCCCCACGTCCCCAGTGGCCGATTTGGCCTAAACCACGACAGATTAATTGGCGCCCAATGTGGGGTACAAGCAGTGCTCAACTAGAGCTGTGATAGATTGCCTGAATAGTTTGAATTCCAGCTTGCGCAGAGATTAGGACAGCTTACATCATGTCCTTCCTAAACGAAATGTTGTATCGTGCCTTTAAAGAGCTTTGTTTGCACTTAATTCAGTCAACTCTATTTAACCTGCCAAATGTGTTGCGTTATTCTAATAGACAGACTGGTAACTAGCATCACCTCTAATTCTACTGCACAGCAGTACCCAAAGACCCCCTGGGTGACACTCTTGTGGGAGGACTGGCTTCCTGACAGCAGTACTTGTCCTAAATCAGGATGCAACGTTTCATGCAGCATTGGACAGTCCAGAGGCTGTTGTCATGTTAGGTAGGTTGTTGGGGCACAGAAGTAAAAAACTATACACATGTGCCCATTGTCACATTCATGTTGAAGTTTTTGAGGAAAAGCGATTAGGATTTGGTTGCGTCTTTGCTAGCGAGCACTGTGATGGCTCCAGAATGTATAGAGAACACTTACAGATTTAACTGTTTACAAGATGACAGGGAGATTTTAGGCAACGTACTACATGCTGCGTCCTGCGCCATCTTACACTGATGTGGTAGGCAGTGGTGAAATCTCAGTGGCCTTATGTAGATGCTGCAGATGTGGGCCTGAGTGTGCTGCAGTGGGGAATGTTCTTGCGTGGAAATAGACATTATTATTGAATATTTGCAGTAATTACTCTTTGGGCATCCATTGGCAAGGAAGAGACCAAGTACCCTCAGGTTACAGACCAACTTAACGATCCATGTAGCAGGACACAATTATTTTGAAGCATTCTGTGCTTCATTAAATCTCTCTAATCTAGATTTACCTTCAACCAGCTGCTTTTGATCCATGAAAAAAATCTTATTAGGGAGATTAATAAAGGAGGATTTTGTAATATAGGGTGCAATCCCAGCAACTACTTTTTTCAACTATTAGTAATGCTTATTGCTTTAGGTAAATCCACTTAAGTCATAGCAGTGAGAGTCTTTCCCTGTAGTAAGTCGTTGTAGCCCTCAGACGAGAACTGTTATTGACATTTTGTCTTGGCCAGCTCTGCCCACACCAGGATGTTCCCACTTTCTGTTCCCACTGTCACAGCCTTGACATGAGAATTTTGAAATTCATTTAGAACTCGGCAGCTTTTGTTTCAGTACAGCGCTGTCAGGTAGTCCCTGTGTGTGGGAAAACTTGTTAGGTTGATTTAATGATTATTATGATATATCCAAGCAAATATCTGTTTTCTAAACACAATTTTGGGAATAAATTTTGCAAGATTAAAAATTTTATTAATTTACCTCCAATTTTTCAGGTAAGTAACTGGATTTATTATTGTTGTTACAATAACAATTTTGATAAAACTGTTCTGTCTTTTCTATACTTATTTCAATTCTAGGGCTACCCAGGACCTCCAGGAGGCCCTGGACCTGTGGGACCAGAAGGATTACCTGTAGGTATAGAGTGGTGCTTTCATTTGACATAAAATGTACCATTTTCAAATTGTCTTTTTGCTCTGCTGAAGCAAAGAATGGTTTCTAATTTGTACTACTGTCTATAAAATGGTCATGAAAATTTACCTGTCCAGACACAGAGTTTGTTCACCTACTGTTTACCAGGATGATCCATGAGAGACAGGAAAACTAATTATATCATTTACTCATCCATTTAAAAATCACTCAGTTGAGATAAGTAGGGGAATAGAATTTTTTAAGGATGGTTTATAATTGCACAGCAATTTTATCTTTAATTCATTGATGCCTAATATAATTTAAATATATTCATTATGTGTTTAGTTTCATTGTTAATAAAAAAATCTATTATAATTTGCTGTGTATAACTATGTTATTATTTGGCTACTATGTATCTTCAGTACAGACAAAAACTGAATCTTCTATCA
Source organism: Himantopus leucocephalus (assembly GCA_003993805.1). Classification (NCBI taxonomy): domain Eukaryota; kingdom Metazoa; phylum Chordata; class Aves; order Charadriiformes; family Recurvirostridae; genus Himantopus; species Himantopus leucocephalus. The sequence goes on from RSEF01000008.1 coordinate 17,075,998, forward strand.
GAAATTATTAGGTTTTTTTACCTAATTAAACATAATGTTGCTGAAGTACAAGTATCCTGTAGCAATTTTGTGATGTTGGGCAGAAGTATCTTATCCAACAGTCACATCATGATTTCTTATACAGAATAAAGTTACCTAGAGTCCCTTATTTAGATTTTTCTAGATAAATTGCACCAACACAATTAATTGAATTTGAACCGTGAGGGAAAGTGATTGATTTGTATTGACTACATTGACTGTTGCTCAGTGTGCATGAGCCTTGTAATTTTCAGAAATCTCTGTATAGAAGACAATGAATAATACGTTTACTTGACATGTAGGGACCTTCAGGGACAAGAGGACCACCAGGGCCACAGGGACCTAAGGGAAGAAGAGTAAGTAACATTGCTCGTTCATGTTATTTAGAGCAGAGTAGTGTGTTGCCAATATGAATCTGATGTTTAACCCATGTACACTTGCTTCCTTTGAACTCTTCCTCTGGACTCAAACCATTTGTACTAAAATCAGACAGATGATACTTGTATTTCCACGTAGGAGATTATATGAATCTTCATTTCTCCTCACATTACAGTTAAATGGGGTTTTGCCATTGATTTCAACTGAGAGCAAGACCAGAACCAAAATGACAACTGGCCTTATGTTCTGTATACGTAAATATGCAAGTATTAGCATTTATAACTACCATTGGATTGTTTCAATATTTTAAGGACTATTTTCTTTATCTGCGTCTCATTTATGTCTTTGGAAAGACAATCAAAATCACCCAAATGTAGTTCTGAGAGAGGAAGAAGCAAAGGCAGAAGATAGTATATGCTAGAATCTCAAAACTCAGAGTAGATTGTCATTTCCATTCCACGCGTTTTTATCAGAGAAATGGGAACCATTTTTTCACTGTAAATGAAACAGTAATCCCAAGCCCACATAAGTGAAGAGGAAGTCTGTCCACATCAATTTGTATGCGCATTTGATCACAGTGCATAAAATCGGTATCAGTGAAAGTACTGCAGTTTGTCACCTGATGGTGGGCTACATGGTTTACATAAACACTTTCCTTCATAAACCCCACTAGTCACTTGCACTTCCCATCTGGAGGCTTTCTTGGTCATGTTTTTGCAGCCTGAGCTCAAGGAGCCTGCAGGAAGCACTTCCCATTCATAGTAGAGATGAGTTTGGTTGCAGCACGAGCAAGTGTATTCTCACTGGATTTATGGAGCATGTCAAGAATAGCAGTGGAGATGCACCTTTCTAACATCAGCCTCACATGGCAGTTTGACAGCATATCCAGGCTTCCTATGAGATTTGTACAACTCGTACCAGTGGCTAGACCAGTGTGTCTTCACAGGTGGTGTTAGCATCAGGCAGTGCTTACCACTCATTCCTGATAAGGTCCCTCAGTCTTGTCAGAGAGATAATTTTATTGGTTTCTTTCTGTCATAGGAAGCAGAAACATTTGTTGCTACAGCAAATATAATTACAGCCTTCCTTTATCCCCTTTGTTATTGTGATACATATGTTTTCTAAGAAAATACATGGTAAAATTTGAAAAGTTGCAAGATCTGGAGGTTTTACTCCAGTTAAAGGTAGATACTTAAGAAGCATACATTGCATTTTAAATAAGGTTTTAGATTAGAAAATATTATGATTAGCAAACTCTGTAATACAAAATTTATTAACTATATATTCTTCTACATTATTTTTTCATGATTGCGGAACTATTAAGTAAGAGATTGGGTAAAGAGATATTTTCAATATATTCAAAATAGTATATCTGAATATATTATATATATTTTTGAATATTAATATAGTATATTTGAAACCATATTTTGAATATTCATTATATTTGAAGTATGCAATATTTTGAAATATATTTTGACTATTCTGTATATTTGAAATATACAATGCTTAGCAACTTCACAGTACACTACAGGTTTATTCATAAGAGAAACTTCACATGTTTCAAATGAGTCTTCCTTCTTTAGTATGGTTTCCTCCTCCTTCAGACAAAATCTGTTTTAATTTACCTCTTTGTTCATGGTGCACTTCGTAGGAACAATTTGTGAAATGCAACATATGAAATGTATAATTTCTGTTAAAAGTCTGCAACAGAGATTCTGGGTTACCCTGTATTACATAGGTTTCCAGCTGTCAATGCCAAGTGTTTGGGGTTGGTTTTTTTTATGTTGTTTAGCTTCAGACATAGAGTATAATTTATCCCAGACTTCAGTTTCCTTAAATGGGTGAAGCAGATTTGCGCATATATCTGAATGCACTTAGAACTTCTTGTGCTTGTCTGAAGTACCTATCAGTAGGATATTTGTCTGAGTCTGGATTTTAGGATTAAGGAAGTTATCTCACAGCTCATGGAAAAGGACGTACCCACCATCATCAGAGAATCTGTATGGTCTTCTGAAAATAGTCTTCAATTTTCCCTTACAAAAGGTGTGGTTTTTAAAAGCTTATTTAAAAGGGTATATTAGTAAAAAATTCTTTCTGGGAATTAATTTGCTAATTTAATAATAGACATTTTAATTTAATAATTAATTATCTGTTAAAAAAAACCCACCACAACCGTATTTGCTAAGAACTATTCAGTACTACTTTGACAATTTTACATGCAGAAATGGCAAATGCTTCCCACATCTCACAGGTCATCTGCTTATTTTCTGAACTGAATATGGCACACATATGTAACCTATCAGTGCCCAGAAAAATGAGTTTATTGAGGCCTGTTTGTCAGGCAAAAATGAAATGCAGATATATTTGTTTATACAACATATCTAACAAAATTCAAAGAGAAACCTTCATTAGCTGCAGAGGGCGAGAATCCACCCCTACTGATACGCACAGTGAACTACCAAGAATTGGTGTAAGGAGGAGGTCCAACCCCAGGCACCGACTAGCAGAGAAGTAGCTCCTGAAGTGTTCAAAAGGTGCTTATACAAATGTGTTCAGTGGAGAGAGGCTCTAGGGGCTCCTGGAAGCCCAGTGTTAGTAACTAAGGCAGCCTTCTGACGGGAGTGTGAACCTCTCCTTTGGTTTAGAGGAGCGAAGGGAAGAAACAGGCTTTTTCCTTCACAGGCAGATTTGAAAACGTAAATCAAAACAAAAATGCAAAGCCGTTGTGAGGCTGAAAAGAAGCAGCAACTTTTTCTTCAGTGGCCTGATTCAGTGAAACAAATGGGTGCCTTACCTCTCTGTGACTGCAGTAGGAGCATGTCTGAAAGTGAAACGCATGTTGAAGTGTTACGCTGAATCAGGACACACAAGTCAGTGGCAGCAGATGAGGAGTACACATATGCCATCATTTTCACTGTAAAATGCTGATGTTAGGGCTTCATCTAAAAGGGAAAATCCCTTGGGCCCTATCGATGGACCAGAGTTTCAGTTTGACTGGTGGCCTGTAGGATGCAGTGGGTTAGGCAGCTAGCTCAAAAGTAATCTGGTGTAAATAGTTTTCTCTGAGATTGGTACTGAACTGCTGCAGGTTGTACATTTTAATTCCTCTGGACATAGCATTCCCCTCTAAACTCCTCCTCTGATCTTTCCCTCCTGGGAAGTCTGTCTGCCAGCATCACCAGAGCTGGAGTCAGAGCCAAGCTACTGACATGAGTGTGAGTCCTCCCCTGCAGGCTCTCCTCCCTTCCAGCAGCATCTGCTACCTGGTGATTGTTTTTATGGGGGAATGACTTATTTTAATTTAGATTCTATTTTGAAGGTAGAAGTTAGTTTTTATTTAAGGAGTGTCACATCTTCTGCCAACTGAGACAGGAATCTTTGAGGGAGTCTGTCTCTGTAATTTTGGCAGCACATCATGGAGTACATTGCTTATAATTAAAGATCACTCAAAATAAATCCCAAACATCCCAAGCTCTGTGGAAGTTCCAGTTTGGAGCTGTGGTTTATGCCTTTGCCTCCATCCAGCGTGACTGGGAATGCTTCATGGAAAGGAGTCTCAGAGCAGACCTAGGTCTTCAGGCTCTGCGAACAAACTCCCACTGAGAATTTTGTCAGCTCTCAAGATCAAAATATCAGACCCAAAGTGCAATCTTGAATAAGGAAAATATCTGGGGGCCCCTGAAACCTGGGATTTGTCATCACTGGATTCAGAAAGAGATGTGTCAGAACCCCAAGCTCTGTGTGGCAGACCTCGGAAAAATGCATACCACAGACACATACAGAAGTTAAATAGAAGCATATGGAAATTCCCCTTTGTTGTGTACTGAAACAAGAACGCATCCCGTCTTCACAGCTGGAATCTGCAGGAAGTCTTAAGAGCACTGACCCTCTACTTCTGCACTGTCACAGAGTAGAATTCCTTCATCTCATAAATTCTGGACCTTTCAGCAACCAGTTTGCATCCAAGATTACCCAGCCAGCCTACTTCTGCCTGAGAATATCCAGCTGCTCAGTCTCCAGTACACCCAGGAGTTCTGGCCAGCTGAAGGCAGGCTGTCTAGGAGTCTATGGAGTATCTCACTGTCAGGGGATTTGGGGGGATATGCCACTGAGGATAGGCCCTGTTCTAGCACAGGGCTTCCTCAGCTCATGCTCGAGATTTGATGCACTTCGGCTGGAATCCTGTGGACGGTTGGGTCCTTTTGTGACCCATATCTTAGTTTTTAGTGTTAATTTCATGAAAACACAAAAGGAAGAACACCGCTTTGTAGATACTTCGATGGCAGAATGACACTCTGAGGGGTGGGAATATCTGTATCTAAGAGAAGAAATATCTCTCCGTGATCAGAAGGAAGAAATACATTAGTCTGGAAGACATGCTGGTAGCAGTGTAGGCAGTCATGAAGCCATTGTTGCATGGTTTTTTGTTGTTCTTGTTTGCTAATGTGTGGAGAAGAAAACCACAATGTCAAAGACTGGTTCTGCTTTTAGTTTGTACCATAATCTCCAACTAATACAACTGTAGCTCTTAATTTGAGAGGAAGAGGTCCTGTATGATTAGATTCATTTCATGAGTGAGACCTAAGCAAAATTCTCAATAGCTGCTAAGATTCTTGGCAGTTAGTATTCTTCAGGCTTATGTTTGGTGTTTTAAAGCTCAAAAGCAATAATTTTTCTGCTCTTGCTTCCCTGGAATGCAGCTCATGAAATTCAATTTTGAAAACGCAGACAAATGACGTAGTGAAGTGCCGTAGATTTGGGGTCAGGCAACAGCATCTTATGTCTGTAGCAGCCAGTAGGTTTATCTCTGCTTCATATGTGTCTGTACTGGCATGAGGAACCTCAGTTACCTAAGGACATCAGTGCTCAGTTTTAATGAGTGATACTTTTCATTTTTCTCACAGCAGGGAATATAGAACCTAGAAAAATGTGCGCACTTCAGGGTTACGTGAAGCAAGTGGCCAGTGTGCTGTGTGATAAATCAATAGCTGAGTGTGTTTATCTGTCTTAATCATTCAAAGGAAGTGAGACAAAATTGATGTCATTTTCTAACATTCTTCCATGTCAACCACCAAAATAGAGAAGTAGCTACATAGTGCGTTTATGTTATTTTCACTCTTCTTATATTTAGGAGGTAGGGTGAGAAAGAACAAAAAGAGTTAATTGGCGCTCTTTGCCTTCTTAGATGAACTTTTTCTCAGCTTATCATCCTGGAGTTTCCAATGTAATATGTTCCATTTTAGAAACAAAGCTGAACCCATGCCAAACAAAAAAGTAGTAGCAATTGTTTGGCAGCCTTATTCCTCAGCTCTGTTGCAACCTAAATTAAATAACAGCAGGCAAATCATGTGTATCTCTCATTCTGCACTAGCTATAGTAGGAAATGCGACAGACCCAATTAATCTGTGCCAATAATGAGTCACACCATACTATTTATAGGAATGTTATGGAGTGCGTTTGTTAGAATATTAAATTGCCTTTCCCTTGGATTCCTGCGCTCTGTTGTGTGGCTGGCTAAAAGTAGGCTGAAGGCAGGCATGTCCCAAAGCCAGAAGCTGAGCATCATGTTGGTTTCTGTTACTTTGTTTTCAATTCAACATTGTGTAGTAGAAGGTTGGTGTTTTGAATGGTAGGCCTTTTCACTTGATAATTAGTGATCAAATCAGTTGTCATTCTCTTCCTAATGATTGGGTTGTCGATGTGAACTCCATTGAAGTGGAGATCTACATGACTAGCAGAAAGGTTTTGGTGTGTTATGTGCATAACACAGACTGAGAATCCTGTGCAGTCTCCTGACAGGACCATTTCTCAAACTATGGGCTATGACCCCCTTTATGACTAAAAGGAAGTCACAAGTGTTCAGACTTCATCTGTTAATATTGTTAATGATAGAAGATAAAACCTAGAAAGAAATTTCTTTATTACACAAATCTGTACAATCAAAACATGTCCTTTTTCCTCCTTGAATATTTCATCTTGAGATTCTATTCCCCTGATCAGCCCTGTGGAGGATGCACAAAGACAAATGACAGGTCATGTATCTAAAAAGTCTGGGAAACACTAAAACTATCCTGCAATTGCTCAGCTTAACACTTTCAATTTCTCCCTTCCTGTGTTGCCCTAGGTGATTCCTCTGTGGCTCTTCTGTGAGTTTATCTCCTCTTCTACCCCCTACAGCTAACTGATCTGTCCTCACTCTGTCTCAAAGTTTCCTCATGTCCCTTCTCCTCCCTTTCTTTGAGACATTTCACCTGAAAGGAATATCAGATCACAGGACTCAAAACCTGCTTAGTCTGCCTTGAATTTTCATTGCAACCCATTTTGTGTGCATTATAGATAGCACTTACAGAAAAAGTGCAGAGCAGTAACCTGACATTAATTTGATCAAGATGTTTAGCTTTCTTTTAAATTATGCTGTATATTACTTCAATAATTGGGCTTACACAGTTACCTAATCTTAGTGTGAGGCTCAGTCTTGTTGTTATAAAGGCCTCCATCACCCTTGAAAACACCATTGGTGTTTTGGTTCTGATCTCTGAGTGCATTGAAGTCACCAGGAGTTTTTTTCCACAGATTTCAGTAGCCTTTGGTTTGGGACCTTTGTCACTGAGAGCCATGCAGCAACTAGGAGTGTCATCTTCTGTAGCTTCTTTTTTTTCTCTAGCTTAAAAAAATGCCTGTAAATACACAGTCCTGCCTTGGACTAAAACAAGAAAGGTGGCCAGGCTAACCCAAGGATTGCCTCACAAAAGCTGTGTGCCAAACTACTGAGGTATCAAAAGTATTCAGGCAGCTTTCCCTGCCTGTTCGTTTTCCTTTTCCTATGGTTTCTGTGCGTTCCCTCCTGCTGGCCAGGAGCAGCAGTGCTGAAATGCTTCTCGTGGGATCTTTTTCGCTCTGCCAGGGGTTGTAGTTATATATCAGCTCACAGGAAAGACCTTTTCTGGAGCGATTTCCATTTCAGGAGAAAAGCCTACATGATTCTGGGTACACACTGTTGCTGAGTTACCAGTCAGACATTTTCTCTGTAGCTCCAGAGAGAAGTGGGTGGGTGCTCACCGTCTGTTCCGACAGAGGTTTTGATGTGCACCAGCAAATCCAAGTCAGAGAACAGAATTCTGCTGTGTTTTGTCTCAAAAAATTCAAGAGGGACATGTAAGTCACTGACATTTTTGGGGGGAAAGTAATCTAAATAAAATCAGATGTGCTTCCAACAAAGTAATTTTACAAGCCCCTATTATTACCTATTAGAACAGTATTACAACTGTCTGGAAATCAGTCACGATTGCATGCCCTGCACTATAAACCATGACCCAAGATGTAAAGTTCTCTACAACTGAGAAATGCACCCTGAAAATGCAGATCATTTTCCTCTAGACACTGCCATAGCAGTGTACTGGTTCCCTCTGATGCCAGTCCAGCCCAGATGACAGCAGGAAAGTGTCTCATCCTCCCACTATACACTGTTGTAAAGAGCCTGGCTGTGTCTTGTTACTTATCTAACTCTTGCTTTAAAGTGGTCATTCATTTTAGGTTGTTATTAACTGGTTTTAATTTTATTTTCCATACCCAAACAGTCATGGTGTTTAGAATTATGTAAATAACATCCTAAGTCAGCATGGATAAAATATTCTTTTCCACTTTGCTAATGGACTGATTTTAAGGAATGGATTTAAGGATTAATGACTGATTTTAAGGATTTTTCATTTGCTTGTGAACTAATGCATTTAGATTTCCAATATTTAGTCATCATCTCTGAATGTTTTGACAATAAATATTTGCTATATTGTAATACAATAATATAACAGGTTATCTTTGTTCATCTATTGGTTGTAAAAAGTCAATTTACAAGAGATGTTTTAATCTAACAATAGAGCAGTTCACTATGCAAGATTATAAATTGCTTTTAATCTTGCCTCAAAGTGATTTACTAATGGAAGAAATTTATCTGCCTGTTTTAGAGTCTTACTAGCAAGCTGGATTTTTGCATATACAACTTATAATATACTGAAAAGCAAGCACTCCATATAACCAGTGCTCATCTAAATTCTTCTAAATATGTATCTGTTGCATGCATAAAAAATGGATGGAAAAGAGAGCAGAAAATATCAGCCTGCAAGCTGGTTCCAACAGAGACCCTGAGCATTTTGTTTACATATTTTTTCAAAAAATCTTCCTTCTTAAATTCATATTTCAGCAAGCCAGAAACTGATTTTATTCTTTGAAGCTTTACTTCACACTTAACATACAATGAAAATTGGGTTTTGTGCTAACAAAACATGCGTCCCCTCTCCTAAAGCTTATCTTGCATCTCCCTGATGACAACCAAAAGTGATGCATAATTAACATCCAAATCACTTGTTCGATATTCAGGGGCCAAGAGGTCTAGACGGTCCTCCAGGAGAACCAGGAACACAAGGCATTAAGGTGAGTGTTTGCATTGCTCAGTACTAAACATTGAGATATGCCATAACAGATAAGAAAAGAAAACAAGCAAACAAACAAAAGAACAACCTAATATGTCAGAAGCCATAAAGTTCCACTTAATCCAGGAGGAGATTTGCAAATTTCTGCCTTCTTCAGGTACTTCCTTATTATGGTATAAGCCCATCTAATCCTGAATATGCACTTTCTGCGGAGTTACCCAGCATTTAAACTGACAGCAACTGTATACAGCTTATCTCGCAAATGCACATAGAATTCACACATTGTTGGTTATTTATCAGGGAGAAAGAGGCGATCCAGGAAAGAAAGGAGTTCCTGGGCTCATTGTAAGTATTGGAGCCAATCTTTGTAGTAAGCCTTAACACAGTTCTGCTAATTTCTGAGCTGTGTTTGGGAATTATCTGAAGCCAACATTATCTTTCAATATTTCTCTTTGACCAGGGTAAAGCTGGAAACCCAGGAGAAAGAGGAGATCAGGGTGCACCTGTGAGTATGAAGTTCTCTAGTACTTCTACAAAAAAAAGAAAATCCACAAAATTTCATACTGTGTTTCACACTCGGATATGAGGGAATTTGTCTACTTTAGAGCAGCTGGAAAACTGTGACAGAATGGTTTGCATTTATTCATACAAAGAATCAGGGGCAGAAGGGAGAGTAAGTGTGAATATGATCTAGTCTGCTATAAAACTAGTGTTTTCATGGATGATTGTCCACAGAATAAAATGTGATAGCAAATTGCAACAGAAGAAATGGCCATTGTAGTTAGTAGGGACGTCCTAGAAGTTGCTTTGTTGTTTGGGTTTTTTTTAGTTTTACTGTAGTTTTAAGGGAGAAAGTCATTGTGACATAGAAAAACAATTCTTGGATGAATCTTAGAGTAGATGTGTACTATCAGTGTTGGGATAAATGTAGAAAATTGTGCAAAATATATATCGCATGTACAGGAGAAAATTCCTCCTTTTAGGGCTTTTTTTAATGGAAAGCTAATGTTCTATTTGAGACTTTCATTTACAAAGAAGGTTACTGGTCAGTCGAAATTGTATTGGATTTACAATAAGGAAGGAAGCAGAAACAAAGCAGTAATGATGGCGATTTTGTGCTGAAATTGAGACTTAAACTGTTGGTTGTCACTGTACTTCTCTTACCTCTTCTGCTCAGATTTAGGAGCTTGTTGCCTCTCACCTTTGACATGATGGGTTATTTCCTCTTCATTCACTAGGATGTTTAAGTGTATTTATATATACAGAAATGAATGAAGCAAAGCCTTATTCGGTTGAAATGATGGGAATTAGTAAATTTATTGCAAAGTAGAAGATACTGCTCTATTACTGCTACAGCCACAGTCTCTAGAAGAGAGTACGAGACAGATATGCTATGAGGCAGGTTGAGCAGAATGAAAAGTTGGCTGTGAACCCTACTGATCAACTCAAATACAGTTTGTAGGGCAGGACACTCATAACATTGTGTTTAGGCCCAGTTTGCGCACACAAGCAGCACATGAGTCTAAGGAGAATGAGGAGGAACTGGTAAATGCTGGGTCAGCTAAGATCCATCCCTACGTAAAAGAAACTGAGGAAGTATTTATTCAGGGCTGCCTCACCTGCCACAGGAGCTAGTGACGCGGCAATGCATATCAACCAGGAGAAAAGGCTGCACATATTTCTCGGGTGTTTCTCAGCAAGTTATTGAGTGAGCAGAAATAAGAGAAGAAGTGGCTTTTCACGGAATATGAAACAGCTTGTTTCCAATGATTTTTTTTGTATTTTATTTTAATCTTCCAGGGTTTGCTTGGGCCTCCCGGAACCACAGGAGACAGGGGACCAATGGGAGAGCCAGTAAGTTGATCCTTATGCCTGCTTAAAATTTTTTCCACAAATTATACTGAATTCCCTGGTAACTCAAGCTTAATTTTACCAAGATTCGATGTTGCCAGCTGTGGTTAGGTAGGAATTGTGGGGTAATCGTTCCAAAACTGCAGGGCTAGACTCTGCCTCCCTTGCTTAGCATGACTTGTTCATAAGGAGACCTGTTAATCATGTTGGCAAGCGCTGTAGTAAGGGGTGCGCAACATGGGAGATCATGACAGAATTTGGACCACAATATTATGTGACTTTATGCTGCATTGAGGTAGACATCTACATTATGGACTATGTAAAGGTACATGCCAGTACAGATACTAGTGGTATTTTTTTCAGGCAAATTTTAGGATAGTTATTCAGGAAGTCAGGCACTACATCTATTTAGCAAGTTAAATTTTCAACAGAGACTAATATAGTAAATCTCAGACATTCCTCTGATGGATGGATTCTTGTTCTTATTGTTATTATTTCAAAGCCATGCTCACTTTTATGTGGCTAATATTGTAACAGAAGATCATGCAGAGCCTGCAGTAAATATATGCCAAGTGCTGCAAGGTGTAGCCATGACAGGAATAGTAGTGCATCACCATCTCTGGGGGTAAATCAGATTATATAAATACAGTGAAAGAGTGTGTGCTGTCCTAGGGGCACTTGGGAGAAGGCTGCTGGTTTATAGTGCAAAAACCTAATAGAGTTATCAAAAAATTGTGTGTGTTCATTGCTTCTGAAAAGTTATTTTGCACATCAAATGACATATAGTTAATTTAAATCTTGAAAGTGAACTGTTGATATAAAGTATCTTATTTCTACTAATTATTATTATTTCTAATATTTTTAAATATTATTTCTACTAATCCATAGGCTGACATGCTTACAGAAAGCCATTGCACGTTTTTGGGGGCTAGAAAAACACCAACATTTATTTTGGTGAATTTTCATTTGGATATAATTGCGTACTTAACTTGAGCTGCCAACTTGTAGGAGTGGCAAAATGTTTCAACAGAAAATGTATTTTCTAACGGTTATTATTTGGTTCCTGTCACTTTGTCTCTTTCATTTATTATATCTAATCTTCATGTTGTGACATTTGAGAGCCTTACAATGCAAGGCTTATACATAAAATTCCTGCCTTTTTCTGGACAAGTCTCAATTTTCATATATATGGAGTGACTATCAGCCTTATCTCATCTAAGTCGTCTACTCTTGAGCAACCTACATTTCTGTTGTGCTCATCATCATAGAATTTACACGTGCAGTGTCAGAAGTAAGAAAAGCTTATCCTCTGTAGAGGGTACCTTTTCTTTCAAGTGCTGAAAGAGTAAAATGTCTTTGGAAAATGGTCTGTAGAGCTAGCAAGATGTGATGAAAATGACACAAGATGTTACAAAATACAACGCATGGCTCTTTTTAACTGCCCATCCAAGCAGCTTGTTTTCATCTTCTGTCAGCTGGTCACTACATGAAAGCCAGCTGCTGAAGCAGTTTCTCTCGCCCTGTCACTAGTTCTGCACAGAGCAGAAAAACTCTAATTATTCATGGAGAAGCAGATAAACGTAAGCTATTAGAACTATTTGTTGTAATGGGCTTCATCTAAATTACACTGTAACTTTACCTACTTGTCAAACATTTCAGTAAAATCCTTCTTTGCAAATTACCTGTATTTATTGGTTAAAAGGAGTCCCTATATTGCTATAAATTTTTGGCTTCTGAAATTCCCTGAAAATCTCAGGGGAAAGTTACATTACCAATCCAGCAGACTTAGCTCCATGTAATATTATGAAGAAATACTTAACTCATGAATCAACCTTACGCTTTGTGACACTTGCCTTATGGAATGCCATGGAGTTGCTGCAAATGAAAATCGATGGACTTAGTTTAGGACCAAGTGAATTCTCAACAGGAAATTAACGGCAATTTCAGTTGTTCACACTTAAATGAAGCTATAGGGTAAAATATATGCATCTGCTGGAATCCTCTCAGTAATAAGCAGTTTACATTGTTGTTACAAGGAAAGAATATATTTGCATTATCACCACCAAGTGATCAGAAGGAGCGAAACCACATGCATAGTCTGTAAGAGGAAGCGAAACAAAACCCAGTAAATATTTGCTTAAAAGGCTTCTATCATAAATATGGGTAGCAGCATCTTTGTTTTGAATTTAGAATGTACTTAAACACAGATGAGTTCCAAAGGGGTAAATGGATATGAACTTTCTGAAAGTTCAAAGACTGGATACATCCAGAGGGTTGATTTGTCTTGACATACATTAATAGTGGCTATGGAATCGGCTGTAGGCTGTTACAGGCAACCTCTACCCCCCAGCACACAAATCCAACTCTGTGAGCAGAGCTGGACAATCCAACATGTGCAGAGAATTTGAGCATGCCACTTTAGGAAACAATCCCTACGTGTTACTGCAATAAACTTATTGCTTACAGTAGGGCTTATAAGAAAATGTTCATAGTAAGGTTACTAATATTACCAAAAAGGCTGCAGCCTTTAGTCCGTTACACCTCAGTGACTGTCCTGTCTAAATACTGCTAAATCCGCAGTGAAGCACACAGTAGTTGTTTTCAGTTAATTCCATACCAGACTGTAGGCTTTTCCACAAAGCAAACCAGACAGTCTAACAAACCTTAATTAAACAAAGTCTCAGTTAATGAAAAGGAGAGCTTAGTTTAGATAATAATTTACTTTTGGTCTAAAAGAAGAGACATCTGTGCTGTTATTTGAAATCTGTTATTTCAGTGTGTCAGGATTGGCAATGAGGTCTTCAGTACTGTAGGCCATCGTGGTACTTATATACACTGTTAGATTCAGAAGGAAAGACAATGAAATACACTTCTTTATGCCAATTGGAAGAGTTCTGAAGAGCCAAAGTCAAGACTATACAATGTAATTTAAGATTAATTGAATGATGCATCCAAAATTTTGTTTAATGCCAGGGCCCAAGAGGACAACCAGGAGATGCTGGCCCTATTGGAGAAATGGGTTTTGAGGTGAGTGTTTAATCGTTTATGTAGCAATTACACTCAAGCAACTGAATAAGCCTGGACAACGTGTTTAGAAACTATTTTTTTTTATTACCTGCAACTGACTTCTCCCTAGTGACAGGTGATAGGACAAGAGGTAATGGGTTAAAGTTAAGCCAGGCGAGGTTTAGGTTGGATATTAGGAAAAATTTTTTCACTGAAAGGGTTATTCAACATTGGAATAGGCTGCCCAGGGAGGTGGTGGATTCGCCATCCCTGGAGGTGTTTAAAAAAAGGGTAGACAAGGTATTTGGGGATATGGTTTAGATATGGTTTTGTCAGGTTAGATTAATGGTTGGACTAGATGATCTTAAAGGTCCCTTCCAACCTTAACAATTCTATGATTCTATGACTTAAATATCATGAGCTGCCGAGAGACTCTCTTATTTAAAGATGTTACAAAAAAAAAGTCTAAAATAAGTAGCTGTTTCTGTTGTGAGCGCTGTCTTTGGTCATACATTCATGACATCTGCACCTAGAAGGTGAATGTTTAGTTGAACAAACGATTTTTTTTAATTTTTTTTTTTGGTGGGGAAGCATCTTTCTCCTTGCAATTAGACAGTAGAACAGCATTAATCATATGTCCTTGCAAATTGTAGATGAAGAAAAGCAGCTGCAGGCAGTCGTCTTGCTAACTTTTGCTTTTATTTTTTGCTTTGTTTTTAATATCTCTTTGAAAGAAATATGACAATGTATTAGCCACACTTGCAATGAAGTAGCTGAGGGATGAGCTCACTTAGAACAGAAGGGATTTGGCTTATTCAAAGAAACACTCTTCCTCAGTCACCCAAAATCCAGTCTTCTGACTCACTATTAAAAAAAGGTTTAAATGTAAACTTTACAAGAAGCAATCTGATACCGTTAACTCTTTAAGGGCTGAAGACTCCAAAAAGGGCTTTGTTCTCCAAGGGCTATATCTACTTGGCTCCAAGCCTAAACAGTGATGAAGTTGTCAGTCAGATTTACAAAAGATGGGTGATTGCTCAGCCTGCTAGTAATTTATGATGAAAGGTACAGGCTTAGTGGTACTGCTGAGTCTTCAATACATTCCTGATCCACAGTGCAGTTCCTGAACTCCTCCTATACCCTCCTTTCTTTTCTTCTGTTGGGCTTCTGTAAGAACAAAGAACTATGTTGTCTTAATTTGATTTTTCAGACATGCATCTTTCCCAGTGTCTCATGCTGGTTTTCTGCTTCAATTTTGGTTGTGTTACTTGGTGGTTGCAAAATTATTCTTGGTGACCATGTAGCTCTTGTACCATGCAGGGACCTCCTGGCCCTGAAGGAGAACCTGGCCTGCAGGGAGAACCAGGCACAAAGGTAAATGTTGAAATTACTCTCTCTTGTGCTGCTTAAATTTTCAAATTTCCATAAAAGCAAATCAGAGGGATTGATTTGTTAGCCAAGTAAGTAACGATACAGGAAATGAGCCATTAAGAAATATTGTTATTGTCATGATGACTGCATTTTCTGTAAACACTGTCATTGTTAGGAATGTTGTCCCTCAAAATCCAATGATTTATTTTTCTTGTGATATTCCAGGGAGATATTGGACCTGCTGGGAAGGCTGGAGAACCAGGCGACCAAGGTTTAAGGGTAAGCTATGGATGCAAAATCTTCTTCCAAAAAGGAAAGTATATTACAAATGTGTCAGAAATGCAGACTGAGAAACCTTGATTTATCAGAAGAATTCAATAAGAAGCTATTTTCAGATTCCTTGTTTAAAAAAAACCCCAAAACTGTAATATTGCAGCAAATTAAAAAGAGTATTGATTATAATGTTGAAATATTTCTAAGTGTTTCATGTCACTGAGAGACGTGAACGAGTGGTTTGAGCATGAGGGTAAATCCAAGGGTGTCCAGCCCAGCTGTTAAGATGACAGCACACAATAATGCTTTGTACGGATACCCAGTCTAGGTGAAATAATGGGAACAGAATAGTGTCAGCAGAGCTGGGTATGTCTCTGTACCACCATCTAAAGCAGCTGATTTGCTTTCGGTGCTATGGATGGCTCATTCAGCACTTGATTTTACCAAGCACTTGTACCTCTGGTTATTCTTCCAGTGCATCTGATGCAAACAGTTGCCTACCTTTGAAGGCTGAAAAAACCTTTTAAAGTGCTATAACTAGATTTTATCCAGGACGCTTTTAAAAGAGCGTAAACTATATCCTTTCAGACTTAAGTCTTGCCATTTATCCCTCTTGTTCCATTAACTCCTTGCTGTCATCTTTTCCTCCTGCCCAAAATCTCAGGCGAGGTGCATTCCACAATTCTGCCTGTCCTTGGAGAAGACCAATTCCTGGTACTGGTCCACAGTGGGCACTCTGGACTTAACCATACCACTATGTCTGAAATACTATGTTATTAGTATAGGGCAGCTAGTATTTGCTTTTTTACTATCTGCAACAAAAGCTGCAAGTTGCCAGTGTCTTTACCTGAGAAAGGCAAATATTCTAAAATGCCATGGTGCCGATACTGTTGGTAAATGATGAGTTTTTCATGGCCTTAAACTGAGTCACTAAACGTACCAATATAGTAGTTATCCACATAAACATGAAAGTTTCAGGTCGGAATAGGTATATTTTTGAGGTTACTGTAATTACATGTTGTATACTCTGAAGCCAAACAATCTCAATGCCACTGTCCAAATCTCCGGTGTTATACGGACATAGTATTGCCTCATTTTTCTAATGTTGATCATCTTTTATGTTTTCCTGCGTTTAAGATTCACAGGACTGTGACTCTGTCACTGTAAATCAGTGAAAGATAAAGACAAATAAACTATAACAGCAACATAAATGTTGTCCAAAAGATAATAAGCATGTGTAAAACTAGTCTGAGTTCTTCCAAGGCAATACTTCTGTTGAGAAGTTTAGTCAATAACTTTGTTTTCAACTGTTCCTTTCTATAAGGGTGAACCAGGACCTCCAGGAGAAGATGGTGTTCAAGGAAAAGATGGCCCAAAGGTACATTCAGTTTTTGTAGGAGATGTAAAGGAGTCATATTAGCTTAAGGACACAAATCTCTCTATTTCTCCTATTTCACCAGGTCAGCAGAGCCCAGTTGGGTGCACTTAGTTTTAACACAGGAGGCCCTGTATATTGTAGGCTTTCCTGTGCCTTTTAGGCACATACCTACCCTGCAAGGGCTGCAAAGTTCAGTGGCTTGACAGAGAAATGCAAGCTGGAGAACTGAGGACAGCTTATTTCCATGGTGACTATCATGCTGGAGAGAGTGAGCCCAAGGCTACTCTGTTCCCTGCATTGGATCAATGCTGTGCCAGGGACTGTGGCAGATGCCAGGACAGGGGATGTCACAGAGGACACTGTCAGTAGTTGGCGATGGATGAGACAAAATCTGGCTGTAGGAGTGTATGAATGAAATAGGAAGGGCTTTACCCTAACTTGGTGTGTGATCTGAATTTGACTGGTAAGATTCCCACCAGTTTCAGTGTGGTTTTGTCAAACTTGAAGATTCAGAATTCACTTTTCTCAAGAATAAGTAATTCTGTATCAGCAGCTTGACTAAACTTTTTCTGTTGTTTTTGTTGGGTTTTTTTTTTTTTAGGGAGACCCAGGAGACCAGGGACTCCTTGGAGAAGGTGGTGAAAAAGGAGAGATCGGGTTACCAGGAATTGCTGGACCCCCTGGTGAACCTGGCATAATGGGCATTCCTGTAAGTGTTTTCAGGTTTAAGTGGACTTTTCATTCATCTGCTTTTTGTAATTATTTTCTTTTTAATTTTGCTTGCTTTTTTATTTTATATTTTCTGATTTTCTGTTGCAATTAGAGATGACCATCTTTAAATTAGCTTGCGTCCGTTTTCTATGTGGTTCAGCTTTTCAGGGTTGGTAGAGAGAGGACAATTGTTTTTCCTATTTTAAATCCAGGACCTCTTAGCAGATAGTGGTTCCTCACCACTTGTCATCCAGACATACATCACACAACCTGGAGCCTCTCCTTCAGCTCTCTCCTCTCCAGACAACCTTCTGTCATTAGTCTCTGTCCTCACCTTCATTTGGCGACTGTGAGCAATCTCAAGATATTAGATCATTATTTGAATTTTAAAAACACCCAAGAAATTGTCAAGCTGCCTCTTCTACCATAAATTGTGCTGTAAGATCTTTTGTTGTTTTGTATCACTTTCCCTACTCATGGCTTTGCTTACTCTCCCCGGGCTATCTAGTTTTCAGTTTAAATTAAAAGTCCCTTGGGGCAAAGAGCTGCCATTTTGAGCAGCTTGTAAATGATGAAGCATTAGACCTTAGAGCACCCAAGATTTGACTCCAATTTAAGATTTTGTGCTAATGTTCTTACCACATACGTGCTTAGCTGTCATTCTTTTTAATAAACCTTAACAATAAAAGGAAGGTCTAAAAATAAAAAAAGTGATATCCTGAACATTGAGGTTTCTTTAGTTACAAACTTACTGCAGCACAGTCACCAACAGCACAAGATTTCTTAAAGTGTTGGTGTGGATTATAGCATCTTCTCTGATAAGGAATACAAGACAGGTCAAAAGTGACTCAAAACCAAAATCACATAATAGATACTGGATAATCCAAATTATTCCTGATCAATTGGATGGCCTTTACTAACAGTGGTCTTTCTACACTGCTGCCAAGGTGTTATAAAGATGATGTTATGGATGCTGTCCATCCTGCGCTGGAGCTGAATTCCAGAAATGAGGGTCTGTCGTGCTGGGCAGCACTACTTCTGATGATAATTCTGTGCTGTAGTGTGATGTCATGTCTTTGCTGGAACTTCTTTTCTTACCTTGGCAATCACCTTGTAATGAGGCATATACTATAAAAAGTAAGGAGAGAGAAGAAAGAATTTCCTGATTCCATTTTGTTCTTGAAAGAAATTCATTCTTTAACTAACTTCATTTTGGTGCCTCTGTGAAAGGAATTAAATAAACATATCATGAGAGCGCCAGTTGCTATAGACAACTGAAACAGAGATTGCAGATGGAGAGAAACAACAGCAAGCACAGGCAGGTCAAATAGTAAATGAGCATTGGGATTCATAGTCAACATTGTTAGATCAGTTCATGTATTTGTTCTGGCATCACTCCTAGCAGTTAAAATCCATCTATAAAATCTATTTTGCTGAAGTTTTATGCAACTTCTTAATGTGAACTAATATTTTGGAGCACAGTTTCCAAAGCGAGTGTGTAGCCTCAAGCCAGACATCAGATTCCACTACCAAAAATCATCATGTTCTCATTCACATCTCTGGCTGCCTTCTCTGTAGCTCTTATGTGGTGATGGAGTCTGAGTAAACATTAGTTGGAGGGCCAGCTGTCAACGGCTGTAAGCACTGTCTCCTCTGTCCTCTAAGCATCAGTGTTACAATCTGCTGTCTTTAGTCCTGGGTTCTTCACAGTGAACTACTCTCCTGGTGAAGGAAAAAAAATGCTCTTTCAGTTGTCAGAACACTTAGTGTGCTACAGAAAAAAATTGGTTTCTGATACAATATCACCCTGACTTTTTTTTTCTGTTTTGGGTTGGCAATTCTCAAGCTCAAAAGTTTCATACATTGAAATTATCATAAAACAGCTCAGCCCTGGCATATCTAGATTGTACGTATTTATACTTGTATATAGTAAACAACATCAGCAGTGATGCTGTGCTTCAGTGAGACAGGCGGGTCTGGCAATTCGATGTTTGGGAGGATGTGGTTAGCGGGGGATTTTTCGCATTTCTTTTCCACACATTCCAAAGGTGGCTGCAGAGCTGCCTCCCTCCCCACTCATCCTCCCTGGCGTCTGGGAGTGTTCACATCACGGTTTTGGTTTGACCTTCTTCTAGGGATGCGGACAGATCATATCCTGGTCTAAACATGGAAATCAGTTTCCTATAATCAATTGCCTGAGGGTTTTGTTGGGGGTGAGAGTAATATTACATTTCCCTTAAACAAAAGCTTACAAAGCCACAAATAAGCTTCACAAATCAGTTTCAATTATCTTTACCCTGGCTTATCACCACAATGACTCAAAAACACCTAGATGTATCTCTCTTTATCTAAAACTGAAGCTAAGTTACCTCCTCTAACTCACAGAACTTTTGGGTAAATTGAAACCAGTGAGCAGTGGACGCATCCAGCCCTTTGGGAGGGTCACTTTTTGAAGTGACCTAGAGGGCAGCAGGGCTGTAGCTCCGTAGCACCCTTCATCTGCAGGCAGCACGCCCAATTACACAGTCACCGGGAGGCGGGCAGTGATAGGCATCAGCACCTACTGAGTTAGGTCTCTGCTCTACAGCAAATTGTGTCAGAGCCCTGCTCTTTACACTTGGCAGCCCCAAGGTTTTCTTAGTTTTCCTCTTGTTGTGTATTGTATTCATCTAAATCCAGTGGTTGTCTCAAACCAATTTTATTCCTAAAGTGGTATTTTCTGCGTGAACAAGATTTGTTGGGTTTTCCCCCCTCTATTTTCAGTGCATTTGCGCTATTTTGATAAGTGATCCTTGATGCTTGCCCACTTGTTTCTGCTGTAACTTGAAACAGTCCTACTAACTTGCTCACAGCCAAAGTTAATGAGATTTTTCCTCCCACTTCTCTGCATTACAAAAGCCTGCTTAGTTATCCAGTTTGGAGCACAGTTTGAACATGTTTCCAGGCCTTTCTATATCATTTATTTTTCTCTCTCTAATAAACATACAGGGCCCCGAAGGAACACCGGGAAGTCCAGGTCAGAGGGGCCGTTTAGGAAAGAAGGTAGTATTTTTCATCTTCCCCAGTTCCCTTCCTTTTATCTGAAACTCGAATTTGCTTTACAAAATAATTCCATTGAATCAAGTCTATCTCTGTTTTATGTCATGCTTCAAGCCGATTTTTTTTCTTGCTAGCCATAGCAATTAGAATTGTCATCATTCTGTAACCTTTAACATTCAGGACCTTAGGAAATTTAAGTTTGTATCAGGATGTGATTTTGCAACTCAGGTCAGTTTCTGCTGCTATCAAAAATGTTAGGTTTTGGCTAAAACAAAACAAAATAAAATAATAGAAAGGCTTTAGCAGAGGATCTTTTTCACTGCTGAGTTCTGGGTTCAGACATTTTAAGAACTACAGTAAATTACACATGTAAACGTAGTACTCCTATTAAATAATGCTGTTACACACTTTGGTTAGGCATAAACTGCATTTTGAAACTTAGTATCAATCTGTTACTGTTTTTAATACAATAACAACAACAGGGGGAAAAGGGGCAGCTTGGCCCTCCTGGAGAAATTGGACCTTCTGGTGACTCTGGCCAACCTGGAGAAACTGGTCCCAAAGGTGCAAGAGGAACTCGAGGTCCCTTGGTTCGTAGCAAACATGCTTATTTAAGAGCTCATGTGTTTCTGGTTTAGCAGAATCATGTCTCTCCATGGGAAGAGGCAAGTGACAGCCGTAGCACATACGAATATTTTTTGAGGTGGAGATGCAGACAGTACCCATCCCAGCCTATGTGTCCTGATGTGTGCCCTGGTCTTTCAGCATCAGAATGAGACCTGTGCACCTCTCCAGACAGAAACCCGGGTCATGGACCTGGAATGAGTCATCTTATGCTCGGGTCAGGTTCCTGATCTGACGGTCAGAGGAGCAGGATGGCAGGGCGTGCCATGGAATACCTTGCCATATAACCTTGCTGCTGTGGCTGTTTCTTAAACCTTTCCAGTTCCAAGAACAGAAATGACGGGGTTTGCTATAACATAAAATAAGCCTTAACCATGGCTGAAACAAAGCATTTCAGATGAGCACTGCTGCTCCTATTGAATAAGAACCTGATCCAAAGTTAACTGAATTAAGTGTATTTCCATTAACTTTGAGCTCCTTTCATCGCAAGCTTCCCACGCTTGCTCCACACTGTGACAGATGCAGAGACACAATGCAGCCTCTGCACTAGTGAGGCAACGTGCCCATCTCACTGCTCCAGGGCCCAATTCTGTGGCCACTGAATGCAGCACTGTGTCCCTGAACACATGAAGTACAGAAGTAAAGTAACTATCTAATGGCCAATGTTTTCAAGAGAAGGACTCAGCTTTCTAAGGTGAGGACCACCCTCAGATTCTCCTGGCATACTTAGCATTTATAAACAGCGTTCCTCCGCACCTCTGAAAGCTCAGATCCTTTTGATCTTAGTTATGAGCAGGCATTATAAGGTTAGGGCTGAAAATGTTGACCATTTTTTCCACAGAACAGGGAAAAGCCCAGTATTCTTTACCAAATGAAGTTGGACCTAACAAGGAAGTTGTCTGTGGTTCTTAAATCTCAATATCTGGAGATTTTTCCAAGTGATAACTTTATAAAGTAGTCATTGTTATAACATTTTACAAGAGAGCTCATTTTTCTGTCACTGATTATTGCATTTAACAGGGACACCTAGGAGGAATGGGACCTGAAGGAGAGTCAGGAATTCCAGGTTATGGGGTGAGTTTTTTACTAAATTCATGTACGCACACACCCCTAAGTAAGTCTGAGGTACTCTAAAATAATTTCATATATCATGGGGATCTGTATCTAGAATACACAAATATCTTTAGGAGTGTCAGATACTCACATATGTGTTTATGTGACACGTGATTGCCTACTCAGAAATGAGCCTTGAGCAACAACGACTGGTTTTTTGAGTTCACTAGCAGTTGGTTTTTACCACAGATTTGAAACACTTGTTTGTCCAATGTATCTCACCCCTTGTGAGTAAAGTTCCTATAAAACTACTACAACTATTCATTATAAAGAGAGTTCAGCAAACACCATCACCTCTGCTTACTGTCTGGCCAAGCAGTTTCCCTTTCAGTAACAGAAACTGATTGAATGAGGTTAGTTAAAGGACGTAAAGATATTGTGACTTTCACAGAAAAATAATTATGATCATCATCATAGATGGATTGAGTCCTGCTCTTACAAACCAGATGCCATGTCTTTTTTCCAAACAGAAACTTCCCTCAGTGGCCCTAACCCTGAGCCGAGAACCAGCCCAGCTCCCCTCACCTGCATCGAGCCCTGCCAGAGCCTTTGGTTTCCCACTGTGCACAGAGCTTTTCCTCCACACAATACATTTTCTGCCTGAGCCCGTTAATTTTGTATCACATCACTATTTAGCAGTAGTAGCAAGCAGCTAAAAGAAAGTTTGGAATTAATTATTTCTTTAATGTCTTTGTTTTGGAACTAATTTTTGTTTTGTTTGCTTCTTTAGGGTCACCAGGGTCCTCCAGGGCCCCCAGGATCCCCAGGACCCAAAGGAGAAAAGGTATGAAGATGGTTTATACTGTCTTACAGTTTGAGTAATTATAAAGGGAGGAAATGTTACTGCATGCTTACTATTTTCCACAGCATGCAGCAAAAGCCACCGTTTACAATATTTATTAGTATTGTGAGAGCATATGAAAAGAAATGCAAAACTGGGGAAATGGATTGTTCAGAGGCAGAGTTCCGCATTATACAGTTGAAATGTTTCAGGTTTTAAAACACAAGGTACCCATTGTAAGAAACACATTCTATTGTGTCAGATAGCACCACTGCCCTTAGTGAGCACTGCTGACAGAAATAATCAGTGCGGAACCAGCTAAGTATTTACTTAACTTTAAGCCTCTAAGTACACCCACGGATTTTGCTGAAAGTCCCAATTAAGATGGACAAAGGTTTGTGCTTAATATAAAATGTTAGGGGCAGGATGTTGCCTCAGTGCTGCTATTTTAGTGTCAAATTCACTATTGTTCTTCTAAGCCCTAAATCCTGCAAACAGATTTGTCTGCTGACTGAAGTCTGTGTGGCCCCAAGCAGGTACAGCGGTTCCCTTCATGAAGATTATTTTGGAGTTGCACCTGACAGAGAAATACATTCTTATATTAGGGCCAGTTTTGCAATGAATACTGCTAATAGGCAATTAGTGGTTGATGTTATAAACAGGTTCTGATATATTTTTCAGAAAAAATAACTGAAAACTAAGTTGTGGTGAGCTAGGTGTCTAGCTTGCGTGGTAACTTTTGAAAAATCACTTTGATGCACTTAGGAAATGCTTAATCATATTTAAAATGTGAGCCTCTCTGCATTAAATATTGGTAAATATCATCTGGAAGAGGTAACTTTGGCTATTAGTTTGAATGGCAGTTGTTTCATATTTAAAATTTAATAGAGTTCAATAGAATGTTGGCATCTTCTGTGCACTTGTTTGTCTATATTAAGTATATTTCTCACAACAGTGGAAGAATTTTTCTTTTTTCCTCTTGTAAATATCCTGTTTGTCCTTTTTTTTCATTAAATAAAGAAATTATTACATGGACGTTGTTCAAATACTTTTTTTTTTTATAGCTGCCTGTCATGGTTTAACCCCAGACAGCAACTAGAACCACGCAGCTGCTCGCTCACCCTCCCGCTTTCCCCTCCAAGAAGGGTGGGGAGAAGAGGGGGAAAAAAAAAAGAGGGGAAAGGGAGAAAAAAAACCTTGTGGGTTGAGATAAAGACAGTTTAATAGAAGCAAGAACAGAAAAGGAAAAATAACAACAATAATAACAATAATAATGACATGGGTGACTCTCACTGCCTGGTGAATTGGCACAGTCCCCAGCAGTGATCAAGGATTCCCGCCCCCTGGCTGACTCCCACTTATATACTAAGCATGATGTCTATGGTTTGGTATATTTCATTGGCCATTCCATCATTTTGTCTATGCTTCTATGGGAAGCTGAAAAAGGTCCTTGAATAGTGTAAACATCACTTAACAACAACTAAAAACAATAGGTATTAT
Source organism: Himantopus leucocephalus (assembly GCA_003993805.1). Classification (NCBI taxonomy): domain Eukaryota; kingdom Metazoa; phylum Chordata; class Aves; order Charadriiformes; family Recurvirostridae; genus Himantopus; species Himantopus leucocephalus. The sequence goes on from RSEF01000008.1 coordinate 17,100,467, forward strand.
TGACATTCCTTTCACAGCAATTGCCAGAAATAAAATTAACTGTTTCCCAGCTGAAACCAGGACACTGCCTTTGAGAACAGAGCAAATACTTAGCTTTTTTAGTCCTAAATGTCTTTGGGACATTTAGGTGCATGTTAAAATGGAGTTACCATTTCCATTGTATTAAAACCGTAAGCATCATATTCACTTTTAGCATCTATACAGTATGCTCTCTGGGTGTTTATTAGCATTTGAACGTGTGTGCATTGCAGATGAGGTTGAATTTCCAAGTTAATATTTTTTAATATTTATCTTTGTTTAAGGGTTACCCAGGCGAAGACAATACAGCCGTTGGACCACCTGGGCCCATAGGTGAACCAGTAGGTCTTTCTTTCTCAAAAAAATTATATTAGTGCCTCTCAAGACAAGAGACAATGCAGGTTCTTTCTGAAACTTCGTAGCACTGTCTCAGGATTCAGTACCCCCTTGTACAAAAATGTAGAATTGATGGTCTTTTAATTGGTAATCCCTCTCCGAAAAATGCAGTCATATGCTCTTTCCTGCTTAAGAGTATGTGCCCTGTGTTTAATTACACTAATGCCATTAGTCTGTGTTTAGACCAGCACATTTTGGAACAGAATTTTACCCTCTCTGTTTATCCTGAATTATACCTAATTGCTTTACTAACTAGAAATATGTTTTGACTTATTTCATTATCACTACAAAGCTAATTTAGCTGATTTAGAGAGCGCTGCATTTTGTAACCATTTTTTTACTGAATTCATATGTGGGGTGTCTCTCTGCAGCAATTACGAACATGTTAAAAAAAAAAAAAGCGCCATCTCAAAATCTTATTAAAAGTGTTTCATGTTCAGGCTTTGATTTTGCCAGAAGTAATACTTTTACAGCCTAGTCTTCTTTAGATTACCCTTAATATTTATACTTCACCTCCTCAAAAGGCAGGACTGTAAGATTGATGTAACCGAAGACAGAGTCTGGACTAGGAGAATAATTATGGTAATGCATGAGAGAAGAGACTCCAGCTAACTCTGTTGTAGCCGAACAGGCTCTGTAATGCTGACTGCTCAAACATTGCAAGCAGGGCCTTTCCGCCATGTGGATTCCCTCTAGGAAAAGGACCATGAGGCTGCTGAAACCTTGGAGAGTATACAAGTGGTTGCATAATAGTATCTATTGGTGAATATGCACTAGAAGTGGCTAACCTATTCATTTGTGAACTGTAAGGATACATTGCAGTTAGTGATGCCTGGCCAATTTTTCATTATGTGCCTTTATTTAAAACAGTTGGGGAAAAAGGCAGTCCCTTATTATTTCATCTAATGATTGGCTGGATGTCTTTTGGAAAGTCTTGGCCATTCTTACTTTCAATGGACACGACTCTCTATGCCATCATTTTTCCTTTGACTGAGATTTGGTCCATTTGCTGCAATGAGAGTTAAAATTCTGGGGAAAAATTCCATTTCTTGTGGGTCTGGAATAAGAGCCTTTCCCTGAAGTAGAGCTAGTGAGGTGTCTGAATACAGCAGTAAGAGCCACATGACTCTCAAAAATCATGCTATTCCCTCTGCTTCTGTGCAGTTCTCATATGTGTGAGGCATGCTGAGGCATTGAAATTGCCTTTTTATTAGGATGAACTTCAAAATTAAAGCAGATTCTGAGTACAGCAAATAATTTCAGAAAAGAACCCAATTTATCGTGTGTAGTCTTACAGAAACCATAAGAAGAGTTTTCTTCACATGTCTTGAAAACAGTCTCTTCATTTGTTCATGGAGATTTTTAATTCAGATATCATATATATGGGTATAAATCCAGGGAAGTTCTACTGAGCTCTATACTCTTGTTTCATTTATGCCCATGTAAGATCTATCTTTTAGCTTCTAGTCTTCAGGCAGAAAATATTTTAGACAGTGGCTACTGTCTAAGTGCAATGCATTTTGTTTAGAAAAAAAAATCATGTTTATTCCTTTAGATAAGCTAACTTTAATATTAGTAATCCTCAGTTCAGTCTCATTGGTTAGTCTGTTTTGAGAGAAATCCCAGCTTTGTTTTTGTACTTTACTGCAGTATTAGTTCAGTTCAGGTGTTATATTTTGCGCTTTGGTTTTCTCTTTAGGGTCCTAGTGGTGAACGTGGAGATAGAGGAGAACCTGGTGATGAGGGTTACAAGGTAATAACTCTTGCTTTTTATTCTTTTTATTGGAACGTGGTACGCAATGCATACATGTAGAGTAATGTAGCAGAAGTATCATCACTCACAAGTGTGCAGGGATGCACTTGCTGATGCCCCACTGCAGTGATGAGCTCTTAGAACACACTGGTGCTTAGGGACATGTTTTAGTGGTGGGTTTTGGCAGTGTTAGGTCAATGGTTGGACTTGATGATCTTAAAGGTCCCTTCCAACCTAGACAATTCTATGATTCTATGATTGGAGCATCTTTCATGCAAGGAGAAGTTGAGAGCTGGGACTCATGAGCTGGAGAGGAGAAGGCTTGGGTTATCTTAATCTGTATAAATACCTGATGGGAGGGAATGAAGATGAAGGAGCCAGACTCATTTCAGTAGTGTCCAGTGACAGGACAGAGGCAAAGGGCACAAACTGAAACATGTGAAATTCCTTTTGAACACAAGAAAACACTTTCTTACTGTGAGGATGACTGAGCACCAGAACAGGTTGCCCAGGGAGATTGTAGAGCCTCCATCCTTGGAAATACTCAGAACCTGACTGGACATTGTCCTGGACAACCATTTCTACCTGGCCCTGCTTGAGAAGGGGGGATTGCATGAGATGATCTCAAGAGGTCCCTTTCTACCTAAACAATTCTGTGATTCTGTTACACTGAATTAATTAACATTTTACTCTGAAATTTAAGCACTATTTCTTTGTAAATCTAATCCTAATGATTATTCATGAATTGTATTCAGTCTTTCAGCATACACAAATTGGATGATAAGTCATGCTAATCACTGATGCAGTTTGTTGGCTAAAATACAAAAGAGACAGTCCTTGACACGGAATATCCTGTTTAAGTTACACAGATAATATAGAGAGACGTAGTAATAAATCAATGAACTGAATATGATCTATGCTTACAGAAGTGCAGAAATGTTTAAACAATATGTAATTCCCACGTGCAGTTTGAAGTAGAAAATTTAAAGAGGAAAAGCTCCCTAAGGTCTGATCTCAGGAGAGTTGAGTATACTTTATCTAGGTCATGTCAGTGAAGCTGGGGCCACTCAGCATCTCCCAAGATGGACTTTACAAGGAAATCGCTAGCTCACTGAGTGTGACATCCTGAGTTACTTGTATTGCAATATGTTGTATTTTCTGCTTCTCAGGGTCATATAGGTCTTCCAGGGCTTAGAGGACCTATTGGACAACAGGGGCCTCCAGTAAGTGTTTCAGACAAGTGAGATTTCTCTATTGGCTGTTGAAAATGCATTTTAATCTGCATTCAAATGATTCTTTTTATTTATTTAATATATGTTCTTTCCAAAGGGAGAGCCTGGTGAATTGGGAGAGCAAGGACCAAAAGGAGAAAGGGGTTCAGAAGTAAGTAGAAAAAAGTAAAGCAAAACTGCACTTAATTGGAATCTGTATGTTTTTACTGTTCGCTGACTATCCTTGGAAAACCGTTATATAAGGCTGAAACTCCGTGTTTGGGTTTCCTTTTCATACCTGCAGGGACAATAAAAATATAGAATGGAAAATTGCATAATGATCTGGGATAGTAAATACATGTTATTTGATAGGTAAGTGGTTTTACTTTGGAGTGATATAAAGCACTATGAGAGGCTCTTTTGGAAACATTTAAGTGATATTCAATTATACCCTTAAATGGAGTTCCTTGTGGCAAACCAGCTCTGGAAGACACCCAGGATTTTACTGCTCTGATCTGTAAATGAAGCCTCCTGGTACTGCACTGCACTGAATTTTCAGAGACTTGGAAATAAGGAATTTGCTACAGAATAGTAGAGGAATAATGACAGAGCAAGTCATGAAAAAGATCAAAGACTAAACCTTTTCCTGTAGAAATAATAGTTCACCTTGGTGGTGTGTTGAAAATTGCCAAAAGTATTTTATATTCTCCCATGGGGTGAATTTCATTGGCTTCTGAGAGTTCAGAAGATTTAGACTAAAGGATTTCTTACAATACCAATTGCATTGCAACTTAAATGAGATATTTGGTCTGAGAAGCTCCATAGTTCAGCTGTGTTAGTTTCAAAATTTTCTAGGTAAATACAAGAATCTGTAGCAGATTAAGGATGGGGAACAACAGAGAGGAAATATGATGTGAAGACATTGTCAGCACATACTCTAGCCATGCACACAGATATATTGCCTTTGACAAACTACTCACAGCGCAGAGATAAAATTAGTCATTCCTTTGTCTTTCCCTTGGAGAATGTTTTCTTTGTGTTGCAAATGCCCATCAGATTAAAACTGCCATTTGCAAATACGGAACCAATATCCAGCCTGGAGCAACCCATAATAGCCTAAAATTTTACATAAAAATGTTAATTGTGAAAACATTCATACAGTCTTAACTCCAGTGGGAATGAGTGGTGCTGCTATAGCAAGCCTTACAAAGTCAATCCCATAAGCTGTGATGCTGAATCATCTGGGTTTACTTTATATGCATTCAGAAATTTTAATGAGAACAATATAAAGTTCTTTGAATATACATGTTCTAGTTCTGATTGGTGGACTTTTTTTATGCCTTTCTTAACAAAAAGGCATTAAATTAAGGAATAGAACAAAATTTTGCTGATTTTATCATACTTACATTAATTATAAAACATTTATACTTACAGTGACCTTAGCTTTTTCAGTTTATTGCATGTTATGTGATATTGCAGCATAGTAGTTCAGCATCACTTTTGCTTTAATAACAGTGTTTAAAATAATTAATCCAGAAAATCTTGGAAGCTTTCTCTTCTACTTGACCTATGCTAGCAAGTGTTATTCTTGTCCCTGCGGTCCAAGTGGTTGTATCTTTTAGAGGTAGGATAAAATCCATGCCATAGATCTTTATATTCTGTGAAGAATATCCTACAAAAAAAAAATGCTCTGAGATGCTTTTGACCCATTCTGAGCTTTTCTTCCTTGGTGCTTGGCCTCCTGTGTCACTAAACCACTTAGGAGAATGTTATCTGCTGTCAGTATCACTCAGTTTTCTAGGGCTACAGATTCCTGGATCAGTCAAGACCAAGAAAAGTTTGGTTTTAAGTAATTTTATCTTTTGTGTACATCTTAGATAAAAAGAATGTTCCCATATGTGACACTATTGTTTTTGAGTATTCTCTTCCATATACACTCTGCATCTACATTCCCTTCTTTTCAGGACTTCCCTTTTTAAAAGGTACAGGAAGCGCTGTAAAAGCATACTTTCTTACAGAGGTGTGGCTGATAGAAGAGAAATTGCCAGATTCATAATGAAAAAATTTTTGTGCCTGCTGTTGTTGAAAAAGTTCTGAAAACTACACTTTACCAATTCAGGAAAGGGGAAAATATATCCAATTCTACCAAAGATGTATTCACTTCTAGTGAAAAACTTTCTGCTGTCTCCTGAAATGGAAATAATCTGGTCCAAAAGCCAGGCAATGTGAACATGCGTACTAGAGGGGAACAATTCTCAGCTCTTCTTAGGGGGCTGAGTTTAAGACATTTGTCAGTTCACAAGTATTTGTAACTTTTAGGGACCCACAGGGAAGAAAGGAGCAACGGGTCAGGCAGGCAAACCTGGAATTCCTGTAAGTAACAAAATTCTACGGTCTATCTTCAAGTTATAAAACAAAGAAAATAATAACTAACAAAACCAAAATTGAGTCAGGCCAGTGGTATCAGAAAGTCTTATGTTCACTCTAAAGAACCTTCTTACTATCCAGGAAGTGTAAAGGAACCCCTGTGAAAATAAGAATAATTTTTGAAACTATGTTAAATTACACTGAATTATACTCAGTTACTCAGCACATTGAACTGCAGTGCAGCTAATACAACAACAAGGTCCTTCCCACTTGTAAAGTTACTTAATTAGAACATTTTTGCATGTGGCTCGTAGTCCATGTGCAAGTTACCACACTATATTGCACAGAGCTGTACTACTGTCCACCCCTGGATCCCATCAGTTCTTTGAACAGCTGCAGCCTACAGAAGCCTGGATCCATATGTCCATGATGGATACGGCTGGCAGATCCCTTGAGGTTTACTTCTTTCTCTTGCTTGCCCTGAGCTGAAATTTTTAATGCTCTTTCCTGAGTTACTGTAGAGACACTAACTTGCATCCCTTTCTCCCTGAGGGAGAAGAAAGAGCAGGAAGCAGTAGGTGTTCTGTAAACACAACCAAGAACGAAATGCATCAAGGCTATTTTCGTACCCTAATAAATAATACCACACAAGCACATGTTGTAAATAACTTCTACTACCTTACGTCAAAACATTGTCAGTAACCAGAGAAATGCAGCTGCTTCACAGAGCTTGTACCTGCTGGGCAGGGTGCAAGAACAGCCTTTTGAAGGCAAGCAAACTGCGTGTCTTTTGTAAATACTTGTCTCTTCCCTCTGGAGGACGGCAGAGAGTGTATCATTCGGCAGACAAAGGAAAAGAGGGAAAGGCGAAACATACAGTGAGGAGGAGAAGAGAGTAAAACGAACTTGAGGAAGTCTCAAAGCACATCCTAAGTGCAAGATACTTCAGCAAGCAGAAGTTAGAAATAAGATTAAGATGGCACGCTTCTTATATTCTGTATGGCTGTTGCTAACTATACTTTTTCAAATCAGATGTGTTGTAGTTAGCATATTTTAAATTTCTAAGAAATGCATTAGTACAGAGATAATTGCAGAACTCCAAGCCCCTGATTGTAAAGAAAAAAAATTGCTGTTCCTTTGGTGGATGTGACGTGAGGCTTTTCCATGCAAGTATAGCAACAGTTAGCACAAACTTGTCTAATTAGAAGTTTGTATGTATATTTGATATGTACAAATTTGAACAGCATAATTTTGCAAATGTACGATACAGAGTGTCTAGTAAAATGAAGGCTGAAAAGACATATGGTTGGGTTTTTTACAGGGATAAATAGGTTACTTTATTAGGTTCCCTTGCCTTCAGTTTAAGAATGAACACTCTCTGCCATCTTCCAGGCCTGGCACGCGGGGGGGTCAGCCCCATGGTTTCAGCTGAAGTTGCTCAGAGCCCACAACACAGCAAGTCTAAGGTTAAGCCAATAGCATTTTAAACCAAACATCCTAACTCAGAGCCCCCTCTGTGAGTATTCGTCTGTGTCACTGGGTCTGTTATTGTGTAGGGTTTAGGAAATACTGTGATTGAAATGTAGTTCTGTGATGGTGAAGATGAAGAGAGCTGACAGTGCTATATTTGATTTGAATTTGTTTCAAGGGAAAACCAGGGCCAGCAGGGCAGAAAGGAGCAGTCGGGTACCCTGGACCAGAAGGCATTCCTGGCAACCCTGGCAAGCCTGGGCTGTCAGGGAAGCCTGGACCTAAGGTAAGCTGCTTTCCACATTGCCCCTCTTTGTGTCATTTTGCACTACACATTTTCAAAGGTTAGGGTATTTAAACAGAAGGAACCATTCTCAGTTCCTTGAGCATCTTGAAAATTAGACCAGTTCTTTGTTTTTTCTCTTTTGCTTCTGATACTCTGGCCAGGATGTAAGGTTAGCGTAACGGAAGTATGCTGTGAGAAGAACTGTTCAATTAGCAAACCCTAGCTAAGCATACAGCTAAATGAAAATGCTTTCTTAATGAGAGAGGCTTCACAGTTTTGTTCCTGAAAATAAGCCATGGACCCCAACTAAGGCTGTGTCCTCTCAGGCCCTGAGATAATCCTACATTTTCCTTATTGCCTTTGAATTTGTAACCTATGTATCTCTAAGAAATTCTGAAGCTTTGCCCAAAACCAGTGAAAAAGAATATTGGGTATCTGAGGTCACGGTGAACATTCTTGGAAACACGTTTTTTGTCTGTCCATGGGCCAAGAATGGTGACCTGCTGCTTCTTGGAGCACTGTCACAGCTCTTCGCTTATTCACTCCAGAGAGGAGGTAGCAAATTCCTTTAGTTGTTGTCATTGTTGAAAGTCGGATCGCTTTGATTTCAGGTATGGTATTTCTCAGTAGTTCTAGTTAGATGGGCCAGTAATTGTTATAAAAAGATGCCAAGTTAGATTTGATGTTAGGAATGAAATTTGCCTATCTGGTTGAACAAAGAGAAAATTAAGCAAGTTACCCATAGGGGGCAGATGTACGCTATTCAAGCCTTCTCCATTGTCAGATAATGTCCTCCTCTTTCAAGTACTTAAAATTCTTTGGAGTTGGATTTAGGAGTATCACCCCAAAGAATTCTTACATTTTTGCCTTTCCACTCAAAATGTCATCTTTCATATTAAAAAAGATTCCATTACTCCATATTAACAATATATAGCAGCATTACAATTTGTAATAAAAAGAGGCTTTTAACTGATTTTTGCCACAATGAATAAAAAACCCAGAACTTTTGCTATGTAAGTTTATCAGTCCATCAGGCTATAAGCCTCAATACCATATTCAAAAGCTCTGAAAATCACATTTAATATAAAAATTCTGTTTCCTATAACCCTTTTATTTCTATGAATGCTTAACGGAATGTCATATGAAATAAGAAAGAATATATATACATATATGTATGTATATTTGTCTACTGAATGACATCACAGAAACATTAATTTGGATGGCAGCAAATTTCCATTTTGCATTTTTTAACATGTCAAAATTGGCTTAACTCCATGTACTCAGTAACATGTTTTTTCATTAAAAATAGTTGCTTTTGTTTATTGTCTGGTGTTCTCCTGCATTTTCATAACAAATGTTCAGATCTTTCTTGATGTGGTAATGTTATGCTATATGAATCCCTACAGAGTGTACACAATCATAGTAATATTATTAGTATGTCTGATATTTATAAATAAGCATCTTGAATTTTGAATGTTTGTGTAGGAAGGCAATCTCACTTTGTTTCTTGATATGGAGTTCCTTCTTCTTGAAAAAATGAATACTGTGAATCTCAACTGTATTTTCAGCCCATCTCTAATGAATGAATACAGCATCTTATTTTCATCAGAAGCAGCTCCTTGTTGTAAGCTCAGAATCCTCAGACATCACACAGCACTCATCCGAGAACCATCTCCAGGAGTCATCTTCTATAATTAATGGAGATCAGTGCTGTCTTCCTGCATATTTCAAAACTGAGTTAGAAAAGAATTAAATAGGAATCAGCACTAAAGGCTATTAATCTGAACATGCAAATTTTCAGCTTTAGGAAAAAATTTAGGTTTCATATAAACTATTCTGTATGTTCCCTGTGGGAGGTAAAAGCACTCGCTGGTTTGCCCATGAGTGCTTCCATATATACTTAAATGTACAATTACTGCGGACAGAAGATTGTTTACTATCCAACTGGGCAACTATCCCTATTTAGGAGAGTGATAATAGGGAAGATGCCTTGCATAAGCCCAAAGAGGCAATTAATTCTCTTGAATGTTCTTAGAAGTCTTTCAAGGTCTAGGTCGGTGATCCCACACAAATGACATGATATATTTAGGGTAGGACACAACAAGGTTTAAGATGAACACTGAACTGAACAACTGCAATGGGCGATGGCATGGTTAGCATTTCCTTTGCTGACAGTCAGTGACTTGTTAAACTATAATAACTTGACTCCTCAGAAACCTCAGTCCACCTCACAGTTGAAGCATATGTAGGCTTGTTGCTAAATATGATGGGGGGTTGTTTTTGGAATATTAGCAGAAATCCAGATGATACTGCTGATCATTGTCTTTCCATATATTTTGATGTACTATCAATATGTGTCCATATATACAGAAAGTATTAAATGGCTCTGATTTTATGTTATATGCCTGTTTTAGCATACAATGAAAAAACACGTTTGGCTGTTCTGCTTGTAATCAATTACTTTCAATTTGTTAAGGGTAATAAAGGAAACTCGGGCTTACCAGGTCTGGCAGGTTATCCTGGAGCTCGAGGTCCCAAGGGATTGCCAGGCATGCCAGGGCACACGGGAGCACCCGGACTAAAGGTACGCACATGGGATCTTGTTGTTTAAGTACAGTATTACTGATACCGCTTGGTCTTCATACTGCATTCAGTGATGAGTAATTGACATCAAAACTTATCTGAAGGATAAGACTGCAACTTGTGTTGAACTTGTTTCTGTAAACTGTAATTTGAAAACAGAGTTCCCATCCATCTGGATGCTATTCCCAACTCCAGAAGCTGTTCAAAACACTTTGTATTTATTCACCCAAAGCTTTAGGGCCAAATGTTTCCTGACCTTTCTTTTTAAACTTCCATAACTTCTAGAACAGTTTGGATGATTTGAACATCTAAGCAATCTATTAGCAGAGAAGTACTGTAATTTCAAGCCTAAGTCCCAAGTTTGGGGGGCTAACAAGTGTGTCTGGAATGTTCATTTATCATAGGACTTAAATTGTTCTTGTTCAGCCCCATCAGAAAGAAAGAAATCTGAGAGTGCTCCATTTTCCAGGCAGTTCCAGGTACTCAGCATATCCTCATATTAATTAGGCTCATTTCAGTGGTAAAAGACGCAAGGAATGGAAACATTACAGATAATTTTCTCCATTTAGAATAGGATTTTTAATCTAAAATCATGATTTGCAGTGCTCTGTAAGATTTTATTGGTAAGCAGTTTTTAAAACCTTAACTTACTTGAAAATTGGGGGAGGGAAACACCATGTCTGTCTTTGTTATCTTTTTGTGAAAATATTTTAGTATGAACTGTGTTCAGTATTTGTAGTGTTTATTGTCAGTGCTCCCAGTCTGGATTTTACTCCTTTGTCTAGACAATGAACCGTAGGAGGTAGTTTCTGCTCAGAAGTTCTTGCATTCTCAAAAAGATGGGGAATAGATGATGTGAGGAAAAACTGTTACCACATAGTGCAAAAGAAGCATTAAGAGTGGACACACTGAGTTGGGCCAAAAGTCTGTCTTTGTTAGAGCAGAAAGGCAACACCTAGGAAAGAGCATATGTGCAAAGCAAGCGTGAAAGGTATATATTCCCAGCCTTAATCGCAGCTCGGCAACCTCCTGAGCTAGACATGGTTTCTATGTATTTGATAGTCCTCAGAGGATTTGTCTTGCATGAACTTGTCTAGTTTCTGTTTGAATCAATGTAAAGTTTTAGTCTAACAGCAAGGAGTTCCACAACTATGCTATGCCTTGCTCAGAGGATTACTTTTTAAATTTAATTCTAACCTGCCTGTTCTGTATTTCATTTTGTGGATTTTGGTGCTTGCACTGGGAGATACCATTCTGGAAATGATCCAGTATTTATGGGGTTTTTATGTTTCGAAGTCAAAGAACAGTCAAGTCAGGTTTGCATTTTAGTGAAAGTATAATTATTGGAAGCATTCCTGATGGAAATAGAATGAATGGAGTAGGTCTGTTTCTTACAGGAAAAGCATATTCCACACTTCTGCCAGGAAACCAATCTTTGCATTTATAACTGTCATACTTGTAATAAAGGATGTATTATCTTCCTATTCACAGGGTGAGAAAGGGCTTCAGGGCCATCCAGGAAAGCGAGGCAAAAGAGGCCTTCCAGGATCACAAGGTGACCAAGGACGAGCAGGAGATGCTGGACTGAAAGGACAGACTGTACGTAATGACTGCTGTTGGTGCAAAACAAGTAGTCCAAGAGTTACCAACATGAAATAATAGCAAGGATGCCTGCTCCTATTACAGGGAGAAGATGGAGATCAAGGTTTAATGGGGTTTCAAGGATTCCCAGGTCCAAAAGTATGTGCTTATTCTTTTCTGTTAGATCTTAAACCATTTACAGAGTGAGGATATTAGGAAAGCTTTAACAATAATTTGTTCAAAATCTGTCTGAACTGTTGGAACATTGTAGGCAGAACTGTGTACGCCATGTCCAAAGACAAACATTCTGGGTCAGCGCGCTTGGTATTTTCACTGTTACTGCCCTTGGAAATTATCTTACTTCCAGTGATTGCAAGAGATTGAAACAAGTGGATAGCTAACGCCCATGTTTGATCAAACTGTTCCTTTGCATTTTCAGGGTCCTGCAGGGGACGTTGGCTTAGTTGGAATTCTGGGCCCGAAAGGTCCAACGGGCCAAGTTGTAAGTGTCTCACTCCATCGAAGAGATTGTCAGGATGGCTTGCAAGTGGCACGTGCTTTTAATTGAGGGAATTGTCTTTTTTCTTATTAACAAGGCCGGAACCCTCTAACCGAACCTTTCTCTCTGAGACTATGCTTGCACTAGAAGCCTGTACTGCAACACTGCTCTGATTGCAACATGGGTACAGATACACAAGCAGAGCTGGGCTTTTAATCTTGAAGGAAAAAAAGCAAGCTCTGCTGACGAAATGTGGCTCTCCTAGTATAATTTTATTTACACAAGTATCCTTGTTGCTGTCATATTTTTGTCTGTCGGGGTTGAACATTCCCTTTTCTTCTCACTTGCAGCAATGCTAATTGTATAACTCTGTCCTACAGCAAAAGAAAAAAAGGCGAAACAGCCTACAGTGAGAGTGTGGCGCTCAGGCTTTATTGAGTGATAGGTAGTCTTATTTTAATAAATATTTCCTTTTTATCTATAAGGTTACTAACCTACATTAGCTCATTCTTCATGACATTTTCTTCATGACATTTTACTTTGCTACTCACCAAAAGTGCATCTTTAGCATTTTGTAATATTGGGGAGTGTGCATCCAGTTTATAGCGTCAAGTGAAAAATAAAAAAGGGCAGAACGTTGCAGCATGGAACGCCTTACTACAAAATGTTTTTCTTTCACTGCTGCCATTGCCATCACAGAACTGAATTAGTTCAGTTAACCAGATGCAGAGCAGCAGCTTTAGGGGCCTGTTCTAATAGCTGCTTTCTTTTTCTAAACATTTCTATACAAGATAAACACTGGAAATGAGCAGTTTCCTCTAAGTGAAATGGAACAGGAAAGTAACATTTCAGAAGCACTTACTGGCAGCCTTACAAGGGTACTTGTGGGCAGTAATACAACTCAAGATATAGTTGATTGTAACTCAATAAATATGTGGTCTTTGGTAATCAGAGTACTTAAGTTTCCACTGTTTTTAGTGCATCAACTTTCACATAAAAGTGTGTGTGTGTGGGGGTGCTTTCCAAGCATAACTATTACTAATTATTAAAATAATTACCTTGCTGATTTTGTAGCAATGTGCACTCAATATTCAGAAAGAGAATATGACCATGGTCTTCTGGATATTTGCCAGGGCTGTGTGCTGAGCAACTTTAAACCTGGACATGTTATGAGGGTTTTCTTTATTTTAAAACATGGTGGACTAATATATTCCTTTCTTGTTTACAGGGATATATTGGCCCTGTTGGGCAAGAAGGCATAACAGGCCCCAGTGGCAGGCCTGTAAGTTTCTCTTCTCTTTTGCATAATTTGGTTATTTCACCTACCCTTATTTTTAATAATCTGGTTTGCAACTAGCAGCCTTCTCATTTTTCTGTTTGCAAATAGCAACTAGCAGGATCATCTTCATGTTATACCATGCTGTTAAGCTAATGTATGTGACTCCAGCATCTATAATACAAATGGGAAAAAAAAAAGACAAAAAACAATGACAAAAAAGGCCATTGTAATGGCTTTCTGTCTAAGTACAGTACATAGAGGGCATGCCTACAGGGGCAGTGGGCAAGTCAAGGTGTAAAACACCACCTAGTAACTGCCACTTGGTTATTCGTTCTCAGCCTTAGGTCTGAGACATGTCTAGAAGGGTATCCACACTCAATTTCGATGTAGTTTATTTTTTATTTGCTGATTGGGCTGAACTGTCCAGAGTGCCCCTCTAGACATGCTGGGAGTGCCCACAGGCGCNGCTGGGAGTGCCCACAAGCGCTTGTTGGGGGTGTTCCAGGTGCTGGTGAGGGCCCTGTTACAACTTAGACATCTTCTTGGCCTTTCTGACAACCTTCAATGCACCCCAGGTTCCCTGCAGTGGGGGAGCTCTGCCCTCATCCCTGTTTCCATCCCTTGTCGCATTCCCTGTGCCAGGGACAGAGCAGTGTTCTGCGAGGGCACCCTCTGGCTCATGTCTTCAGACTACCCAGCCACGTAAGGTAGTTTTAGAAGCTCTTTGTACCACCCACATTCCTCTGTCTGATCAACAAGACTTGGAGTGAATGAGAATGTCTAAAAACTGAAATAATAATAGTAAAAATAGCAGGAATATACAATAAAATAAAAGGATTATACAATAAAAGTCATAAATACAAGTATTTACAAGTGAAAAAGAAAAGAGAAGGGAAGTGTTCCTTCTAAAATTAGACTATTCTTTCCACCTGTTGGGAAAAAGACAGTACTTTTAAGTCTTGCTGCACTCTTTTCAGTCCCACTCAGGAAGAAAACTTTATAGTTGCATATACTTGTATGAAGGCTTTTAATAGACTTCATATTGAATGTACTATTTTGCCATTACCATTAAGAAAGCATTAAAGTTGAAGAGTACTTCTATGTATTATGAAATGCTGCCATCAAGATGTAAAAATCTTCCAGAGAAGAAGTGTAAGATTGTTACCATCTTTGGAAACACAGTTTAAGTGCAAAACTAGCCAAAAATGCCATGAAGACAGAAAAACAGTGCCTAATCTGACTGTGAGAGGAGAACTAATGGGGTAATAAAAACAGATATGTAACCAATGGATTTCTTCAGTGATGGAAGGTACCAAGTTCTGTTCTCTGTTCCTAAGATGGAGAAGCACTGATGTGCTACAGTGGATCAAATTGTAGAGAATAGAGCTGATTGACAGGGAGAACGCTGACAGTTAAAAGTACTGAGAAGAACCATATTTGCAATCTGAAGAAAACAACAGCTTCCCACATATAGGAATTACAAGATGTTTTCAAATAACTTAGTTTTCTAACAGTACAGGAAAAGTAAAGCCCCACAGTTGTAAATACTTCCACAGATGAGACTGGACTTTTCATGTGAGCAGTATAACTCTCATGGGTATTAATTTGCTTGTTTCAGTCCGAGGCAACGAGAAAGCATATTGGACTAACAGCTTCTCTTTTTTACAGGGACCAAGAGGTGAAAAGGGCACAAGGGGTGAAATGGTAAGATGAAACAACTTCTGTGCTTTCCTTTTTTTGGCTGTGTAAAAACTATTCCTGTGTTACTCTGAATGTGCTTTTGCATGCTCTGAATGCCAGACAGTGGTGTTGTGCTCCTGCAGAGTGCTGGCCAAGAAAGCTGGTAGCATGAGTCAAAAGTCTGACCTTGATTTATGTAGATATGCCCAGTTGGTGCATGCTGCCGGGCAGTACGGCCCCTGGTCATACAGCAGTCACATACTCCAAATCTGTCACAGTTCAGATCTAAAAGAAAAATCCTTTTTCACATTTGCTGTCAACGCTCCATTGCCTCACAGCACAGCATGTATACACGTGTTCATACATCTATATGATCTTGTCTAGAGAGGGAGAGGTTCAGGAGAAGCCTAGAGCTGAGGCTGGGTGTCCATGCCATGTATGCCAGCTGTAGTAGCGGTAGGCAGCATTGATAGGTTATGAAGTTGCCGTCTGTCACTTTTCAGTAAGAATATTACATTAGCTTTTGTACATTAACAAATGTTTGATTTGATTAAAAAAATTTGTTAGACCTAGTAAAGTCTCCAATTAATAATGGCTATGTGAAAAGGCATTAAATTATCATATTTACAGCAAATATCAATACAATGATAGTTGATACCTATCACATTATTTTGTATGGCAGGTTTATAATTAGTTCCTTTTCCAGTAACTGGCCAGGGTGATCTTGTTCCTGTTGCACTTAAGCTGCCATTCACCCCACCTCACTTAAAATCATTTAGTTTCTCCTGTCTTACTGTATTTTGCTTTTAGCAGCCACCTGTGTCCAACTCCAACCTAAATGCCTTATAAAAGTTTTGAAGAATAAAAGAAATATTCAAAGTTGCTTAAAGAATTAAGGCTTGAAACTAAGCTTGCTCTATGTGTCTTGAGGAACTTTCCTCTCTTATTCTTATGCTCTTGAGGCAATTGCTGTCTCAGAATAACAGGAAAACTAGTTTCTTAATTCGTGCTGCTATTAAGCATCGTAACTGTCATTTTCTACTGTTTGTTGGTGAGAATTACTGTGACAGCATGGAGCTAAAAATGCTGACACTTAAAAAATAATAATAAAACCCATCCAAAATGGTGAACAAGAAACACCCGTTTCCATTATTGGTGCTGGTGTTTAAGAAGATATTTTCTAAATAAGTTCTTGAGTTCATCAAGATGAATTAATCTCCTAAGAATGTCTTCAGAAGAAGAATGTTTAATTTTAAATCATACACAGTGGCATTAATTTATATCATGTAGCCAAGATTTATTTCCAACTATTTTCAAATACAAAGGAGAGAAAATTATTTTCATCCAACTGGGAATTCCGAGCTTGAATTTATACCTTTAAAATTGATGTTGGCATTCTTTCTAGAATCACAAAGATTTTAACCCTTTTGTGGCAGTCTAAATTTCAGTTACAGTTTTTAGTCTGTCGGGGATGCAGTCTTCATTACTAGAAAGAAACATCCTTTTATTCCCTGAAAAACATGGAATGTAAAATCGTGTCTCCTTGTTGAGGTCAGTGGTGAACCAAATTTCAGGTCCTGTCGGCTATTTCTGGAGAAAAATTGATAGTCAGAAACAGAGTTTGTTGAAAAATTTTAATGAAAGTTATTTTTTAATTTAAAATATTCATATCACTGTAACTGAAACATTTAGAAAAACATGGAATGCATTTTGGAATACAGTTACAGAATTCTGACATTTCTGAAAGTGTGTTTTCATTTTGTTTTTTTTTTTTTATTTCATGCGATGTCACATAATGGATTAAAATAGAGTCATCGAATAATCCAGGTTGTAAGGGATCTTAAGGTATTTCTAGACCAACCTCCTGTTTAAAAGTCACCTCTGAGATGAGACCACATTGCTTAGGGCTTTAGTCAGCCGGGTCTTGAAAACTTCCAGGGATGGAGATTGGGTAATGTCTACGGGCAATATGTTCCAGTGTGTGACTATCCTCAAGGTGAAAAAAGATACAATATGATATGATAAGGCATAAACTGTAATTTTTCTGTTATCATCTTTTATCTTAGATTTACAATCATTAATGGCAGTTATTACACTGTATTGTGTATCAGACTGTTATATTGCAGGATACTATTAGGCTTTACACATTATGAGATACGGTGACATAAGATTGAAATGACCAAAGTGGTCAGGGAAAGCTTAACATTAATCAGTTTTGTTAAAAATACTTTCTTGGAAAAATTCAAAAGTCATGGAAAATATGGAAGTCCTTGGGATTGCTCATGTTTTCGAAGTTAAGCCTATGTAACATTGCATGTAAAATCAGGGCCTTACAGTATTAGAAGAAGATTGGGGTTTTTGCCTTTGAACTTCTGTACGAGCAATCAAATTGGGTGATTAAAGAATTAAAGAGCACACTAAAACTAACTGTTCTATTATCTGCTTTTGTTATTATGAACTGTAATTACAGTTTTCTCACTTAAATTCTAATGTGATCAAAGGGTAAATTAACTAGATTTGTTAAGGTAATCCTGTGCATTCCAGTAAAACATTTAGCAATTAACTTAATCCATGAAAAGTGTAATTTAACCTTATTTTGCTACTCTGCAACAGAAAGAACATTTATAACACCTCTACATGATTTTCAACAGACTCTGTGCAGTTTTGTTATATTTTAAAGGCTTTTAAAGGTAATTGATATAGCCATCTGAAGTTTAATGCAGTTAAGAAATGTAATATCCCCAAAAGTATTTCGCTATACACATAGCATTCAATATTTACCTTTTTTTCACATAGGTTTTATTGGCAAGGAGACAGTGAATCAAGACAAATCACATTCCTCTTTTGCAAAATACCTTAAATTCATTGGAACAGTGCAGGTTTTGATTTTTAAAATATTCAATTCTATCTCAGAAACCACTATAAATTTGAACTGGTTTTGTCCCAAGACTTTTTGAGTCTTAAAATCGTGACACATGCCAAGAACACAGAATACTAACTGAAGCATTCAGTCATCTGCAAAATCCACTGGAATGTCTAAATCTCAGCACCCAGAACAAGGACATCTATTCATCAGAGAGCAGTGGTTACTTAGGGACAAACTGTTGAAGACTTTGTGCTTTGCCTTGACTTGGTGTTTGCATAATCAAGTCCTGAACCAAGATAAACAAATATATCCCTACACTGTCAAGTTTATTTCTCAAGTTTGTTTTTCACACTTTCTCTTTCATTTTATACCAACCATACTTCACCAAGCACGATCAGACAGTCCAGTAATACATCCACATGGGACTGAAGGTATCCTGCAGCAGTCTGACAGCACCCGAGTTAAATGTGGAGGTCAGCGTTCTCCATTGGCATACAATAGTGTAGCTCTGTGAAACCCAGTTGATTTGCAGCAGCTGAGGGACTACCCCAAAACAGTGAATGTTACCTCTGCAAACTCATCTCTCATCAGTTTTGTAATAACGAATAACAATAATAATATCTTATACCTATTTAATAGTAATAGGATTTCAAAGCAAATTTCAAGCTGGGCAATAATCAAACTCAGAAGAGTAAAGGGAAGCTAGGTACTTGCCACAGAATCCACAGGGATTTCTATACCACTGTATATGCTAAAACTACTTATTATTTCAATTTTCCAACATTAGTCATCAATGTCTTTATAAACTGTCAGTAAATATTTACCTAAAAGATGGCTTAGAGTCCCTTCTATAGGTGTAAGTGGATGAAACATAAATAAATAGGGTCAGGATGTATCCGTTGAAAAGCTGGCAATATTTGCAGTCCCTGGAGCTTATGCCATCAAGGGGATCTTAGTTAAGTATCAGAAGACCGTCTCTCTAAACACTCAGAAATGGCTTCAGTTTTGATTCTACCCTATTTCTCAAAGATAATGTGTAAAACGTGGATCTTGGGCTCAAAGCCTTTTGCAGTCCCACAATACAGCCTTGTTGGTATCGATCTGGTGCTGCGAATTACATGATGGCCCCCACTTTTCACACCCTTCATAATCCAGCAGCTAAGCCCCTCTGGCATGGCCAGGGCAGGTGATGTGCAGGCACACTGAACTTGTGCAGCTGCGGAGATCATTGTAACCCCTGAGAAATGCATTCCCCAGTAGCTACCACGTGTTCTGCCATACGAATATGTCTAGAGATAGTAAGAAATGCAGCTGGTATTCTCCTAAGAATTGATAAATTTGGAGCCTCAGTGACTCCTATCTGCTTTGTGATCCTTTTTTTAAATATACATGAATCAATGTTAGATTGAATCTGGCCTTTCTTTAACCATTTCCAGCTGCCCTTGCTGATGGCAGCTTGAAGCACAGCCCAAGTTCAGCAGTTGAATCATGACACTCACACAGCTCTTGCTGTGAAATCTCACAGCAGGAATACTTCATATTACTGTATTAAGTGGTTTACAACTTAATACCTCTTTGACTAGATCAGTTTCGCAATATTTGTCAACATGACAATGTCAGATAAGATTATTTCTCTTTTGGCAGAGGGCTTTTGCTAGAACATCTCATTGTGCTCAAATAACTGGTACAAGCAGCACTCGCTAAAGAGTGCTTTGCTTAAATTAACTCAGTTATGTTAAAAGGTTTTACTAATACATAATGCAGGTCTGGCCCGTGCCTTTCATTCCTTCTTCTCTTTTGTTGGTATTAAGGCACTGCTACCTATTCTTTTCCTTGCCGTTCTTCTTGCTATTGTTTATGTTACAGCAGCTCCTAGAGGCTTTGAGTATATAGAGATTGAAGAAGAGCATCTAACAGTGACACAAGTATCACTGTACAATAATAAACATTCATAACCATTCTATCTTAATGTGAATAGTTGCTCAAAGCAAGAATAATTCAGATGGGGTTATTGTCTTTGCGAGGGTCTATGTCTAACCCTACGGCAAGCCTAAAACTTAGATTTAAGACTACGTGCATTATAGGCAGTATAAACTAGGGGAAAACAGCTGCTGCTCCTCCTCCTCTCCTCACCACTGCATCATCCCCACACTAAAATGATGCCACTTAAGATGAGGCAACAAGGGCATAACTTGGTGAATACGCAGGAAGCCTGCAATATCACTCTTAAACAAGGAACATGACATGTTCTGGCCAAAAATTGAGACTGCTAATAAATGGAGCTAATAAATGCCTAGCAGATATTCATGGAGTAAAGCGGATCAGTCAGTTTTTTACAACTACCCATAATATTACTTAAAATGCTTTTATGATCACTCAGCATTTATAGTACTTGTATTGGCAACATGCATATAATGCTGACACATTGTATAGCATGTTATATATTAATACTTTATATGACTGCTAATGTTCCCTTAATATCAGAAGTATATCACAAGTAACCAGACAACCCAGCACTTCTAACAGGACTATTCACGCATTAACAGGGTATGGTACTTTAAGAATAGTAACTAATAATCTACGGCTTTACCAAAACCGGTATTACATCTTCTTCATTGTATGCTTTGTGGCATTTTGTGATTTAAAAATATATAAATATAATAGCAGAGATGCTCATCTATAACTTGGTGCATTTTATCTCCATTTCCTCTAGGGGCCTCAGGGACCTCAGGGCCAGCCAGGGCCACCTGTAAGTGCATAAAAAAACATGCCTGTATTTTTCCATTTTGATTGCATTATAGAAACATGTGAAGCACCTAATATCTGGTTTCTCCCATTTTCCAGGGACCACCTGGACCACCAGGACCAAGAGTAAGTTCTGTAACAACCCTAACCTACAGTACAGTTCTGTTTTGAAAGTGAAAACAGCAAGATCCTCTTTAAATGCATTACTTGTTCCATCACTTGCATATGAAATGCAAATGTATTTTTCTGCAACTTCCATCACTACAGTAACACATTTTTGAACTTCCCATTTTACACTGTCAGTTCTGTTCTGCCACACTGTTGAGCCCTCAACAGGCAATGCTGGACATTGCTCATGGACTTTTGACATGGTTTAACTCTGTTGTGCTCTAAAAGGTTTTTCTCCTGTTCTGCATTTGAACACTGACAGATAGCAACAGAAAATGTTGTGCTATTTCTGGCCCAGATGTTCTCCTGATATACACACACACACACAGACTCAGTTTGTTAAGGGATTGTGCCAGTTAGGACACATTCAATATCTGAAGTGTTCTAAAGCTGTAATGATATATGTAATCTGAGAACAAATTGCAAGAACTAGATGCTTATGTGGGTGACTTAATTCTTTGAAAATAAATAAACCTGTTGTCTGGGTCTGGTATATACATAATACAAATAGCAGAGAACGAAGATACGCAGGAAAAGGGCTTCCTCCTTCAGAGGCTAGTTTGTCAGTCTTGGTATTATTGTGATACATGGAACTCACAGTTTTGGACTAAAGAAATTCAATGGACCTTTTAGAGGAATAGTTCATAGCTTTAGAGAATTATATTTGTGTATATATATATTAGAAGACAACTTGTTTCAGTGGCCAGTCTGGCCTAAACCGCGACAGTTCATGCATCATGAAGACTACTTTGATCTGTCAGCTGCTGATGGCTGATTGAGATATTCTTTGTGTGCTTCTTGTAAAGGAATAACACCTTTTGACACTTACCTGGATTGATTTGATTTTCTTAAGTGTATAAATTAAATGGCTGAGAGGAATAAGTTGGGACATTAGTCTACAACAATTATTAGAGTACCTTTTTTCCAGGTTCCAGGAGTATGATCACTGAATTGGGCACAGGGGTTGCTAATACAAATTAAATGTGCTTTTTCTATATGTATGCTTGCATTCTTCGGAAATGGAAGGGAGTATTCTAATTTAAAAGTAAGTGTTTACAATGAATTATTTTCTAAAATAACAAAAGAATGAAGCAATTGTGTATGTTGCTACAGTGCTCAAAGAATTTACCACCTGCATTTTAGAATATTCCTGTTCATCTTTTTATATTCTGAAATACCTTTTTTTCAGAAACAAGTGGACATCAATGCTGCGGTTCAAGCTTTGATTGAGTCAAATGCTGCACTGCAGCTAGAGGTAATACATTTCAATGTATTTACATTGTCATACAGGGTATGCAATTATAATTCTGTTTTTTGAGGACAGAATAGGGCTTCTTTACAAAGACTTAATTTAAATGAATCATGGATAGCAAGTAATTACTGTAGAATATAATTAAATATGCTAGGATTTATAGGACACAATTGAAATTAAATTTAGAAAAACAGCATTATTTCTACCTTTTTGTCATGATTGGCAGTAATGGAAATTTATTGACTATCACACATAGAAGACTGTATCTGTTCAGCCACAGATAATGATAGTGGCATTTAGGCCTTTATCAAAAAAATACTGCCATATATGCACGTGTGGGGTCCCACTGATTGCAAGAAAATTCCTTGCATGGGTGAAGTCAAATACATTTGCATATATTTTATGGGTTAAGTCTAAGAGTAGATCTCACTGTTCAAAATCTGAAGCTGCAGAGGGTACTTTAAAAATGCACTAATTCTTTTCTTTTTTTCTTTTTTTTTTTCCTGTATCCATATTGTTATGTCAACATGTCATGATGGCATATTTGCATGATCTTAACCTGCCTGTAACTTCACTGCTTTGATAATTTTAATAAAATGTACTTATTTGTTTATTGGAATATGTTATTCTTACCCTGTTTTATATGGCTGTTTGCATGCATTATAAATATTTTGCTTCTGTCTGGCTACTCAATGGCCATTTGACTTTTACTGCATATACTGTTGTTGTGATATGTCTTTGTGGTAACACATTTGCTAATGGCCCCTGGCAGAAATACCAGAATACTGAAGTAACTTTACTAGATCACAGTACAGAGATATTCAAAACGCTGCACTACCTTAGCAATTTACTGCACAGCATCAAGAACCCCCTTGGCACACGGGATAACCCAGCACGCATCTGCAGGGATTTACTTAACTGTGAACGTAAAGTAGCAGATGGTAAGTGCCCACTTTCATGAAAGCTTGAACACAACTAGGCTTTGAAATACGTTGCTTCCAAATGTAACTTTCTACATCAAAATTCTAATGTGTAGATCTTTTTATTATATACAGTTGCAGTGTGCCTGACACAGCTATCTTTATTTTATCTTTATTTAAGATAAAATTTCTGTATTTTAAAGATGAAAGTGTGTAGCTATCTAATATTATATAGATATTAGAGAAGACTATATATATAAGTAAAAAAAAGCATCCAGAAAATTTGAAACTGAATCCAATTTTGTGATTAAGTTTCCCAAGTATTTATAGCTAATCTGTAATGAATTTTGTGTGGATCAGATTCTAGATCCCTAATGAGAAAATTGTATACAGTACACAACCACTGTCAGATACACTGACAGTTGTTGGATCCCAGATCCTGAATCAGTATTTGAAATCAAACATAAATATTTAAACCTGTAATGTCAATACTGTGATATAATTTGGCTTCTGAGTGGCTAATAAAATAAGAAATACCTATAAATATCCCTGTTATCAAATATTATCATTAATAAGCTAAGGAGGAAATGGGAAATGAAGTTACAAGGAAATCACTGTTCTATGGCATATATAAGAAGAAATCAATTCTTTAAGTCTCTAGTAAAGATGAGCCTAACCTTTATTAGAACTGTGCTCTCCTAAATAAATCTCGGTCCCTTAGGGCCACAGAGGTCACTGACATACTCCTCCACTTCAGAGGATTACACACACACACATATAAATTGTACAGCACAGGCTCACACATATTTAGCCATAAATTAAGGGAAGCTAAATCCTGATATAATTTTCCTGTGTCCTGTTTCTTTTATTGGACTAAATCCTATGGATTCACAATGGCAAATACTCCTTATTACCACCACTAGGATATGTCATGTAGAAGTGTCTGATGGGAGAAAGGCAGTGGAGAAAGAAAGGATCTTCAAGATGCTGTGAGAGCAAGAGAATCTAGATCAATATTTTATATCTTGAATATATTCTCTGTATAAAGCCAAGCCCAAAGAAAATAGTTAAGTTTTAATATAGAAAGACCAGACTGGACGTACCATTTTTTCTCCCTATTTAGCTGTAGAAAGTGAAAACATTTTTGGAACTGTGATAGTATTCAAAAGTCATTGTATATGTAATCAAAATTGAATGGTTATGATAATTTTCCTCAGTATCTGTTTTTAGTAGAATTATAATAGTGAAAAGACTTTCACGTTCCTTTTCTTTCATTTCATAGTGAAGCTATGGTGATAATATATCTAATACTTGCCAAAAAGTATGAATGTTTTAGCAAACTGTTTAGTAAAAATTATATTTTTGTTTTATTTTCCATCTGGGATTATATACTAATAGGAAAATACTGGATTGACCCAAATATTGGATGTCCTTCTGATGCCATTGAAGTTTTCTGCAATTTCACTGCAGGTGGCCAGACATGTTTAACACCACTATCTGTGACAAAGGTATGCTTTGCTTCCAGAAAGACTGTATCTGTGCTGGAACTCTGAACAAATGAATGCTTATTTACTTAATTCATGAAAAGATGTTAGATTTCAGGGTTTTTTTTAATATGCATCTTTGTGGAAGGGCGTGTTATATATTCTGTTACAGAAGTTATAGATTTTATGGAGAGTTAGTTTAACTTTCATTTTGTTCATTTACTCACCTTCTATGCTGGTAAAATTATTTTGGTTTGCTTTATACTTTTCTATACAAAGCGTAAAAATATGCCTGAAATGTTTCTAAACTACATTAGTAGCTCATCACTCGGGGTATATAAGTGCAGAGATGCTGAGGTCATTGCAATGGGAAGGAAGAAAATGATGACTACTTTTCAACACCTAGCTACTTTTAAATGCCATTAGGCAGAGACTGGTTTCCTTTATGTCATTAGTCCTTGCTCCTCTTTATATGTAGTCTTCAAACCCTTGGGAATAGAAGTGTTGTATTTGTGGAGTTTTGCACATGCACTGTAGTCATTAAGAGCATCAGAAATACCATAAAGTTCCCACACGCATTCCTACATTTGGAAGATCCCTGAATATGATCAGGAAAAATTTCCTGATATATTTTCCAACTATATTTTCTGTCTAAAATCAAAGTATGCGTACGAAGTTTTTGGTTTTTAGTGGGATGTAGGTATTGCCAGAACCTGTGGTCTAAGACAACTAACCAGCAGAATGATGTGGCTGCACTTAAAACATTGCTGCTGATAATATCTTTGTTTGAATTACAAAATCATTTGTTTCAGTTTCCTTATTTAAAAAGTGTTTTCTGCCCAGCTGTGTTTCAACAAGGTTGTAAGCATTAGCAAATGTTTATATTTAAGCTTTGAAAATGTTCTATGGAAGCTTCTGTTTATAGTAATCACTATAATAGAACCTAAAAGCTCTCCTGAAAAACACAAATCGTGTTCCTTGGCACTGATCCCAATGTATAAACATGTATAAGTGCTCCCATGCCTGAACACCACACATGTATGTGCAATGTCACTTTGCGTTGCTGTGGTCATTTGGCATAGTTCAGCTGTAAGTCTAATGATGCATTTCTCTTGGAACATAGCTGGAGTTCGGCGTTGGAAAAGTGCAGATGAACTTCCTTCATTTACTGAGCTCAGAAGCAACCCATAGCATCACTGTTCATTGCCTGAACACACCAATGTGGAGATTAAATAAAGCAGGTGGCCAGAAAACATCTGTTAGCTTCAGAGGATGGAATGGTCAAATATTTAAAGCAAATACGCTACTTGAACCGAAGGTGCTTATGGATGAATGCATGGTAAATACTTATTAAAACCATAATGGAGTTACTGTTTAGACATTATTAACTTTCTGCAAATAAATAACAATCATTTAGATTCACATCCCTTAAAGCTTACTTCTCACATTGTTCTGCATATGTCTTTATATGCCAAACTTCTGATACTGAATTCAACATCTACCCAAGTGTAAAAGCAATTGCAGTAATACAGAGTATCTATACTCGCTGTTCGCATTGCGTGTCGCGTATTTCAAGTCTCTACTGAGACACTGGAGAGAGATCAGAATAGAAATAGCAAGGTCCTTGAGGGAACTTCAGGAACAGTTACTCTCAAAATGAAAATTCAGGCTTCAGTAAGAGTTCTGTTGAGGTTATCTAACACCAAATCTCAGGTTCAAACAGGAAATTGTTTTTTGGACGACTAAATGTCTTTACATTTATTGACTAAGAGTTAATTGGGTTTTTTATTTAATAAAATAAAGATGATTGGAAATGGACTCCATTGCTAACTAAAATATTAAATGATATGTCTAGTTAGGAAAAACTGGAAGAGCTTATAAATTTTTTAGTGCCTGCTAGGTTGCTCTGCTCACCAAGATGTGAGCCGTTTGGTAAATGTCTTGGTAGAACACTATGAAATATAGGAGACAATCACTTTACACTTTCAGTATTTTATATCTCTGCTTTCATTTACAATAATGAAAGACATGAGACTGCTTCCATATCAATACAGGGGTGTCAAGTGAGATTTTTAATCAAGACAGAAAGTGGTTTTATTGAGGCACTTTGAAGCTGTTATGCTTCCAGCCTTTATTAGCACACACTAATGAGATGCCCTAGCCTGTGTCATGCAGCTAAGGTATGGCCATTGAAGCCCCTTCTCCCCACCTCCCAGTCTGATGGGACTGTTTTAGTCCCTGAGAAAAATTAAGGCATATGGTGGTGGCTATTGACAAGTGCCATTTTTCTGTGAAATTTTACGAGGTCTGTCACTCTTTCTGTGGGAAGCTATGTATTGTACAGAATCTCACACTTTTCCCTCTCTGCAGGGATTTCACTTTTCAGTGGTGTCCACTGTACTTGATGGGTTTTAAGAATGGAATGATTGCTAAGATCAAGGCACTCCCAACCTCAGACAATGTTATAACGTTGTTCTATAATTTTTATGACGTATCGATTTTTTTACTGAGCTCTTTAAAGGATTAGAATAATCAATACAAAGTTCATGGCAAAAGTGCAGCTCCCATTCACCATGATCATTCTTCAAGGGCCTACAAAGTCATTCAAGTGCCTGTAGAGTTCATAACCTGAGACCTACTGTTCAGATTCGGAGGTGAGTTTAGCAAGAGATCTAGGAGTCTGAGCCCGGACCGCTTGCAAAGTGACAGGCGCTCTGCTCTGAGCCGTGTTGCACAGGGTCTGCATCTGCTGCGGGTGGACTCCAGGATGGGCTTTGTTACAGTTACAGTTTTGCCAGGAGTGCCCTGGTATTGCATGGGAGAAATGGCATTTGTTAAATTACACAGTTTCTTCAGGAACTGCTGGGAGAAGAAATGTTTCTCTCCTCCTCCTCTCACTCTTTAAGCACAATTTCCGTTTGTGTTCTGAAGCTCACCTTTGATGTGAATCTTAATATTCTGCTCCTGTGTGTTGCAGATTGAAGATGGCAGCTGGCGTAAGACACAGTTCTTTTTTCACACTCAGGACACTAATCAGCTTCCAGTTGTTCAAGTTAACGCACTTCCTCATCTCAAACCAGGACAGCAGCACTTCATAGAAAGTGGTTCAGTGTGCTTCCTTTAAAGTTTCTGTCCTGGTTTTTTTTTGCATCCACATGGAATTGCTGCATAGATTGAATGCAAAAGTAACGATCGATTACAGGCAAAATGACTGGAAAACTGAAGAATCACTTTGAACAGTGTTGCTTAAAGGACCTCAGGAAGAAAAAGACTTCCTCCTAAGAAGAAATGGCATTGAAAAAGAAAAGAAAGAAAGAAAAGGACTACAACAATTGTCATAAAGTATTTTTAAAAAATGGCTGGTGCTTTCTTGCATAATTTCCTGGAACTGAGTATCCGAACATGGAATTTTTCAGGACCTCTAGTGTTCTTAGCAATCTCTTTAACAGCACTGCAAAAAAAAAAAAAACATCCTGAGGAAAGCTAGAGACATACTATACTAAGGAGCAATACTGGCTAGTGCTCCTAAATGTGCAATAGCGTATATATGAAAAGTGAATTATGCCACAGTACAATATGTCTTCTTTTCTTAAACATTGTTTTATTATAGTCCGTGGTGGACACATACATCTTAACAGATGGCACACTACCTCTTTTGTGTTTCCTGTCCATGTTGCCTTGGTGCTCTTCACAACACAAGGTGCTCGTGGCCTTACCAGAGATTATTTGAGTCCCTTTTTATCTTTCAGACTGTATGTGCTGGTTACATCAGGATATGTTTCTGTTGTAAAGGTACTTATTTTAAATCGTTGGTCATATACTTCAATACAATTAAAACATTATTTATGTGGATTTCTTGTTTAAAATATTTTTGTGTACTGTTGTGGAAATGGTATATGAGACAGCACATTGTATATGATGCATATAGTCAGAACAGTTAGCTTTACAGCTATTGTAAAAAATGTTGTAGAAGAGCTACCTACAGTAGTTTTGAGTTTTAGATTCTGTATTTTAGTTAACATTTCTAATGCCAAAGGCATCTTAAGATGATATATTGTGTATATATTTTTTAACTTGTGAAAAAAGTCTACTACAGCATGTCATATGAATGGCTGCTGTTAAATTATAATTGGCATCTCATCAACCTAGAAATTCCATTTTTTGCAACATTAATAGACCATTTTGGTTTTTTTTTTTAAATTAAGCCTAAAGTGTTCAACCATCCTTTTTTATTAAAAAAAAAGCACAATTTTACCATTAGGAAAAGCACTCTTTATAACGATATGCCTCTATGTATTATGAATCCAAAGTGTGCTCAGTAGTACATGGCAAGGTGATACCAGACTATACTGGGGAGCAGGGGAGTGTTTAAACAACTTGTTTGACTGTCTTGATCCACAGGAAACCGTACTTACCAAAAGTATAATAAAATAAGCTTCCAAGCTATCTGTTTGCCTGTTACTATTCTGTTTTGTATTGTATACAGTTCATTCTTAGTAGCGATGAAAAGGGTACTTGTTAGGTGGCCGTGCTTCCTTTACCAGGGGGGAAAGCTCACGCTGCGTGCCATGGAATACTGCCAGAGTGACGGCGTGTACTCTTACCAGGTAACGCACACGGACATCCCATTTTACGTTTCATAGCGAAGCATCGGTTTTGTTCCCTTTGAGAAAATCTGATAAAAACTAAAGACAACGTGTGATCACAGAGTGATGATGAAAGTTGAGAGAAAATGTCTCACTTTTCGCATTTACGCTCTGACAGCATCACTTGACATTTGCTCATAGTGTCGCTGTGGAGCTGATGTGGTGACAAAGGGATTATTTATTTTTTTGTAAGAATGTCATCTTTTAGAAAATGTTCTGCTTTGTGTATATTTTTATTGGTCTTACTGCCTTATTTTTGGAAATTCTGTATAGCCTATATTTATGGTTTATATTAGCGTGTCTCAGATATTACCTATTTTAAAACCAAATAGCTTAAAGCATTATAAGGTTGCTCAGATGTAAATACGAGCCTAAAGGCTACAGGATGCTCTCAGCGCCGTAGGGAGAGCGAGATCTCACCTTCGCTCGCTCCTAAGGCGGGTGGGAGCGGGACCCTTCCCCCCGGCCCTGCCGCCGCGGCCGGGTGAGGCCGCCGCCGTCCGAGGGCCGCCAGGCGGCGCCGCCGCTCAGGGAAGGCCGCGGCCGGGCCCGCCCCGGCCAGGCCCCGTCGGGCACCGCGTGGGGAGGCGGCGCCGCGCAGCCATGGCGGAGCAGGGAGGCCCCGACAGCCCTCGGCGGTCGTCGGGCGGGCGGAAGATGTCCCTGCAGAGGTAGGGGCAAGGGCAGGGTGCGGGAGCGCACCCGGGAGCGCCCTCAGGTGTCCCGCGGAGCGCCCGTGCTCTCCAGAGGCCGCGGCCGCAGAGCCTCGCGGCCGGGCGGGCCGCGGCACCGCCTCCTTCGGGCTCCGCCAAAACTCGGCGCCGCCGAAGGGAAAGGCTGCGCCGGCCTCTCCTCACGCAGGGCCGCCGCCGCGGGCCTGCCCTGGGGGCTTGGCGGGGCCTGCTGCGGGCCGGTCTGGGCCAGGCCGGGCCTGCCCCGGGGCCCCAGGGACGGCAGGTGCCCAGGTATGCGGCATGGTTGCCCTGCAGCCCCCGCGCCTTCGCGTTTGCCCTCTGCAGGTTTGGAGAGGAGCGGCGTTCTCCGCCACGGGCACTACCGCTCGGGTACGGGGCCGTTGCGTTCTTATATGAGCGAGGGGGTTGTTGCTGGGCGGATGGTGAGCTTTGTCCTAGGCGGCAGCGTCTGCTTTTGCGTGTTAATTGGGGTTTTTGCATGTTAATTGGGGTCTGCAGGCAGGTGATGTGTGGCAGAGTTGTCTCTCAGGTGTGGCAGCTGAAGTACTGACGTGCATTGGGCATTGTGGAGAATTAAGTAAAAGAAATTCTCGTTCAGACTATTTTCTGTTTCTGTTTTGCAGTGCGTGAAACACTTTTTTTCTTTACTTACAATGGTTTGTGCTGCCAGTATACAGAGCCACCGTCTCGTCAGGAGATGGTACTGCTGAGCTTGTCCTTCACACCTCCACCCTCAGCTGGCAGCCAGTGCATGCTAGGGAGAGGAGGAACGATGTTTTGAGGCTTACATTTTCCCTCTGGTAGTTGAAAGCGGTGGGTTTGTGCCATTCTTGAAAATGTTACTGATGTGGGGGGAGGGTTACTTCCCGTCCCTGTTTGTTGGAGTTGAAACAAATGAAAAGTGACTGTTGTTTCAGTTAATATGTCAAGAACTTTTTCCTAAGGGTAGGAGAAACATCTGTTGTAATAACCTAGTTAAAAAGCAGAAGACTATATTTGCAGAGGAAATATTTGTAATGAGGTAATATTTGTTACCTATATTCATAAAGCTTATGTGCTGTGCCTGAGAGGTTCCCTGACTTTTGGGATTTGCACTGGTAACAGCCAGAAGAAGTTTTCCTAATGATGTTGCCATGTTTTTTCTGTGTCGTTGAAAAAATGGGATGCAGTGTTCAGGTTTTAGCATGAATCCTTAACATTTATTTTCTATCTGCCTAAAACTGGGAGCTTTATAAGCCAGCATGGTACAATGCTCATTACAGGTATAAATGAAGAAGAGTACTGATACAACCAGGCTACAAAGCATAAACTGGTACAAGCATAAATTGGTACAGCCTTGCTATGCTTCCAGCTCTGCAGTTGGCGTGGGGTTTTTCTCTTTCTTTCAGATATCTACGCTGTGTTTTAATATAGGTAAGACTTTTGTATGTGTTTGGAGATATTCCCCATACCTTGTGTTATTTTATCTGCTACCTTATCTGATCCAGGGTATTTATATTTTATCTTTCTTCTTTCAGAGTTCAGATAACTTTTCCTGAAAATGCCAATTGATGCCATAGTGCATGGTTGTTGAGCAGGCACCTTCCCAGACCAGTCAGGCACAAAAATGCTGCTTTATTAAGAGGTACTTCTTACTTCTTTCAGGTGTGAAACATGCAGTAAAGAGGAAGCTAAGTACAGATGTCCTCGATGCATGAAATATTCGTGCAGGTATCTATTATCTGAATGAAACTGTTCTGGATTTTTTCCCCACTCGTGCTGAACATGGCTTGTTAATGTTTTTCTTTTTGTCATTTCAGTCTGTTGTGTGTAAAGAAGCATAAGCTTGCACTGAGCTGTAATGGAGTCAGGGATAAAACAGCGTTTGTCTCTGTAAATGAATTTACTGACTTGAACCTTTTGAGTGGTAAGAGCATTCCTTGTGCTTTTTAAAATTGATTGTTTTTACTAAGTTAGCACTACAGTTTTTCCTTGTTCTTTTTTTACCTTCAGATTATCGTTTCCTGGAAGATGTAGGAAGGACAGCTGATGCTGCTGCTCGACATCGTACTAGGCATAGTCCAACAACAAAAAGACTTGTAAGTTTTAAATAGCAACTTGGTCTGTTGGAGATAGGGTTGACTACCTTTGAATTCCTACTGAGGCAGTCCCAGTCCAGATTTCAAAGCTG
This sequence comes from Himantopus leucocephalus, assembly GCA_003993805.1. NCBI lineage: Eukaryota > Metazoa > Chordata > Aves > Charadriiformes > Recurvirostridae > Himantopus > Himantopus leucocephalus. The sequence goes on from RSEF01000008.1 coordinate 17,132,536, forward strand.
ATACCTCTCTTATGAAGGTATGAATGACCCAGAATTTTAAAGCCAGAAATCAAAAGAAGTCTCTAGGTTTATGTTTATGTAATAATAGAATTGATAGCTACATCCAGTTGCTTGGAAGAATAGATTGCTAAGAGTGTGCATTCTTAAAATTGACGAAAGACCACCCTTGCTGTTTGATGATAGATGCGTGTTAAGAAAGCCAGAATTGTTTTCTTCCACCTCCACAACTTTATTGAGTTTTTAAGTGTAATATTTCCATGTAAGCAATGGATTTATTAATTTCCTAAAAATTATTGCATGCTTCCCCATATGCCCAGTGAAGGCAACTAGAGTTCTGCAGAGAATAAATTTATGGAGCAATGAAGTAAAAGCCAGTCTTCTAAGGGTGAGAGGGAATTTTTGTTGAAACTCCTCCAATTCCAGTAAAGCATTAATGACATCACAGAAATCTATGGCATTTCCTGAAAGTCCTGTGACGATAAACTGCAAAGATCAAGATCAAGAAGGAAAAAGCAAACCTAGAAAAAGAAAATCTCTTCCAAAATACTTTGACTCGTTGATACATCACAGAAGGGCATGAGGCCCGTGTTGTTTTCTGGTCTTGTAAAGATATCTTTAAGTATAGCACTAAACTCATTTGGAGGGAATTCATTTTGATAACAAAGTAAATTCAGCCTGAGAGAACGCTGCAGTCTTCTGAAGTTGTACTCTGTGTGTGTATGTACTTACCAACATGATGTCTTGAAAACGTGCTGAAGATGGTGAGATGCTACATAGGTAGCAGTTTTTAGGGTGTTGTACTAGACATGTTTACAGGATGATATCCTTAGTGCTACCTTCAGATTGGAATTTGTCAGAGTGGCTGAGATGGTGCTTGTGCATCCCTTCTGCTAGCAGGGTTGTAACCCAAAAAACAGCTCTGTGGGTGGTGCTACACCCACAAGGGCTGGCTGGGTATGTTAAAGAACTTTTACTATAAAGAGGTCATTGGCATGTTGGTTTTTTACCACAGAAAACCTTCACCAGAAAATGTATCAGATAGTTTCTAGGCTTACTTTATTAACTTTTTCATTCATTAAGTTTTTTTAAAAAGTCAAAGAAAGCACTTCATTAAATGTGGCCTTTTCTACAATTTTCCCATCATTCCTGTCAGCATGATTCCTATTGTTTAACTTTCAGGTTTTGAATATATTATTCAGATTTTTTTAAAAAAAATTTTTTATTTTTTGCTAGTTATCTTCCTTGAGAAACAAAGCTCAGAAGTGTAATATTGACCTGAGGACGCTGCCTGTTGGATTTACAAAAAGAAGAGAAAATTCAACCACCTTCAATTCCACGTGAGTCTTCAGTTGGTTACAGTCAGCAATATTTTGTTCTCGCTGAACACAGAATGATGAGAATCTGAATTCATACCAATATGCTTGCTTTTAAAATCTGTTAGATGCATGATTTTTTTACAATAGCTGTCTAGATTTAATGTTTCGTGCTGCACATTTTCATTTTGTAGGTTTTTTGAGCTCAGTTTAACAGCTTAGGCAATTCATGCTTTGCTTTGAAAAATACCAGCATCGAGTAACAGGAGGAAGAGTCAGTGCTGTTGTGTTTTTCCATCTTTTAATTAACATTGAGTTTTGTTATTGGAAAAAGAAAAAACTTCTTTAAAGGTCTATGATAGAGGACTGATGGTAGAATGATTGCAAAAAATCCCTTCTCTCTGGAAAGGCTGACTTAAAGTCTGAAGAGATACTTGCAATACAGTTATCTCTGTTGTGTGCCGTGTTAGGAGTTGCTATGCTGGAGGATGTGGATGCTTCATACGGCACAGCTTAGAGAGACAAGTGCAGACAGATAGATATGAATTCAGGAAAAAGTCTAAGACAACTTTATCCACTCTGTGTTTTTTCTCCAATATCCAGAGTTTGTATTTTAAAGTGTTTTCACAGTAAAAATAAAATATAAAACAAAAATTACGAAGTATTTCATTATGGCAGGCAACAGGTCTAGAGTTCAGCTTGATGATCTACTGGGAGCAAATATAAATGCCTTTTGAGCTTCTCGCAGTAGTCAGCTGTGCCCGCTACCCCTGATGGTTCCTCCGCGTGTTGTCTTAATGGTCTCAGTTTTGGTGGCAAGTTCTGCTTTCAGGATGCGTTTTTCCCTCTCTTTGAGATGTACAAGCCATGCTGTGAAGCGCGAGGTGGCAGTGTCTGGGTGCTGACTAGCCACCAGGTGTCCCTCTCTGACAAAGTAGTAACCAACCTGAAAAACTTCTCCACGGACTTGCCTGTATCATTTCTTCTGTTCTGGGGCAAAAGCATAGTTTTTCTTGGTTTTGCAGATATCTTAATTTTTAGCAGAACATATAAGGCATAAAATAGCTTTACAGTTGGCTTTCTGGGCTGTGAGCACACATTGCTGGCTCATGTCCAGCTTCTTGTCTGCCAATACCCCCAAGTCCTCGGCAGCACTGTTCTCAATCCCTTCATCCCCCAGCCTGTATTGATACCGGGGGTTGCCGCAGCCCAGGTGCAGGACCTTGCACTTGGCCTTCTTGAACCTCATGATGTTTACATGGGCCCACTTTGCAAGCTTGTCCAGGTCCTGCTCGATGGCATCCCATCCCTCAGGTGTGTCAACCCTACCACTCAGCTTGGTCTCATCCGCAAACTTGCTGAGAGTGTAATCGATCATACTGTTTATGTCATTGATGAAGATACTAAACAGTACTGGTCCCAGTATGGACCCCTGAGGGACACCACTTGTCACCAGTTTCCATCTGGACATTGAGTTATTGACCACTACCCTCTGGGTGTGACCATCCAGCCAGTTCCTCATCTGAAGTGTAGCTTGTGTTGGGAAGAAAAAGTAGCTTTGAGCAGATTATGCTTTCATGTGTGTCGTGTGCTTTAACAGAAGCAGATTTAAAAACCAAGTGGATGGGGCAAGGAAGGTGACTTATTGGCAAATAGGCATGGAAGTATTTCACAGGCTGTCTGGGAGAATGCCTTACTGGTTTTTGTCAATCATAAAGCCCTGGGGTATTTTTTTGTTGTTGTTTTGTGATGCTAGCCTTTCTGGGACTTTCACATCCCATCAGAAAAACATAACTCTGTTCTTAAGACAGTAGGAAGTAACTGTCTGTTTCCTGGATTGTTTTTTTTGAGTTTCAGCCGTATAACACCTATCTCATGTGACTTCACGGCACCCATAATGTTTTGTCGAATATTACATTCAAATGGGGTAAAGCTGTGCAAATAAGTTGCTTTATATGAGCTTAACACCTGACAGCAGTCAAGGTCTGGTGTGTCTACTCTTCTGTGGATCTGAACGCCTTCTCATGCTGTTTGTCAGTTGAGATTTGTAGAGGGGTTGCTCCAGAGGGTGGAGGTTAGAAGCTGCTCTACATATGTGCATGGAAAGCTGAGAACAGTCGTCTCTGATGTCCTCTTCACGCTCTCCATGTGAGCCAAGCTGTTAGGCTGTACAAAGCAGGAATGAGAGTAATCCAAAATTAGGAAGTACAAGATGTATTCTTGTGTCATCCCCTGCCCCTGCCAGCTCTGGAGGACAGATCAGTGGTTGTTTGGATGTGTTAACCAGACTCCTCATTTCCTGGTTTCCATTAGTTTATTTGTTTAATTCATTGTTGTGAAAGTGTACATGCCAATAATGCTGGGCATCACATGGATTAGACTAACTTGTACTATTGAATATCTCGATAATGGAGGGTCGTTAGAAAGCAGAGTCTGAGTCCAGTTTGTGAACTCATGGGATATTTGACTTTGAGATGGTTTAGGGCACTGTATTTGCAAATTATTTTTAGTGTGCTGCTTCACCCTACCTTTCCCGTGGTGCCCTTATTTTCCAATAGAAGTGATAGTTCCCATTCTAGATGCATGCTGCCATGGAGTTGGGGTGGCCTGCTGGGATAGGGAGCCTTTGGGGAAGGGGTGGAGAATGTGACCGGGTTGGGACGAGGGCTGGGGCAGCAACTGGGAAGCTCCAGCCAGCAGGTCAAATGGGAAGAGCTTGCAAGTCTGCGGCTCCTGGTTCCCTGGCAGGAGATGACAGCTATGAGACGCTGAAATGGGGCAGTGCAGCTCCCTCAGCCTCTGCGGTCTGTGCTGCCCTGCTCCGACCCTCCCTGCTGCTTACACTGTTACAGGCATCTCCACCCAGCACCTCCCAGACAAAATCCTTCTTACCTCTCCTCCCCGCCAAGACGGGCCAGAGGGCTACAAGTCTCACCGGTGGAAGGCATGCCTGCAGCTTGGGAACTTTTGATCAGAAGTTATATGTGGGAGAAGAAGGAATCTTTTTCATTATCTCTCTTCTTTGATTTAATTCTGAGAACAAAACATAGTATGGAGATTTGGGATTAGCATCAATTAAGAGATCATTAGTGTTACAGAAGATACTTTGAGGTATACCTGAAAACCTTAAAATGTCAACTCTAATCCTTAGCTAGGTAGAGATAATTAAAATTAATTGTTTGAAGTGTTGCTGATCTTGAGAATTTACCAAGGAGTTATCTGAGCTGGGGCTTGGACTACTATTATGCTGTTGGAGCTGTTAAATTTGAATTTAGTTCCTAGTAGTTTTGCTTGCTTTCTGGGAGCAAGTAAAGTAAGTTCCCAGGCAAATGAATGCTACTCTGGAGTGACCAGAAAGCAGGGTGTTCATACATTTTGGTAAATCAGTAGCTTTTCAGAACATCCCCATGCGAAGACAAGTACTGACTGCGTTCTCTACCTGAGATGATTTTTTTTTCTTATTTTTTTTTTAGCACCTGAAATGTTTTATTCTCGTAGTGAATCTGACAGTAATTTTATTTGCAGAAGCTAAAGAGGACAGTAGTTTTATTCTTTAAAGATTATTACTGTTTGGGTTACTCAGCCTTGACAGTGTCCCTTTGATTTACACAGGACTGTGTTCAAGCCTGGCATGTTTGATTATTGCAACACAAATGGTTAGTAACATGTCCTGCTGTTGGGAGGCCCCTTGATAGAAGACCATATGTGTAACAAAGGAAGTGCACTTCAGTTTCTTCATTGATTGTCTTGCTGTTTACTGTAACTAGGAAACATATGAACTTTCAGTAGAAATATTTCAGTTTTACTGTTTATAGATCAAATCCAGGAATTAGCTTGATGAAGTTTCAAGAAAATGGAGACATCCTTTTTTGTGTGTTGTAGTTAGAAGTGCAACAAAGTCAATTTGGCACTAGGAACAGAGTTTGGTGGGGGTGGAGGGAATGAAATCATCACACTTCTGCATGTTCTCTTATTTTAAATTTTATTTTTTTTAATCCACAAGAGAATCTAGTCGCTTACTTTATCTGAGACTTCATTGCTTAAGAAAGTTGAGAAAGGCGTTATTATGCAAAGGTGTAGATACTGAATGCCCAGTGTTTCAATTAAACTAGTGCATTAGATGAGAGTACTGGCTATTGTCAAATTAAAGGATAGCTGGTCCTTCATTAAACTTCTTTAGGTCCTTTTCATCTCTTTTGTCAATTCAAAATAACATAGCCAGGAAATACTACGATATTTGCACTCTGATGCAAGATGTCCTGCATACTGTTTTTAAAATATTTTAAGAATATTAGTTGCTAAATAGAAACAAAATAATCAGTGAATTACTATCTTTGACAGGCTGGCAGTGAAGTACTTCTGCACAGCCAGAACTGCAATTGGTATCTTAAGATGTGATGAATTTCGAATTTTTTGTTGATACTTATTTTATTTTACACATATATATATATGTATGCATACACACTTAAAAAGGTTTTTGCAGACACATTTAAAAAGGTTTTATATGCATACAACTTTCTACTGCAATCTAGGTAAAATTGACTGTTCAGAGGAAACCTAGGTAAGAAAGGCTTTATGAGATAGTTCAGAAACGTTTCAACTCTTCTAAAAATCTGCCAAGGCACTTAACTTGTATGTCCAAGTCCCAGAATCCTTTGTAGATCTGTCCTTTAATTTTCAGCAGCTGTACTGCTTACACCTGCAGTATTTGGAGCATCTTCCTAGGTACTGCATTAAATACAAAAGGTGGTGAAAATTTTTGCAGTTGTCCTGAGAGTTAGCTGAAGGTGACAGCCACTTTGTCTATACTGCTGCCATCTTTGTAACATCAGAAATAAAAATCTTTCAGTTGTTGCTGTGAAAAAAATTAAAAATCATTTACAAGTAGTTCTATGAAAATTACAGTTTATAGTAAAAAATAATTTTTTTGAAGTTTCAGGAGAAATGAAAGGGAGACAGTTACTTTGCTTTAGAAGAAGAGCAATTGCAAAACAGCCTGTGCACTTCTGAACATAATTTGCAGCTACGTCTCATGCAGCGGAAGAGGTGCTTGGCTCCTCTTTTTCCCTCTGATCAGTTTCCATGCTTCTGAAGTAGCCAAAATAGAATGTGAAGCCAAGCAATGCAGGGATGGGCTATGATGCTGCTTTTACTGACATCAAGGATGTGCTTGTGCCTCATCCAGGTCTCTGCCATTTGGTAGTTTTATAGTCAGTGCCTTGGTATTCAAGAAAACTGTGGAGTGGTGTTCCATGGCAGCCGAGCGGCATGGAACACTTCATGCAGTGAGCTGTTACTCAACTGCAGATGACTGACTCAATTAAGCATTTTCATTTAGAAAATGAACATAGTGCATGTCAGTTGCAGTTGAAGGAAATACTAACCCAGTGAGCCATAATGGAAAATGAAGTCAATGAGATCTGGAGCCAGGATATCTAATTTTAATCAGAACTTGTTGTGAAGCAACCTTGATAGCATCTACAGTTGACATGAAGTTCTCTAACTGGGCAGAGATCAGTGATGGTGAGGGATGCTTCACTTTAATAACAGGCATCCAGCAAGTTGTTTTTCAAGGCTTCATTGTACAGTGAAGAGTATGAGGCTATTCCAATTCTAAGCTTCTTTTTTCCTTAACTCCTTCTACCCCGTTCTTAATCTATCTTACCTCTTGCCATTTACTTTCAGGCAAGAGTACTTTGAAGAGAAATGAAGTCATTAACTGAAGTTTCAGTATTAGCATGCTGAAAAAAATCAACATTTCTGTTTTTCCGAAGTGAAACTTTTTGACAAGGGATGATCTTTTTAACTTCGGTGTTCAGGCTCCTTGATTCATAGCTCTTTCTGTGCAGTATTCCATAGACTAGATTGTGCCTGGAAGGGGGAGGGAGGGCAAAAGTCTGAAAAGATCCCTCTTAAGCTGATTATACAGCTGCAGTGATGAGCTGAGTCTGCCTCAGTGAGCCCACAGGGAACTGGTCTTGCATGTGAAATCAGAATGTGCTGTGTGACGACCGTTTCTGCAAACACATAAAGAGTATTCCTAACAACAGGTAGCATGTAGCTAGAAGTACTTCTAGCGTATTTCTTTTTCAAGTGCCTGTGTTAGAGACGGCCCCCTAGGCCACATACATGTTTCTGTGAGCTGTGTCTGTGTTTGTCTGTTTCCACTTGTGAGAGGAAGGTCTGCAGTACTCCTGTTGCTTTGGCTGTCTTGATTTGAAAATTTGACAGAAAGTAAGTCCCTATCACAGGAAGAGTTGGTTACTTAGAGTAGATAAACATGGCCTGTTTGAAAAAATTGTTGAAGATGATTAATTAGATTAAAAAATACTGGAAAGCCTCATTTTAGTTGATAACAAATAACAAAAACCTCATTTGAACAGTCCTTATAAATATTTTAATAAATGTGCCCATCATTAGTGTTTCCTGTATCTAATGATGGTGACCCTATTTCTGTGTCTAAAGGTTACAGTTACTAAAGTCTCCTTGTGAAAGTGGTTTGAATTAATACCATGCCATGTTAAATGCCAGATATTAATATATGTCTGAGAGAAGAATCACAAGCTTGTTAATTGCAAGTTAATTGAACTGGTTCCGTAACCCTGTTGATATTCCAGTTTGCTCTATGTGTACGGTAGTGTTGATGCTTCCCTAGAATCATAGATTGGTTAGAGTCAGGAGGGACCTTAAAGATCATCCAGTTCCATCCCCCCTGCCGTGGGTAGAGACACATTCCACTAGACCAGGTTGCTCAAAGCCCCATCCAACC
>RSEF01000008.1:17140717-17177108 GCA_003993805.1 Himantopus leucocephalus
CTGTCAAGGTGAAGAATTGCAAAATCTTGTTTTACTCATGTTGCAAAAAAATTTCCAAAATTCCACTTGCTGTTTTTGAGTTGTTTCAAAACTTTTTCAGTTTGATCGTTTGAGACAGTGTGATACCAATATGCAAAATAGCATAAAATTCATGAGGTAAGATACTATGTCAGCTTCTGGTTGTGTAATTAATAATGTTTTCTGTGTTATCTTCCAGTTCTGGTCGTGCAATTTTCTCACCTTTCTCAGACCAGATTTGCTGTTAACTTCACCTTCTCATTTAAGGAAGGCTCTGTCATTCTCAGCTTTACCAAACATGAGCAGATAGCGGGGGAAGGATCACAGGGCATGCTGCACAACTCTGCTGAGTCATATGTTGCTCTGGGGACCTTGGCTTTCATTAGTTGTTTTTATTCTAATTATTAGCTCCTTGGAGCTAGGATTGTTCTTTGCTCTTTTTTTGGTAAACAGTAACACTTCTGATTTTACTTATGCTACAGGAAGTATAGTTCAGCTGTAAAGCTCAGTTTTGTCCTAGGAATAACAAGGTAAGGGAATGATTATTTATTTGATAAGGGCACTTTTTATAAAGTACATGCATTTAGGAATTAGTGTCATAGTTAATAGAACTTAGCAACTAAGTTTACTGTTTTGCTACTGGATGCACGTACACTTGTCTCTGCAGCCAGCTAGAACCTGCTGGATAATGTTTCATCTGCCTGATAAACAAATTAAACAACATGTTGGAACAACACTGTGTTTACTTTTAATTGTATTACCAGAATCTTTGCATAACCGATGGTGATTATCCTGGATATAATGATTCACAGGTCTTAAGTAGTGTTAAAAAAAAAGAAAGGGGAGGGGGGCAGAAGTACCATTAGGCATTCCTATGCTTCACATAAATGTCTGGCCTCTGATTTCTAAATGGCAGTAGTTCCCCCCTTCCTCTTCCAAGTCTTTGCTGTTTGTCATGAGTGTAAAATTCTGAACCAGAGCAAAGGGCCATGTGCCTACCTTTTAGACTGTGCTTTTTCTTCGAGATTCTTCTAGGAAAATATTGTTACAGTCACCGTACTGAATGGGCGAATTTGAAGCAATGAGAGGAAAAATGTTTTGTCTTAAGTCAATATTGACTTAAGGAGCGTTTCTTCAGATGAGTAAAAAGGCAAAAAGAGATTTCCTAATCTCTTGAAGTATCCTCTAGGTAATACTGACTTTCGTAAGATGATATTGCCCTGGAATCACGCTTCAGTAGCTTCTATTCTCAGGTATTAATTATGTTAGCTGGAAAGGAAAGATGGGTCTTAAAACTAGCAAACTGTAGAAAGGAACATTGCATCAGTTTTGTTCTCTACCAGAAGCTTGCTGATCTTTCTGTAAAATGTTTATTCTTTCTAACTTCTGTTATCCATGTTATGCCAAAATACAGCTTCCCTCCCTGCCCATGACACGTTTTCTATTGAGGCTGTCACTGCTGTGAAAAGTTGAGTCCCCTATTTTGTGTAGCACCTGGCCTCAGCTGGGACCTTTGGCTATTATTGTTGCACAGGTTTGGCAATCTGTCCTGGGTGATATGCCAAAAAAGCATTTCCCTTTTCTGAAATTAAAGGGCAGCTATATGTATAGAAAGTGAGCTGGAAGATACTCCCTTGAAATGCTGTTAATTGGTGACATCTTACCTCTATTTGTAAGGAACAGATTTTCATCCCATGAGAACTTGAAATTCAGCAGGATCTTGAAACACTGCATCTTAAAGTGCCTCTCAGCTTCTCTGCATGCCCCTTTTACTCTTTGAAAATGCACTTCAGAATCTTGACTATATATTTCCTTCTGCATCCATGTTGTAGGCTACCGAGCTTTATCGTAGAAAAAAAACCAAGTAGTAGTTACCAGCTAACATTAAGAATATGCATTTCTTTTTCTTTTCAGGGAGAAAAAGTTCTACTGGCATTTGAAGCTCGTATTTCCTCACTGTCATGCTGAATACACTTTAAAAAGGTACAGAGCTTGAAAAACAGATTTTTATAAAGTTTAAATTAGTCTGCTGGAGTTGAACAGCAAAATATTTTGATCAGTTCTTATCTTTTTCTATTATAGAAGGTAAACTCGAATATTATTTTTAGTCTTAATTAAAAGGGCACGTAAATTGAAAAAAATACTTAAAGTTGTGTAGTCCTTTCCTCTTTGAAAGCTAGCGGGCTTTTTAAATCGCGCAAAATGTTTGATTGATAGTTCTTTTCTCTGTGTAAACAGAGCAGCTTGTATATTCGTGATAGCGATATCCTGTACACCTAACATATTCTGTTCTCATGGAGCAGATGTTCAGCAAGATTTGCCATCCCTCCTCGCCTGCACACTGGAGCTGACCTTCATATAGGATGAAGTGGTTGCATTGTTTGCTTTGTAGGAAAGCCCACAAGCACGTTTTGCAAGGGCCAAAAAATAAGCTTTTGTTGACAAATCTTTCTCCTTTTTTCCTAGCCTGAAGGGGCATGAGAAGTATGCTCTTGTCTGCTTCTAGGGCTGTAGGAACAGCATGTTTCTGCTGCGGAGTTAGAAACTAGAGATAGGCATCTGTTTACTCCTAGTAGATGCCAGTGAAGTCCCAGCGTTGAAATTGAGATAAAGCTGTCAGTCATCTATGCTGTATTGATATACATTTATGATTCTCCCATAAACTACTCAGTTGTGCCACTGTAGCACGCAAATATACAGCTTCCTCCAAATGACTCAGGTAATAGATTTTTGTGTACATGATGAACCATGTCTTATGTATTTGATTTTTATCTTTGGTGAAAGGGTGCCTGATGATAAAACACTTGCTGATATCCTTAAGCCGTACATTGATCCAGTGGAGTCAGATCCTGTAGTTTGCCAAAGGTGTGTATTGAATAGCTTTTCTGCCTAGTTCATCTAATGCACTAATAAAATAACTGAACAGTTCTGAATAAATGACTTAAACTAGCTGCACTTCCAGCCTGCAGAGCTGAGTTCCCAGTCAGCAGTACATCTTCAACTCCTGTGATGAAATCCATCCTAACATTCACCAACCAACTAACCCTGGAGAATAGCCACCAAATTTAAACCACGAAAAGATTAAGAAATTGGCTCGTGGCATGAAGATGAAATAAAGCAACTGTAATTCTAAGAAATTAACCTCAGTGGGGGTGAGGGTGAACCTTTTCTTAATTAAAAGAATTAAAAAAATATACTAGTAATTATAGCCCTAATTTATAGGAAATATGTAGTATGTGGCGATTACTGTCTTTATGAAGAAATACATACTTTTGGTTGTTGACATGCAAAAGATACCCATCTCATGGATGACAGGAAGAAAAGTCATTGTACATGATTGTTTCTTCATCTCTGTTGCATGTTCTTTTTCAGATTAAAAATCTATACGACGTCTCCTCAGTCAGATGTACAAATCCTGATGAAAATAGAAAACAGGAGACAAAACTCTGTCAGGTAAGGTGGTTCTTCAGTTTTTGTTATTTTTAATTAATAAGCACACAAAGAAAGAATATGTTTCTTCATCTTTAATATTAAGAACAGATTATATAATCTCATGGATGAAACTTCAGTGAGTAATTACCAGCCGTCTTAAAAATGATTCAGGAAAAATGTTATTTCTTTGTCATTTAATATGTCAACACTGAAATTTCTGTGCAATTACTGAGCAGTAAATTCAGCTGACTCAGACTTTGATGGTTTAAGAAGCTAGCGCGCTCGCAGCTGCATTGGTGGAACAGCGAGTGTGCCAGTACCTGAGCTGCTTCAGCAGCAGTCCATGCAAATGTTACAGTGTCTGCAGCGAAGACAGGTTTGTGTTAAGAAGCTTAATTACCATAGTGACCAGCAGAAATTTAGACATCCCTTCCCTTTTGCAAGTTCCTCTGTGGATATGTTAACCTCCCCAAGAAACTTACTGATAGTTGAGGAGAGCTGTCTTTTTAAATCACTGCAGCAAAAATTTTTTACTTATCAGCATCCAGTCACTGCATTTGAAATAACACATTTTTCTCAAAGTTACTAGCTCATCAGTCTTCGTGTTACCATATTTCTGGGTGGGGGCTTTTAAGTCTCCAGAATTCAGACTTGTGCAGAATTGTTTTCTTTGTTTCCAGAACAGACAATAATCTTGGACTTCAGAACTTAAACTTTAAAGAAATAATTTTTGTTGGTATAAATACCATTTTGAACACTCCACCCTGTTGTCATTGTTACTGAAAAGGATATGTACCAGCTTAGTATCATAGCTTATTGTGGTTGACCAGTGATTCCTAGTTAGGGTTTTTAAAGTACATTCTTTTCTTCAAATGTAACAAATGTAAATAATATGCTTCCCTGAAACGTGGTATATTATTTCTAGGGAGGGGGGGGGGGGAAGTTATATTAAAAGAATTTTAGTTGCAACTGAGCTTCCTGTTTATGTTGTATGTTTTCCTGATAAATACTATTAAATGTGTAACATACTTCAAAATTCAAGCCCCAAACTCTTAATGGTTTTGATTTTTTATTTTTTTTTCTCTTTGCAATCATTAATGGAAATATGGTTGTAACATTTGCTATCAGAGTTGTCAGCTAGAAGCCTGTTGGTTTTGAGTTGAAATGTCTGGGCTGATTTCCATTTCATTCAAGAATGGCCAAATTCTGGGTGTTGAGGGGGAAATCTTAGAAATGCTGGTATTGTGAGCTACCTTGGAAAATTCATTGCAGAAGCACCTGGGCAGATGAAGCATTCTAAGTTCGCTGTCTCTCCCTCTCCAGTGTATTTCCCAGTGCTCCATGAAGGGCTGCTCAGCACAGGCACTTCAGCCGTACAGGCTGTATGTGCTGTTGCACCCATACTATGAAGTCCTAGAGCTCAGCTCTGGGAAATCAGACCAGAAACTGTTGCCCATTTTTAAAATATTTTTAGCAAACTTTTCTGCTCATCTGTTAATTGTGGTACTCAGGACAGATTCCCAGTGCATGAACAACCTCTGTCCCCTTCTCAAGTACTTAAATCAAGTTAATGCAGCAAAGGCTGAAAATGCATTCAGTATGTTACTACTGTACATCTGCTATCTGATTGGAAAGGCTGTATTCCAGCAGTAATATTGAATATTCATTTGTATTTTTAAAATACAGTAATTTATACACAGGTAGGTTGTTCCCTAGTATTTTAGTGCTTGGTTTCACTTTGGTTTTTCACATTTCTTTTTTTAGAAAGGAAGAAAAAATTGCTTTTTTAATAGCAGGTAAAGTTCACCGTTTAATCTTTTGAAGCGGGGTATGTAAGTTGCTTAGAAGGCTTGGAAAAGAAACCGATTTAACATCAAAGTGGACCATCTCTTGTGCTCATCAATTTATTTTGTTACTTAACCGTTTTCTTCTTCTGAACTCTGTATAATGCTTCCTTAGCTCACAGATTTGTTGAAGGAGAATTCTTTTTCATGAAGCTTTTTAGAAGAATTTCAGGAGTTGTGCTACACTTAAATATCCTTAAGCTTGAGCCTCATCTATATTCCCAGAATCAACTATGTTGGTTGATATTAAAGTCACAGTAATTAGTATTTGTCCCACTTAGTGAATGTGAAGTTTAAAAAGAACTGTAGAAAGTAAAAATTGAAAAGCTTTTTGACTTGAGGAGTGCAACTCCTCACTTGGAAATTATGTGAATCTTTTCATATAATTTGGTGGAGCAGGCCCAGCTGTGGCAGCGCAGACAGGTTAAGGAAGCAGCATATTGAAAGAAGATTCCACTTCTGAAAGGAAAGAACAAAGTTTGTTTGAAATGATGGGAATGCTATGTCAGCAGAAAAGCATCTTCTGTTGGAATAAGCTGTGTCTCTGCCAGCAGGCGCTCTCAGCGCCGTGATGCCAGCGTAGTTGTTGTGACAAAGGCTCTACAAGGAACTTTAAATCTTTACTGTAGTTGCATTACAATTAAATAAGAGAGAATTTATTCTGATTTGTTCTCCTTTTGGCTCCCCCCTGCCCAGTTTAATTAATTTGAGGTGTATGGCTCTCATTTTCTAAATCAATAGCTGGAATTGCAGTGGAAGTACTTGCGATTGAAAGGGGACCGGCTTGCTGATCAGTGGTGTTCAGCATGGAACAAAAGCTGAGCACAGACAGGGCTCTCTCACGTTTCTTTATCCACGTTTCTTTAACAGCGAGGAGCTGTTAACTGCTGGTTTATGTAGCCTTAAGTGCCACTGTCAGCTCAGAGTAATTTCCCATCCTGTGCCACCTCATTCTGCGTGATTTTAGGCTGTAGGTTCCTGTTCGGCAAAATCCTCTTCCGTCACTCTCTGGGCAGACTGGAGGGTAGGATTGGTGTTGTCTACTAATACATGCAAGTCTACATGAATGTTATGTTATCCAAAACTTCCTCTTTGCCGACGAGAAAAATTCCTTCGCCACAAGCACTAGATAATAGAAAGGCTGTAAATATACATTGTTGAATCGGATGTTGATTTTAGGCTTAGCAGAACCTTTTGAAAAAAATACTTTTCATAGTTACAATTACGTATTATTGAGGAAATGCAGTGGTGTTTCAGAGAACATCTAAGCAGGATTATTATGGGTTATAAAATGTTAGTCTTCTAGTTTTTAAGATAAGTATGTTACAGAAGGATTTTAGTATTTCCTGCAATTGTTTATGAAACAGGAGTTTGTGGTTTAGTTTTGGCTGTTTTCTGTGTTTCACAGCAAATGGCCCTTTTAGTTTGAAGGTCCTTTGCAGAATGCTTCAAATTTTTTGGTTTTTCTTTTTTTTTTCCTCCAGAAATATAAATTAGCCGTGTAGTACAGATTTCTGCTCCCTCACAGGAGTTCTGCAGAACTTCAGAAAGCGAGTGGATAAATCCACTAGTATGCAGGTATCATGGATAGCTGCCAAACAACATGGTGCTTGCTTTCTTCCTGCTTAGGTGCCTTTTATCATCAGTGGTGACGGTTCTTAGAGAACTTTGTGATAAGCTCTTATTGTTGACTTCTCTAAAACCAGCTTGTAGGAGTTTCTTTTAGTATGGATTGGTAGCACTGCACAGTTACTTAGGAGTAACCTAAAGCATAACCTCTCCTCTGTCCTCTCCTCCCTACCTGTCACCTAACACTCTATAGCAGTGTAACTGTTACGCCACTTGGTAGTCTTCTCATGAACTGCACTTACTTTATAAGGAATCTTATGAAGGAGGGTTTGAAAAAACAAGTGTTACACAACCCTCTTCTTCCTTTAAAACCTTGGTTTGGAAAAAATCTGTGTTTGAGTGGGTTATAATAGTTTTCGATTTTGTGGTGCTTGCCTCTATCACCTGTTATGCAATATTTAGTTGGTGGTTGGTGTCTATTCTCTCCTTGGCTGTAACTATTCCAAGAAAGGTTTAACTGCTGCCTCTTGGATGATTTTTACAGTCTACATTCTTTCATAAAGTAGTCTTTTCTTTCTTCAGGATAAATTAGTGTCCTGACTGTCTTCAGTCCTTTATTTGGGATGCCTTCAAAGTGACTTCATATGGTAAGAGTATTGCTTTTTCCACTAAGGAAAGGAAAGATGCAACTGCCAAATTTACAATCTGGTTTGGGAAATACACCTTCTTATTTTCCTGAGAATTGCCTTATTAGGCTTTGTGTTACAAAAAAACCCAACCAGGCCAACCTCCCCCAAAAAGAATTCCTAAATCCAACAGATCCTTGATATTTGTTGTAACTTAGCTAATGGTCAGAGTTGTTTTTTTCAGAACTACAGATAATTAATGAAAAAGCTATTTACTCATCCTCATCATCTAAGGTGATCTTATTTTTAGAAGAGAAATAACTGCAACACACTAAGTTTACAATAGATATTTTAATCTAAGAGACAATTAATTAAATAAATCGTAATGAGGTTACGCTACACAAATGGAAGATCTCTTTTACTGGGTTCAGTAACATCTTGCATGAATCTAGATAGTTGCCTGTCTTTAATCACGTGTTTATTTTAATGGAATTAAAAAATAATGCTTTGTTAAACATCCATGTTAGGTCTTTTATGTAGTAATTTTCTCTTTTGCCTGTTAATATATTCAGAATGGCATGTGAACATTGTTTCAGAATAAGTTGTTGTATTTTTGGTGATTTGAAGATATCAGTAGGCACTGACAGAATATTTACGTGCTTGGAAAATTTAGTCTGGTTGGCGTTTAAAGCTTTGCGAAGCTCACTGCTTGCAGTGGACCATATTCTTCAAGGAACTGGATGGAGTACAAAGCGATACCAGACTGTATCCTGTAGCTTTCCTGTTGTAAAACTGCCACACCATACAGGGGTGCATATAGAATCAGTTGTAGCATTGGTTTTTTATATTGGTAGTACTGGTGCAGCTCATGCTTCAATTACTCAGAAAGCCAAAAATATCAAAAGCATTTTTGTACCAGTTCCAACATCAAGGGGCTTCTTGCTCTCTGTGGTGACATTGGCTGGTGCACATGAGAATACTGGCATGTTTGCCACTTAATTCTTGTGGACCACAGGGAAGAAAATCTGCTAAATAAGTATTAGAGGTTCTTCTCTGCTAAATGCTATTGCTTTATGGTGGTGAACGCTTATTTTGCTTTAACTGATCCAATGTAGTTGCTTCCCAGAAGGCTGGGTGATGTTAGTAATTTTGGAGCACTTCCCTGTCTCAAGATCAGCTGGCAGAAATGAGAGTTATTTCCTTGGATGACTGAGTTCTGTGCTCAAAGAGAATTTTCTTTTGTAGTCTATTGTTTTTAAATAACTAAGGGTTAGATCACATTAGTAGGTCGCAGTAGTCACAGTAATAGATTTAGGAAGATGAAGTAAGTTTTTTTGCGTTAGTGTGTGCAAAGATGCCAACAGACTTTTAGAAAATTGTCTTGGAATTTGAAGAGTAATATAATGGAACCAAATCTTTTTAAATGTAGCATTTATATTGGATTATTTGTCATTAAAAATGTCTATTAT
The DNA here is from genome assembly GCA_003993805.1 of Himantopus leucocephalus. NCBI lineage: Eukaryota > Metazoa > Chordata > Aves > Charadriiformes > Recurvirostridae > Himantopus > Himantopus leucocephalus. The sequence continues at coordinate 17,149,676 of RSEF01000008.1, forward strand.
ATATCTTTGGTCAGTGATTTTAAGATTATCAAAACCAGTTATATTTAAGTACGTTGCAGATAGCCTCAAATAATGATAGCATTAGCATTTTCCTTATTTTTTTCGTATCTTCTTCCTAGGGCATTTCTTTCTGCATTATCATTTGTCAATAACTTCATGTAAAACCAACCAAGCTTATAGTCTTTAGTTTCTGCTTTTCAAACATAATTTACTTGCTTTAAAAAAACCACTGCTACTAGTGTGGTGCATGGATCAGTTCTTTTTATCACCGTATTACAACCTCATTTCAAAAATACTACTTCACCTAGCAAAACAAATATGCTGGAATTGGCACGTTTCAAGCATTATTTCTTCCTCTGCATTTTGTGCCAATGTTGAAAAGTACGGGGTGGTGTATTTAAGATTCTCTAGCCTTACTTAGGAAGCAATTTCTCTTCACGTTTGTGTAGTACGTGGTATACATGAGACAGGAATTAAGGATACAAATCCCTAGCTGAACTGCTGGCCTTGGCATGAGCTGGAACAGACCCCAAGCTGGCTTTAAGCTATGCCAGTAGAAGATTGACAGTAGAATTCATCACTCCTCTCCAGCTCGCAGCAGCTGGCACAAAAGCAGCTCTGCCAGCTTTAGAAAAGCAGGGAGCCTAGCTTACAATAGTCATTCTTCACTGCACAACTGTAGTCAGGCTCTGGCGACTTTGTACTGTTCAAGGGGAAATAGAATTTGGTCTGCAGTCTGTTTCTTAAACACAGTGCTCCTGTGTATACTTGCTGCTGGTTTTTCCCAGAGTGTTGGGTTTTGTTTCGTGGGTTTTTTAATTTAAAACTTCAGCTTTTCTTACCTAATACTTTGTTACATTTTCTTGTACATAATTTCAGGCTTTCTAGTTTTGTTACTGCAGCCGTTTCAGTGTCATTTTTCACTTGCTCCTTCTTTATCTGAACATCAGTCTCTGCTGACAAAAATGATGCAGAACAACAGATGCCAGGATACACAGCTTTTACTGTAAAAAAACAGTCACTTTTCCTTCCCTATCTACTTACGTTTTTCATTGAAATCCTGTATTACACAACATAGATGAAAAGCAGAAAACTAGTCATTGCTGAGCATAAGTATTTACAATCTGAATCTGTAGCATGCATAGCGAAATGTTTATGATGTCTGACTACAATTACTTGACCTTTGAGAAGATTTTTGGGATGATTAAAAAAAAAGACAGAATTTGTCCATCTTACTATCTTGAGCAATCATTCATTTATTTTCTTGAAAGAGATTCCTTTATGAACCAGTGGGTGCCTGTTTTTTAAAGTAACAATCCAGCGTTTTGTAACCCATGCTGAATTCTTTTAGATGAACTGTTTTATAATTAATGGTATTGCATTAGGATTTCTGGAGTGTCCCAGCTACAGAGTTGCTGACTGAGGTATCTATTGCACAAAGATTTATTTGAAATTACAGCCTCCACTCCAAAATTCTGCAGTCTGTGTTGCAGCGAGTTAGATCCAGACCAGGTACAGAGGAGCAGTATGTGGGTAAGATGGAGGATGAGGTAACAATAAAACTGCTAGTGTTGGCTTCAGCCGGGGGTTTGTCCTGTCTAGTCATCCAGTGGTGTTCTGTAAGCACCACGGGCAGACCTGAAGACCTTCAGACCCTTCATGCTTGCAAAGCAGGTAGGCAGGCACTAAATTCTAAAACATAAATAAAACTGTGCACAGTAGCCTCTTTTGTGCATCATAACTGGGGTTGAAGCATGGGAGCCGCATATGCACAGGCAGGTTTTCTCTCCTCTCTCTGAGGAAGTGTGCATCTAGGAAAGGCTGTTTCAAGAACAAATCTTGCCGTTTGCTCCAGCCTGCCTTCTCTCCTGCGGAGCAGAGAGGAACTTGCCGGTATGTATGTACTATGTAACATATGCATAGTATGGAAAATGTGTTCATGGCAGTCCGTGTACTGTGTAGCATGCACATACAAGGCAGACTTGAAGGCAAGAAGACAGGCCATGAAGTCCAAGACAAGACTGCAGTTGGAAGAACCCTGTTGAATAATCTGTTGCCCCTTGGCTGGGGGAAAGAGACGGTAAAAATGGGCTGTAGAGCAGAAATAATATTCAAACCATTGGTCCTATTTTGGTCTAGCCTAAGTGTTGTGAGATGTATCAAGGGGTTTAATTCAATTGTGTCCCTCTGGGTTGCTCTTAAAATATTTTTCTGAAGGAAAAAGAGGATTGGCTGCTCGTTTCTTGGAAGAAAAAGACACAGCGAGATGCTGACTTAAAGATCGCCGAGTTTCTCAGTTTTGGGGACCAGGCAGCCTGGGGAGGCTGGATTAAGAGGCTTCTAGGAGCAAAGAAAAACTCCTACGCATTTGAGGGCAGTTGAAGTGATAGGCGGAACTTGGAAGCTGCAGCGCTGTGAAACATGGCAGTATAGCCATCAGCGTTTTCACAAAGGCGGAGTAGAAGAGAACCTCTTCACGTTCCAGTCAGGAAGGAGAAAACCTGTTGTTTCCTCCTGATGCTGCCAAAGGGGAATCCCTCTGTTTTTTTTTTCTTTCTTGACGGAAATGATCTAGGGCTGATTGTTTCGACCTCGCCAAGGAGGGAATTGACCTTCCTGCTTGTTTGCCAAGAAAATAATTTGTTTATTTCATAGCTTTTCCTTTTCATTGTAAAGCATTAGTAACCCCTTAATGGAAGGTTTATGGCACTGTGATTCTGCTGTATAAATTTGTGGATCTGCTTCCACCATTTAGTACAGAGTGTTAGAGGTATTCAGGCTGTATCTCCACATGAGCTAAATTTGGAAGTCAGAATTTGCTATGCAGGGATGCAAAATTAGACATATCAATTCGTCCTGTTCCTGAAGTGGAGGTTCATTAGATTAACCTAAGTGTAATTGTTGCGGTTTAGGCCAGGACAGTAATAACAGAAGTATTGCCAATTTACAAGGATGATTTCTCATCAGTTTTATATTTCTGATTATTTTATCAGTGTACTGCTTGCTTATGTTAATTTAAGTTGTCAAATGAGATTTGACCTATTAGTTTTCTGAACTTGATGTATTAAGAGTTTTTCATTGCATCCTTTGGTATTCCTTGGTACACCCCCCACCTCTAAAATTATTTACAGTAATGTTTCATGAGTCTGTGTAACAGAAGGACTGTAATTAAAGTAGATGTACAACGTTCACTTTTCCTCCGTGATCATGCCAGTATTTTATTAATGGTCCAAGTTACATATTTTGACTTCCCTGCATTTTTGGGGAGCCACCCACAGCTTTCACTTGTACTAAAGATGCCACTAACGTCTTCTCAGTTTTTGAAACTTCAGGCATTGATCTTCAGTAGTCAACCCGCTATCTTTTTAGTAACTTCTCCCTTTTGAAATTTCATATTCCCTGTAGGCTTTCTGGCTATCATTAACTCATTAGGCTGTTTTGTTTCTTTATCTGAGTCATATAGTAGCCTTCCGTGATTGTGGTATCCCCTTTTTTGGTATGTCTGCTATATACCACTTAGAGATTTGTAAACCTTGAGCTTTTGAGCAGTTTGTGAAGCTGCCTCCTGTATGTGTAAAGGACTATTGCTGTGGTGCACTTGAATTATAGCATCTTTACTTGCTGCTGGATTGTGTTCCGTCTTTTCATTATGTCTCATGAGATGGGGAAAGTATTTGCTTTCTTGAAATTCAGTATCATTTTACTTCTGTATTCTTTGAACCAAATACTACCAACTCCAAGAAACTGACATTTGTTAGTTTCACATTTTCCTTCTGTTTTGTCCTACTTTCTCCCATAACTAAAAGATGCAGAATGGTTTGTACTTCAGTTAATCTTTAGATCGTTATTGTGCATCCTGAATGCTTTTACCACATCACTTTTAATGCTCAGTCCACTAAATTGTTGCAGCAGATGCCTTATCTGCTTTACGGGCTTTGCCATCAATTGATATCTTTTTCCATGATTGTCATTAAACAACTTTTACTGTGTTTTTCTCTTTGTGCAATTGCCTCTTTCTCAAGTGGTTTAAACAAGGACAGCCTTTGTGCTTCTACAGTGATATACTTGTAGTCTTATTTTGCTTATCTCTTCTTTCCATTAACTGTTTTGTATATTTTCTAGGGTAAAAGTGAACAAACCATTAAATCTTTCTGAACATCTAGTTTTGTGCCAAATAATTTAGGTTACAATTAGTGTTCCTGCTGTCTTCACCTGGGTATTACTTTTTTTTTCTTCTAGGATATTTTAGCTCCCTGAAATATGTTTGTAAGAAGAGGGTTTTTGCAGCACTTGGGTTTTTTTCCATTTTACACTTAAGTTTTTTGCAGTTCTTAGATTTCCCTAGTGAGAAGTGCCTCTTACGGCCCATAGAAGAGAAGAGACCGCAGATTGTTATGGCTTGTCTTAAGATGGTCTTTGTTTGAGGATATCTATGGCTGAAATATGGCAAGGAAAAGTGTGGCTTAAGATGGGGATCTGACTTGAAAAGGGATTAGCCGGGCATATGGTCTGTATTGATATAGTTTGAGCTATGTGGGTATCGACAGTATGCAGGGAGAGGCTACTGAACGTTTATTGACACAAATTATGGAGGTCCTAGACCAGGAGAAAAGCCACACACCAAGAGTGGAAGGAGGATGTAGCAGGTTTTAAAATATTTGTGTAAACTGTGGTGTAATTTTTTTTTCATATTAAAGTATTAACTTGAACTTAGTTCCTGCCCCCCTTCCTTAAGAGAGTGTTCAAGCAGAGTAGTCTTCCAGATTGTTCAGCTGTTGATAAGAGTTTGTAACAAGGGAAGTGCTATGGCAAGTCATTTCCTTTTTTTTGTTTCTCAGGTCTCTGCTTTTTTGCTCATTGAATTTTCTAATTCTTTTTTACACATACGGTCTAACAAAATTCACTGTGTTCCAGGTTTTTAGAATGTCAAAATTCTAGTGACAAAGTTAAATATAAAAATTGTGCATTAATACATTGTGTTTACTTTCTGCCATATAACTTTCCTTTAGTACCTAATTCAAGAGTGCATTTCACTACTTCCATGTTCACCAAATCATAACCACACGAAGAGGTTATTCACCACTTAGGAATGAAAGTCACATCTGTTAGTTATTATCTTTGCTGTGCTGCAGCACTTCAGAATGCGTGCTTGGGAGAGACTTTAAATGCTGTGCCCAGTCTTTGCTCTCTTCTAGGCAAATGCAGATACCTAGGAAATGCTACCCTCTTTTCTTTGGCGGGGGGAAGATCCTCATTCATCCCATAAGTTAGAAGCAGTTAGATTGTGGATTTTTAGGACTAGGCCCAAAATAGAGAATATTATTTATTGTATCTGAATTATGCCAAGTAAATACCTCGAGGTTTCCACTTAGTTCTAGGAAGAAAAATCATCTTTGTTTAAAATATGCGCAAGGGTTTTAGTTGATATCTCTCACAGGAAAATTAAGAACATCATTATACAAATACATATTTTAGTGATATTTGCAATTATTTAGATGGTTGAAACTTGTTTCCTTTCCTTTCAGTGTCTAGCAGAATAAACTAAAGAAATAACGTGGTTACAATTTATCTTTAATTCCAGATTGCAGATTTTTCTTTATTAGTATTAAAATCAAAGTTCCTGTAGATGACATTCAGGAAAACCTGATCAGCAGGGAATTTCCTGCTGTCTGAATCTGTGGAGACAAGTTACGCCACTGCGATGATAGCCACAGGCTCCATTTGAGGGGAGCTTGTTGTGATGCAGTGACCTAATGCGGCATTCCTGCCTGTGGGAGACAGATTAGGCGACTGAATTGTTGAATTCCTGGAAGGTGGTGGCATAACTATAGATAGTGAAACTGTCCTTTGCAGAAACTCATAGATGCTATCAGAAGTGCAGAGCCACATTAACTTCAGCATTTTGTGGAAGGTAACAAAGCCATTCATAGAATGAATGTAATAGATTATATGGGAACTGACTTGGGATTGCTGAATCTTGTTAAATTTTCTAAATTGTCTCAAGTTTTGTAGGCTTTTAAACTGCCTGCTGGCAGGCCAATTTTATTTAATTTTTGTCCTTTAAAAAGCAGTTATTGTTATTTCATTCCAGCTAAAATCAAAAGCTCTTGTCTGCCAAGATTGTCTCTTTGTGGTCCCTATAAATGGAGTTGCCTTATTAAGAAGAAATCCAGGCTTGTTTCTTCCTTCGTGACATGGGCATAAAGCCTTGCTTGGGGCAAGAAAATAATCAGGAAAGTGTATTATTAGGTGGTGGGAGTCGGACAAGGAGGCTGAGAGAATGTACGGAAGGGAGAGAGAAAATCTGTGGGAAGTAAATACCAGGGAGGAAAGAAGATTCAGGGAGGAGGGTGCAAAGAGGAGTCCCACTGAATACAGCGATTGGGAAGCTGTAGTGCAGACAATTTGTATGAACTGGGCAATGGGAGAAAAGACAAAGCAGGGGGAGGGTTTAGAAGAAAGAGGTGAAGGTGGGGCATTAAGGGAATGGTTCTGTCAGGGTGGACAGTTCATTCAGAGCCAGGTTTATCTTCAAATCCATCCTGTCACGAAGGGCTGAAGTAGCTCGCTTAGGATGACAGCCTCAGTTAAGTTCGTTCCCGTGACTGGCCCTGGAGCGTGGAAGAGTCCGAGTGAAAGGGCAAACTTACATTGGCTGTCAGTTATTTTACTGGGCTGTTTCTTGAAACGCACAGGGAAGGAAGGGCCTGAAGAAGGTTTCAGCCCATTATGGGTTCTTACTGAGCAGGTTATGCAGTCCCAGTGATAGAGGACAAGTAGGTAAAAATGGTGACAAAAGAATACCTGGTAATGTCTGATTACCAGGTTCTCCCTGCTCCGTCCCCTACCTGTGGTGAGACTGCTTCCCTGCAAATTCGTGGGAGGACGTTCATTCCAGTGTTACCCTACATCCTCAGCTTATCCTGGTGAATAATCAGTACAGGAAGTTATAAGACTTGTAAAAATGCCATTTCATTTTTAGTTCTTCTCCAAACAGGTCTAGCCTTTTCATAAGTAAAAATTGAAATTCAGTGCGTATTTAGGTTTCTGGAAAAGCCTTACAGGGCAGTCATCTTTTGCCCGCAGGTCAGTGTTGTTCACCCTCTAATGTATGGCTTTTATTCCACTTCTGGGATAAAATTGGGAAGGTTTTTATCGTGACAAAGTCTTTCAGAGATAACTTGAAAAATCAGTCTTGCTCTGGAGCCATCCTGTATTAGACTTTGTAATTGAGTGACAAGTATTAGTTTTCTTTTGAGGTCTTTTAAGCATGCACAGTCAAGGAAGAGGTTGGCAGGTGGATGGGCAGAAAACCTCAACTTGCACTTGTGTATGAAGTAGGGAATGTGGTAGACTGAGGTCTTTTGGATAGCATAGACAGTAACAGTAAAGTTTAAAAAAGAGAACCATTAGCCTCCTCTGTTATTCTCCCTGAAGTTTACAGCCCACATTATGCACTAAAAATTTGGATGTTTTCTCTGTCACTGTCAACCAATAAAATTTACTTTAAAAACAAAAAAGATAAAGCTCTGACTTAGTGATCTAACGCTTCAGTAATTTACTATCATAAAATAGTTTTAAGTACAAATGTTTTATCTTATGCCAAGCTGGACGCTAAAGATGTTTTGTCTAAAACATGAGATAATGGAAAGTGTATTGTGGCATGTGAATTACTTTAGCCTCTTGGTGGTAAATGTTTGCTTAACCAGAAAAGAATGTGTTGAGGTCCTTGCCAAAGGAAAGGTATTGCCGTACTTTGCATTTAGAGTACTGTAAATAAAGCAGTAAATATGTTTCTGTTCATGTGTGTTAATCCACAAGTTACAAATGTATTCATGCAATAAGAAACGTAATATACTGTTATCCCTTTTAAAGGGTTTCAGTAAGAAGAGGTCATAATTACTTTGGGTTGAGAGAAACATGAAACCAAATATTTTCATGATGATTGAAGCTGAATATGAGAGAGAAATAGTTTTTGCTCAAAATAAGTTTCCCTTAAATCCCAAGAACTCAAATCCTGTTTTACCTTCAATATTCTTCTTGTCTGCTGACTCCTCTGCTATACAGTTCTTAATCACACATTACTGTAAATCATAAAGTATATAATCTTCTTCACCCATCAAGTGTTGTTTTTGGCAAAAGAAAAACCAACTGCATAATAAGTTAATGATCAGAGAAAGTAGAGCAGCTATGGGAAATGCTCCACTTATTGCCCACAGTGTATTTTGGTTTTGAACTTCATTTGCCTTTAACTGATACAATAGCTTAGTAGTAATTTAATAATGTTGATTACAGAAAGAATTGCATAACTCAGATTGCAGTGTAATAATATCAGAGCATCTGTTGGATGCCGCAGTTAGAGCAAGTGAAAGCAACAGGGTTTCTCTTTCAAGAGGGCTTTGAAATATCCCTTCCTTTCCCCAAAACCCCACGTTCCGGTTTCCAGTTTGAGAGTTGGGAGAAAATATTACAGTTCTAGAAAATAATTGTGGGGAAGATGCTCAGTTTACTTTTTATTACTGTGGCGTCTTTTGTTAAGTACCTGGCTTCACCCTCCAGGGTGAAGAGGAGCCCTTTTCTGGGAAAGGACTGCGCATCCGAGCCATGCGCCTCTTGTAGCACATGCATGTGTGGGGATTTCTACAGGGAGTTTCTTGCAGACGGTGCTGTAAGCAGAGATTTGCTTAGGCATAAATGGGGATATTGTACCATCTTTTAGAAATTATTGCCCAAATGTTCTGGATACCAGAGCCTTTACTTCTACAAAAACAGAGGTCTAAAGAGCTTCCAATATACCTTTGCTTTTGTAGGTGTTCAGATATGCTTTTTATTTCATCTTCCCAGTGCTTCACTGATAATTCATAAGCAAATTTGATAAATAAGGTACACTAATAACCATGTAAATTAAACCTGTAGTGTTAAACGCTAAGTGCTATTTTTAATTTAAAATCTGATTTTAGTAAATACATCCATTTTGATAACCCAATGTCCATATCCGATTTTGATAAAGATATTCATTAAGAACTCATAAAATATTTCAGCCCTTAGAGAAATTTGACTTTGATTCTCCTGTTGTTGTTATACTTAGATGTTAGCAGGGTTTAAAAAAAATATGTAGTTGGGTAATAAGACTGGATATGTAATTTGAATCATAAGATAGTTCTTCTGAACATGATATCATCTGAAAATCCTGCAAATTGCCAGAAAGCTTGGTTGTTTTTTTTCCAGAAAGTGTACATTATGTCCTTGGTAGTATTAAAATCCAAAAGAAACTTCCCTGTTATTTTTAAGGTACAATGAACTGGATGCCAGTAGAAGCCTCCTAGACAATTTGAAAGGCAAAGTAATAATTGAGTATCCAACATTATTTGTGGTCTTGAAAACATTGAAGAATGACATGGTGGTTCTTGGCCAAGGTAAGCATATGTTTATTTCCTGTTATGCTATACTTAGATATTTTAGTTAAATAAACAATAATTAAGGATACAGCTATTAATGACAGGAATGTGCAGTACGTCTTATATTTCCCTCTGAATCTAAAAGATGACTATAAAAAAAGCTGTTACGAATGCACTGTCTTAAAACTGCTGGCTGATGGCTTACATTCATAAGCTGTATTGTATGTGTTTTTCCAAAGTTTGTTTACTGGTGCTTGATTCTTTTTTTGTATATTTTCAGCCATGAAGGTAAAACCGACTCTTCAGACTTGTGCTGAATTTCTTATGTAGCAAACTTTGACAGAGTTGGTTATTTCTAAAAAGTCAAGCTGTCTGGGGAAGATGAGTTTTAAGTAAGCCTGCTAATCATAGAGGAATCATTCTCCATTATTTCACAGCATAACTCCTAACATTGGACAAATAATTCTGAATTACAGGATAGTTATTAGATACCGTAATGGCAAAGTAGCTTTTCGGGTGAGTTAAAAGCACAGTGTTATCTTTCAAAAAGTACTTAGTTGAGGGAAAACTTTAATGTTGGAGTTAACTTAGAGGAGAGTCCCGGTCTAGCAGGAATTTATCTTTTAGTTTTGAAGTTAATTTCCATCTTTCTCCCCAGTATGAAGGCTTTTGTCCCAGCTTCACTTTCTGCACCTGCTGATGTAGGGAATCGGTTCCCTTGTCTCTTAGTGCCCCAGCTAGTCACCTTAGTTAACAAATTCCGTACTTCTCTGTGATGAGCCAGTCTGTAATTATTACAGATTTCTGAGGAAAAGCTTCAAAATATGTTTGCAGTGGCTATTTCTCAATCATGGCTCTTTATGTATATAATTTGACTGAATAAATATGAGACTGAGAATACCGGTGATATCCACCTTCCATGGATCTTGGCTGTTCTGGCTAAATGACAGAAAGTGATCCATTGGAGCAGTCTGCTCTCAAAGAAACGGCATGCAAACATTTCTTGCACTACGTACAGAAAGAGCTGCTGAGAGTGAGACACCATGCCAGGGGATAAGGTAGGAGTTTTATCTCAGCAACTAGGTCTGCTGATACTCTCCCTAGGAGTGCACATACATATACTGGAGTACAAAGAAACTAGATATTTTCTATTTGTCCATTATTTCTTGTCTGTAGGTCCTTTGCTTTTCAGTAGTCAGCCCTGCCCCTATGATTAAGATGTCAGGAGGGCATTACGATTGAGTGACTCGTAAACTTAATCAGGATAGGGTCGTCATCATTGTCTCCTGAGCTAGTAGGGATGTTGTCCTTTTGAGGCTGTAGATTCAAATAAGTGTTGATTGAACAACGATATTTTGAGGTCGTCCTGCCGCAGCAACTAACTGGTTCTGTAAAAGACAGAGTAGAAGGGCACAGGGAAGAGAGAGAGGGTCATAGCTGGGGTAGTGCCGTTAGCACTGTCACAGGGCAGTGCAAGATGGCGACCTTCCTCTGCTGCAAGGATCATTCAGTTAGCAGTCATCCCTAAGGTTGGTATTCAGGGAACAGTGGCAGCTATTTCAGGTTTTGGGAACCATTAATTTTCTTAATTTTTTTTTTTTAACTTTCTATAGATTCCATAAAAATCAAGTGCATAGCTCTCTGTTGAGGTGTCTTGGGTATAACATAGCAGATTATAGCTAATGGAAAAAATAATGTGATTTTCACAACTTTTATCATATTTTAATTTTGTACATCTTTTTAGTTAACATATTAACACTTAACTTCAGCCTTGAGTTTGGGTTGGACCCTGTGTTCTTGGAGCTTTTTCTGTTAAGAATGGAAGCCTGTCACGATTCTTTCAGGAAAAGTGTTCAGAACATGAATATGGAAACATGAGGGCTTTTTTGTTGCTGTTATTCCACTTGAAGATGAAGTATCGCTTTTGTTGAAGTGTGGCACAATCATTGTACTCTTCTTTTGTGTATCACCTTTACAGAATAAAGGAGAAAAAACAGTATTTAGTTTGCTTTACCAGTTGAATTCACAGATAATTGCTAAGAGCGGAGATCTGGTGTTGACCTCCAGACTCTTCAGGGAGAAGTCTGTTGTAATCAGAGAGGTGCTTTAGCCCACTCCCATCTCCCAAGAGGTGACCTTTCTGCTGCGGCATCTTGTCTGTTACTTGCAGTCCTGTTTCTTCGACATGTATGGCTTTTTGTATCAGTTGCACGCTCCTCCTAAGCCATCTGTCTGCTCTTACTTACCCTATGTCTGCCAATACTGCCTTTCCTTTCTGCCTTACTTCTTCATGCACACCCGAAGAGACACTTGTCTCGGAGTCCCTGTCCGGCTGACCTCCCCTTGGCATTCCAGGCAAACAGCTGCCACATTGACGAGTGGATGTCTGGCAGGGTGTCTGCTGGAGCGCAGGGGCTTTGACTGCCATAGCCCTCCAGGTTCTGTTTTCAAAGGACCCGGGCTGAACAAGAAACAAAGTCTTGTGGAAATTTAACTGCCAAAATGATGTTTCTTTACTGAGCAATCTCAGATCTACCCCCTTCCCCAGGAAGAACAGAGCCAAGTTTTCATAGCCACAGCAACAGGCATGTGCGGGGGGAAAGATCACCGTTCTCCCCTGCAATTCTAGTTACTGCCCCCAAAGACTCGGGGAGAGCTGGAGCTGGACACCTTCAAAGAGAGACTGCTAGAATTTCATGAGGACGAAGCCTATTTCTCCTATCTTTGTTCTCAGAAATGGCTGAAGTATTTTGGCTGAGACTTTCAAAAAATAAGGAAAATAAGGATTGAGGAAGTAAACTGGAACTGAAGAATTTAAACTCAGAGTTTAATTTTTACATTATAAGTAAACTGCAGACAGTTTTATGGTGGGAAGGACTGGCCAGTCAATTTATAGGCAATGCTATCAACACCATAAAAATATGTTCTTTTTGAGTGAAGACACTCTGCGATTTCTGTTAAATAAAACTTACTGTAACAGACTAAACTACAGCTAAAATGTGTCTGTTGAGCTTCACTGTGAGTCAGAAGATTGCCACATTCTTTTGTGTGATGTTTTGATGCTTGACTTGCTTATAGCAAAAACTACAGGTGCTCTGATTTCAGCATACATGGCTGAAGATAGTGGGGGATTACAGAAGCTTTCACAGGACTTAGGGGCAAAAACAATCCTTACTTTGCGCATTACTCAGTACATATCTGGCATATAAATGTTAATTGATTATACACTAGATTTAATGTAGACAAAATGTGACCTCTGATGTTTCTGGGTGAAATGCTTCTATTTTCTTGAACAAATTCCATTGAAAGTATACAGGTGCACATTGTGTCCTATGTATTATCCGTGTTTGCCAGCTGTAGAACTTATCTTGACAAGACAGTAACTATACTGCATCACCTCCCTTTCGGTAATGTTTCCTTAATGAAGCATCGGACACTAAATGCTCAAAATGTTCTTTAAATTCATAGTTGGATCAAATACTGAAAATAACAATGAGAGCAGAGTGTGAATCATGGGCCTGCTTTGCTGTAGTTTATTTTTGTGCTGCTTGAGTGCCACTGGCCAGTGGCATTTGGTGACCTCACCACAAGGTGACTGGGGTCAGGGCTTGTTAAAGAAGGAGTCTCAGGGTGTGAGGCTGAACACCAGTTTGGGAAATGAGTGCTTCACAATACGATTTCAGCAGACCACAACAGCCGTGTCCTAAAGCACAAGTTATTGTGCAGCTTTAACCTCATCAGCCTTAGCTCATGGATTAACGCAACTTAACACCATCTTTGGGATGCTGGAACATGTGGAAGGAGCACATAAGTGCATCATTCTAATTTTCCATTTCTGTTTCAAATTTCTCAGTAGTTCCGCATCTTAACTAAAATGCTAACAAAAGTGTAAATCATTTATAATTCATTACAGTTGTGACATATATGTAGCAACCCAGGTAACAACATTTAATACAAATAAGCCAAGAGAACAATTTGAAACTCTCAGTGGGTGAAGAGGAAGAGTTCTGTGTGGGATAAATACTCTGCTTACCTATTTGACTGAAAGACCAAGATTTAAAAGCTAGAAGAAATTCTGAATGTTTTCTTGCTTTCTCGTTCAAGCAACTAAGTCCTACCCAGGGCTTTATGCCATGTTATGAGACTGATTATGTCTTATGAAATGGCTGTCTTCAAGGAAGGTGTGATTGAAAGGAAAAGAAGATACGAATCTGCTTCTGTTTGATGAGCAAATGACATTGCTGAAACTAATTGCTTGCTTGTTTTTTTGTTTGTGTTCTACACCCTCAGATGCCAGTGAACCTGCAGAGAGCTCGGACAGTGAAAGTGCATCCCTTTCATCTATGGAAGAAGGGGAAATTCGGGACGGTTCATGATAGTTCTTTGAGAGAAGAGGGTGGAATGAGACTTTTATATTTTTTTTTTTAAATTTCATTAAATCTTTTTTTTATTCAACTCAGAGGTTTGGTTTGGTGTCCTTCTCTCAAGGCAGCACTTCCAAACTGCCAGCTTATTTTTGGATTTAGGAATGCATATTTAGGGGTGTAAATAAAGAGATGGGGAATTGTTGGTTCCAGAAGAAACTTGATGTTCTTATTTAATTGCAGCCTTTTGTCCATGTATCTTTAATAAATCAGAGTAACCCTAATTTAATGTTTCCAAGTTAGTTTCGACAATATATTCTTTCCTTTTACCCTAACAGCTCAGTGTCTGATTTCCGAGTTTAAATATCTGATCACATATTTGTATTTATATGTGGATTTGAGCCTTAATGCTTAAACTTACTGAAAAAAAAACCCACGGGTGTTCCATTAGATTAAGTTTCTTTTTTAGGGTATGTCTTTGTCGTGCTGAGCTGCTGCAAATGATCTTACTTTACTTTTGACTTTAATCTTCTGTGGTGACGTGGTGACTTTTTGGGTGCCTGGTGCAATACTTTTTTTTTTTTCTTACTTGGTTGCATCTTTTTTAATGTGTTAAGGACAGGTCAAACCATGTGTTCAGGGTGGCATGTTGCTGTATGGTTAATCTTCTACCCTGATCTTCTAAATCAGCATGGGTTTTAAAATCAATAGAAATGGATACGTAGTGTCACTAGTGCTAATATTCTTCTAATGCTAATAAACTTCTAAACAATGCTTATATTATGCATCTCATATTACTTAGTTTACCTACTGAAGCCAGGTATTGTAAATATTTACTGGAATATCAACTAAATTTACCTACTTAAAAACAAATAAACCTTAAAAAAAAAGTCCTGTACTGTATCATCTGCTGACAATAGAAATCTGTTATTAACTTCAGAAGATTTCTAGATCTGGGACTACTCATTGCTGTATCTAAGTCCCCCCTGCCTGTAGGGTCTGTTGGAGGAAGAGAGCAGCATGTGCTGCGAGGGATGTGAGACAGGTGAGCCCCTCTGCACCAGGGAGTTCTCAGGAATCAGCACAGGCGTTTGGGGTTAGTTTGCAGGGGTCTAGCTAAGTCAGCATGTGTAAAGTCTTAAGGACATGATGACTTTGTAAACAGCTTGGTGAGGTTGTTGCTGCCATCGTTGTTACCCCAGTGTATTTCTCTCCTGCTTGAGACTAGCACCTTTGTGACAAAAGTTGGTGGCATGGGATGCACACTACACTGCCATGAAGGTGGTTTTACAACCGTAAGTGTTCTTCCTGCCAGTGCTGATGTTATGGGTAGAAAGACAACAGAGAGCAGTGAAGGAACTTGTTGAGGTAACAGAAGACTGTGACAGCAATACGGGAGAGAGCTCAGGCCTCCAGACTCTTACTCTAGGCTTCGGGCCACCAGGCTGTCAGTTCCTTCTCAGTCATACTGCGTGGAGAGGATTTTTGAGATGGTCAAAGTTTTAGAAGGTTGGGTTATTGGTTTTTTTTTTTCCACACCTTTGCAAATAAATTGCCGTTAAAAAATTGTTCACCATGACATTTAGCTACCAAAGTTTGGAAAGAGCATCAGACCTTTGTAGTCACATACTACTTTTTCTCACAGCGGTACCATGTGTGCTTTCCCTTGTGTGTTTTGCAACCCTGGGTAAAACAGGGAAGTTTTTCTTCTTGCCTGGCAGTAGCCACCTGTGCTCTATTTTCTTTTTTAGTCATTGTTGGTCCTCTGCCCACCTCTTGTTTCAATGTTTGCTTTTTAAACCCTTTTTAAAGGACCAGGATTTCTAGCTATAGGTGCTGCTTTCATATTTTTTCAGTTCAGTGAAAGTGAATAAGCTTTTCCTAATCAGTGATTACTACACACTGACTTGGTAGCCACAAATTACTTTAAAGCAGTCTTGAACCCATTCATAACACCACCGATAAAAGAACAGAACAGCAAAACTGCCACAGTTCATTTGCCAGAAAATGCTTCATCTGGAGTAAAAGCGTGGCATTTCTGTTAAGATTCATAGCACGCAGTGGAAATTAGAGTGCTGCAAATATTAGTGTTGATCTGCATGTGTGTGTGATTAGTCTTTGGGTGAGGAATGCAGACTTGTAATTTGCATTACTTCCTACACTCTTGGAGGTTTTTTATTAATTGTATGAAAGGGTTTGCCTGAGTTTTTTTTCCTTACATAAATCTAGTTTAAGCTTCCTTGTGAGTCAAACGCAACCGTAATTTGTTTTTAAATGAAGATGCTGTTAAATCTGTCCTTCAGATTTAAATCTTTTCCTACCTTAAAGAAGGTTTTAAAAAATATTAAGGAGCATTCCTGTGGTGGTTACTAGAACTGAAATTTCCCAAAGAAAGATGGGAATCATCTTCCAGAGTTCAATCAAATGGAGAATAAAAGGCCTTGGTAGCATTTGCCATTCATTCCCAAGTTACTATTTACCTATTTTTATTTGGTTTCGATAACAGTTGCACTAGTTTGAACAGTGGTGATTCATTAAATGCAAAATAAGATTAAATTCAAATATTTTTATTCAGTTTTGCTAAACTTTTTCAATTTTTATTTATGAAGATGAATCAAAATGATGGTCTCTGGCTAAAAGCACATCCTTACTGATGACATGACCAGTACAGGTCCTGCAACAATGGTAATTCATAATAATAATGTTACCGTTCTAATCAAAGTTTATGCACTTTCTGGCTAGGCAGATGGTTTTTAACATTTTCATAGGCAGTTAGGGGAATTTTTTAATTCCTTTCTGAGTGACTTAACCTGGAACAAGCATCTTGTAATAAACTGAAGGAGAAAATGCATCTTTAAAAGCTGCATCTTTAAATTTCTGGTCAAGTACTTGAAATTTAAGACACGGAGCTGAGGCTGCCTGGAAGACTTCAGTTCTGTCCATTTTGAAAACGTACTATTGTAATGACATTATATGAGGATCCCTACAGGACTCTGCCTTGATTCAGCGCAGATGATGTCTGTGAATGAAAACTGTGATGTTTTAATCTTCATCATTCAACGCCAGCTTGAGTTGAGTGCTTGATTTTATGCCTACTACGCTTACTCATTTTTTTTCCTCTATAAACTACTTGTCACAGAAGGAACAAGCTGGTTTTGTGTAGTCTTGTTACGGCATTTCTTTTAATGTTTAAACTTTTCAGGTTTCAAACACTGAACCCTTACAGCGTGCTTGAGCTGAAGGACCATCAGCTTACAAAGCAAAGAGTAAAGGCTCTTGTCTTGAATGAACATGCTACTCTCAAAAAATTAAAAGCTTAATGAAGTCATCCCTTTCAAAAGCCATAAAGGACAAAAATAGAGCATAGCTAAGCACATAGCAATAGCTGAGAGGTAGGATTGAGTCAGCCAGATGAGAGAACTTGGTTCTTTTCCTTTTTTGTATAATTTCAGGGGGATATGAGGCATAAGTCACTGAGTTGTCATGGGTAAACAATGTTATACCCCCTGTCAGTGTAACAGCTAAGTTTTGAATGACCACATCTGAGTTCTAGGTTTTACTGTATTTATCTCTGCATTAGGAATTGTTGATCCGTAGAGGAAAAGAGGGTCATGCCGCAAAATGTGTGGTTGGCGCTAGGTCTTAAGAGGTATGCCGGACCAATTTTTGTTACTCCGGTCCAACAGTGCAGTTTTACTTTGCATTGGGAGTAAAACTGTTTACTGTTCACTCTAGTCTAAAAAAGTACATAAATTCCTAAGTTCACTGTCGTGCTAATAGGAAGTCAAACCTACACGTTGTATATAAACATCGCTGTGATTCAGACCTTGCCCCTGTGAGATACGGCTGTTCTCTGTTGACATCTGTAGGAACTGAGAATGTATAACACCTTGCAAGAGCAGGCTTTCAAAGCGTAAATATACAGCTGTGATGATGTAACTTCAGGCCGTATTTGGTCACAAACATTTCATTCTGCTTTCTTAAGTCCCACGCTCTTTTCCTGAAAACATTTATTCTTCCTCCCTCTAAAGGAAAAAATATCTTGAATTTGTGTTTATGTTGTTGCTATGACATTCAGTTAAACTGTATGCAGATGCACGTTCTGTTAATAAGAGGAAAAAAAAAAAAGAACTGTGTTCTTCAGTGAACAAAGATTACCCTGTGTTTGTGTTAAAATGTTGCTATGGCAGTGCATATGGTTTTATTTGGTGGAAATTTGTGGTGAAGTGGAAGGAAGTCACATGTATGCAAGACAAACAAGAAATGGCAGCAAAAACAACTCGAAATAAATACTGAAACTGAAAGGGAAGTTGCAGATGACATGTAAAACCAGGAAAAAACAGGGATAGTTGTTTTGCTGCCTGCCTGTCTGTGATTTGATAACAGAAATGTGTTCCCACTCTGTCCTGCTGGGTCTCGGTGACCCATCGGACGGTGACTTAGCTCTACTGATGCTTTATTGCGAGAGCTGCTTTCCCTCGTTGGCTCTGTGCATTGTAACATATTTTTGTTTTGGAAGCAAAGTTCCACTGGCTTGGCCTGATTTCACCACTCCTAACTTTTCCTGCCGAAAGGCATTTCTAGGCTATCTTATTGTAGTAGGATTTTTGGCAGGAAAAATCAATAAAGTGATAAAATATGGAAAGCCACTAGAGCCTTGCCTACCTTTGGGGCAAGGGGAAGTCTTTGTGCACTTAAGTAGCTCCTACTAGTGATAGAATCAGTGGATTTCTATTTTTTTTTTTAACTGGCACGGTAGTCCTCATCTAGTCCTTTTGCAGGAGGCTTCTTTTTGCATCAGTACAGCTGTTTGTGGGGTTGTGTGACAAATCAGAGTGGGTTAAAAATAATCTGCCAAAGAAGCGGGGATAGAAAGGAGAGGGGAGAGGGAGTCTTGATTTAGAGAATAAATTGCCACACTGGGAGCTGGCTGGTTCCTGCATGATCCCAGCTGGTGGAGAAAGCAAAAGTGGTTTTAAAAATCACATTGCCACTTTCTTCCTGTTATCCCAGTTCTGCCTCAAGGAGGAAAAAGTGACTGTGAAAGCTGCCTGTTGCCTTTCCACTCCTTGCTTCCAGGTTTTCTACTGAATTGTATTGTGGCCCCAGAACTTGTCCATTCTGCCAAGAGTGCCAACAGGGAGTAGAGGTATGTCCAAGTGAGGTAAAAACTAAGTTGGTGGATGAGGTATAGGTATTCAGGAAAAAGAGCAGACGGGGCGGGGGGCGCGTTAAAAGCTTGTCAGAGAAGTCCCCATCACTTTCACACCTAAACTTTCAGTGGTGTCTCTTTGTTGACCTTTTTTCCCCAACCTCTGCTTTCACTTGTGCTTGGGCGTCCATGTTGGTTTTAATGGCATTGTTCCGCTACAGCACGAGTATCCGCTTCTGTAGAGTAAAATGTATTTTCCTGTTTTAAGTTCTCATTAATAGACTCACTTTAGAGTCTTGATGTCTGATTTTTGTCAAATTCACGAGCTAATTAGTATCTAACCTGTTTGGTTTGAGATGCTTAAGGAAATGAGCAGCTTCTGAGAAACTGGCGTCTTCGACTTTGACGATCTGCTGGGCTCCTTTTGATCTGGTGTTCAACCAGCGTTCTCAAAATATTGCTGGACTACACTGCTGGCTGCTCAACTGGTATCTATAATGGAGCTCCTTCACTCTTACTGAAACCACGTTCGTCATGAGGTTGTTGTTAATGTACGTGTCCTAGCTAGATTCCCATCGGGGCAAATCTATGCACCCCACCTTTAAATTTCTTCTGTCTAATAAACTAAAACCTTACAAAATCTTGTGTAATCTTTTCCTCCTGGACGCTTGCTACATTCCATCCCGTAAGTGTACTTCAAGACAGATGAAGTTGCTTATGTGAATGGTGCCTTGGGGTCTTTCAGGATCTTCTCCAATATAAATTGTGTATGTAGAAGTCATAGCTCTGTAGTTTTTCGGTGCAGGGGGGGAATCATAGCATACTGGATACAATCTGTTTGGTTTCTTGGTGTTTGGCCTTTACAGCGTAATAGTCACAGATGCTTATTGCATCATTTTGTTGGTTGAAGTCGTCTTTTACAGGATTTACATTTTCTAGACAGCAGGTCTCACTGCAGTTCAAAGCAGTTCAGTTGTTCGTGAGTTGAAATGCATTTATAGGTATCTCCAAAGCTAGTCGTATGTTACTGCTTTCACCATGGCATCTCCACATTTCTATGTGCCATTTTATAGGTGGCTGTGTAACGTGGAGAAGAAAATTGTGAAGATGAAAACAAGGATGTGTCTACATGAAAAAAGAGGCTTGAGGCAGAGCAGCCAGTAAAACTACACAGTGTGTAGTTGTGTGCTGCACACTCTGGGCTGCTTGCTGCTTGCTGTGTGCTGCGCACTCTGGGCACCGTGTGGAAACAGTTCTGCTGATTAAACAGGAGTAAACTAAAATGTGCATGTGTATCTAAGTGCTTTTCTGCAGGGTCAGCTCAGAAGGACCAGCATCTGGCAAAATCAAGCTTCTGGTATGACACATTTAACTGCTTCTGGGTGGGCAGGTAGGTAGGTTTGACTTTCAACCCTGAACGACTGCCCGCTGCAAACTTTCTTGTTTCATTCCTCAAGACCTGTGCAGCTGTAGCTCGGAAATTCTCCTGCCTACCCAAATGCATGGCAGAGCTCCTTGCCTGGAGCATGGGGGGGGATTCCTGCAGCTTCAGTGGATTGTGAGCACGGGAAATCCTCCCGCAGCAACCCCACCGATACACAGTGACTCTGCCGCTTCCCACGCAGCCCACGTGCCACCTCGGCTTCCCTGCCAGTAGCGGGGAGATGGGCCTGATTCCCAAAAGGTGTCCGCCGGAGGGTCTGGCAGCCCAGTGGAGACTGCTTTGCTGCGGGCTCCGCAGTCATTTATACGTGGAGTATAGAGGTTCTCATGGCTCAGCTCAGCAAGGGTTAATTAACAGCTTGGCTGTCCCACTGTCAGGAGGGTGTTTGCTTTCCCTCCATCAGCTGCTCATTCAGGAGGGTGAGCTAGCAGCCTCCCACCAGAGAGGACTGAAGGTAATGATGGAAGTCTGTTTTCTGCATACTCCTGCTTCAATTTTGTTTCCTGTGATGCAGCACTTCAGCAGAAACATCGTCTTCACTGTGTTGCCTTCGTTAGTAGGGAAGATTTGATATGTAACCCTGGTATTACACTGGTTACCACCATCAAACCCTTGTAAATAAGTGCGTTGAACACAAAACTACGCATCCGTTCGGTCCTAAAACTGTAGTTTGACAAACGCTCCTTTTGGCGGCAGCACCAGCTTCAGCAAACTGCCCTGTGCCACCGCGCTCCATCCTCGGGTGACCCCAAGTCCAGCTGCTTGGGGGGGTTGGTGCGTGACAAATCGGAGCGCCTTAAAAATAAACAGCCGAAGGACATGGGGGGGCCGTGGGAGGAGGGGGGAGGTGGGACGGCTGAGGGAGGGACAGTGCCCGCAGGCATTGGGGTGCTGCTCACCAGGGCTGCCCGGACATGTGCCTCCTGGTGCCTCCCCAGCTTCGGGGGGCTCCACGCCGTGCAGGTGGCTTTATTTTCAGGGTTTGAGCTGCTTGATGGTCTGGCACTGAAATGTGCTGAAAACTGGCTGCTTCTTGTCGTGTACATAATTTGTTATATTCCTAACTCCTCATCTTTTAGTATTAATCTTGAGGAAGGATATTGGTATTTTAGGTTTTGACCAAGAAATAAAATTCTAGTTGTGCTCATCAACCTTACCTGTAAGCCCTGCTGATAGCACTTAAAGGAACCCGTGCTCTCATCGTTTGTATTTTCATGCCTGGTGTCTAGGGGGGTTTCTGCTGGAACTACAGAGTGTATAAAGATTTCAAAGCAAGTGCAAAGATGATACACAAAAAATGAAACCGATTTCTTTTACGGTATTGGGAATTGTGGAGTTTAGTATTTTTGCCATGTAATTGTGAAATGCAAAAGGTGAAGAGAGGACTATATGGATGACAATCAGTTGGTGTGAGATCCCACCTCCGGAAGAGTGGCGGCCCATTCCCTCTCTTTATAGCAGGATAATTTCATTTGCTATATTTCACTCTTACGTTTGCATGGTCTGCTCCCGCAGCCCTTGAGTCTCCCAACAGTACATTTTTCTCGTGAGCAGGTTGCAGAACCACCCCTCCCTCTGCCTGGTGAACCGTGGAAAGCCCAAAGCGCAGGCTGGAAAATCCAGGACCTGGCTGGAGCCACACCTGAGGCAGGAGCTGGAAGGGCCACTTGTGTTTGTGTATGGTGTGCGTGTTACAGACATGTAGGCTACGTCTATAGTATAGTCACACGTATACATAATTTTGGGGGGAACTGTTACGTGGGTTTGAAGATGGGTATCCCTCAAGTCTAAGTGGCAGTGGGGATGGTGAGGAACACGCATGCAGCTGTGAGCAGTGTGTTCATCTTCCTCTCTCCACGCAGTAACCCAACAGGGAGACCTGATGATTTCTCAGTGAGTGGCTGCGGTAGTGATGTGTTCACTGCTAGATACAAGTAGAAGCCAAACAAAAGCACTTCATCCCGTTTTACACTTTTACTGTCAACAAATACTGTACAGACAAGTTTAGGTACAGCTGAGACTGGTGGCCAGGTGGTGAATTCCAAACCAGCTCAAGTTTTGAATGCCTTCAGGGAGAGAACTTGACTGAGCAGAAGAGAGGCGGCTGTAATTTCTCAGGCAAAGCATTAGCTGCCAGAGATGAGCTTCTGAGATATTTGGCCATTTATTTCATTGAAATATTTATGTCTAATCTAATAAAAAGTTGACTCTTAACCACTTCTGCATCTAACTATATGACACTGGGTGACACCCCTCCACGGTCCTAAAATGTCAGAAACCAGCCTCTGATTTTTATGAGAAGTAGCTCTTTTACTGAAGGCTATGGGAGGCTGTTTTGGCAGAGAACTAACCAGTGACGAGGAGGAGGAAAAAAAAGTCCCCATTGCAGGGTTCCTTTCAGGCTTATCTGTAGCGCAGCTTTATGCTAACCAGCATAGTACAAATATTTTGATGCTGCTTTCTCAGATCCTCCTCTAGTTCATTTTTTGAAATGTCATTTTCTTACCGTGTGCCACTAGCCATCTTATGACTCCCTCGGTTAGCCAAGTGTCATCTGTGTCCCACAGAATAGAGTCTAATGCCATATTTAAGAAGTGGGAAGGGGAGGTGAGGAAGAGAAAAGAGTGGCTGCTTTGCCTTTTACTCTATTGGAGAAGTACTTGAAATTCCTCACATTCTTCTCCCGTTAACAGTATGTTTACTTTTCATCACTGGGTTATTAGGATTAACAAAAGTCATTGCTTCAAGCTCATTTAATTTGAATTTAGTGAAAGCAAACTACCTCCTGCAGTCTGTAGGAAACATTCTTCTTCCACAGAAATCTATTAATTTGCAAAAAGCAGCCACCAAAAAAATGTGAGACCTGACGACCACTTCCACCCCAATGTTCAACATCACAGTGCATGCGCTGCATTCTAATGAAGTACCTTGTGCTGCAAACTCCAGGATGGTTTGAATAATCTGACAGTCTAATTAACATTTCAGTCTCTCTATCAAACATTCGCTTTCAATGCCAAGAAGCTTTCTCTGTATATACTTTTTAGCCTCCATACACCACTTCAAAAATGTCAAAGAATTGGACTCAGCTTTCTAATTCATTGCTGCAGCTGTAGTAGAACTTGTTTTAATTTTCAGAGAATCTAAGCTTTTCAGAATTCAAAGTTTTGAGAGCTCTTGCATTTGCTGTATTTGTCTGTCACCTATCAGAATGCTCTAAGAGTAATTAGGTAAATATTTCTTTATTAAATGATTAATTCCATAAATAAATTCTTTTAATTCATTGAATATAAAATTAAAATCATTTACAACTTATTCCAGTATTACAGGGGCTGGAAGGGGGGAAAAAAAAAACCACAAAGAAAAAAAGCTACAGTTTGATAAATAAAATACTCAGCTTTAAAACAACTGATTTCTGTTTGCCATTAAACTACAGTTGGTACATAATAGCTGCCACTGTGAACACCCCACAAGTGCCCACCTCAGGAAGGAATGCAACTTCCAACATGGTTGGGAAAGGGTGGGAGAAGGTGGAGGGAGGGGGAAGAAGCATAGTGTTAAATTGAACAGGATAGAAAAAAAAGTTTTCATAACCGGAACAAAACATTTATCTGATCACTTACAAACAGAAAACAGTATATAATTAGGTAAGGTGCTCCAAAAAGAAGCAGTAAAGTTGCTCCAGTACTATGAAGCTTTAAGTATGCTTAAATCTCTGTTGCATTAGTGTCCAGTTGCACAGTGCACTCTTGTAACATCTCAAAGTTGCCCTCAAATGGGCAAGGCACCATTTCCATCAAAGGTCCTTTCTCCATGGCTGGTTACTTCAAAATTCTGTTTAGCATCCCACCCCCAACACAACTTAGTCCCTAAATTTGTGAATGTCATTGACTAGTCTGTAGTAGGGGTAAGCTTCATTCGCATGCGGACAGTTGTAGTTGCATCGGCAGGACTGGATCATCATGACGCTCTTGGTGAAGGTTTCCCCATCATCACAGCGGAACCTGATCTTGACAGTCCTGGTCTGCTGAGGGGTACAGCACCTGCCGTCCACGCAGGAGCCACAGTACTTGGGGCGGTACTTCTTCACGCTGGAACATCCCGCATAAGTAAACTTCACTGGGGATGGGGACTTCTTAGTCTTGGTACATTTTTTTCCCTTCTGTAAAGGAGATGCAACAATATTATTAGGAGGAGATTCTTCTCCAGCCTTTACCCCTCAACCTGAAGCAGTGTGGAAAGAAGAGGAGCGCTACAAGAGTCTGTATTTACCTTTAGGGAGGCATAGCTCGGCTGGCCACATGGCCTCACTTCACATATCCTGGTCTCTTTGATGAGCTTGCAGTCAGGATTGTCGTTGGTAACCCTTGTGGAGATGCCAGTTCCACACGTCTTTGAGCACTGGGACCAGGAGGTTGTTTGCACAATGCATTTGGGATTCTCAAAAGCTCGGCTTTGTGGCTCTGATCCAAAAACTGGAAAAGAAAAGGAGGGCTTAGCCTAAACGTATCCTCTCACCAGGTTTCTTTCTTTCTGTAGGGGTCTAAGGAGTCGCGTGGCCATCCTCCCGCCTCCTCCCCTTAACTGTCACACAGATTAGCCCATACTCACCAGGTAGCATTTTCAGGCCTCCCTTCACAATGGCAATTAGCTCATTGTTCCTGGTTAGTTCGCCTTCGGCATCATCCAGACCAAACTCTTTGCTGAAGAAGCCTTCCAGCTCATCCAGCGCATCCTTCCTCTCATCGCAGACCCACTCTTCGCAGCACTGCCCGGGGACTTTGACCAGCCTGGGGCTGGGGCAGCCCAGGTTAGGAAGAGAGAGCTCCTGCGGGCAGAGCGGGATGCAGCCCACAGCTCCATCTATGCACGTACACTGGTGTTTACAGTTCGGCTGGAAGCTTTCGCCGTTCTGGTAGATTTTGGAGTTGTATTCACACGGTCTCCCCTCGGACTGTGCTGCAGAGATCAACAGAGAGGGAAAAGAGGGAGTCAGCGGTGGGAACGGCTCGGCTGAGCGCAGGTATTTGCTGGTCTGTTAAATTCAATTTACGGCGGAGCTCCCTACAATCCCCCGGAGACGCGGGGCCAGAACAATAAGTTAGTCAGGAATCACTTTTCCTTATGTGCGTTTAGCGCAGCCCAGACATACTGAATCGCATTCCAGACTGCTGAAGTCATGTGCCTTTCTGCCAAGCTACCAACAACAAAGCATAACCATACATGGACTCGAAATTACTAAACTTCGGCACTACGGGGACCAGGGTTTTCTCCCGGGGGAGGCGAGCCGCTTACCTCTGCAGATGCCCTTCAGGGCGGCGGGGCTGGCGCCGAAGTTGCACTCCAGCCCCTTGGTGTGGTCGCAGGGCTGCGCCCGGCTGCAGTCCTCGTTCAGCTGCTTGGCGCAGACCTTGCAGCAGCCGCAGCCGTCCGGCACCAGCCCCACGCCCGGGGCGCACTGCGGCACGGCCGCCGGGCACTGGCAGACGGCGGGGCAGGGCGAGCCCAGAGCCTGCGGAGCGGAGCAGAGCGGCGGCCGGTGAGCGCCGGCGGCGGAGCGGAGACACCCGCCGCCTCCTCCTCCTCCTCCTCCCCCCCCATCGCCGCCACCACCACCTCCACCACCACCTCCGCGCAGGAGCCGCGGCACTTACCAGGCGGGCCAGGCAGAGGAGAGCGGCCGCCAGAGCGGGGCGGGTGCCCGCGAAGCCCATGTCTAGCGCCGGCGGTGCGGGAGCGAGGGGCTGCTGGAGGCGCTGAACGCGGAGCGGGGCCGGCGCGGTCTGAGGCGGCGGCGGGCGCGACCCGCCTTATATGGGGCGCGGGGCCGCCGCGTGCGCCGCGGCGCTGACGTCGCGCGTTCCGGGCCGCGGCCGCGTCCAGCGCTCGCGGCATCCCAGGAATGCGGCTGGCGCGCGGCGGAGGCCGCCCCGCCCCGTCTCCCGGCAGCGCGCGGCCGCGGGGGGCGCCCCCGCCGGGCCCGGCCGCGGGAACCGGGGCGGGGGGGGGAGGGGGGGAGAGGCTTCGGCGTGGGACGGGCTCCTCCCGCGGGGCGCACGCCCCTCCGCGGAGGCTTTCCCGCGTTGTGCGTGTCCGTGTCCCCCCCCCCTTATGCGTGTTTTTTCCCCCGTTTTGCGGGTTTCCCCCCCGTTCTGCGTGTTTTTCCCCCCGTTATCCTCAGGCACGAGGATGTGGACACAAGGAGCTCGTTGCCTTCGGGGCTGCGCCCGCGGGTGCCCCCCAGGCGCCGGCCCCGGCGCCACCTGCAGCGCTGCGGCCAGATGCGCACATCTGCCCGGCCCCGCCAGCTGCCGCCGCTGCCCTCGGCGGGGCCCGTTCGTCGCGCCTCCCACATAGTAGTCGCCCGGCGGCACCCGGGAGTTCGTCGTCACGGCTGCAGTTTTGAGGGAGAAACGCGAAGTTCCGCGTCGGGCCGGCGCGCGGGCCATGCCCGGTGTCCAGGCCGGGGGAGGGGACGGCGGGAATCCCCGGGCCCCGCAGCGGGGAGCCCCCCCCCCCCGTGTCCGGTGTCCCTCGCTCAAGTTGAGCGCCCTCGAATAGTATTTCCCTGTTGGAAGTCTTAAGGTTTGGGGCTGGGGAGGAGAGTTGAAGCTTCTGTTGTGGCGTCTTGTCTTTTCATGGCCGTAAGTACTTCCAGATGGGGATTTAGCCACCAGACGTAACAATATTGCCATATTTGGTATAGCAGTAGCCTGCATTTTTCACATTTTTCTGCTCTGTTATCCAACCACAAAGCATTCTTGACAGCTTCAGATGTTGTTAAATATAGCCTTAACTTCTGTTCCCAGGGCAGGAAATTCTTTGGAATTCCTGTTTTTCACGCAATCTGTCTATCATGATTTAGGAGAATTGGGCTGGAGGAGCCAACTGGCGTTATCCTGCGCTTTGCTCCTTTATTGAAAAAAGCCCAGCCGCGGAGGCTGCTACCCAACGGCGTTCCAATAAGTCCCCATTCCAAGGATTTTTCTTTGCAAATGAGATTATTGTTCCTAACACAAGTCTGGGGGTTGTTTGGGGTTTGGGGGGAGGTTTGTTTGGTTGGGTTTGGGGGGTTTTT
>RSEF01000008.1:17177208-17215104 GCA_003993805.1 Himantopus leucocephalus
AAAGCGGAGGGGGTGGGGGGTGGGGGGAAGGGGGGCGAGGGAGACAGTGTGGAGGGAGGGAGGGAGGGGATGCGAAGAGGAGGGGGATGCGATTAACCTGTCCGCGTCGCATTTGCCGACAGCGAGTGTCCGTCTGCGCCGCTCGGCGAGGACGGCTGTCGGGGCTGGGGGGGGGATGGCGGCGGCAGCCCCGCTGCCCGGAGGAGCCAAGCCCGGACGTCTCGTCGCCTGTCCGGTGCCACCACCGCGGCCGAAGGGGACGGCACCCGTTTCGCGGGGGAACCCGGCGGGGACCGCGCACATGGCTGCGGGTAAGTGCCGGTGCTGCCCCCCCACCACCACCACCACCTCCGCGCAGGGGCCGCGGGGACGCGCCCGCCCGCCCGCGGGGTGGCTGGGTTTGGGTTTTAAGACCGGCAGGAATAATAAGGCGGCCTTGTTGGACCGCGCCGGAGCCGCAGAAAAGGGGGTTTGTTGTTGTCTTGGGAGCGCTGCTGCTGGAGGTGGCTTTGGCCGGAGGAGTGCGGCGGGGGGACGCGGGCTGCCAGGGAGGCGACAGCAGAAGGGGCGCGCACAATAGGGCCCCTGTCCTCGGCCGAGCCGGGCGGCGGCGGCAGCCTGAAGCCTCACGGCGGACTCTCCAAAAAAACATACCCCGCGTTGTTT
This sequence comes from Himantopus leucocephalus, assembly GCA_003993805.1. Lineage (NCBI taxonomy): Eukaryota > Metazoa > Chordata > Aves > Charadriiformes > Recurvirostridae > Himantopus > Himantopus leucocephalus. The sequence goes on from RSEF01000008.1 coordinate 17,177,875, forward strand.
CACTCCTCCAGCGCGCATCTTGCGCTCAGCCGCTCCAGCTGATGGAGACGGACCCGCTGGGGCCGCCCCGCCGCGGGAACCGGCACCCGCGACGGGATGGGATGGGATGGAACGGGACGGGATGGGATGGAACGCGACGGTGCGGCCTCTCCCCGCAGAGGGATGCCGTGACCCCGGGGACCGAGATGGGGGCAGCGCGATGGGTGACCCCAGCGGAGGGGACACCGGTGCCGCTCCCGGCCCGGGCTGCGGAGCCCGGCCCCCTCCTCCTCCTCCTCCAGGGATGTCCCCACGGTGGTGGCCGTGCTGGGCAGAAGGGCTCATGTCCCCAGCACCGCCATCCCTCCTCCCGGCGGTGGCCAGGGCTGTGCCCACGCCAGGCCTGATGGACAGTTCCCATTGTGGTTTGGTTTCCCCCCCCACAATTTATTCTCTTTGTGTTTTTCTTTTCATTCAAGTAAATTAGATTGATGTTTTACTTTGGGGTGGTTTTGTAGTTCAGGAAAGGTGATGGGATGAAGCTCCGGGCCCTCTTTGCCCAGAAGTTGCTCTACAAAAGGCAGTGATGGTTTCCTTCATCACCCGTATGCCTCGAAATTTGACCAGAAAGGACAATAGCTGAAAGGGAAATCCAGTCTTTAGTTACACGCAGCTATCTCCCAAGACTGCCAATATATACCATTTAGTGCCATTTCTGATGACAGGAGGTGTTTTATGTGTCCATTAAGAATTGGACAGAGACCACCGGCGAACGTAGGTGGTTGCCAGTAATGGTAGTAACGACTTTCCATCCCTACTGATTTGGCTGAGCCCCAGCTGGTGACGAGGAGGAGCGAGGGTCGGTCCCGTTTCCAGACTCCGAGCTATGCAGTCCGCAGGGCTTCCCTTGCCTTTGTCGGTGTGTGGGGTTCTTTTCTGCAGTACTTTAGTTTTAAAACTCTGAACAGTGGTTTTAAGACGGAGAACCTGACTGATACTTTTTTCCCAGGGTGACTCTTTACACAGCAGCAGGGTGATGAGGAGGAACGAGTTTGTGACTCAACACACCTCGATTAATGAAAATTTTGAAAATTTTTCCAAAATTTTGAAAAAGCAGAAGGAGCTGGCACGCCAATGCATGGTTAAATTGGCCAGTTTTGCTTTTCAGGGATTTATGCAAACACTTGTTTATTTAATTACATCTAATTTAAGGACACGCACCAAGCGTTTTGCTTTGATCTATGGCTTTCACAACATTCAGCAAATGCCACAGGAAAAGTCAATGAATAGCGCCTTTTCTCACTTGGTTTCGTTTCTTACCACACATTCACACAACTTTGATGGGAAACTGTAACTGAACCTACATTTGCTCAAAAAAAGGTCACTTCGAAAGCTCTGAAGCACCTTTTAACAAACCTGTCCTGAATTTCAAGTGGTTTGACAACCCCTGAGATGGGTTGAGTTTCTCTGGAGTTCAGGTTAGACTGTGACCCTTTCATCGGCTTTCCCTGCACACGTTTTCCTGTCACAAACCGTGACCCAGCGTTTACCTTCCAGGCTGTGCCTACATCTCCTGGATGTACGTTAGGAAACAGGAAAAAGTTTGGAATATCTTGCTTTTTTAGATTTTTTTCAGTGTAGTGTGCTGTTCCAGACCTTTGTTGTCCCAAGTGAACTGGGAAATACTCCCTGCTTCACATCATGAAGAGTATTTTACTGGCTCCTCAGTTTTTGTGCCGTAGGCAATTGCTGTTTGTCAGCTACAGTCTGACGGGAGCTCGGCCGGTGCAAAGCAGGAATTTGAAACAGTTGGCTTATGCAGTAGGTATTACAGATTTACAGAGTATATCCTGTCATTTTCACAGGCCTGTGTCTCTCCAGGGAAAGGACTTTCCAGCGAAACAAGTCAAGAAAAAAATAACCGAATGGTTTATCTTCCCTCGGCGCAGCGTCGGTTTTTCGTGGCCGTGCGTGGGGACCGCCAAGCGGCGTGAAGCGCTGTGTGGGACGGAGGCTCCTGCGGGTGCTGGTGCTCCCACTGACGGTAAGTATCCAGCACCAAACTGGAGCACACCAGAGGTTTACAGCCATGTGAATTCTGGGGAAAGATCTTACTAAACCCAACGTCCAGCTCTTTTTTGTGCTGTGTTTATGTTCCTCTTTCTCATTCTCTTTTCCCTCTGGCCATCCTTTGCCATGCGTTTCTTCCGTCTCTTTCCTCCTCTTTCTTCTCCTTTTCCCCTGTTCCAGTCTTTTTCCCCGTGGCCTTTCCTCTTCTCATGTTTACCTACCTTGGCCTGGGCCTCTCCCGCAGCCCCTGCCAGGCCGCCGGTTCCTGCCGCACTAAATCAGTCCTCCCGGAGTCAATGGCTCCTCTCAGTCACTCACAGGAGGTGCAAATCCAGGGGGGCAAATTAAGCATAGCGACGCGCAGGCAGAGCGGCCGAGTAGCCAGAAGGCTTCAGCAGCTAAAATTCAAGCGGGTTCAGATATTTTTTTTTTTCACTTGCTTTGATTTGCTCAGAGTTTATGCTGAATTCTTTGAGGATGGCATTTCCTATTTGTTTTCTTCCTCTTCCCTGCTACCCTCCCTTCAGCTGTGCTCATGCCTGTCAGTTTTTATATAGTCTATGCCTTGCCTGTAGTTTGTAATATTTGGGGTTTTTTTGCTTCGCAGTATTTGTGCACTGAGAGGCGCTTTGCTTTGTAGGTGCGCCGTGGTTTTCTCTGGCTGCTGTCAAGGTGTCGCAGAGGTTCCTGATGTGCGAAAGTGCAAGGGGGACTTGTGAGCCCCCTGACTCTGCAGGGAAATGGAGAAGGACCATTTGATGTAGTATTCCGTTGTGCTCATTGCCGCTTCAGTGCGTGAAGTGCACGGCTCTACACATATACCTCACACAGATATGAGGGGCGCAGCAGCAGCATAGCAGAGGCAAGAAGCATCCCTGCTGATGGTGAGCGTGTTCCTGCTGAACTGCCGACCGGCAGTACGTACCGCACGGCTTTCTCCCCCCAAGCTGGATGCAGAAATGCAAAGCAGTTACAGCCAGCTCCTGCTTAGCTCCTCCTGCCCAGTCAGAGACTCAAAATACCTTTGTCACTGTCATTCAAGGATCTGGCATTAACTTTTAGTACCAGCCACTACCGTTTCCTCAGCAAGACAGGTGGATTACTTAATATATATTCACCTACTCTCATGCATGTGTACCTCAACACTAGCCTGCACTCAGAAGATGCAATTTGCGTCAGGCACATCCCTATAACTGAAGTTTGCAGTGGAAAGACCGTTACGGGCTTTGGCTCTCCATGCCACAAAAAAAAAAAATCAGTGAGGTGGTCCTAGCTAGTACCTGGCTGCACATGGATTTCTTAGTCACGTCTATTGCTTTCACCCCATGCAGTGATGTAGCTTGCAAACGATAGTACTGTAGCCTGAAATCTCTTTATATATTGTAGAAAAAAAAATTCGCAGCTGTGTCTCCTGAGTTTCATGAAGGAGGCTGAGGTCTCAGGAGCATACACAGGTTCTTTCCCAGCATCGGTTGAGATGAAGGTCCTGGACAGAGATCCCACCCTGGAGAGTTAATCATCCCAAATGACCTCAGTGGAAATTTCTCCTTAACTTTAAACTTTGGTCCTCAGAGTGCAGCATTTCCCAGTGGAGCAATGCACGGGAATTGACATCTGTTAAGATGAAATGAGCAAGCTCAAAAGAAAATTGCTCATGATGGCAAGGAGTTACTGGAGCTAGCTGAACCTGACTGCAATCAGTCAGGCTGTGCCCGAGAAATCCTTGATCAAAGCACACTTGCAGGCTGTGGTCCATAATGGTTGTCAGCTGCTGTCTGCCTCGGTCTACAGCTTAACTGCACCTCGGAGAGAACTGCCTTCTGGTTTTGTCTGTGTTGTGCGACTGCATGCCCCAGAATACGCTCTCTTTGGTATGTTCAGGTTTACTTGTTTGTTTTCTTTTTCTACATTTGAAATATGTGGCAAACTCTTCTTTCTTTTGTTTCATTATAGTTAATAATCACAGCTATGTTTCCTTAAGGTTAGCCTGTGTCAAAGCTAGGGGAACCCTCTGCCTTCCTTCTGATGCCCTGCCTCCCTCCCTCCCTCCCTGCTGTTCATGGCCTGGTGGAACTGTTTCTTGTTGCTTATACATGGACGTTCAAAAGACCTGCCTAGCCTTTGGTTTTAAGAACACATTTTTGTAGCTATTTTCTTGAAAAAAAAAAAAAGGCTATTGATTAATATATTTTTTTTCTTTGCATGCAAATAGAAGGGGAGGCCTGATCTGGCAGGATGCTGGACGTGCTGTGCCACACAGGGAATTCTGTCACTTACTGCGCTTTCCAGGCTAGCTGCTGGAAATGTCACAGGATTAATTTCAGAATCCCCTGAGGTGCCTGTTGGCTTTGTCCAGAATCATTACTCATTCTCTGCTATGTACACAAGCTTATTAAAACACGGTGAGACCTTAGTTGTGTTTGCTGCGTTACTCTTTATTTCCATTCTGGTCCATCTGGGCTCTTACCCATTGCCCACCAATACGTTAGGTGAGCACCTTGCAGTGGCAGCTAGCCGTGTTCTTCCCTTGTGCGTGCTGATTTTGGGGCACGCGTGAGCTAACCGATGCAAGGAAGCCTGCCGCAACCTCCTCCAGGGCTACTCTGCTGCGGGAGATCAGTTGCTCGCGCCGTTCTCTTGGCTTGTGCCCCTCGCTGCTAGTCCGTGATAGCGTGGTGTAAAAATCAATAGCAGACAAATAAGTAGACACGATGTCATCCTTGCAGATAGGGAGGACATGCAGGCAGCCAACAGATCGTGTATGTGCTTTAAGAATGTTTGTGGAGACGGAGTTACGATCCAAGAATGTGCAAATAGCTGCCCATCCCAGTCTTACGTGCCTGCGATTAGGCAGAAGTGCTAAACCATCTCTAGACTTGAGTAGCATCCAAATCTGAAAGATGCGTCTCGCGCTGTGGAGCTGGTTGGGGTGATCTTTCTAGGGGAGCGAAGAAGAAACTATGCGAATGGAATCTCTTCCTCACCTTATCTCTGCTGGGGGCTAAAATAAAACTGGAGGGAGCCGGTTGGCGAGAGCTGGCGGGCTGCTCTGCGAAAGGGTCCTCACGTGGGCTCCAGCCAGGAGCCCGGAGGGGAGAAGGACATCGCTCTGAGTCAGCCAGGAAGCCTGTCTGCTGGCCCCCGGTTTCCCAGGGTCCGATGTCCTCGGGAAGTAAAAGGTTAGCAGGGGCTATCAGCAGACTACTGCAGTGCGGAGACTTTTTTACGATGGCATTAACGTCTCTTTTCCTGTTGTTGTACAGAAATTATGACTCCTAGTGTCAGTGTGGAGATGAAAGCAGAAGCTTTTTTTTGCGTGGAGCAAGCATTAAAAGCTAGCTGTTATGTTAATCATAAAAGAAAATTAGTGCTGGCTGGCGGCTTTACTTTCAGAGAGGTTTGCTTTTGAGTTGTTATTCTTTTAATTCTTTGCACTCATCTGTGTCCTTTTGTACACAACAAATTACGTATCTCCTACTGTCCTCTCGTACTGCCTACCCCGGGGTCTGCTTCTGAAACTCCCCATGAGCTCAACTTTTAGACCTATGGGATAATTTGGGATCAGAGCAGGAGAATGGGAGATAGGATGGGTCTGCCAGGTAAGCAGCGTGTGATAACACGATAACGTTTGTAACCGGTTGTGAGAGGAGAGCCTCTGGCTGCAAGGAGTGGGCTTTTTCAGGAGGTACCCATACAGTGTTGAACAGTGCCATGTCAAAATAAAAATCATTGCTTGAAAGCGCGCCTTACTTGTGCTGCTAAAAACACTTCTAGATTATACACGGTGAAAACAGTAAATATTTAACGTACAGGTTTACTTTTCCTGGTTTATAGAGAGCTCAGTGGGCCTGACAGAGCAGCTAGACAGATGTGTTTATAGCGAGCTCCCCGGGCGGGTACAATGCGGCAGTGTTTGGCCTGCGAGCACCACAGGGGCACGCTTAAAAAAATAAGAGTGTTCCATTTACATTGGGGGAAAAAAATCCTGAGAATGTTTCTATTAATACTGTCTGGTGTAAAACCCCAAATTCTACATTTTGGGCCTTACATATTTCAAAAATAGAGGACTAGATGGTGGTTGGTGAGGATGTGGGGTAAGAAACATTTCCTCGCTTACATAGCCGGTGAAAGGGATGGTCAAGGTGGCAGCTCTTCTTGCAGAAGAGGGTTGTTGCTGAAGTGGCTCCGATGAAGGTCAGGTGTGAAATGAAGATCAGAGGAGCGAGCAGAGCGGGGCAGCAAACCCCGTGCAGGGGGAAGCGTGGGTGGGTGGGGGCACAGGCCAGTGTGCAGTGCCTGTGGTTTTCCATGGACTGGGAGCTGGGGCTCAGGACCATGGCTGAGAGCTTGGACACTGTTGTTGGGCGTGTTCCTAAAAGGTGAGAGGGACCAGATGCTGTGGGGAAAGCAAAATGTGCAGAGCCCTCCCCACGTGATAGGGTGTACGCACCTCCCACACACCTGCGAGATGCTGACGGGGACGGTGGGAAATCCACTTCCACATTCAGGGAGACTTTTTACACGTTAGCTTTGCTCTTGGCTGAGGTCTTATCTGAGCACTAGCTTCTGATCTCAGTTACACTGAGGTTAAAACTCATCTATCTGGTCAAAATTAATGGCATTAATTAATTAGCACAAATTATTTAACTGAAACAACTGACATTTGAGTTTCTGGAGAGCTCCCAAGGTGGCTGCATCTGCTTCTCTCTGATTTCCTCAGAAGTTATCCTCGGCTGAGAAGTGAGTTTATTTCGATGATGTGATTAAACAGCTGGCAGCTTTTGAACTCTTGAAGAAAAAAGATTAACTTTTAAAAAGGGATTCTTGGACTGACTAACTTCCCAGGAAAGTTTTCTGTCGAAAAAAAGTAGAGTTAGGAAGTAGAAGTCTGTATTAGGGCTGGCTAAGCACTCTATGATTAAATATAGCCATATATACATATAAAATTTAATAGTCCTCTCAGTGTGTGACTCAAGCTCGGAGTCCTAGTGAGGTTGTTTTGCTTTCCCACCAGCTTTACCTGCAGAGGACATCTTTCGCTGACTGCAGGTGACCTGCCATCCTGGTGACACAAGGGGATGTGGCCATCCCATGGGTACCTGCTTGGCGCAGGACGGCATCGTCCTGGTAAAAGCAGCTCGGCACCTCTCCTTACTGGGGCCTTCCAGCAGAGGGGCGCTGGGCTGCCTTTGCCTTCGAGCTCTGGCTGCATCTTCCCTGCCTGAGTTCAGCTCCTTTTCTGACAAGTACTATGCAAAGACCACCCCACTGCACCTGGGAGCATCAGGAAAGGAGGGTGCCGAGAGAAGGGGGTCCTATGCCGAGCGCTGGTATAACCACAACAGCACTAGGGGCCATTGCACATCCAGGAGAAGTGGCAGAATAATGCAACCCTTTCTTTGCAAGCTGAACTACAGCCCGTGTTTCAATATGGCCCGCTCACACCTCTTTACTGTGCGTTAGTTGTGAGCACTGATTCAAGCAAACCCAGCCATCTTCAACCCAAACTGAGATTCATTGATTCCAGCAGCAGCACTGGCCTGAGGCACCCTGCCCTGCCGTGGCTGCTCCCCGGCGCCCCGTTCCCCCACATTTATGACCTCCTTTCTGCCGTTAAGAATGGCACAGAGCTCCGCAGTAAAACAAAGACTCCGGCCCGGGTCTCCCAGGGGGAGCAAACCAGCACATTAACCCACTGTGCGACCTGGCAAGGACTTGCGACTCTCTCTGGGTTTTATGGCAGGATACCCTTGCCCGAGCATCACGCGTTTAGGAGGCTGCACAGTTGATGCACAGTCAGCTCCTGAAGGGCAGCTGGCATGATGACAGTAGGCTTAAAAAATGAATGAATTGTCAGCTTCAGTCTGGATGTCACCATCGTTTTAATGCTAATGGACTTTTTCCTCAGCCAGCCTCCCGTCTGAATGGGGAGCACAGAAACATCCCAATATTTATGGGATTTTAACTAGATTAGTTACAAACCTATAAAGCAAAGAAAGAGACAGTTCATCCAGTATTGGGGAGGGGAGTGTTAAAAATGCCACCTCAGATAAAATATTATGGGAGTTGAGTAACTGTAAATAAGAACCTTGCCTATGAAATAGCTTCTTATGTGAGCTTGGGATGAGGGCCAAGAGAACGTCTAGGGCTTGGGGAAATTTATTAGCCCAGATCAACAGGATTTCTGGGACTCAGGAGATGGGGTGGCAAAGAATTTGCCTGTTGGAGTCTGCACTTCCTCCATTCATGCCTGCAGCAGGAGTTTCACTCATAAAACTTTCGAGATGGTTCATTTGCATTTTTTGAATTTTCTTGGTTCTCATTAGCAGCTGCAGTTCTGGCCTGGGACTTGGGAGAGCTGGGTTCAAGCTCCGAGTTTCCACAGCCTGCCAGTGTGGTCTTGGACAAGTCATTCATCTCCCTGTGCTTCAATGCCCCTCTGTAGAGAGGAGATAAACAGTATTTCCTGGCTCCCGGGGGTGTCAGGAGGGTGGGCTAAGGACTAGGAGGCATTCAGATACCTGAGGTAGGAGTGGGAGTACTGTGGGTGCTTACGAGTGACAAGAGCACAGGCAGAGCAGCGACAATGGACAAGTTGACCCCTCACAGGGGGAAGAATGTCATTTTGGGGGAGGTGATGGGTCTTCCCTTTCATCCCAGTCATTTTAGTCACTGCCGTGATTCGCCCTACTCGGACACCGTTATTTTATACCCTCTGCCAGTGCAAGCTGGCTGTCCTAATAGGGTCAGTGGTGTCCTGATGATATTAGGGTCACCTTGGCTATGCATTGCCTTAAAAAAAGGGCACACGCACATCAACAGCACACACCTTGGGAACCCACTGCCTTTTGTCTGCCCCACTTCTCATCTCTCTCATTCCCATTTGCACCCTTCTGCTGTTCCGTATGCTATTCTTTACCTGCATTCAGCTTTCTGTCCAGGTTCTTCTAGCACGCCTGTCGCCTTCTGCATTCACTTCGGTATTTCTGCCTCCAGCTCCCTCCTCACTCCCACATTTTGTCCGTGTTTTATTTTTCTTATCTTGTTTTTGGAACCCATCCTCAGCCTCTCCTATGTACTTCCCTTTTCCTCCCTCTAGTTCCACCAGCTCTTCAGTAAACAGCATCCCTCTCCTATTCTGACTCATTGCCCACTGACAGTGGAAAGATTTCATCATGAAAGCGATGCAAAGATCTCCCGTTTTAGAGTCCGGGGTAGGTTAGGATGACCTCGCTCTGCCTGTCCAGTGAAGAGCCACAGGGTCTCATCGCTCAGCCGATATTCATTTGCCAATTTACCTCATGGACATTTAAGACCGTCCAGTTATTCTTCGTTCCCACACCAGTGTAAGTACCTGTGTGCGCTGGGGGGATGCTGTATCATGCCCTGTATCATCCCGCTCCCGTATAATGGCAGCGAGTACCTCGGTGGCTGTTGGTAATGTACTTAGCCGAAGTGTGGGAAAACTCTCAGACTTGAACTTCGCTTTGTATTTCCATGCCATATGAAACTCGTTGAATGTTTGTCCTTCCCTTCACGTGGCTGCTGCCTGCTCTTGTATTGCATTGACATATGTGAAATCTATTTGGTCTCCTTTTTAATATGCTGCTTACAGTATAAATACAAAAGCAGACAGTGCTTCTGAAAAGAAATAAATGTAATTGTGGTGGTGGTTGTTGTTATAAATAGTGCAAAGGATTTAGAAGCTATTTAGTCTTTCGGGCAGGAATCAGAAGAGTTCTGTGTCATATAATCTTAAGGCTCTCGTATTTAGCTATTGAAGTCTTCCCAGTAGTGATTGGCCCAGTTCACCCATTACTGTTTGGCTTCGGTGCAGGATGAGGATGCCGTGCTCCCCACAGGAGTGAGGCTTAGCCTCCAAAAATGTGGTGTGCTAGGTCATGTGCCCGACCTGTACATGTATATAGCACCGTTATTCATGCAAATCAGGTATTTGCATGTGCAACTGGCCTGTTTGCATAAAGAACCATGGTATTTCCACACATGAATTTTTGAGGTTGGTTCCTAAAATCAGTGCTGCATTTTTCCTCTGCTGGAGTGAAATGCAAATATTTATTTATTGACAGAGCTGGAGCTGATCGTTTTCCCTGTCCAGGTCTGAGCTGTCTGTTCCGTCAGATGAAAACAAGTAGTATTCTGATTTCTTTTTAAAATGCATTTGTTCATAACTGCGTTAAAAACAATTAGTGCCTGCTCTCTGCCAGCCCCGGTGGAGTGCTATATATATTTGTGTGTGTGTGTGTGTGTATGTATATGTATATCAAAAGGGGCTGAACGCCCAGAAATTCTCTTGGCAGCCCTGCTGTCTGGTTAGAAAAGGAAGTGAGCTACAAAATTTGAACATTCAGTTCTGAGACTTGAAAGCTTTCTGGATTTTATTACTGACTCAACAGGGTTTTCATTATGTATGTGGCCAAGAGGAGAGGTTTACGCAAGAAGAACATATTGTAGTTGAATATGTTTGTAATTTTACACATTGTTAAATAATTGAGATAACTAGATGTCTCCTAAATGGACCAAATAAATTAAGTGTTAGCAGCAGTGTCACTGTGGCACAGACAAGTCAATACAAAAGAGTGGCCGGCCCTCGTCTGAAAGCTGATTTCCAGTGCAGAGGGGTCCTGATCCAGATGCTGAGTGACATTTTGCTGTTGATGTGAATGGGAGCCATCTCTCCCTCAGCATATCTGGAAGGCTCTTGCTGCCCGTCAGTCTCTTCTCTTCTACTCCAGATGATAGCATCTTCAGCTTGCCTTTTTTTTTTTTTTCTTTGCTTTTTAGTAACTCAGAGCTATTTAAACAGCAGTTTGAGGCTCGGTTTCTTCTGCTCTCATTTTCATGTTAGTTTTAGGAAGGAAAATATTTTGAGAAGCAGATTATCATGCAGAGAGAGAAGGTGTGGGATGCACGGACTAAGCTGTAAATACAGACCAAGGCTGTGTCCCGCTGTCCCACTCGCCTCCTGTCGGATCGCACCCTGCGGCCGGGCAGCTCTGCCGCAAACCAGCTTGATGGCAAAGTCAATTCTTGTCCCACAGACGACGCGCTCCCAGCTAATTTTGCACTTGTTCATGTGATGGGTATTTATTCTTCATTGTCTTAAAAAGGTATTTATTTTTAAGCCTCTGTGGTCTCTGGTGCCGTACTGTCTTCGTGCATGTGTTCTCATGAAACTACTGTCGGCAGGAAATGCTATCTATATGTGTCTTTGCATTTCACACGTGGGAAGCCAAGGCACAGGGAAAATATAAAATCACTGGATAATTCAGGCTGGAATTCAGAACTCAGTCTGAATCTCTCTCGGTCCCATTTATGGCCAGCATCTCTCCCGTGCGCACCACTGTGAGCAGCCTGGCTCTGCCTTCTGGATAACCAGCCCGGAGGTGCCGGTGGCTGCTCTTGGGCCCCCCGGAGCCTCCCCTTCTCCAGGGTGACCAAGCCCCCTTCCCTCAGCCCGGCAGGCCGATGGCCGTCTTTGCTGCCGGCTCGTGCCCAGTGTGCACGCAGGAGGCCTGCGTCTCCATCGCTCTTGACCCCTATGGCAGCCACCGAGAGCGGGAGGGAGAATCGTTGGTTTCCTTTAATGGGCACCGTGATGGTGATGCTTGTAGCTGCGCCGCAGTCCTGCCACTGCCTGCGACAGCACACTCTGTGGTCACTAGAATGTGCTTGCCTTTGTTTTCTGTCTTTTTTAAAAATTATATAGCTTTAGGGCATGTGACACCTTCAACATTGTAAATCAACCTGGGTAGCCTCTCATTTTTGTCTTTGATTTGTTCCATTTGTTCTGTCCTTTATCTTCATGGAGAAACATCTGCTCTTACTGCTCTTGCAAAAGATTCATGAGAAGGGGTGTTTATCGCAGGAACAGCCGGTCTGTGGCACTGAACATGCAGGTCAGCAAAGTTCAAAGGTGTTTCCTTGCCGGTGCTACATAATTAGTCTCGTTGAGGGTAAACACATATGCAAAATAGATCCACTTTTACTGTGGGAAATGCAACGCGTGCCTGCCCAGCTGCATGTACCAAACAGAGGAGTTTACTGGCTTTTTCCCACTTACCCCTCCGTCGCTGGGCTGGGTGAGCTGTGGCAGGGCTGTGCAGCCGTCGGGATGCTCTCTGATGCTCATGTCCACAGCAGGCGGTGGCAGAGCAGGGACTGCGCNGCCACGGCTCCCTCCCTCCCTCGCTGTCCTCGGCTCCCGGAGGTGTGTGGTACATGCCCAGTGCCTCCTGGCCTTAAGCAAGTTTTCGTTTGTGGCTGCTAGGCTCGACACTGTGGGCTGCCCCTGCCTTATAGTATAATGTTTTTGTAACGTTGTTATGCTGGCTTTCTTATTAAATGCTTTTTTTTTTTAGTCACTTTTGCCTGCTAGTTTGCCTTCTATTTTTGAGTCCATTGGATCAATTTCAGCCAACCATGAAAAGAAGGTACTTGTTTCTGAGAGATTAAGCCAGAGGCAGAGCCCGGGAAGGCGAGCGTCCGGGGGGAGGAGGGAGACCCCGCCGATGCCCTGGGAGAGCCGGCAGCCTGAGCATAGCTCCGGTTAGAGGCTGGAGGAAGAATCCATGGTGGGGAGGCAGAGGGAGAGGCCATGAACACCCTGACCACAGAAAGTGCCTCCTTGGCGCTCGTATGGTCTTCAGACACCGGAAAGTCCAACCGCAAGACACAAATCCATAGGAAATGAGGTCTCATTAGTTCCACTGCCCACAACTTGCTCATGGCTCCACCAGAGCTTCCAAGCGTTCAGTTTGGTCGAAGGGCTACTGGAAACTGGGCGGATGCCTTCCCTGAGTCACCCTGCCTTTCCACCTCCCCAAGGTCGAGGTGCTCCACAGGCCAGGACGCTGCTGGAGGAGGTGATGTCCAGCTGCCCATCGTCACACAGGCGTCCAAGCTGCGTCTGGTCTGCTGGCACGTTGAAATCCATCTGGCTCTTCTTCATGTTTTTGCCAGAGATTTTACTAACCAGTAAAATGTGGCATTAGAAGAAGGCTGTACCAGCTTGTTATTCATATCCTCTCCCCGGTGAGAAAGAGCCAGAGAGCATGTTTCAAACGTAGCCCACGGTCAGATGGTGTGGGGAGTGCTGGAAGTCTGGGATGGTCTGGCAGGAAAATAATTTCCCCTTTTAAAACCACTGAACAGCCCTTGTTCCTCCACGCTCCAGCTGGTTAGCTTGGCCGTGCAGCCCGGGCATGGAGACGTGGCCGCATCCACTCCCAATGCCTCCCAGCACCGCTGGGTGAGCTCTTGCTGCCGCCTTTGCCACCGCTGGCGAGGGACGGGCTCTGCCCTGCCTTTGTCTGCCAGAGAAGAGGGGCTGGGGGCCCGGAGGGATGTCCTTTCCTCGTCCCTTGCTGGAAGCTTTGCAGCTTGTCTGTGGTGCAAAGAAATTGTGTGGGGTGTTGACGCTTTGGAGGGAGGGTGCGCGTTCGCAGCGGGAGCAGAGGTGGCAGGGCTGGGCAGGGAGAGGGTCGGCGGCGCTGGTGCATTGGTGCTGCCTCCTGGGGCCGGGTCCCTGTCGGGGGGTTTGCTGCCGCTCTGTCACCCTGTCACGAGGGGAGTGATGGGAGGTGGTAACGCGGCGCCTGGGAGAGGCTGTGTAGCACAACACAGGGTCTGAAAGAAAAAAAATAGCCCTTCAAGAGCATCACTAGGGAAAGACTACCCGAGTGCTTGGGCAGCCGCTGTTCAGTACATGCTAATGGCAGCTCTGATTCCATGGAGCCAGAAGCACTGCCAAGCCTTTTCCTCCTGCCTGTGTAACGCNGTGCAAGGTGCTATTTCCCCCTCCCTTCCCCCCCCCCCCCCAAAAAACGCAACAGCTTTGTGACACAGAGTTTTCCAAATGTGATACATTTCTCTGAAAATTGTTTTCAAATGTTCCTAGCAAGAAACTGCGCTACTCATCTTGCCCATGGCCCTGGGCGGCCGGCGGCAGCGTGGGTGAGCATGGCGAGGCTGCGGGTACAGCCCTGGCTCAGCCGTCGGGGAGCTGCCGGCCACCATAAACACAGCGTCCCCCCAAAGGCGGGTTATTGCTGGGGAGGTGCCATCGACGCCCTTCCCGGCGCTGCCCGAGCCATCCTCTCCGCCTGGCCACCGCGCTGCTGGTTTGAGTGATGTGCCCGGCTGAAAGGGGCAGCCAAGCAGCACGGTGGCCAGCTGCTGCCCGGAAATGGCACATCTGGAAAGGATGTCTGAGCTGCTCCTGGGGATGAACCCGTACCCTTCCCAGGGCTGAGCCAGCGCACCCCTGCCTGCCGGAGGGGTCTTCGCGCTCCCCGGGGACAGGAGGGTTTGGGAGGCAGGCGAGGAAAGATGGTTCGAGTGAATCCACAGAGCTGGGAGGAATGCGAGTGAAATGCCAACGCCATCCTTCGACGCTCCCGCCCGGTGTCCTTTCCTCCTGCCCCTGTAAATAGGCTCCTTCTTAAACGGGAGGGGAAGGCAGCCTTTGATGTCAAATCATTGCAAACAAAGCGATGAAGGTGAGATTTACCTCGCCTGAGCCCACCTGTCAGTGTTTGCAGTTTTACTATCATATTTTCCAACATCTTCCCAGTGTTTTTCTCTCCTCCGTTGCCGTACACAGAGGCAGAGGAAACTTGCCTGTGCAGAGGAAAAAGTGAACCAGGCTTTCTCAGATGTTCTAATAAACAGCCTGAAAAAGCTTTACACATTGATCCTGTGCCACTTTAGTCATCAGAGGGCTTATTTACAACTGTAGCTTGCTTTAAAAAAAAAAGACCAATGCAAAACTCTGTAGACCTTCTGTGAGTACAGATCACCTGGCTGCATGAAGAAAAAAAATCTCCAAAGAAAATTGTCAGTAAGTTCAAAAGAATATTGAAGTGTTTGGTTTTGGTTTTTTTTTTTTTTTTAAAAAAAACATATGACAATTGTCTTTTGGAGAAGAAGGTACCATTTAAGAATGCTAAATGAGTGTAACAGCCCCAGCACCCTGTGCAAGTCACCTGGCGTCATTCCATGATGCTCATAAATATTTGAACTCTTTGGTGCATTAATGCTTTACAGCAAAGCTGTTAGCCAAGAAGGGCTGCAGCCATCTGAAACTCCATGGGATAGTCTGATAGTNATTTTTTTTTTTTTTTTTTTTTTTTTTTTGCAAATGAGGATGAGTGGAGGGGGAGGAGAGGGATGCGCAGAACCGGCGGTGCGGTGGTGCCAGCAGGGCGTTGTGTAGCTGCCTGTCCTTGGCAGCCCCTCGCAGGGCTCTCCCACCGCCCTCGCAAACCGCACATGGAATTTCTTGTTTACTTCCCCCGTTTGAAGGCAAAAAAAATTAAAACAGCTTCACCGGAGAGGACTGAGGAGATGGGTTCTGATAGCCACAACAACGGCAGCCCCGGAGTGATTTGGAGCAGTGCTAAGACTGCTCTAAATTATTCAAGCTATTAACAAATCGTGGGAGTTGCCATCCTGGAGTGCGCTGGGGTCCGGCCAAAACCCTCTCGTGCCCAGTGAGCTGCTGGCAGGTTCCCTGCCCGCCGATGGCACAGGAACCCGTGCGGTAGAGCATCCGCCTGGCATGGGCCAGGGCTGCCCGTCGCCTGCCTCGGCCACCTCGGCTTGCCCTGAAACTCCCTGGTGGGGAGGGTCACACGGGTATTTTTTGGAACAGTTGGAGGAAACAAAAAAAGTCAGAAGCCAAATGGAAACGGAAATGTAGCATCTCTCTCGCGCTCCAAAAAAAAAGAGGTAAGAAGTTGAGGCGATTACGACATGTTTGTAATCAGCTGTCACACTGAAAAGATGCAGTGTGAGGCTCTGAGTTCATCTGGAGTACAGAGCAGCAGAATTATATGGAAGTGTTTTATTTCATTAGGCAAATCAGCATCTAATGTGTGTGGGAAATGGTAAACTTTGTTTCCACACAAGTCCTGCTTTTTTAAATTTATTTGTTTGTTTGCCATCATACACATTGTGTTAGTTAAAGTATTTAAGTCAAGGAAAATACGACACNAAAAAAAAAAAAAAAAAAGCAGCAGCAAGTCTGGCACACACTGAATCCATTCCTTTCTGGGCAGGAAGAAAAATAACAATTTATTTCCCATATAACTGAGCTCTTTCACAATCTGCATTGCTCAAAGCTCAAGTAATGGCCAGCAGCAGGGACGGTCGTCTGGCGGGACTCTCTTTGCAAGCAGAGGTAAGGCAAGTGGTACACCTCCACGCTCTCGGTGACCCCGTGGCTGAGGTAGTGGGTTAGAAGCAGTATTGTCTGCATCTTGATACAGGGTTAATGAGTTTTCCCTGCCAAATGGCAGCGGGCAGCATCTGAAACACGCTGAATGCTTTTCCGTTCAGGCCAGGTAGCCTACTCATGGGGCTAGTTTGGCCGAAGGTTGCCTACGTGCCTCAGATAACCAAAGTGAGTTGTTTTACAGCATTACCAATTACTGACTCAAGATGGTGACACAAACAGTGCAAAGTTTGGATCTCATCTTTCTGGCTCGTGTTGGCTGGCAAGTTAATCTTAAAATAGCCATTATCTAATGGGGAAAATCCCACAGATATAGACAAGGGGATTGTAAAAATAGCCACTCGCACTCGTAAGAGTCCCCAAGTCATTTTTGAACCACGCTGTGGCTAAGGGCCTTGGACATGTACCTGTTATCAAAAAAAAAAAAAAAAAAAAAGGAGCAAAAGGCTGGCAAGAATTCCCCGTTAATCTGCCTGGCATCAGTAAATACCTGCAGGTCAGCAGAAGATGTATTTATAGTTGTAACCACATGAAGCGAGAAAGCCTACGCTTGCCCTGTATTTTTCCATGAAAGAGGTGAAGTAATTCAGGGTTTGTGAATAGATCACTGTTCTTGGACCTTCTTTTTTGACCCTGATTCCCTTTATATAACAGTCTTCTGTTCCTCCTGTGGATATGTTTTTTTTGCCGGGAAAGTTATTTTTGGAATGATGGTTTATAATTGATGTTAAAGCATGCAATAAGGCTTTCATATATATTCTGTGTGCTCGCATTTACTTTACCTGATTGCAACCAAAATTTAGCCCATTTACTTTCAATTTTCTTTCCATATTTACACCTGCTTTTGTTTCCTTACTTTTATTAAGTTTTCCAAGCACATTGTTGGACATCAAAGGTTCAGTTCAAAGCCTGGGGCTGCAATAGTATCTGTTGGGTTCGTGCGAAAGTACTGAGGTCTTAGTAAGTTGATTGTCACATTATGTCATGTACTTAGGCTTTTTTTCTGAGGGGGGAAGCTAGCGAGCTATTTTAACATATTTATATGCACTCAGAAAGACGCGGTAATGAATGAATGTATATTTAGGACCTCCTCTGCTTCCCCTTAAGCCCAAGAGGGGAGGGGTAGAGCGGGGAAAGCAAATTCTTTCTACTTGGTTTGTGGAAACCTAAATCTGGCCTTCCTACCAACAAAGACCAGCAATCCCAGTCTTAAAATACCTACGTACTGAAACAGCTGAAATCTTACCAGATACTGACTTCATAGCACAAGGCCACATCATAGTTACGTAAGAGTACTCTGGCTATCTTCATTTCGAGATACTTTCAAAACACAGGCTTGAAAATACATTCTGGCAGAAGGATGGAGACTGGAAACTTCTGCCGGGAGAGTGCTGTTGAATAGAGGCATGTTTTCTTTGCATCATTTCTCTACTTCTTGAAAAAAATCTAATAAAGCTAATTTTGCTGAGGGAACAGATACAAGGTCTTCTTGCAAAGGTTCTTTTTTACTGTAAACCATACTCAGACTGGGATGCTTGCCAGTGTTGTTATGCTCCTAAAATCTTGTTTAGCCATAGAATCAGGTTTGCCTTGCCTTCTGGAAGTATCGAGCGTGTAGGTTTTCCAAATTCAATATGGGCTTCAGAAGCCTTGAAAATCTTTAAAATTCTTAACTTCTGCTTAAATGCCTTAACGCCCGAGCCTGAAAATGAAATGCATGGAAGGCTCCACCTTGCTCCTAGTCAGAGGAATGCCTCTTTTGAACAAAATCGGGCTCAGTAACCCACATTTGAAAAAGCCCTGGAAGCTTATGGTGTCGGTGACTCATCCTGAGGGTGAATAGTGCCGGAGCTCATACTGACTTCTTTAGGCGATATTTTTACCCTTGTTTTGTTTCCCAATTCAAGAGCTTTTTTGTGAATGAGATAATCTGTTATTTTCAAAACTACAACTAGGTACTTTTTATACTGTTGATTTGATGCCATTTTTGGTACCCATTATGTCTTTCCTGTAACTCATTCCCAGATCTGGACAGATACTCTTCAACATGTGGTATAGTAATTTTGTCTCTGAAGTGTATATAGATCATTACAGACTGCATCCCAGAGCAGGTGTCCAGGGATGGGGATGACCATTTTCCATCTGTTTGTTTTATTCCCTGGCTTATTTGTCACTATTAAATGATTACTGCAGTGACAGAACTGCCCAAGTATGCATTACTGAATTTCTATTTCAGCCAGGAAGCAAGCTGATAGCCCTCTGGCATGCACACAGCCAAAGGGAGACAAATATGAACAAAAGTGGGGCTTTCGGTTCCCATATCTTTACGAGATTTTTTTTTTTTTTTAAAATAACCTCGTAAGGCTTAGTAATGAGCCTCTGCCGACACAGCTCAGCTGCAAAGCCATCGAGGTCAGAGGCGAAACCAAGTGGGAAGAGGGGTGGCCGGGAGAGCTCTGCAGGCGGCGGCGTGCCCAGGGACGGGGCAGGGGGACGGACGCGGGCTGCACACGGGCGTAGGAGCTGCCTCGCGTGCTGCCGAGGTCCTCTCCTGCCACCCTGCCAGGAGCAGCTAGCTCCGTGCCTGCACTGGGCTGTGAACCGCATTCACAGTCCGGGTGAAGGCAGTGAGCACAAGCTCCGAAGAGCAGTCCGGTTAAGCTCAACATGTTTATTAAGCTACACTGATCAGGCAAAATCATATCACCAAGCACTACTTCATTCTTGGTTACCACTACTGAGTCAGTCAATAGCATAAGCTTAATGTATAAAGTTTATTTTTATTCCGTTGCTCAGTTCCATTTAACTATAAATACTCTACAGTCTTAAATAAACGCCATCAGAAACTGAAGTGCTGCCATAAAAACATGGTGTTATCGGGGTCACATCCTGATCCCTTGTCTCTAAAAGCATTTGGTGCTCCCAGAGTGTAGGTAAGCAAGAAGCAAGTTACCCAAACATATATCAGATTTAAAGAGTAAGCTTTCAATTGACACATCACTGAAATGATGGGGCTGCAGGTTACAACAAGTCTGGGCACGCCACCGGCCCGGCTGGCAAAGCGCTCCAGAAGCCGTGGGTCAGCGCAGCGTTAGGGCCAGGAGATCAAAGAGCAGGGGGGCTGGAACCAGGCTGCTCTTATTTTTAGGGTCCTGACTCAGCGCAGCCTGGGACGGTGACGGCTGGGAGGTTTCCCGTTGACAGCTGCTGGCTGCCGGTGAAAGAGCTGTCTGCTCCCCGGGAGCCGGGGCTGCGGGTCGTTTCGAGTCGGGAGCAAAGCAGCTGAGGGGAGCGTGGACTCTCCCACATCCTCACCTCTGGTGCCCGTGGTGCTGCTGCTGCTTCAGAGTGGTGGGAACTGTTGGGCTCTGACACCCATCTACAGCTCCCTGGTGTATTTCTGCTTCCAGCAGTGTGTTTTTTATAAAGCTTAGGTTTTAAGAAATTGCAGCGTAAAGGTTGATCTATGTGCAGCCACCTTCTTTGTGACCCTCTTCCATGAGGGTGAAAGCGGATGATGCATCCACCCGAGGTGGGTGCATGAGGTGGCAGGAGGGCTCTGGACCTGTGGGCAGTCGTTGGGAGCAGCCATCTCACGCTGGTGGCCGGTGCGCGTCTGCCAGGAGAGCGGGGAAATGAAGGAGCTGTGTGCCCTGGCATGCCACGCGTTAGAAATGAACGGCACCGGGGGAAAATTCACTGGGAAAGGTGTTTGCACAAAACACCTAGAAGCCTTTCAGGCATTTTTTTGAGGTGGGGACAGGAAGGCATTGGGGAAAAAACTGTGGGTTGGAAATGTATTTCCAACTATTTTTAATGTAAACAAATTCTTTTTGAAGTTGTGGGCTTGTTGCATAAATTGTGCATTTGACAGAGTAAGTGGTGGGATGTTATGGTAATTACTAATGTCCCCTGAATATTTGGTTAACCACTATATATAATCCCACATGCAGTAGCCTTTCCAGGGAGAATTTAGATCTACCCTTCGGGCAGGATTAACTGTTACTCTCTTGTTTCAGCAACTTTTCAATTATTTGATTCCAGCACAAGGAGTTTTCCATTTTGGGGGGGAAAAAAAAAAAAAAGAAGGTGTCCTTTTGACATATGACTTTTAAAAACAAGTTCCATCTTGTACCTGGGTGTGCTGAGCTGTGAGGTGACTGCCTGGGCGCCGGGCGGGAGGGGTGGGCAGGCTGTCCCAGCTAAAGCCCCTGGCTCTGTTGCAGAAATGGATTTGACTCTTTCCTCCCTAGACCCAGACACACAGAAAACGCGTTAGTGCAATGCAATTAGTTCCAAACGCTGCGTTTCAGGTCAGATTCCAGCAGAGATATTAACACTTGAGAAAGTACCCATCCCTAACCCGCTTCTCCTACTGGCATCCAAAACATACCCACCCTGTTCCCGCAGGTTTTCTTCTGCCTGTTACTTTATCCTCACCTTCCTTCTCAGTTCTTCCTTGGAAAGTCTCCTTTGGTTTGCACCCTGGACCCTGCATGCACTGGGCTGTGTGGGCTGGAGGCAGAAGGGTGATCTGCTCTCCCTGAACTCAGTGGTTCCCTGCGGGGAATGTCACATCCTTGGGCTATCACCCTTGCTTTGCAAGTGAAAAAACCTGCTTGAAGTTACAAGCGTATGTGCTTAGGTGGTCCTCTAAATCAGAGTTTTTCTTCGGTGTGTTAAAGTAGAGGCTCACCTACGCTTTCAGAAGAGCTTCTGGTCTGGGTCAGATTGCCTAGACTGGGTCTCTAAATGGTATCGGTACCCCTCTGCTTGGCTTTACAGCACGCTTTTATAAATTCTCTTTGTATCTAGTTGATACCCATTTTCAGCTCTTTTTTTTTTCTGGTTGGGATGCCTGTCTTGTTTTTCATGACTGAGGCAATACAAATCTTACAGTACTGTAGCCAGAGCTACCTGGTGGTGTGGCTTGCGTGGATGCTGAGCGCTCTGCCCGCACTGCCGCTCGGTCCTACCGCTGGTACTTCTTCCCCCATTTTCCATCTTCGTGATAGTTTGTCTTGTATGTGCACTTAGGTGTCACCAGCACAGCTCCCCACTGCTGCTCCGATACCAGAGGAGAAAACAGGCTCTGTAATTGCTATCTTTGATACCTTCTGTTTTTCAAGATATTAACTGCAAATAAAATAACACATTATAGCCATTTACCAACAGAAAAGTTAAAAGAAGATCTTAGCTCACTGGAGTACAATTTGAAGCTTAGGCAAATGTCAGCTGTAAGCCTTTGTACTCTTCTGTATAAAACAAGTCCGGGTCTAGTTTCCAAAAATGATTTTAAATACAAATTAAATCATATATCACTAGGGATAGGCCTTTTTATAGCCTGCAGAGGTTACAAGAGCAAGCTTTAACAAGCTCTCCAATGTAGAAACTGTGACAATAGCTCTGGTGCCTTTTTGGATGTAGAAACAGGGTAGCAGCATGGTGTGAGGCATTTCAGTATTAGAAATCTGCAATAGAAATCCAGTAGCACAAATATTTTAAGATGTCTATAATTTCTTGTTACATTTTCCATCTTCACATGTTCACTTGGAGGCTTCCGGCTTTGGCTTTTTCAGTTGGTCCAAGAGTCGGTCAGCTGAAATGATACGTACTGCTCATCATGCTCTGCAGGACTGACTGGGCACAGGAATAGCGTTGTTCCTAATCAGCGCAGGTAAACATTTATCAAATACTAGAAGCAAATATTGCCAAATCCATTCATTTTCATACCGTTTGGAAATAGAAATGGCCTTCCCTTTGGTGAATTGGCAGTGCCCAGAAATTTGCTAGGTGCTTTCAGGAAAATTCTCATATTGGAGATGGCACAGATTTCCTGGCCAGAGAGCTTAATAATCCAAATTTAAGCAAGATGAACAGCTGAGTGTTTCTTACAGAAGTGGGGATGGAGAGTGGGGGCCAGAGCCACAGACAGCAGTTTTGAGGTCTGGTCACCGGCTCTGGATGGGAATTGTGGTGGTCGCTATCTGAGCAGGGCACCTGGGGGACGTGTTTTGTTCCTCCTCAGCCTTCCCAGGTGTGGGGGGACCCGTCCCGTCCCCCCAGCCAGCTCCTTCGGCAGCCCTGCCTGCAAGCGCCTGGGAGAAGGGTTCAGTTATATCGCAATGTGACATAACTTCTTGAGAAGCTAATGCAAATAACCGGGCATTACCTTGTTTGCATTGTGAGCAGGCTGGCGAGAGTGCGTTTGAGGAGGGATTTAAAAGAAAAGATGGAGTAAGCTGAGCGGAATTAGCAAAACATTTCCTTATGGAGAGGTGGTGCAGAAGAAAGAGATGAAAACGTCAGTCTGGGTGATCCTGCAAAAAGCACCAGAGATGTGTATATAAGAGATGGTATTAGAGTCTGATGAGACCAGGGCTGGATTTTCAAAGGAGGAGCAAGGAGTAAATCTGCAGATGGTAAAAACATTTATACTGAGGCCAGAGGGACCTGGGGAGGCTCCCACCGGCTTTGGGCTTGCTCTGAGAAGCCAAAACCTGATGAAGAAGCATGAGGAGTGATGGTTTTGAGGGATCCCAGAGTCAGGCGAATTCAAAAGCAACATTATAAGCCAGCAGGGTGGAGTGCCCAAGTGCCAGGGTGGCAGAAGGGATGCTGTGCTGCAGTCATGACCAGGTCAGCCTGGACTTCTCGCTAGAGTTGTAGAGAAAGAAATATTGCAGCCTAGACACATTTTGGGAGGTCAGAAAGGGGTAAGGAAACGGAGGAGTTGAAAGTTATCTGACCCTGAGTGCTCGAGTGGAAGGAGTGGTGGTGAGACCACTGGCACGAATGGGGTGGGAGGAGGGGANGGTGAGACCGCTGGCACAAATGGGGCAGGAGGAGGGGGGTTAGAAGGAACGTGGGGATTCAGTCTGTCCTACAGGAGTGCTCTGCACAGCTCAGCATTGCCTACCTGCTCTCACTCCTGCCATCCCATGGACACCCTCCAGGACACAAACATCTCCACGACAATTGGCATTGAGTTGTGTCCTTGCTGGTGCTGGCCGGGAAAGGACGAGGCCCTCAGGGATGTGGGCAGCTGTCTGCCCCAGGGGCGGCTCCTGCTGCTGCTGCGGCCAGAGCATGGAGCGAGGGGCTGGGGACAGCTGCTTCCCGCTACCGTTCCTCTGAGCTTGGACTTTGGTGTGTCTGTAAACCTGTAGCCTTTCATCGGCTCCAAATCCAGTCATAAATTTTAGAATATATTATGACGCTCTTACAGAAGCAACCCCATGCCACTCTTCTTATATATTTCTAACTTATTTTCATAAAAATAACAAGTTCACAGTGAGTGCTGGGGTTCAGGCACATATGTAAGGGAACTGGTCTCATCTAAGCGGATGCACACAAAGCCCAGCTGTGAAGGTGCTACATCATTTGGAATAGTCATCCACTCTGTGTAACAGGAGACAATCCCGACACCATGCTCACAGCTCTTTGTCGGAGTACACTGGATGCTCAAAAGTTATGATTACTCAACAGAAAATAATGCAACAATTTCTAAGCAGCTCTTGATTCTGGGTTGGGTGAAGGAAGCTCATTTACATTTAAATACCCTTAAGCCCCTGAAAGAGTTTGAATTTTTCATTATGTTTGGAAAATAGCTCGGGCTTCTTTTCTATGTCTCAAATGTTATTCTCTTATTTACAACTGGCCCTTGTCGTTTCACTGCAAGGGTTCTCATTCATGAGCTGATCCTTTGCGTGTCGCTTCTTCTTTCCTAAGCTGGCCTCCTGTTTCTGAAGTCTACGTATTCTCATATTCAGCTGTGTCAGGCATTTCTGTGAACTCCTTCACCCAGCTATGGTATGTGAAAAACTTCACAGATTTTCCTAGACCTTTCCAAGACCTTCTTATCTCCATCAGTTTTTCCTGTTTTGGTACTGCTTGTTGTAGACTGCAGAGTAGCAGTTTATGGGTGAGGTGTTTACCATGGTAGGTCATTGTGTAAAGTTACTTAAAACTGATGTTTGGGTTTGCCAGGATGATTCTGCATTAACAGTTTTTTATTATGAAAAGCATAGCTGACCTTTAAAGTCCAAAGGCCGTATTTATGAATTACTCGTCCTTCTCTCAGTACAGCTGCAGATTACAGTACGCAAACAAAAGCCGAAGCATACTTCTTCCATGTAACTTTTTGAGAAAGCAGCATTTGCCTCTGGCATTCACCGAGGGAGCTTTCCCTTTGTGTGCAAGAGGAAAATGGGGCAGGCTACAATAAAAGGCATTGTTGGTCCCAGCATGCAAAGAATGATGATCCAAGAACCGAAATAATAGAAAAGTGTCGGGAGGGAATTTAGTTCACAAACATGTCAGGATAGCTTCAGGCTTACTCAAGTTTTGATTCAAGCTTCTCATTCTTCTTAAATTCTTTCCAGGCCAAAATGGATTAAATAGTTGCTAATCTTCAATCATCCAGCGTTTCCCTGGGATCAGTGCTCGAGGATGGCATTGCTGTGCCGCCTTTCGGCCTCCGGTTCCTTAATGACAGTAAACCCCGGGCAATCACAGAGTATGTACTCTTGTGCTATGATTAGGATCTGTCTCTTCAAATTCCATCATTAAGGTCTCTGCAGGAGGGGCCTTCTTGCTTTGTGTCCTGGAGAGTATCTGTCACGATAGTCAGCAAGTATGACCAAGTATTGCACCCAACATGTACATAACAGGTTATAAGCTATCGTTTTGACGGAGCTGGTTTCCAGACCGGGATATTGCCTGACAGCTGTGCCTACAAATCATTGCAAATAGCAGAAGACGACTGGTCTTGCTGTGACATACCTAGCCAGACACTGGACTTTAAAAGACAATAAATAAAATTGTGTCTTTTTTCTTCTCTTGCTAGTCCTGTTGTGATATTGTCCAATTGAACTGACAGCAGAACAAAAATAATAATAAAACATTCCCACATAGATATTATTCACTTTTCCCTAAACCTCTTTTTGTTGTTGTTGTTGTTTTAAATAGTCTCTTAAAATGGGCAGAACATGTCTTTTTTCCCCCCCTCTTCCTCCTTATCCCTGCTGAAAACCCCTAAGAGCTAATGCCAGGCAAGAATTTGTGGTAGCAGCTAAATGTAAAAACTATGTAATTTACGTCCTGGGGCCCTATCAAATATAATTACAAACCATGTTCACAGCGCTGCAAATTACACAGCGCTCCACTAGTGTGGGAGATGGCACGTTGCCTATTGTGATAGATGATCCCACACCTAGAATTGACTGGCAGCTTTTGTGAAATAGCACGGCATCCCTTTTGTGCCTGGCTGATGAAGGACAGATGGTCTTTTTCTCCTTCAAGGAGAGCTCCCATCAGGCTTTACTTGCAATAGTTTATGTGCATATGAATTATTTGTATTAAAAGAGAATGAATATGGCATTTATTGGCGAACTACAACGCATCGAGATGAAGTGAAATTTTTAACTATTTCTTGCATCAACAATATTACCGTCTGTTCCACATTTTTTCTTTCACTCATAATGAAGATCATTTTCATTAGCTCAAGGCGCCCACGTGCTTCTCTCGCAGTGCAAATTCATTTATACCCGCCTGTAAGGCCTCTCTGCCCTTCCAGAGCAGTGCAGCAGAGGCTGAAGATAAATGAGAATCAAAGTGCTATTAAAGGGACCAAAAAAAAAAGCATAATCCAATTTAATACTCTTTAATGTTCATAATACTCTCTTTAACCTTCCTCCTCCTTAGAAGTTCACCTGTAAATTGGAAGGTTACAGACGGCTCAAGGGGAATGACGGATTCCCTCTTACCCTTTCTTTTCTCCCTTGATGTACCCCATAGCTTATTTGTTCTTTGGTGAATATAGTTGAACCCTGACCAGCTAATCTTGTGGCTTAATTAAGATAATCTAACCATTTTGTGCAAACACAAGGTGATTTATACAGCACAATGTCTTGGGCATTGTGGTCTTGAGCTGTCAGGCTAAGTGGGATGCTATTTTACCTTTGTCTTCTTAGAGCTTTTTAGAGCTCTTGCTTTTGGATCCACGGGTACTTAATGGGTTTTCCCACTTTAATTCATAATAAAGTGATAATTATGATTATAAAATAAGAGGCCTGAGCTTTTAGTGGCTTTTTTCTTCAGTGTGCTTTGCACAGCTTCACTAATTGCATTAGATTCAGACCTGAATTATTGAAGGCATCTGTAAAAACACATATTTTGGTCAAGGACAATTAGTGAGCTTGCACTGCTCAAGCTCAGCTGTCCATTAGTTAGTCTTATTTATACAGCACCAAGAATGTGCCAGGAAAATTAAAGAGATTATAAAGCTCTATGAGACATTTTTGCTGTATTGTTCCTCACAAGGGAAGTAAAATCTGCTCTTTCCTCTTAGAATCCAGACCTGCCTCAGTTCACAAAGGATGGATGAATGCTGTAATGACAAAATACGTAAACGAGAGGTCTTCATTTCCAGGATAATCAGACAAGTCCATGGATGTCAAAATGAAACTGCTCTCTACTCCGTTTTGAATGCTTTTAGTGGTGTACGCAGCTAATGACGTGCCTGCCTAGAAGGCCGGTTACCTGCTTGTATGGGTGACCATTCAAAGGTGGCACCATGGGATGATCTGCATGCATGATCCCACGCGCAGGTACTTGGCATTGCATCTCGGCCACGGCTGCTCCAAACGCGGCTGGCAATGCAGAGCCTGAGCGGCGAGAGTGGTGGCTAAAGAGGATGCGGGGAAATTTGGCACAAGTAAACCAAACAAGCGGTCGATGAATGAGTAGGCAGGACGGCAATTCTTAATGGAAAACACCCTGGGCAGGGGAGGGTGGGCTGCAAAATTAAGTGGCAGGTGAAAACCACTGAAAATGGAGTGGAAGAAGGAAGGCGCCGCCTGGAAGTGTCTTGTGAAAATCCCTGTGTGGCACAGGGGCTGGTGGCCATCGCGGAGCATCCGTCGGGCTTTGGGAGGATCGCTCATTGGTGGAGCCAGGCACAAGCAAGGATTTGGGGTTGTTTGGGGTTTTTCTTTTTGTAAAAAAGAAACGTCAGTGCTAGCAACAGCAGCAGGCTTGACTGTAATGATCTTAATGAATGTGGCGCAGGGGATGTTTCAGGTAGAAGGAGAAATGTGGGATTTCTTGTGTGTGTAATTAGGACACTTGGCAGCTGGGTAAGCTTTAATTGCCATCCAACGCTCCCGATCTTGCCAAAGAATGAAGACAGTGAAGAGAGCTATTGATTTCCATCTGGGCAAACAATTTACTTCTTAGTGCTCATCAGCCTGATGTGTATCTTCATTCCCTGTCGCTGCTGTGTGCAAGCTAAAGCTGCTTTCATCGGCAGATTTCAGGTGGGGGTTCAGCTGAATATGTGGCTAGAATTGCAAGGCGTTAATGGCAAAAACTGCTTTCCTTACCACGCTGTCAGTGCACAATGTGCTGTTAGTTTTGGAAAATCTCCACATCTCTAGGTCCTTACATAAAGTGTCTCTTTGCTGCAGTGTCCAGTTGCCTACCAAAAAAAAAAATGGACACAGAAGAAGCTTTCTTCTCTCTCTGCTCGACAGGAGCAAGGCAATGTTTGGTTTATATGATGCATGTTTATTTATAAATGTGGTGTTACTGAGCAGAGAACTAGATCAAAGAAGTGGATTTTGCATTTCACTTTGAAGACACAGATGTCCATAGTCAACATGATCTCTCTTGGGGTCATCTTCCAAATTTCATGGGCTAAATGCCACATTTTTGCCCTGTCATCGACAGCTTCATTGTTCCAGGAGCACATAGCTGGTGCAGGTCATGATCTTGAAACAGAGAGACAATGAGAAAACTCATATGCAGGCACAAAGTGTAGCAATTTAATTAGGGAAAAAAAAAAAAGTGGTATTTGGGGGGAAAGTTGAGAAGAGAGAAAGAGGAGGTAGAATTACCTTTGCAAAGCTGTGAAAAAAACCCAGACTTGCTGCAATTTACAATATGCAAATATCATCATTAGGCACACACAGATTTTTATACAACTAATCAATCTAGCATTGTTCCAGAGGCATTGGACACTATACAGTAAAAATAATCATGGTCAACAGTAAAAATTGCTGGATGTACAATTGTAGCAAAATTATTCATATACCAAATAGGAAGAAACATGAATGCGTACAGGGCTGGTTTTCCTTTTGCTCTTGTTTTGATCTGGAGTGACTTTACTGGAATGACTCTGCGCTGACAGCAATGATAGGGCGGAATCGGCCTCCAGATATCTAAATATTGAGTAAGTGTGGTAAAGTTAAGTGATGGCTTATAAATTAAAATGAAAGCAGTACATGACTAATGTCTCAAAAGTAATTGTCTAAAAGTAATGTTGTCTAATAAGTTTTATATTTTAAAAGTGGGGTTTTTTTCTGACTTACCAGGAAAGAAATGCCTAACATGGATTAATATGGTCATTGACTAGTCATAGCTCGATTTTTTGTTTTTCTTTAAGAAAGATTTAAGTTGATGCAGTTGGGAAAAAAATAATTCCAAATTCAAACAGGCCCTCTTGGAAACAGTGATTTATTTCCCATTGACTTTAATAGCTAATCCCATTAAAATAGCCTGTAGTGGAAAGCAAACCTTACAGGTGGACAAGATAGTGGAGATAAAAAAAGCAAGTTTTAGACTCATACTTGCCAAATTTAAAATAGGAAAATGATGCGTTTTCTGTTGGTTGGTTAGATCTTGAATTCCAACTTGTGCTATTAGAGTATTTTTAAATCATGATGTCACCACTGCGTTACTTTTGTGTGTGTGTGTGTATATCTATCTCCCTCTCTAATCAGGAGATGACAATATACNTTGCCAAATTTAAAATAGGAAAATGATGCGTTTTCTGTTGGTTGTTTAGATCTTGAATTCCAATTTGTGCTATTAGAGTATTTTTAAATCATGATGTCACCACTGTGTTACTTTTGTGTGTGTGTGTGTATCTATCTCCCTCTCTAATCAGGAGATGACAATATATGCAGCAAAAGTCATCAGACAGCTGTTAAAATACACCAGTTATTCATATATCCCCTTTGTTATTCAGTGTTGGATTATAGTCTCATTTATACGCAGAGCAGTTATACTGTTTGTAACAAAATACTTCCCACATGACACTGTCTTGTCATCTTCACTGTTTCTGGAGAGATTTTGAGAAATGACTCATGGTGTGGTGTGCCCTACTTAGGATACTTCAGATGTTGCTTTTTCCAAGGTGCTTCCCCAAGCCTTTGACTTCCAGGTCTTGAAAGAAGAGTACCCATAAGTTGAAGTGCCTGAAACCATTAGTTATCTTTAAAAGTATGTCTCTCTCTTGTGAAAAATAAATAAAAGAATGCTTTTCTCTCTACTATTAAAAAAGTTGTTTTAAATTGCCTGTAACTGAAAGGAATAAATAAGTCTATAGTTCCATTCCTACCATTAATGCACGTGTTAAAGTGAGCAGATAATTATACTTTAGATCTATCTATCCTGTAAAACTATGACCATAATAATTAAATAATTATAGTTTATCTAGGTGCACAATAAAATTTCTTCCATCCCCACTTACTGTGCTCATTACCATATGGTAGTTCTTCCCTGATGCTGAATGGAATAAGAATATGAGCATTTTTGAGGCACTAGTCTATATGTGTTTATAGCAGTAAGGAGTAGAACTGCCAAAATGCATGAAATACACTTTTCTGTTACTGCTTTCAGAGAAATCAATATGTGAGCGCTCTGCTTGCAGTGCCGGTTTTGTCTGTGCAGTTATGTTGTGAAAGGCATAACTGGTCCTCTTCACTTGATTTCACAAACACATTTCAATCAGAACTGAATTTATGTGGTCAGCAAAGCTGTTGGCAAGCATATTCACTGTGTGAACCGACTTCTCCTTGCAGTTTATTAAGACAACATTCATCCCTTTCAAATAATGTGGCCGGCAGCGTTTGTGCGTCTACCTAAAATTCAAGCGGTTGAATTTCCACAAAATATGAAGTTGCTATCAAATGTAGAAGGATAGAGATTTTGCAATATCAACAGATCAGACAGAAGTGTGAGCATCAGTGCAGAATATCTGCCGCACGCAGCAAATAGGAGTTTACAGGTCATCACAAGTCCTCAGGATTACGGAGAAAAAAATACTGTAACCGTCAGTTTCAAGACCACACAAGAAAAGGTGAATGAGATCTTTTACTGGTGTAAATAGGCATAGTTCCCTGGAGTTGAATACAGACCTGTGATTTCCACAGAACTAAATGGGATGAGCTGATTTTTGGTAGAAATCCTGCTAATCAAGTGAAAGGGTGGGAGGGTTTGTATTATATACGGAAGGTTGCTGTTGTTTTTCACAGCGGTAACTCAGTTTGATCTACCTTTTTGCTCTTTGTGTTTGGAATGTGCTGAGGTGCAAATCTTCATTTTGAATTGTGCCGAGCTGTGGGAGAATTCAGACGGACCCTGTGAAACCTGAGCACTGGGCTAAGAGCAGCTTCCTGAAGGTCGACAGGGAGAACTGCAGAGATTTGCAAATGGGTGGACCCATACAAAATAGGAACCAACCGACCAGGAGCCCTGCTGAAAAGGATCTGAGGGTTACTGTGGGCTCCAGGTTCACAGTCTGCAGCTATGCCAACAGTATACTGGGGTGCACTAGGAGAGAAACAAACTGGGAGAAATGATTATCCCCCTCTGCGTGATACTGGTGAGGCCGTATCTGGAATACTCTGTCCAGTCTGGGCTCCCTGGTCAAAAGAGAGATTGAAAAACTGGAGATTGCCCTGCAGAGGGCTACCAAGGTAATTAGGGGTCTGAAGCACGTGGCATGGAAGGAGGGATTTAGAGAGCTACGCTTGTTTGGTTTGGAAAAGAGAAGTTTAAGAAGGAACCAATGGCAGCCTATGGATACTTGAAAGGCAGTTACAAACACAGCGGAGACAAATTCTTCTCAATAGATGCGGAGGATAAATCAGACAGAAGTTGCGCCTTGAGAGGTCTGAATTGGACATTAGGAAAAGGTTTTGTCCTACAAGGGTACATGATCCTAACGCTGAATACACAGAGACAGGCTTTGATCTTCTTACTGACATTTGAAAAACAGACCTTGAAGTCCCATAGATGCTTCAGCTCAGTATTCCCTCAGAATCAAATGTTAGGTGCTATCAAGGGTGCCTCATCTCCTGCTGGTTTATCAGCTGAAGGCAGTGTCCCCTGTGCTGCCTCCGGTCCCTGCCATGTGCAGTGGCACTACTTGTCAGGGAAATTGTGGGGAGTAGGAGTTTTGTCCCTTTCTGAACTGCACCCTAACTGCTCCATTTCTCCATTCTTTTTCAGCTGGTGAGTTAGAGGCATCCAGAAACCTCTTGGTTAAGTGATAAGGAACAGCACAAGTTCAAATGGAACAAACTGATCGCCTGCTGCCTCCTCAAACGTGCCAACTGGTGTCACTCCCTCCGTATTACTTGCTTCCTATGGAAGTGTACGTTGTTCCCCTGTGGAGGGGCAAACACCTATCAAACATTTCCCTTTGAAGAAGAAAAGATCATTTCATGTCTATTCTGTGATGAATTACAGTAAGAGTTATTGCCACCAGCCTGGATACTGAAGCTAATCTGTGTATCTCTTCATGTTTTATAGCTTCTTAACTCTTAGGATGCTTAGGACAGCATATTAATGAACTCAGTAAAAAAGCCTATTGGAAATCTTTCTCAGCTTAGTTTGTGATGTATTAATCTGTCTGTTTGTCTCTAGCACTAAGCTTAGTGCCAAGGAAGCTGGCAAAAGAACTGCTTGCCCTTCACAGGCACACAAGGGAAACCATGAAGTTGTTGACTCGTGTGCATACATATACATATATAGATGCGTGTATCTCTCTCTCTCTCTACCTCCATATTATCTTTCTTGTGGATACAAAAGCTAATTCCACTTTAGCAAGCTGCATGTAAATATACAGTTTCACAGTTGCATTTGCAAGTTACTGACCAAGTCAACACCAAAAACGCACCAAGCGTTTACAAATCAAGGCAAAAGATGCCTAAGTGATAAGAAAGGGTGGGAATTTATTCTCAGGCAGCTGGCTCCTGGAAGGAATGGGAAACGCAAACTAAGAAAAGCAAGAAATGCTACAGCCAAATGTCATTGCATCTTACTGCTGAGCTTGCAAGGGCTTTTCAGGCCATGAAAGGGAAGGACAGCCTGCCACACCTGCGGGGTGCTGCCAACTGGTCAGCTGGCTCCATAGAAAAGGGAAATGGAGACTTAGGATAAACATTAAAAAGCGTCTCAAGTTACATTGCAAAGGGCTGGGGTCCTTTAGAAAATATTAACCTGCATCAATCAGCATTTTTAAGCTTTTGCTTTTTTAGGGAATAAAGATACAGTTTTGGTGAAAGACTTGAAGGGGAGAAAAAAACCCCAGCATGTGCATTATTCCTCTTGTATCAGTGCAGCCCAGTTTAGCAGCCACAATTTACTAAAGACTTTATCCCCCCGGCTTCCCTCGGGCAGCCTTTCTGTGCTGCCCACAGGGGCACCGGCAGCATCTCACAGCAGCTGGTTTTGGATACGTGAGACCCATTGAACAACAGCTGTTTAAGTGTGAATGCCATGAGCCACCCCCATCACCCTTCTACTGCTGGAGCCGATGCTTTCTCGACAAGCTGATAAAATAGCACACTTTATTAAAAATGCTGTCTGATAGCAGGAGAAGTCTTGTTGTCTAATTTTCCCAGGGCAGCCACAACGAGAATAATTTACAAAGCACTTATACTAGCCCTGTCTCCTCTTTCTCTCCTGGCTGGAGTAGTATTTCTGGGAAGTATGTCCATCAGGGAAACAAATGGTGTCTTTCTATTCTTTTCTGTAAGTGATGTCAAGTATTGTAATTCAGCATAAATTTCCACAGAGTACTAATCTCATTTTTTAGTCATTGACATCTGAACCTGGGGTACCTAACCCATGCTTTTTTTAAAATTCAACAAGTGATTTTTCCCCTGCAGAGAAAGAAGGGCAGAAGTGGATGTAAGGCATGGTGAAGGTGAGGAGATAGGAGCACAGGAGGTAAATAGAGTCCTGCAGCTCTCTCCCCAACGACCTGTTTGCTCAGCCAAGTGAATCCAAAAGTTGATCCCGGCTGTACTAGTGCAACCCATTGTAAGAAAACACGTGGGAAGACTATAAATGTGAGGAATGCCCTGCGCCTCGGCGTGTTGTCCAGGCTCCTTGGTGCCATGTGTCATGGCAACAATACTGCCAAAGCTGACTTCTAAAGAATCACCCTTTGACAGCTTTGTCTCCCAACAACTGCGTAGCTGTCAGCTCACGGGAATTCCTTCTTCTCTGGAGGATGCGAAATGCCAGCTGAGAAAATGCCCAGTTTATTATCCCCTAGCAGACAAAACAAATATTGTGTTTCCCCTGAACCAGCTATATATAGAATTAATCTGACCGTGGTAAGACTCTGTGAGATAGCTCGGGTTCAACTCGGGCGAGGGAAAATGCTGCTCCCCAAAAGGATTTCTCTACAGGCTGGCAGATGCACTGTTGATTTACGCCATCCAGAAGAGGTTGGTCTTCTCTTCCAGGAGTGGTCTGTCACATAAAGAATAGGTGGCGAGCTATATCTGTTCAGCATTTGGAAAATGTAAAGACACTCGGGAGCGTGTCCATGCAGTGGGGTGAAGTTAAGTGAAGTGACTCGCTGCCTAGTGTCTTTAGCTCCTCTAAATGAGGAGCCCAGACACTTAAGTATTTAGTAAAAATACTGCTTCACTGAATCACTGGGTTTTTTTGTACTACAGGACTAGAGCAGAAATTGAAAACTTCTGTCAAGTGTCTGGGTGAAAACCCCTTTGAGTCACTTTCTGTGTATCTAAAGCATGATTAAAGTAACATTTTTCTCTTCTAAGGCTGTAAGACTTGATCCTGTACCTTTACTAAGAGAATGACCCATTGATCGTAACGGGAGATTTTCCTCCAGAGCAGTGTTTGCTTCTATTAATAATGGCATTTGGCTGTGCAGTAGTTGCATGGTTTTCTATTCAGGTGAAGAAATCATTCAAATTTTTATTCCTTTTAAAAAGTAAAGCTCATGTCTCTCCATCTTTCCAGTGCAGATTCCCGTCGCCATAGCAGGACACACTAGTGACTGAATGGCTCAGCTGCCGTCTTGTCCCGGCTTTTCCCTGTCTCCAGTTTCAAGTGGCATTTCATTAACAGTGTGAGAGATGTCCAGTAAGGCTTCAGAGCCAGTGGTGCTGTTCCAGCATCTGCAAGCAATGGGAAGTGTGTTCAAACTTTGCAGCCATCTAGCATGCCCGAGCAATCAGCCCATGTGGTATGCGGCTGTATTTGGTGGTGATCCAAATTCTTCTTTGTCGTGGTCACACGAACTGTACAACAGCAGTGACCAGCCGTGACCTCCAGTCGCCTAGTGGTGCACATAAAGGTTGCACACTTGTTATTGGGAGCATCAGACTCATCATTACAAAGCTGTTGTCACTAACATTATCGATCATTTTCAGTATAAAAGTGGTAATAGGATCATAGGACTAGAAGAGCCTCTTCTCATCCATCCTTCTTCCTCAGCTCTGGCTTTCTGCTCCTGGCAGATATTTCTTTAACTTAAAAACACTTGTTATGTAGGCTGCACATTCTGCCCAGGCAATCTTCTTCTCTGCTCCTTATTGTTAGAAAGCTTTCCTTACTTTTCCTTGCAATAATCCTCGCAATACGTTGCTTGCTTTCTACCTTGTGGAAATTATTCTCTTCATATTTGCGGCAGCTTTTTACATAACTGCAGACTGTTCTCAAGTCATGGCTAAAAAAAAAAAAAATTAAAAATCTTATCGATATGCTGCTGGTGATTTTGTCAAATGGATGAAATTTCACTTTGTGTATTGATGACTTTTCTATCATAACTTTTAAACCGTATCTCCTTTTTCAATATCTATGCCTTTCTCCTGAAAGTGAATGCACTATTCACATATGCTTCCTCAAGTACATTTTGCAAAGCAATTTTCTCCTCACTGTCACTGCCAGCAGCTGACTCTGTGTAGTGTCAGTCACAAAACACCTGGATTTGCATCCTTTTCTGTATTTTCTGTATGAAGCGTTTTCTCCTTTCTAAATACAGCTTTCCATGATACTGCTTAAGCAGTCTGCAGTCCATCTTCCGTTGCAAGCATGGGTTTCATCATTCTGCATGAATTCTGTAGTGTGACACAGCTTTTTTCTTTGCTGGGGGGCAGCTTTGCTCTTTTACACCAGTCGCTCCAGCAGGATAAAATTACAGGAAAATACTGGATATAGAGCAAGATAGACAATAAATACTCTGTCAATGACTGTAACTGACCCATTTTGTGTTACTGCATATGGTGAATTTTAACATCCCTCCCGCAAGACTGTGTGAACACATTCTATTATGTAATGTTAATCTGTGAGTAAACTGATATTTTGTTAATCTTATTATAAATATGCACAATTTTTCTCTGCCTGCATCTGTTCCTAATGATGCCTTTCTGTTCAACATAAATAATAGAACAATCACAATCAGCAAACAGATCTTCATTTGTATTTAAACTGCACCATTTTATATGTGTATGGAAATATAGATGACTTTTTTTTCTTTTTTTTACTGTAATCGTTACTTCTGTAACCTTGTCTAAATAGCTAAGGTTTTGTATTTCCAAAACACATTGTATTGGTAGCGTACCACTGTCTCATACCACTGCATCTCATAAAGAGAACCTCCTTCCTCCAGCCTTGTCTCTCATAACGCAGAAAGGTATTGAGAAGCTGTCAGGAGTGATACCTGGCCAGCTCCCAGGGAGCAGCCGTGGCCACCTGAGGTCAGCCTGGGCCAGTGACAATGCCTCCGGGGCAAACCTCACTGTCCTAACGTATCGTATGTGTACAAAATGACTGTGTGGCATCACCTCATATCTCATATTCCCGTAATCTCAGTGAGATCTAAAAAATTGTCATTGCTTATAAATTCGTAAGATTTTTATGGATGTCAAAAAAATCTGTACTGACTAGAACTTTCCAATCCATTGGCTGCAAGAACAACTATTTTCAATATCTTTTCAGATAGGAACGCTGGCAATTTTTTAAGTTACAGGATAGTGGAACTTTTTGTTCTGGCTAAAAGTCATGCTAGCAAAAAGCAAACCAAAGCGTGCCAATGGCCATATCCCAAATCTGTAACAAGTAAAAATAAGCTTTAACGACTTTGGAAGGATCACACATTATACCAGAGATGGTATAATACCATTTGTAGTAGTTTCTCAAGAATGTGAGATGTCCTACATGATAGCAACTCAATTACCCATCCATTTGTTTTAAGGAGAATAACATTTGCACGTTATTCAGTGAATGACAGTTATTCAAATCACTGCGCCTATGCACGTTAAGTAAAGGCAGCCTTTACTGGATATTTGGAGAATGTGTGGAAAATGCAGATGAAAATCTAGTCAGCCGCCACTTTGGAAACACACTTTGGTATTTCCTTCGTGGTATTCATTAACCATATTCCCAAGTGCTGACCATGCCGATGTCCGTGACAGCGTGGCCAAGGCAGCTGCCCGGGTTTTGTCTGAGCATTGAAAGGGGAAGATGGAGCTGTGTGTTGGTGGGGTCCTCTCTGTAACCAGAGGGACACCTTAAAGAGCCTTGCCAGTAAAAGAAGAGCTGGAAGCAAAACTCGTATTCCTCCTCTCTGCCAGTCTGTTCCAGTGAGGAGAGACCTTGGCGGTTCCTGGGAGGGCGGCAGCAGCAGCCGCCCAACCCGGGGTGGTGCTGTGGACATCTCCCATGGCACGAGGTGCGGTGCAAAGCTGCATTCACCTCCTGCATGGACATCAGAGGGTATGCTGGAAAGGGCTGGCCCTCGTCTGGGATAACCTCCGGTCAGGATCAAACCTGAGGAAAAT
Organism: Himantopus leucocephalus; assembly: GCA_003993805.1. Taxonomy (NCBI): domain Eukaryota; kingdom Metazoa; phylum Chordata; class Aves; order Charadriiformes; family Recurvirostridae; genus Himantopus; species Himantopus leucocephalus. Next base: position 17,215,072 of record RSEF01000008.1, read on the forward strand.
GAAAAGGGGGGGAGTAAGGGTTTCTTTTAGGGG
>RSEF01000008.1:17215495-17243353 GCA_003993805.1 Himantopus leucocephalus
CACACGGATGAACTGCCCGGCCTCTCGCTCCGCCGCCGGGACGCAGCAGGCGGCCGCAGAGGGCATGAGGGCAGCCAGCCCCATGCGTCCCCGAGCAGGAGGGGACGGCAGCCTTCCCCCTGCCCACGCAGAGCTTGAATGAGGACAGACATGCGGGGAGACGCAGGTGCTCGCATTCTGCCAGCGCAGTCGTGTGTTTATAGGTAACTACGTGAAACCACCATGTCAAACCACGCTGCCCCGCAAGCCACGTAGCCGTACTGGAGCCCCAAGGCAGGCACGGGCAGCCCCAACGCCCTGCCCAGCGGCAAAGCCTGGGGCAAGCGCCGGGGCCGCCCCAGGGAGGGTGGAAGCCCCACCACCCTACCCCTGAGGCGATCGGCCCGGGCCCCTCAGGGCTGAGCGGGTGGCGCCGCCGCTCCCGCCCGCCGCACAGGTAAGCGGCGCCCTGCGGGGGGGCGGCCAATGGCGCGGCCCGGCCGCCGCCGCCAGCCAATGGGAGCGCGCTTGGCGGCGGCCCCATGGAAATGTGCCTGGTGGGGAGCCAATGGGGCGCGGCCGGGCCGCGGGCGGCGCTTTATCAGCTGCCAGGGCCGGCGGCGGCGGCGGTCGCGGCCGCCCGTCCCTCCCTCCTTTCCTCCCTCCTCCGTGCCCCGCCGTCCCCGCCGCGCAGCATGGCCGGGCTGGGCGGCGGCCCCGCCGCCTTCGGGCGCTGCACGCACGCCGTGGTGCGGGCGCTGCCCGAGTCGCTGTGCCGGCAGGCGCTGCGCAGCGCGGCGGGCCCCGAGGTGGACTTCGCCCGCGCGGAGCGGGAGCACCAGCTGTACGTGGGCGTGCTGCGGGGCAAGCTGGGGCTGCAGGTGCTGGAGCTGCCGGCCGACGAGAGCCTGCCCGACTGCGTCTTCGTGGAGGACGCGGCCGTGGTCTGCGAGGAGACGGCGCTCATCACCCGCCCGGGCGCGCCCAGCCGCAGGAAGGAGGTGCGGTACGGCAGGGTGGGGGCCGGGCCGGGCCGGGGCCGGGGGGAGCGGTACCCGCGCCGTGCAGGTGGGCTCGGGGCGGCCGCGCCGTCGGGCGTGTCCCCGGGCCCGCCCCGGTGGCAGCGCTGGGGGGGGTGGGGCGGCGGCGGCAGCGGGCATCGCTCACGGAGCATCATCCCTCCTCGGTGGGGGCGGCGCGGCGGGCCCCGGGCAGCCGCTCTTGCCGCCCCGGTGGCGCGGAGCCCGGCGGCGCTGGGGGTTTATCGGGGAGCGGTGTCGTCCTGCTCCCGGAAACAAGTGGACGGTGTAAACTGTGACTCATCCTTTCTGGGAGCCCGTGCGGCCCCCCCCGCCCCGCCCCGGGAACTTGCCCAGCTCGGGCCTGCGGGGTGGGTCGCCAGGCGGCTGTGCGGGTTTGTGTCCGTGCTGCGGCACTGCCCGGTCCAAACCCCGCTCTCATGACACGTTCAGCTTGAGCCCTGTTCCAGGCAGTGCATCACGGGTACCTGCGGTACCTGTACCCGCTGGCCGGTGGGCAAGAGCTGGTGTCTGTTTTGGAGTACCTGGCCTTAGCCTGAGTGCCCTTGAACCTGATGCCGCCCGCCCTGTGCGGACACTGCGGGCTCGGTGGGCCGGAGGTGCGTGGATGTACAGGGGATGCAGGTCGTCTCGTTGGAGGGAGGTGTGAAGGATGCGCAGCCACATGAGCCTTACTTTAGGTATTCTTAGGGCTTGATACACTCAGCCCATTCATAAACTAGTTCTTCAGGCAGTGCATGTGTTGAAGTGCCACCCAGTTGTCTCCTCAACGAGTTGTGAGAAGCAAATTAAACAAACCTTAAGCTATTTAAAGCTGCAAAACCACTCCACTGGCAACCTACCTTCCTGTAAGCGTGTCTTAACATAACCCTCTTCCAATTCCCATCTTCTCTGTGGTACCATTGCTTGTCTTGTGATCCACAAGCATGTACCGCTGTGCCTGTGGGACAGGGCTGGGCCACTAGCTGTAGTGTATCAGTAGCTGTTTTTTGGCCATTGAGTGTAATGGATGAGTGTCTCTACTTGGCATTCTTGATGTAGTGCCCTTCTTTTAGCAATAACAAAGTTTACTTGAGTTTTGTCCAACAGTGTAACAGTCTGAGATACTGCACAGATCTTGTACATGTGTGCTTCCTTGTGTGTACCCATGTGTATTTACTCTTTGAAGCACATCTGAATGCTCTTAAAGGTTACAGCATTGGAGTAAAGTGTGCTTGCCACATGCTGCTCTCAGAAGCAGCTGTTTCTCAGCCAGAGTCCAAGTGAGTTGTCGCTGGTCCTTCCCATGACTCCCTGGTATGTAGCTATGTGACTCCCATTGCCATTTGCACAATATCTCAGTTATTGCACTTCGTGCACATTCAATAACTGAGAAGTTTCTCCTGAAGGGGAAATTGTGCAAATTCACGAGTGTGTGGGAGCGGGATCAGCTCTGGCTCAATATGGGTTTTTCAATTTTGAGGTCTCAAGTTGTGCCAATGCACAGTGAATTACAAAAGACAAGATACGGCGGAGAGCTGAATGTGAGAGTGACTGTAACTATTGGTTATACCATTTGAGGTGCCACAGAGAAATTAAAAAACGTGAAATGAGGAAGCCAAGCATGTGGGGTATTTTTTACTCTCTACAAAGAAGCAGATTAATTTCTCCTCCTGTCTTCAGCATCTCTAGTTGTTCTGGCTCAGCAAAAGTAGTAGACAAAGACACGTAACCCAAGGTTGCAGGAGTAATGGAGGAGAGTTACTGATGTGTGAGGCAGAGAGGAGGGGTTTGCTGGACCTTTGAGCAAAAGAGTGTTGGGTGTGAGTACCTGACAGCATTAGCCCTCTCCTGGAGTTGAAACCAGGAAATTAGGCACCAAATTAGTTGTAGCCTGCCTGTTATAAGTGCCAGTCAGGTAAAGCAAAGCTTTTTTTCTTTTAACAAAAAACCACAGGATGTCACATTTACTTTTGTAATCCTAAATATGTTAAATTGTTTTAAACCATAATTAGATGTTATTTCCCAGCAACCACAAAAATTAAAAAACTTTGCTGCAGGGTATGCATATGGTAACAATTTATCATTGTATTACACAGTTTATCGTCAGTTTGAGAATAATACAAAATCTATTCTGTTTATATTCTGGGTTTTTTTGCTTGGCCCATGCCTGCTGGCCCTGAGACCAAGTTTCTGACTGATCAGCACATGCCCTATTTTGCATGAAGTAGTAGTTAGAAGTGATTGGAAGTAAAGCCTGAACATAGTGAATTTTTACTAGAAACAGCAGAACAGATTTACTTCTTTCCATGGGTGACTTGTCCAGGCAGAGTCATGAATCAAGAGGACAGAAAAAGCTTTGAAGCATAATTTGAACCTTATTAGTTTTCTTGAATGATGGAACGATAGCTCCCCTGAGTTTTCTGTGAAGTAAAAAAAAAAATAATTGAACAAACATCCTCTTAAAGCTATAACAATGCATGACACTGCAGTGTAGTGCTTGTCTGAATATGTAACTCTTAATTATTTACAACTGTTCTTCCTCCTGGGAACATCATTACAGCAGTGCTTCATGGAGAGAGGGAGAAGATGAAGATGCTCACTTCTGCGGGATGATGCCTGGCTGCTTTGGGTCTCTCTCCTCTCAGAGGCATCACCTGGGGTGGCCTCCTCTCCCCAGCACAGTGACTGTGAGTTAGTTGTTTAGCTAGTGGGTCTACTGTGTTTGAGTAGTTAGTGACCAGGACATTGTCTTGAAGACAGTTAAGATGGTCAAGGCTTTAGAAAGCAAAAGTGTGGTCATGACTACTTTGCCCAGAGCTATGTGTGCTGTGGTGGGTGGCTTGGCACGGGCCTTGGACATCTTAGCTAACATCTATGATAACCTTGCTTTCATAAAGAGCACCCCAAGAAGCATCAGTGTTTCTTGTAGCTTCCCGAGAGGGTGTTTCCTATTGTAACCAGAGCTTCTCTGCTCTTGCTGCCTCCAGCCCTGGTTCTGGAGGTACCAGCTGCAGGTGCTCAGGCAGTCCACACTTGAGGCCTGTGGCCACCCTGAGCTGAGGGAGCCCAGCAGCTGCTCCTGACCCTCCTGTTCATGCTGGTGGGTCGCTGTTGGCAGTCTCCCAAGGTCTTTTCTGAGACTTATGTTCAGTCTCTGAATTCCCCATTGAGATAATTCCTGGAGGTTGGTGGCAAGTGAAGTTGCTGTGGGGTCTGTCCTAGCATCTGCCTCGTTAGATGTCTTTATTGATGATCTGGAGGAGATAGGGGCATCTGTATTGAGCTGTGAACAGCCCCAACTGGGGTGAGGGGAACAACGTCAATGCTGATGAGGTCCAGGCTGCTGTTCAGAGGGACCTGAAGGAAGGGGCTGACCCCTGGGGGCCTTATGGAGTTGAACAGGGACAAATGCAAAGTCCTGCCCCGGGGAAGGAAGGATCCCTAGGTAGGGCTGAGTGGGTGGGGGACAGCTCTGCAGAAAAACCCCTGGGAGGTTCTGGTGGGCATCGCAGTGGCCGTGAGCCAGCAGTGTGTCCCCGCAGTAAAGGCGGCCAATGGGATCCTGGGATGTATTAACAAGAGTAGTGCCTCTACTTGGCTCTCGCGGACCATGTCATGTAAAGAACATGGAGCCAGGCAGTTCAGTTGTGTGGCAGGAGGACAAAAGACAGCAGACATAGATTGAAGCATGAGGTTTAAATGGGGTATAAGGAGAAGGCTTTTCAGTGGGGACAGTCAAGCAGTTGAACAAGGGCCTGGAGAAGCTGTGCAATTGTCATCTTTGGAGCTTTTCAAGACCCAGCTAGATACAGTCCTGAGCACCCTGGTCTGTTCTCATGGCTGGCTTTGCATTCAGTCAGAGGTTGGCCAAAAAACCTTCTGAGGTCCCTTCCAAGCTGAATTATTCTGTGAGCATGAAACCTGTTGTATGTTGGGATACATGGAGTCAGACATTTGTGAGTTGAACTACCATGAAATCATCATTGTTGAGACAGCGGACAGTCATTAAATCTGGATGGTTTTTGGTCTGATGTATCCACTGCTAGAAAATCAGAAGGCTGAAGCCCTGTGAAACCAGCTTCTTCATGCTGCTTCTGAAAGATGGTACTTACACCTCAGCTGGCTTGGTCAGCTGGGTATGAAAGTGAACCAAGGCTGTTGTAATGCATTGTCACTCGTATGGTTAACTGGGTGACAGTGAGGGAAGGAGCCTGGATGCAGTCGATGTACAGCACCAGTTTCTCAAAGTGCAATCTCTTATTCTTTTTGTGTAACGTAAGCACAAACCCATGAATATTTTAGCAGTACAGTTGGTGTACGCTTGGCTTAACCGAGTTAATGTAAAGCCCAACTCCTGAGCATGTACTCCTGACCTGGGCCTCCCGGTAAGGCAGGACTCAGCCAGGCTTGTCTTGCTGATCTCTTCGTAACTGTTTAATGGACTTCGGTACAGAGCAGGCAGGAGCAGCAGAGGAAGGAAGGGACGAGGGGAACAGGGTTGTAGGGTACCATTTCTGCAGAGAATTAATAGAGGGAGAGCTTGTGTCCAGGAAGCCTGCCGAGAGGCATGTGGTAGGTCGGGCTCTGAAGCCTGATCAGACCACTGAAAGTGGAAGGGCGAAGGGGGCTGCCAAGGTGTATCCCGAAGACAACAGCCTGGTTGAATATGCAGCTGGAGCAATGCTTTTTCAGGTGCCTTGTGCCTCCTGATGAACTGTCTGCCAGATGTGTGAACTGAGCAGCACTGTCTTTATCTCCACTGTTTCAAGCTGCTGAAAGCCCATAATGCAATATTTAAGAACTGATGCAGCATGTTCTTTCACCGACTAGACTCCTTATTAAGGAGGCTTGTCATCAATTACTGTAACGCTGTATGCAGCAGGCAAATTTCTGTAGTAGTTTGTAATAGCATTGATTGAGCTTTCAGGTTTTATAGATACTATTGCTTACCCCTCCGGCACCATTCGATTCTTTACTGGTTGTCTGTCTGGAACAAAACAAAATAAAACAAAATCTGGGGTTATGTCTGTTCTTGTTCCAAGTTATTGTAGGGAGAAAAAAAGAGCTGAATTAAATTTGGTTGTGTTCAGCCAGTACTGGGAAAGAGCCCAGTATTTTTTTAGTAAAGTAGAAAAATTAGTCGTGCATTTAATGATTTGTTTGCAAGAGTCAGACTTATTTCAAGGCATTATGTTTCTGTGTTATCAACTTCTGAACTTATTTTCAAATTCATAGTTTCTGGGGACTCTTGGATTTGGCAGAAAGGTGAAGGATTTTGAAGAAAACCAGAGGTAGATAGCTAATGAGGATAAGCTGGTGTTATGTTTAGCTGTGCGCGGTCACCAGTGCGCTTGATGTTCAAGTTGAGTAACTCCAATGGAAATGTTGTGATCGCGGATCAGATTGCCAGTTCCAGCACCTTTTGTTCCAGCAGTATGTTCTCAGTTGTTTATTCCTCTAGTATAAACTCTTCACGTCACCTTCTGAACACAAGAGGGTTAGTTGCTGAGAAGAGCCCTCATCAGCACATTGCTCTTACTGCCTAAGTTGTCTTAATATGCTTGGGATAGCACAAAACAGCATTTCCACCATTTCTGTGCTTATGCAGGCAGATGGAAACCCAAAAGCTCAGCAAAATGCACCCACAGTGACCTGGCCTCTTCTCAGCTGCTGCAGAGGGAAGGGAGCTGGGAAAGCTTCAGGAGCTGCTGCAGAAGAGGTCACTGTGGTTCCTTCCTTGGTTGTTGAGAGGAAACTTCCACTGAAGAGTATTGTTATTTCCCCACCCCTCCAAGACCCACTGGGTACAACTAAACCACAACAGGGCTGCATTCCTGTGGTGTAGGAAGATAGACAGTCCTTCAACAGTGAGGATGGGGGATGAGCAGCAAAGGAGTATGTCAAATCCCATCCTCTCAACAAGCATTGGAGAAGCTTCCTAACTGCTTCTTGAGCATCTCTGGATGCCTCTTCCTGAATCTGCCTGCTGGGTGGTGGGACTTTGTCCACAGCAGTGCTTCAGCAGAGCTTCCAGCTGTGCTGGGCCAGGTAACCTGCTCCTCAGTGCTGAGCACCCTCATCTGCCACCCCCCTTCCACCCTGCAGGACTGTGCAGCCCTGTAGGAACTAGAGTTCACACCCTGGGCTGGACTGCAGTCCCAGCTGCAGCTTACTGCTTGCAGGAATGATCCTCATAAACTCCGGTAATACTAAATAGCTACTGCTAAATGCTAGACGCTCCCTCCACTCCCTCTGTAGACCGAGACGGTTCTGTAGGATAATGTCTATTGCAAAGTAATAAGAGGTAGGCTTAGGAGAAACAGATTCAGGACTCCGCTAGCTCCTGTGCTTAATTAGGTTATGGGGTTTATATTCTATTTTATAGCACATGCTAGTACAAAAGAACCTGTATTTGCTGACTAATCGCATAAACCAGCCTCTCTGCACAACTGGCAAAGATCTGTCTCATTTCCCTGGAGGATTAGCACTTGATGATGACTGGAGAGGCAAGAGATGAAGCATTTTATCACCACTTTAAATAATTCATAGTTCTTTAAACTGTCACAACAAATTGTGGAGGTCTTGTACATTTGCACAGACCCCTTTTGCATGTCCTTATTTTGCTTTTCCCTTGATGTTACTGACTAATGTTGGTATTCTGCCTAAAAGGTTATGATAGAAAGCACAGAGGTTACCACTGTGTCATTGCTTAGTGCTTGGACCACGAGGTGAGTAAACATGGACAAAAGCTTTACATGAAGGTTGACAAAAATTAGCAATGGCACTAGGTACCTTTCTGCCCTCTTGTCAGATTGATTTTCTCAAATACTTTTCTCATTCTACACTGAGCCATAGGCTCCTTTAGCCTATCCTTTTCACCATCTTTTGAGTCTAACCTCAAAATTAGAGTGAAAGTGAGCAAGGTACTGTCAGTGTTTTGTCCAGTTGTGAAGTACCAGTCAGACTTCAGATATGGTGTATGCCTGAGTTTTAATGTGGGTTTTGGTTGTCTTTTGCAGAGTGTATAATTGGCAGAACCAAATGTAACGATCTTCCACAAAGCGTATGGCATTTGGAGGCTTTCTGCAGGAGCAAATGGGTGGTGCCCATCATGGGGTAGAGAATGCAATGAAGTAACACTGGTCAGAATCTGCATCCGTGTTTTCTTTAATATATTTCTTAGCTTTCATTTTCAGTGTTTTGGTATTAGCATATAAATTAACTGAAAAGCATGCACTAGAGGAGAAAAGCTTCTTAAGCAGTACTTAAGCTTGCTCTTAAACAGATTGAGAAGTTTAAAAAACAAACCTTTGGACAGTATCAGGTAGACCTGTATCAGGAGCCTATGTAATGGCAGTCTCAGTAGACATGAGAAGAGATGCTTTAGGAGGCTAAAGCAGACTATTTCACAAAGCAGTTTGATTTTTTTTTTTTTTTTCTGTGGCTCTGCCCCTTCCATCTGCCTTGCAGTTTAAGTGCTGCCTCTTGGTTTGGGTGGTTCTTTGGTCTTAAAGTTTATTGCTGATGTAGCTCTGACCCTACATTAATAGGGCTGACACTTTGGGCGAACTGGCTACGCTAAGAATTGTATTTTTTCATTTTCAATTTTGCTTCTGTGATCACCGATCTAATGAAAATGTTAGGAAGTAGCTTCTAGTCAGATCAATATAAGTGGACTGTTTTCATTGTAATTGGTTTCTATCTATAGAACTGTAAAACAATCTTTAAGGACAGTCTGGGAGCAACTTGGGTTTCGTGCTTTTCCAGCAGAGGCAATATTTAGACCTTGTTACTAAATTGCAATGTCAAGTTTCTCAGGAATATCCAAGTTGCTGACCAGAAGATTAAAAAAAAAAAAGCAGAACCCAAATGAAATGCCTGTCTTCTAATCTCCTGTGGACACTGATTATTATTGTGCAAGCCTGATGTCAGCTTTTGTACTTTGTTAATCACTGTTCCTTTAGCTGTGATAAATAGCCCTTGGTGAGCTTATGGTTCAGTGCAAATGCTAAGTGCTTAGAGGTTCCAAATAACTGTAAGCATTTCCTCAAAGTGAAAAGAGCCTTTTCTGCTGCTCTGACTTATACATATGGCTTGGAGCTACCTTGCTCCTTCGCCCAAGAGCTTTCTGCCTGGACTTTCAAATTGAACCTAAATCTTTTTCTTGGGGAACTGCCTCACTTAAAAGCATTGTTAAAAACTAGTTTACCACAGTCACTGCTGGAATTTTGGTGTTGAGATTCAAAGGTGCGTTTGTAACATCCCCAGTGTAGGTTGCCTGATAGTTGGTTTTGTTTTTTTTTCTTTTAATCCTATGCTCCATACAAGCCTGCAACTCCCTACGCACTCTGCAAAAGAGGACTGGTGTGTAGACTGCAGTGGTGTCTTGCTCATCGTGGGATCTAACAGCATCTCTGGACAGCGGCGGAGCAGAGCGTGTGATGCAGAAGAGCGCCTGCGTGCTCTGCTTCTGCCTGTTGGCTTCTGAGATGCTCCAGTTTGGAGAGCAATGGCCCCAGCTGAGGTTTCCCATGCTGTACCAATGGCACAAGCAGCGGCTTTTCTCAGCACTGTGCCAGGACGCAAATGTGCACAAAGCATGTATCTTAATTTTCCCTCCTCTGCCTCCCACATGCTTCCACTTGCAAACTCACCTCCATTCCCATGTCTCTCCACCTCTTGCCCTCTGTGTCTCCAGATTGGCCTCCCATAGCCCCCATGTACTGGTACCCTGAGCCAGGATCCTGATGTGTCCTGCCCACCACCCTCCTGTGCAGAGTGCTGCTGAGCTGTACAGTACTTCCCATGGGAAGGATGGGAGCTGGAATAGCATCTCCACTGGCAGGGCACACCTCTGCAGGGCTGTGCTGAGGTGGTGGCTAAGTGCAGCTGTTTGCTGGTAATCCAATGTGTGGAGGTGCCTCTCTGCCCCTTCATTAAAGTTTTCAAAACTTGATTAATTTCCCTTTCCACTAAACTCTTCAGTAACTAATGCATTACAGGTTTATATAGCAATCTATGCTATTTGTCTAGCTGCATATATAACCCAGTGGAACAGATGCTCCTTAATCTTTTATTCCCATTATCTTTTAAGTGTTTGTGTTTCGTTGCAGGTGCTTCTGGCAGTTGGCTTTATAAGGACAGTACTTTCCACATCCTGGTGCCAAGTTCATTATGCTCGCTTGTTGCCCCAGTGCCGCATCTTGCCAAGCTTCCTCCAGTTCTAGAGTCCCAATTATTTTATACAAAACTCCTAATGCTGCGTATAAAACCCCTGTGATTCCCTGGACGCTAATTCAAGAACATGAGTCTCAGCTCTGGCAGCGGACAGGCTGGTTTGTTGTAGAACATTCTTCTGGTGTAAAGACATAAATGTGGTAGAGGCAAGAACCTCTGGTTTGTTACTTTTTCTCCCCAAACCACATTTAATCAGCAAGGTGTTTAATCAATAAGCTGTGTCCTTAAACTCACTGCCTCCAATTTTCCCTCTTAGGGCATGCAATTCTTCAGCAAGCATGACTGGTCTAAACACTGTCTTTTAAAATTAAAATAAACATGTGCAGACTTTAACTTATAGCAATATTGCTGGTTATGCTTCCCTCGCTGGTTTCTCTGGAGTGACTCTGGAACAGGTACTCGGCCTCTGCTGCAGACAGCATGACTCCACTGAGGCTGCTGTGGGCAGTGATCATACAGCAAGCTTTAACTCACAATACTCCACTCATACTGAGTATTTTGTGAGCTTAGCAACTCAGATTAACCTGGGCAAACAGTGTCTATGCTTCTGTGTTCTTCTGTTTTTAGAGGATGTCTTGTCTTTGTCAAAAGTTTCCTGGTAAATAGTGCTGATTCAAAAATGTAGACCTGATTAAATGTCTGACCTGAAACACAAGTCACCTATACAAAGTAGGGTCTTCATTGCCCATAAGTTACCCCAGTACATACAGACATCTGTGTAGAAGTCATTGCATATGGCAGGTTTGCAGAAGTTGGTGGCTGCAGAGAATGTTCCTACCAAGAAAGCAATTACTATGACTAATTGCTTTAAAAAAAAAGTTGTTTTTCTAAAGGAGCATATGTCTAATCAATCAAGTTTATAGTGCAAGAGAGCTTCATTCCTGGTGTCAGATCTGGGCAGTCACAGTTCTAGGGTGAAGACAGATGATGCACTCACAGCATCAGGGGGTGATACCTCTTCTTGCTGCCTCTTTTGTGGCAGTATTAGGCATTTTTTTTTCAGGAAAAATTAAATGAAATGTTTTATGGCTGAGATGTACCGAGTCAAGTCTTGTATTCATCCAAGGCCACTGATCACATACAAGTCAGCTGACCACACTGGAACGTGCCATGCTTCTGTCATTTTGAGTCAATAGTAAAACCAAACACGTATTTCAAACATAGCTTGTTCAAGACTTTCAGAATGCATTTTCACTTCAGTAGAAATCCAGCATTTGGCACTGTCTTTAAAAAATAATTATGATAATTTGTTTCTGGAAGGTTTATGTATGTTAGTAGTAAAGGAGCTGGCTATCCACATCTGTCTCTGGATGCCAACTGAAGTTCTCTGGCAAGATGGAATCATCTGTCTCAGTGCAGTCCCAGCTGGCCACTGAAGCAAATTGAAACAAGACTGCCATATAATTGGACACCATTGGCAGTGTTGTGATGGATTTTGCATTTCTGTTTTCTTTTTCTAAGGCTTAATATAAGAGCTGTCAGGGAAGCTGAATCCCATACCTTGTAGAAAGGGTGATCTTACAAGATCTCCACACCGTGCCTCTCTGTAAAAGTGAGAGACACTTACCAGTCCTACAGGAGTTAATTTTGCAGACTGTAAAATTGCTTTGGAGAGTTTCACCTACCCAGATAGCCGAGTGTGCCTGTCATCACTGTGCTTAAAACAGTAAAAGCTATGAATCTCAAGTATCTCATGTTCTTCCAACACTGTACAGAGGAGAGGTGGTGTGGCTATTGCTAGTCACTAAGTATTCGCTGAAGTTTAATGTACTAGTTCATGGCTCGGTATCTGTTACAAGCCTCTGATGGCAATACTAGTGCCTGTGCTAGCAAAGTGTGGTTGCAAGAGCTGAAGTGAGCAGTGCTGTTGAGAGGCAAATATAAACTGATAGAAACAACAGATACTGATGGAGGATGGTTTGAATTGGATACCTGTATTTTTCCAGTGAACACTGAAGTCTTCTACAAGTTTACTTGGATTTTTTGCAAGGTGATACGGGGTGACTCCTGTAGCCACCTGTATTCAGAAACTTCCAAATATGGTGCTTTACTGGAGTAGAGAGTGTCAGAGGAGGAGGAGGTGGCACAGGGTTGTCTTAGACCTTTTTCCACATTCCTCCCGGCTGCAGCAGCTCAAAATGTGTGCAAAGAACAACTGGGTTTAGTGTAGTTCCTAGAAGAAATCGGATAGATACTACTCTGCTGATGGCCTTACTGATCTTTGTCCAGTAATTCTTGATTGCTTTGATCTGAACTGGTTTTAAGGAAGGCAACTGGCTGAAAGGTAAAACTCCACCAATGCAGGAAAAGTAGTCAGGGTAGAAGAGACATGCTGTCAAAGCCAGGGTGAAGAAAAGGATGGGGGGTGACTGTATAGTCTACGTAGGGGAGAGCCCTTGTCAGCACTTCATGCATCATGCTGGATGTCACGTCTTCACTGATGCTGGCAAGTCCGACTTTGAAACTCCAGTCCGTATGAAATGGAGCTTCAGTAGTGCCATACAGCAATCTCTTATTTTTATGACCCTTAAAGCAAGTGTTTGTGTTAATCCTCCTTTTGCTCTGGGATGTGGCCTTGTTGTTACACAGGAAAACAACCAGCTTGCCTTCACTGCGGGGCTCTGGGTTAGTACAGTCCCTTCTAGATGAGCATTTCCAAAACTCTTTAAATTCTGTATACCTCCAGTGTTGCTGAAAGGCCATTTTTCTGACTGGGCTTAAATCGGTTATTCATCTGGACCTGAAATGCTGCGTGAAGTTCTGGTTACCTATTCTGGAAATGCAGTGTAAGCAGAAAAGGTAGGGGTGGATGAGAAGACCTTACTGCGGTGTAGGACTGCTTCTGTATGAAGTGATGCTAATTAGATAAATGCCTTCAGCTCAGAGTTATTATGGGGAGGGGAGAAATAGGAGAGCTCTACATTATCTCAAATGGTACAGAGAAAATGAACTGGGAATTACAGTATGAAACTTGATGACATCCAGAGAAATACCCAGGCAGCAAATTCAAGCAGAAAGAAGTACTTTGTCATGCAGTGCACAACTGAACTGTCGGATTCATTGCCAGGATGTTGTGGGGGCCAAGAGTACAGCTGGGTGTCAACTAATGAAAGTGAGATCCATCAATAGCTGTTTAACACTTTGATCCAGATGCAATATCTGGCTTTGGAAATATGTACGCTGCCTCTTACAATAAGCTGGGGAAAATATACTGGAGACAGCAGCACTCTCTCTATACTTGTAATCTGCCTGTTATTCTTCCCTTAAGCTGCCAGTACCGACGGCTGTTGGAGTCAGGCTACTTGGATATACAGGTCTCTGTGACCCACTTAAGCTGTTCATGTATTATGAATAAGCTGTAATACTGATAGCTGTTTAGCAGACTCATAATGAGTCACTTGCTGTGATCCTGAAGGTCATGAGTTGTCCAAGGACTGCCGTTTGCGAGGCAGCTGCCCTGTTTTAACCTTGCAGAGATCTTGCCGGTGTTTCCATCCCACCGGGCAAGGGGAACCTGCGTTCAGGCTTAGTCTGGGCACCTGATAGCATAAGATGGGCCATCACTAGCACCAGAAATGGGTGCTTTAAGGTCAGATGTTGATTTTTTTCTTGCCTGCCTCAGTATATCCATCCTAGAACAGATAGTAGAAAATGGAACGATTCTACCATTAAGACAGTCAGATATTTTATGTCAACAGTATAAAAGGCATTTTTTTTCCCCCCCTTAGCAAGTCAGATTAACCCTAAGAAACAGTGCACACTTTGTAAAGCAGAGATTTCTCATTGGGAAATGTTGTTTCTAGCTTTTCCACATCAGCTGTGAAAACATTTCGCCATCCAAGCTTTGCAAAATGATCTTAGAAAGGCCTAGCAATGAATACCTGGCATACAGAAGCTTGATATATTGAGAGCCAGGCTTAATGTTGTGGAAGAGTGTCCTAGAAGAGCCTTTACAGAAAGGTACGGGGGGGAAATCAGTCCCCCATGGGCTCTGGGTCGTTGTGGGACAGTTGCTGATAACCTGCCAGTTTGTGCTGTGGAGATGATGGACAGGCTCTTCCTGAATAGCCTGATATAGATCAAGCGAGCCTGAAAATACCAGCACCGGTGATAGAAAATAGTTGCTCGTTTTCAGAGTTCATTTTTGGAAAAGGCGCTGTTCTTTTCTGCCTGTATACCCCTGCTTCACAGCTAATTGTATCACTAAAAATTTGCAAAGCAGAACTGCTGGTCTTTTTATGCCTGCAAATGGCAGAAGCGGGAGCCATTTCTAGGTGGGTTTGATGAATGGCAGGCTGCCAGCAGTGGCATCCATCTTATCTGAGATAATAGCGTGAGCAGACTGAAAGTCGTTTCTGGCAGAAGAGCAGCAAAGCAGCCACGCGTCGCAAGGGGCTGACCGGAGAGCTTTTACAGGAGCAGGACTAGAACTGGTGTGGGCAGGGTTGGACAGTAAGCACTCTTCTGTGGCCGTGCTTCCAAAAGTCCTCTCAGCTGACAGCATGGAAGCCTGGTACGGACCCGCGGCATCGGTGATGCCCTGATCAAACAGGGACTGTGGGACCTGTAGGTGTTACAGCCTGCTGGGCAGGGAAGAAGGGCTCTTGGGCTGCATCTCTGTTTGCTTTGATGCCGGTTTCTTGGCTGCAGTAACGCTCCCGATGGGTTTGCCTGACCCAGTAGCTGGAGCCATGGCTCCCCTGCAGCCCGGATTGTGGCAGCGCCGTGTCCTGGCCGTGCAGGATGACTGGAGAGTTGCAAAAGTGGATGCCAGGGAAGGTGAAACTAACACAAAGAAGGGCAACTGCTCTCCAGGCTCTGACAAGGGCAGCTGGGTTTGTGGTACTGCTGGGGAAAATACTCCCATGACTGTCCCCTCTGCTAGCTGTGAGTGTGTCCTGTCCCTGCTGGGGCTTGCTGTTTCATCTCCTCGCTTTGGTATTTCCCAAGCATGGCTTTATCTTTCTCCTTTCTCCATCCTTAGGGGAACCTTGGCACAGATGTCAGCAGCCACCAGAAACCGCCGAAAGCTTTTGTGCAGTTGAAATGTGCTCTGTCCGTACGTCATCTTAAGGACTAAAGGCACTGCTTGTAATTCTGCACCAGGCTTCTCTGATTTTAACCTAGTTTCCACTTTGCTTAGTTTCCTTACCCTCTTTACAAGATTGCTGCACGCAACCAGAAGCCTAACGGGAGCTCCTAAAGGTCTGCCAGCCCTCCAACGCGCAGCAGTATTCCCAAAACTTTTTAAGAAATGGGCTTGTATTTCTGCAGGATGGAATGTAAACAAAGGGCTGCTAATAAAACAGTGTGTAAGGTCTTATTCAGTTTTATATAAATCCTGAGACCAGGTCTAAAAATAGTGCCTTGTTTTGCATTCCTGAAAGCAGATTCACCACATACTTACATCTGCCATGAAGTGCTGTGCTGGTATCAAACTGGACTTCTCAGCAGTGGTATGAAAAGTACTGAAAACCCATTTTAATTTTATTAGCCTTACAAAATACGTATCGACAGTCATGTTAAATATTTATAAACACGTGGAATAGACTGCAGCCTTGGTACTAGCAGGAGGCATCCAGTATGGGAAATGGCCTAGAGGTGTCCATCAGAGAAGTGCAAGCATTGAAACTGGTGGGATCTGGAGCAGGGAGGAGCGTGGGGGAGCTGGATGTAGATCTAGCTGATGGTTTTGATGCAGGAGTCAAAGGATAAAGACAGGCAATTGCTGTGCATTCTATATATTATATATATATTCAAGGAGAGGGACTTTTTCTTTTAACTTTAAGGCTTGTGCTTGTGACGCAAATATATAAGTAGCTGGGGCTCAATCCTGTAAGGTGCCAGTGCTTAACGCAGAGCCTGCAATCAGTCGTCTTAGTTTCAAGTACTTAAACTCTTTCCTGCCCTGTGTCTGCTTACTTACCATCTCTCTGAGCTGATCTCATGATCGTGTCTTTCAATAGTGGAAAGTCTGACGTAATGTAACATTTGTCAGGATGATACGGCTTTGGCTTTAAAGTGTTTCTTAGCCTTAAATATTGACTAGGAGATTTTAGACTGTAGTGTGGTGCCTGCAAAAGTGTGTGGTTAGTATCGCAATAGAACTTGCATGCATAGTAATATTAAATGCAGCATATAGCAATATTAAATATACCCTGCAATGAGTTTTAAGAACAAGCTAAATCCATGTGGAGCGTGGATCTTTAAAGAACGCTTAATATTTGTGCCTTGCTTCCTGCATGCTCCAGCAGGGCTGGGGGAGCTGGCTCTTCATTACTGATGCATGAAGCACCTGACACGCCTCCCATATGTGTTGACTGCTCTAGTTAGGAGGGTTTCTGTAGGTTTGCCCCTTTGTACCTAGTAGAAAATAGATGTGCTTATTTAGCTTTTCGGGAAGGTACTCCAGAGGAGCCGAGGATGAGGAGGTGACTGCCATCAATGCCAGCTTTCCTTGTCAGCTGTACCCTGTCTGGTGCAAGGCATTAACCCCAGCCCTGCACAGACACCGGCGTAGGTGATAACTCCTGTAGATGAGATCAGCAGGAGAATCTTTTTAAAGTATTTTAACATGCCTGAATAACTGCTCACACTGTGGTATGTGTCCTCTGACCCCTGGCCAAAGCCCTGAATGGGAAGTACAGGCTCAGCGTCTCTGAAAGGCAGGCTCTTTCCTCCTGAGCCCGCGCGTGATTTAGGAGCCCAGCCCAGCTATAGGCACTCGTACTGAGAAGTTTGGCCTTCTGTTTCTGAACTCATCTTTGAAACTGGAGCTGCCTATATGCTAGGAGTAGAGTTTTTGTTTTTCACCGAAGGTATTCTTGCCCCCTCTTCCCCTGCTTTTGCTGCTGTAAGAAAGCTAAGCTGAGGCAGAGGAGCGTGCCATCGCACACAGGAGGTAGGAAAGGTGTGTTTAAAAGTATCTTAACCTATGACTGCTGCTTGTGTCAGCACAGGCTGTAGGAAGCTGTGTTTCTGTGAACAACTAGAAGAACATNAGGCTGTAGGAAGCTGTGTTTCCGTGAACAACTAGAAGAACATCTGAGGGTCACTCCTCTTGAAAGGAGCCAGGACCCATCACAGCGTCCATCATGCTCTGTCCTTCATGCCAGCGGCATGGGCACAGGTTCCGGCTCTCCTATGAGGTGAGACCTGGCATGAAGAGAAGGGGATTTGTCTGAGTGCATCTGTGTGTGGCCCAAATTCTGAATTTCTAGCAAGCTTTTTTCCCAAGGTGATCTGTCAGTGGGAATTGTATTGACCCAGCAGTGATGCCTAGAAGGATGGTCCCTGAAGTACAGGTGTGAGCTGTAGCAGCCTACAAGTATCTGAAGTATTCACTGTGAGACATTAGTCACACCGAGAAATGGCCTTGTCTGGCTGTAGCGCAGGCTTGCGTGGTAATTCAATAGAAGAGACCAGAAAATGTGGAAACTTGCTTCCTTGGTCCATCATGAGTTGTACTTTTAGGAACATGCATGAAAGATCTGTGGGTCTTGCCTAAGGCTCCTACGCAGAGTTTTCACCAGCTAGTTCATCTTGATAGAAACACTTGCTGGAAGTACCCCAGGACTCGTGGAAAACCGAATTCAGTGTACTTGGAGGGTCAGTTGTTTGTTCTTTCCATAACACTTGCTTCTCTGGAGTAAACTGCTCCAACGCCCTCCTGAGGTGGTGTCTTACCAAGCTGTTTTCTGGGAAGCAAATTTTTTGGTGATACCTTCAGCACTGTAGTTTCCAAATTCAGTTAATCTCGGTGGAAGCAGTCTTTTAGTGTGGAAGCCAACCAGACACCCACGGCAGCAGAGGGAAGAGCTGAGTTATTTTAAAATTCTAAAAAATTAAAAAGTGGTTTTTTTCACTTGCATTCCCGGGTCTTGGCCTGAACAAGGAGTGGAGGTGCCAAAATACTGCGAGAGCGTCTGTTGTTGCAGTATGTCTGGCTGAACCAGAAGCAGGAAATTCTTGTGAGAGCCTGTCTCATGAGATTGCCAGCCAGCTCTGAGCCTCGCCGGTTGTGAGCGTGAGCTGGTGAGGTGGGAATGTGGTTGAGGGTGAAATATTTGAAGGTGGGTAAAATGGATCATTAGAAGCGATAGCAGACTACGTGTGCATGGGGGTGGTGGTTTTCTGTTTTGAACATAAAAGCGAGATGTGAATACGCGAAGCAAACTTGGATCATCCTCCTTCTTCCAGTGGCGGAGGAAGTAGGGAAAACTCGCTGCATGGGTTGAGTGCTCCCCTGCCAGAGCTGGTCTGCCTCTTTGCTCTGCCTTTGGGTCTCCCTCTGGTTTGAAGGGGGCCAAATCCGGCCCCCTGGTTCATAACATCCTTTTTAAAACTTGTAGGTCAGGATTTTTTTCTTACCCTAGGCTAGACTCTGCTCTAAAACTTTCCATGTTGTCGTGTGCAGAGCTGCCTTGGCAGGAGCAGGGATGCAGGCGCTGCAGTAAGAGCCCCGGTGCTTTAACCCCCCTGTCCAGTAGAATTATTCCACCTTGGCTCCATTTCAAGGCTATTTAAAAGGCCGTAGCCAGTCTATGCTGCCGTTTTCAGCATTATTGCTCCTGGTGGAGCTGTAACAGTGGGAAACTTTAAAGGAAAAGGACATAATGGAAACTGATTAGAAAAGTGGAGAAAGTCTCAGGGTACAATAAAGCATTGCCTAAAGAAAGGAGGAGGGGTAAGGTGAGGCCTTAAAAGGCATGTATTCGATCACAGCAGGGCAGGAAATAGCTTTAGGAGAATTTTTTCTTTGGTCCATTCATAACCTGGTTTGTACCTCATTAACTTTCTGTTAGTGCTTTTTTTTTTTCTTCTGAAATCCAAGGTAGCGTATTCCCACTGAAGTCAATGTGAAGAGTCATTCAGCACCGAGCACATGAATCGTCTCGTGCAGATTAAACAAGAGAAGGTCCCAGTGTTGTTCTCATCTTAAAGGGATGAGAAGTATGTTGAGGGTGTGCTGACAATGTGTGCTTTACTTACTCACATTTCCGTGGAGCTACAGTAAGCTTCCTAGAGGTGCCTTTTTCAGGGCACTTGCACCATTTTCTGTAATACATTGGGTGTGCAAATGACAACCCCTGTGAAACCAGCTGCATTCTTGCTACTGGTTGCATTAAGCCTGTGAGATTGTTAGAAGCTCCTGGTTTATGAAGGAATTGCCATAAAAGCTGCATGGCTTAAAAATTGCCTGATTCTTTAAGATCTTGGAGATTTTTCTTTCAGCCATTCTGTGCTACACCTAACAAATGCTGGTTTTGGGAACTGTTGTTCTGCAGTGCTAAAATTGGATTCCAGGTATTTTAAACTGTGCTCCGTTATATCCTTAGGAAAGACAGCTGGGGTTTTGTCTTGCTGATGAAGCCTAATTTGAATGACTTTTCCTCATCGAGCCCTTTTAATTAAAGATTCATTACATTCTGTGTAGTGTAACAGTGAAAATGCAGAAGTGTCCCCTGGGCAGCCAGCTGCTGAAAGGGAGGGATTAGCTATGGCAAATAGGGGGAGAAGTTGTGAGATTACACTGCAGTGAGCAAGATGCAGGTTTGATACTAGGGGAGAACGGGAGGGATAGTGAAGTATTAGAATAGGTTGTGTGGATGACCAGGGGCTTTCCAGTCCTGGAGAGCAGGGTAGGTGTGCATCTGTGGGATGCACTTATCCTGCCTGTGGGTCGGAGTGTAGACCTCTCGCTGTCCTCTGCTGCCCTCTAAGAAGGTTTAGTGTAGACAGCAAAAAGATAGAGCATGGGCTCTTGCAACCTTTTGCAAAGCCTGTATGGTTTGCAGTTATGTGGGCCTCATTAAGGAGTGAGGAAACAGCAACCCAGAAGACAGAGAATGGAAATCCATAAAATGATACACTGGGTTTGAGACAGGAGCACTGGTCATACACCAGCTGTTTGGCTTTGGTTTTGTCCCTGTGTGTGTGTATGGGGAGAGGAGTGGTTTCTCAAGTAGCGGTTCAGCAACAAACACTTCCAAAGACTCACTGAAAACCTTTTGTGCCAGGGTCCTTGGTGGCGGCCAGCTCTGCACTAGAGAAATGCTTCTATGATTCCCCCAAGTGGTGCAGCAGTGCCACTGGAGCATCCACACAGGCCATTAACTTGTAGATCCAACTTCTGCTTCAAGGCAGGGATGAAGAGTTGTGTACTGGGTTTTGGGGGGTTTAGGGTTGGGTTTCTTTGGTTGAAATGAGAGAAGATTTGATGGGTCTTACTTGTATTTGAAATCTGTATTTGAAAAGAGGAATAACTTAAATGGAGGGGGGCATTTCGGTATAAATCTCATGAGCCTGGTAGAAATTCCAGGCTACATTTAAGAAGCTTGTTTGCACTCTTTCTGAAGTGCCTGTTGATCTTGTTTGCTCTGATTGAGAGGGAAAATCTTAAATGAACAAATAAACCATCAGAAAGCCTAGCGTCGCTCGTCAGACCTGCTGTTCTGCGAGGAGCCTACTGAAAATCAACATTTATTTCTTCTGGTCCCAGTTCTTCCTGTCTGTTCAGGTTTTGCTTTTTGCTTAATTGGGTAGGGTTTTCCATATTCCGAGCAATAAAATGGCAGGTGCAGGTTCTTCTCTAGCATGAGTTTTGTGGCTCTCGCTCGCTCGATTCCTTAGCATTCGAAGGCATTTTGGTTCTCTACCCGCTGCAGCCACCACTTGGTGGCCAGACTCCCCCTAGCCAGCTCCGCTCCAGCAGAGCTGTGCCACCAGGGAGCTGTGCTCTGGCACTGCCATGCCCTGTGCCGGGACCGCAGGCGGTGGCAAAGCAGCGGTGGGGAGCAGGCAGCTCCCCTGCTCCCAAAGGGGCTCCCAGGAGCACCCGTAGCTTCCCTTGGCTGAGCCGGCTGGGCAGAGACACACCACTTTCTGTCCATCCAGCAGATAATGACCCCCCTCAGCTGCAGATGTGTGGAAAGGAGTCATTAATTTCTGTAAAAGCTCCTGAAAGCTGTTGCTTTATGTGCCAAGGGTTTGTTGATGTGACTAGATTTCATCTGCAAGCGGGAATGGAGAGACGCAATTACCCTTTCGTTCTGTAATGTGAGCCTTCCATGGGTGGCTCTGTCAGGGCTCCTCTCTTCTCAGTATTTCCATATTTTTGGGAGGTGTACCTGCTCGTGAGATTCATTAGGTTGATTTGTCTTTTTTTGCAGTTAATCCAGAGGGGTCCCAAGGCACTGCAGTCTGCGTGGCTTCCTGCAGAAAAGGGCTTTGCGTAGCATCGTCCCTCTCTGCTGAGCCAGGCTGCATCCAAACATATTCATTCACAGACCCAAATACGACGGAGCCCGTTTCTGCTCTCCTGTTACATTAGCAAAATTCCTTAAAATAGTCATGTGGAGGGGTGATAGAAGTGCTGAACTCTTGTGCTCTTCTAGGTCCGAGCCCCCTTTGGATTAAAACGTGCAATACATGGAAGTAAAAACGTATTCTGGGTTTGGTTTTGCTTCCCACTGTACGTGGTTTCTCTGGCTGAGCTGAGGGTGTGCACAGGTTCTTCAGGGGCCTTAGAATCTTTTGGACACTGGTGGGTAACAGCGTGCAGGGAGCTCCGCGCTGTTTTTAATGCTGCAGTAGCTGTTATGTGGGGTTTGATTTGCCATAGCATGAGCCCCAGTAACTCTGATAGAGGGCAGAGCATGAGCTTGTCCAAACCCAACAACTCTCTCTTTTTGAAGGAAGAACCATGTAGTGTTTCATAGCCAACACTGAAAATATGTTGGAAAGCTCAACCCTCCATACATTTTAACTGAGATTTTCTTCATTTTATATTTAACCATATGCATGGAGACCCGATGTCCCAGGGACAAGCACTGCTCCAGGTGCTGTTCCCAGGCAGAGTGGGCAGGTGGAAAATTAGATATCTGCGATTTTGCAGGACACAATCTGAACTTCCAGATTTCAGTAAGAGACAAAGGAAACATAAAAATAGTGTTTTTCTGTTGGAGGGTCTAGTGTGGTATAATGACTGAGGTAGTATTCTGGGGAGCATCTCTGCTAGCGTGGGGTTACGTCAGTTCTGCTCTGTGCTGGGCAGTTTCTTACAGACCTGTCCGTGTGTGAGGGGAAGCTGCTATTCCAGGAAATACTGAAAATGATGAGAGATCTCCCTTAGCTTGCAAAAGTTCACTAAGCATTCCCATCCCCAGTTGAAAGGTTCTCATACATACATATGTGTATATAGTGTATGTAATTATATGTATGGTTACTTGTTCATTGTGAATGATACTGTAGCTTTATTACTGCAGGGAACTGCTCTTACATGGTGATGTCTGCTGAGAGTTAAATCCATCATTGAGAAATATTTTTGGTCTTGATCTTAGGCAGGTCTTAAACCTGGGACCCAGAGGTAGGAGGAAGTGTCCTGAATGATGACCCTAGCTAACTCTCTGAAATAACATGGTGTTCTTGCTGCCCACCTTTCTCTTTCATCCTTCTCCCTGACTCTATTCCAGGACATCTTGTGGAAAAAGGAAAAGCCGTTTCCTTTAGAACTGGCTGTTTTTCTTCTTCCCATAGATGTTTTTCTTCCCCCCCTCTCAAGTTAAGTGAGAATACAAAGTATGCAGTATTTCTGCTGCAGAGTTAAATATTGATGAAGATTAAGATGCATTAAAAGACTGAGGAAATTCATGGGACAGGAATAAAAATAAACAAAACCCAGAAAACGAAAAAAAATGTTCGAATGTATGAATAGCCCTTTATCTTTCTACCTTGCTGCATGACTTCCAATAAAATGTTTCAGCATCTTGATGCAAACGTTCCAGTTTCACTGAGCTGGGGACAAGGAAGTGCTGTACAGTAACAGTTATGGGGGGAAAATGTTCTGTGCTCTGTTGGTCTTGGACTTCCTCAGAGTATTTTTGTTCCAGATGTTAAACTGTTATTTTCTTCAGAAGCCTTGTTAAGTTGCCAGAACATTAGATTTTTTTTTTGAAGGATTTTCCGAACCCCAGCTGATTATCACAACACGCAAGAATCCAAACTTGGGCTTGGCTTTGCTGTGCTGCAGCAGCTGCAGAAAATCTGTGTGAAGGTGCAGGTTCGCGGCGCCATCATCGAATGCCCTTATAGGGTAAAACAGGGAGTGAGGGAATTCTGCTTTGCTGCCTCGTACAACGCGGGGATTCACGTCAGCCATTGAGTAACATCGAGTTCCCCAAAGCAGAAATACCACCACGCACGCTCTGCAGCCGAGGCGGTAGCAGAGCTCCCAAAAGAGCTGCAGCGGAGCAAGTCGGGGATGGAAAAAATGACATCCCATCTGCCTCCATTCAGGCAAAGGGTAGCCTGCTCCGAACAGAGACAAAATCAGTCCCCAGTGTATTTTGTTTCTAGATATAATGGTGCTTTTTTTAGCTGGCAGTATGTGATGATGCTGGTAGTACACGGTGCAGATCACACATTGCTGCTTGACTGAAGTCAAATGCTGGATCCCCCTCCCACCCGTGGCTCCCTCCCCGACCAAGACGCCTGTGCCCCAGCTCCCTGCGGCCCCCTGCTCACATTCTTTTCAGCCCTTTGATCTAATCCTTATGGAAATAGATGGAAAAAATCTCCTAGGCTCTGGTTTGTATATTGAGAGCATTGTCAATAGGAAGCTTCTCTTTACAAAAGTGATAAATGTGTAAGCACTTTCTACTTTGTACCTGCTCCTCTCTTTACCTGCCTAATTCTTGTCTTTGTGTTTTTACAGAAACTCTCGCTATGGTATTTTTTGCACTTAATGCATCTTCCTGACACTTGCTGTACTTCCCCTGCTGCCTTTGTTTTGCTTTGAAGGGTCATCAGCCCATACGAGCAGAAACCTGTGACTGTCCTAGTATTAAAAGACAGCGTTGAGCTCAATGTTCAAATTCCTTTCCCTGACCACAGCCCTCTTTTCAGAGGTGAAGTCTGCCAACCAACTTGGACGCCCTGCTCTTCCGTGCCAAAGAAAGCTACTTATTTAGCCAAACATATCTGCTTTACCTGGAAAAGGGCTGCTTGAGGCTGCCGGAGCGAGGCTTCTGCCTGCGATGGGAGAGATCCCCGGGCTGCTGGTGGCTGAGGGCAGTGCGGGGCTGCCAGGGTGCGTTGCCGAAATGGTAAACGGATTTAGCGTGCTGCAGCTTTTCATCATCTTGGGTCTGCACCTGGTCTGTAAGGACCATGGTGTTCTTTCCTGGGAGCGATGCGGGGTCAGAGCAGTCGTGTGGTGCCTGGATGGAGCAAAGGGTGGGTCCCTCACCGAGTACCAGTCATCCCCTGCCTCGAGAGAGAGCTGGAGGACAAGTCCTACTGAAAAGGTGGCAAAGGAAGGTGGCTAAGATGTCTGTAGTTTTAAACAGGGTTTCATTCAGTTGAGTACCAAGTGAGTGGTGACTTGAGGCAGCTAAAGTAGAAAGGTCAACAGCGTCAGCTCTCTTCTGCTGGGAATATTGATGTCTCAGGGAAGGGATGATGAAAAAGAGTCGAAAATGTGAGATATGAGCAGATATAATGGATAAATTGCCATAAAATAGAGTGAAAAGCTTTTCAGACCCCTGGAGATGAAGTTTATGCAAGAAATCCAAAGGGACTCTTTGCTGTAATGGCACTAAGATGAGAGGCTGGGATGCTGGGGGAGGGCTGTCCCTGTCTCCTGGGACCAGACCCTGTTACTCACAAGGGGTTTCACTCTGGTGTCCAGTGTGTCACAGGAAAAGCCCTGGTCATGATTCATGGTTGTAGCCAAAAGGGAAGGGTCTGTGACTTATCCTCTGTCACTCGGTGCCCTTGCTGTGTAGGACTAATCCCAGCAGTGCTTTTCCTGGGGTTTTTTGAGTTTTTGATAGTATTTTGTAAAGGATTTGCTTGAGTCTGGTTTTGTGTAGGAAGATATCCACATGGAGAGCATAGAGGAAACTCTTCCAAAGCAAAATCTGAAGCCTGGAGTGAAACCGGTGAATGAAGGCAGAAATTTGGCTGTGGAAATACAAACAATCTTTTGTCAGTTGTGGCAGCCTGGTCCTGAGCTCAGCCTCCACTGAGCTTTGGAGGGCGATAAAGAGAGTATAGCAATGCATCAGGATGGATATTTGCACTCTCTTGTGCTGCTTCCTGCCATTCCCCTCTGACTCACGGTTTGCAGAGATCTCTAAATATTTTAAATGCCAGTGGGCCTCGCAGGAGTAGGCGTGAGATTAAGCCCATCTTTTAATCGGTGTGACTCTGCATAGACTACTCCCATTAGTGTCCTCCAGACTCTTCCTTTTCCCATTTCAGAGCACTGGAAATGGAAGTAGTTGTCCCTTATTTACACAAACTGGTGGATTTTAGCAGTTTCCCTTGAAAGGTACAATTATCCTAATTAAGTGAAAATAACCACCAAAAAGTATCAGTTGTTATAAAATCGAGATGTTGCAGTTCAATTGTATTTCCAGACTCGGGCGAGCTGCTGGAATGCATGCAGTTTAACTTTCCTCTATGATATAATAGTTTAAAAGAGATCAGGGTACATTTTACCATAGTGTCTAGCAATGTGAGTTTATTCAGACTTTTGGCAGGCAGTTCTGCACACTCTTGCTAAAACTGTGAATCATCCATTGTTGGCTGATTGCACTCTAGTTGCTAAGAGATCTGTCAAGTGCATACTGAGGCTTAATTCTACATTTGCTCTAAGAAGGGGTAAATGTATTAAATTGGAACATGTCACATCCTTCCTAAACAAGTAATTAAGGCACTGCTATGAGCCTGTCTGATGGAGAGAAGAGAAGGAGCCGGGAACAGCTGGAAGATTTAACTTGGGTTGAGGTTGGTCTCCTCTGTCTGGGAACACTAGACTTATTGCATGTTGGATTTTCACAACCTGATGCATAGTGGAAATAGAAAGGGGAGGGAGACATTAAAAAAATAGAATTTGCAAAAGGACTTGTTTTCCAGTGTCCTTATATAAACCTCTTAAAATGATCTAATGCTATTTCATAAAGTGTAATTTTTAGTAATGGAAAGACAATACGTCAGTGTTCCCCAAGCCGCCTTGCCCCCCGCCCCCTCCCAAGTGAACTCTACTGTTCACGCTGCTCCTCCCCAGTTATCCCATCGCTCAGACGTGATGCATACGTATTGCAGATGCTGTGTGCTTTCATTCATGATCGTACCGTTTAATGTTCCTGTTTGCTAAGTACACCAGCAGAAGTGGTGAGTAAGTGGTACTGTAAGATATCTTTAACCACCTTGTCTGTCCTAAATAGCCCCAAGCTTTTCCAGGGAGGCCTTTTACTACCCGCAAAGAGAAAATTGATCCATTTGTCAGTAGTAAACCGAGTACGTCATCTGTTTCTGTGAGCATACTCCTGCCTGCATGGGGATGTGTGGCGGCAATTAAAAAAAAATAAGAAAAAAGTTCTTTAGTCAAGATTTTCAGATTCATCTGTTCCTAAAATTACATCACTTGCACGGGCATTAGCCACTGTCTGAGAAGTGCCTTAGTTTCTCACCAGGCTCTGTATCCTCTTCCCCTTCACTGAACAAGGAGGAAAGGTCGTGAAGTCATGGTTAGTCTGTCAGTGTTTTCTGGTGCCCGGACTAGCAGCAGGCTCCTGGGTTCAGCCTTTTGCCCACCATCTTCTCCCAGACCCATGCTTTCTGCATTGGGGGTGGGCTGCTTGCTGCTGAGCCATGGGTGCCCTCTGCTCAGGCTGCAAAGAAGGGAAGGAGTTTAACACAATCCTTGTTAAGTTATCTAAATAATAAGTAACTTCCTTTTAAAAATAAAAATACTATCCCTGCATCAACCATGGCTCCTGGTTTGGATTGAGCTTCCAGGCACTGTATTTTGTCAGAGCTTGTAACTGAATTTCTATTCCTTGTGTAGGTCTTTGCAGACATGATTGAAGGCCTTTATAATCCTCTCTTTCATCAGCAAAACAGATTGAGCTCTGTGAATGCTGCTTTGATTGAGGCTTTGGAAATGATGCCTTCCTCCTGGTGGCTCCTTTCCGAGTCCTTCGTGACTGTTGGAAGTTCTCCATGCAGTCAATGTGGTACTGGGAGCAGCAGTGGCATTGGCACGCACTCGGATGGCGGATCTCTCTGCCCCCTAGACAGTGTTCCTCTGCTTGTCTGTCCAAAGGTCTCTCTTCAGTTGCAGGGTCACAGTTAGAGTCCATGTGCAGACGATGATCCTCTGTGGTGGCTTGGTTTACAAAGCTAAACAGATGGCCCATCTTCTGGCTGTGGCCTGAGGTCCTCGTGCCAGCCACACAGCCTTCGTGGTGACCATATGGCAGTGTGAGTTGGTCACTTGTACCTCTTGTGCTGTCCTTCCTGCCTGTGACCTGGTTTGCTCACAGTTTAACACTCCTTTGGTCACTGATCAGCGTTGATTCTCTGGGAGAAACTGGCTGTTCATGGCTTGGATGGGTGTACCCTTCGCTGGGTAAAAAACTGGCTAGATGTCTGTGCCCAGAGAGTGGTGGTGAATGGAGTTAAATCCAGTTGGTGGCAGGTCACAAGTGGTGTTCCCCAGGGCTTGGTAGTGGGGCTGGTTCTCTTTAATATCTTTATCGATGACCTGGATGGCAGCATCAAGTGCATCCTCAGTAAGTTTGCAGATGACACTAAGTTGGGCAGGAGTGTT
>RSEF01000008.1:17243453-17271002 GCA_003993805.1 Himantopus leucocephalus
ACCTTTTGTTTGCAGCAGGTCCTGCAGGTACCGGCAAGCTCTGGCATCGCCTGTGTCTGGGAGCGCAGCAGTTACAAGCTGTCAGGTTACTTCCACACCTCTGATGGTGTTGATAGCATCTGGTGAGGTAAAAGTTTCCATTTAGTTATAATTTTATAAATTTTGGTATTCCCCTTTATTTCTGTATGGCGGTGAAGTTACGTTGTACTGTGCGGAGAAAGGAAAAGTCATTAGACTGACTATAAAGTAGTACTGGAGTCTGCTGTATCATCGACTCTTGGCTGTTATTCCATCAGATGTGTTCCCTATTCCCACGTGAGTCTGGAAACAGGCTGCGGTTGCCTTGCGTACGTCAGTCGTGCCACTGCTGTGCGCTCTGTGCAGTGGTGAGTTTGGGCTTGGCTTCTGCTAGGCAGGTATCGCTCCGAACATGGGACCTGTTGAGAGGATCATGGCATCACCACGTCCCCCCCAAAGCAGTGCCTTGTCCATGCAGAGCTGGCAGCAGGCGGGAGGGCAGAGCTCGGATGCTCCGCTATGTAACCCCTTGGGAGCATCGCTGCTGCTGCTGCTCAAAGGGCGCTGGCTGGGATGCGGTGAAACACGGGCACGTGCTGCCTCAGATACAGGAGGCATAATTAGGAAATGTAGGTCATCAAATTCAATTAGCCCAGTGCAACATAGCTGGGAAGAATTCTTACTGGATTTACTCCCCCTTCAGAGTAGCTCTTATTAAATAATACCTTAAGTAAAACCCTAATTTCTAAGGTGCATTAAAAAGCCTGCAGAGAGATATTTCCCTTCCCAAAATAACTGTTTGCAAAACAAAGTAGTAAGGTACTGAAGCACTGTCATCTCCAGCACAGTGCCCGATGAGTGGGATTGGTGAGCGAGTGAAGGGGAGAAGGCTCAGTTGGCAAAAGCATACCTTGCTAAAGGAACACGGTTGGGTTAGGAATCTCACATCTAAAGTGTCTTTCTACTAGAAGAGCTTTAAGTAGAATCTTTGAACAGTTACTTTTTATTTAGCTGTTATTTTGCTTTTCTTCATTTTCCCTGCTGTCCCTGTGCATTACAAGTTTCCCTTTGTTTAAATCCACTTGTATTTTATACATGTACAGGTGGAAGATGTTTGTACAGTAGCAAAGTGCAGAGTAACCGAGTTGCAGGCATGTCAAGGAAATTTACTTCTTTTGAAAATGTAACACCACCACCACCACGGATTTCACTGCACTTCTTAGCTGAACACAATATTTAGCTCTATTGAAAGAATATGGTCTCCAGATATGTAAAAGTATGTAGCAGCTTGTTTGGCAGGGGAAGGAGCAAAACAACGAACCACATTGCGCCTGTTAGTGCTGGTAAAGTGCTTTCCTTACAGCCGTACTGACATTTGCACTTCTGCATTTATTGTGTAAAATGTAAAGGGACGTCTCGGGTGGGGGATTCTGGCTTTGGTGGAGCCAAGATTTCATCCTCTGCTGCCTGCCTAGAGGTCAGGTTTGACCCTCCTAATTCCCACCTGCAACTAAACGCTCTCCTGTCAAATCTGTGTGGAGTTGTGTTGATGATGCTTGCAGGTGATCAAAGCAACAGTGTCCTCTGTGATTTGAAAGGACTATGACTTGAACTTAGAATAAGCACCTAAGCAATTTCTGGGTTTTTTTGTTGTTTTTTTTTTTTAAAGTAGTATTCTAATCTAGGTTTGGGGTTTAAACATGATCAGTACTTGTCCATCATTGAGTACTAAAATGATGCATGTTGCTGTGCTGCGTATTTACAAAATGTTTTCAATTCTCTATCCTTGTGCCTATATTGCAGAAATTGTTTGAGGGGGTTGTGTAAATGTCAGTGCACTGAAACTGATGTAGACTTCAAGGTAATTAAATGCAGGGAAGCCTTGAAGGAGTTCCTTTGGCTTGTACTTCATTAATATTTGTTGCCTAGGTCAGGGCTTTGTAGATCAGAGTTTGCATGTGTGCCCTTTTTGTCTGGGTGAAGCATCACTGCATGAAGGGCAGGTCGTGCTTTCTTTTATCCAAGCATTTAGATGCCTGTCATAAATAAGAAAATTCACAATTTTTCAGGACTTACGGTGATGTATCACCGATATCTGAAGTTGGTGCTCAATCACGGGGTGGACGGGTGCCTTTCACAGCAGTTCTGATGGTGAGGTTTTGGAGCGGCTTTGGGAAGGTCTCCGTGCTCCCTCCTCAGTGCTGAGGGCATGGTTCTGCATCTGGTGGGTCATTGTCCCCTCTTGGGCTGTAGGACTCAATGCTGTCACACAGGAGGTTTAATTGCCATAAACTTCCTGTTCTATAACTCTCTGGTCTTGTAATTTTACTGACTGCGACCCGAGTCCCCCGAGACGTTAGTGAGGTGAGGAGGGGAGGCAGGGGGTGAGCGGCTGGTTTAAAAGTAGGAGTTAATATCACGTTAATGAGATGTACATGACAATGAAGGTAGTCTGCCGACAGTTATTGGTGTTTTTAAATGAAATACTGCCTCTGAGTTTTAGGGCTTAAAAATGCAAAAGGCGAGAAGAGAGCTTGTACTGCAATCCTTCTGTCACTGGAGGCAGACGAGGGTGAGGGATGTCCTGGCCGAGCAGTCCGAGAGGCGGCATCGTCCCTCTCTGCCTTTGCAGGGTGCGCAGCAAGCGTCTGGGGGGGATAGAGGCTCTTCTCTGCCCAGTGCTGCAGGTAGCTGCCTCAACCCTTGGTGAGCTTGCAAGGAAAGGAAGGGCACTGCATTTACAAAAGTTTCTACTTCTTAAAAGTGTGTGGCTATAGAGAGACTGCATCAACTGCTGTATCTTGCATGTGCTCTTCGTGTTTTAGTGCTTGCTGCTTTATTCTGGTTTCCTCCTTATGACTGTAAGCCTGAAATGAGGAGTCGGTGCAGAAGCAGGACTTGGCAAAGCTGGCTCTTTCTTCGCTTTTGTCAGTTTGAGTTCAAGGAACAGGAGCCGGAGATGGGTAACTGCTTATGCTGACTGCGTATTTTTCTTTTAAGAATTTATTAAAACTCATCAGTATAGTATTAGACTGCTAAAGGTTATTCTCAGGTTGAAATGTCCCACCTAGCATTGTGATGGGCAATTTGTTCAATAAATGACTCCAAGTTTGCTTATTTGTATTGGGATGTATTTTTGACTACTTAAAACTTCAAGGATTTAGTCCCATTTCATGTACACCAGCAAAATTCCGTAATCCTACTGGGATGACACTTTTCTTAGCTGGCAGTGGAAACCTTACTGGAACCAGTTGGGAAAATGGTCAGAATTTACATTTTCTGCCATTATTATTGTTATATATGTCTAGACACTTCAGGGCACTCTTGCAGGATGTGTTAGCATAGCTGAAATAAGACAAGTCAACTTCTCTGAAAGCATGAATGAAATCTATTATTAGAGGGGGAAAAAATGCTGGGTTAGTATAACCTCTGCCCGTGGGGCCCTTGTTATAAAATAACATGGGAGCAGCTGGATGCTCCTCAGTGAAAGGCCAGTTATTGAGTGAATTCACTGAGAAGAAAAATACTCTCTCTGCTGCCTGTGACGATGGTCATTGCTTCTGGAGCTGGGCTGGCTCCAGGCACTCTGGGCAGATGCCTGCTGGAGCCATTGTTTCTCTTCCCTTCCTGTCATTGGTACATGGCAAGGGGGACATGGTGGCCACCACTGGTTCTTGTCCGTGGCTCTCCACCAGACAGACTAGATGGTGCCAAATCTTTCTGATGGTGATCCTTGGCCATTTATTTGTGCAGCTGAAATCTGCAGTTTGGTTCTCCCATGCCTCAGAGAGGCAACGGGAAGAGTTCAGAGCTGGGTGATGATGGTTCCCTGCTGGGATGGAGCTGGGTGGGAGCTGCTTTTCAGCAGCATCGGGTTAGTTAATATAAAATTAAAGCTTCTAAATCCCCTCCTGAGAAGGAGTCTGACATGCTTTTTAGTGTTAGAAATTACAAAATTGGGAGTCCTCTTGACACAATGGCATGTGCACACAGCAAGGTCAGAAGGCAACAGCAGACATGCCAGCAGCTTGACAATTAACTGCGAGGAATCTAAGCAAAATCCGTTTTAATGCAAAACAAACACATGACATTTTTTTTCAGACTTTTTTTGTGTGTATTTTGGTTGATAAAACTAAGATTTGGTGGAAGGAGGAGGAAATGAGTTGCTGAACTGCAAACTCAACTGAAAATTCAGACCAGACCAAGCTTGACTGGGCGCTAGGGAAGCCGGGAGGTACTCATACCATTTACCACCATGTTCACATTGTGAGCACCCCGTTCAAGAAGATACAAAACCCCAAATATCCCGGTTGAGGTATAATTATTTTTCACTTTTTTAGCATAGATTTTCCTCTGAAAAGAGTTCCCTACCTTAAAATAAACGGAGTATTATCCTTGCCAGAGATCTTTCAGCCTCTTTAGAATAGGGCATTTAGATTACTGGGGACAAAGTGAGTATCTTGAATGCTCCGTGTCAAGGCACGAACAAACGGCACAGAAACAGTAGTACAGTACAGAGTGAAACCTGACAACTTGGTGTTAAAGGAAAGGAATGCTACTGTATGGTTTGATTGTGATCAACTTATCTTCAAGTGGGTTTATTAGCAATTTAATGGAATATTGGTTATTCAAGAGCCATAATAGCCCCAGTTGAAATGTCCCTTCTGCGCGGTTTTCCCATACCCTGTGGAATGAGCAGAATGTGACAGTCGAGCTTTCAACAGGCTTCATGAATTTTAAATACTTTTCAGCTGTGAAATGGGGCACATGGCGTGTGGTCAAGGGTGGACAAGAAGCTGGCAGTCGCTGGGGGTATTATGGGATATTGAGTGTCTGGGAGATAATGAATGCTTGGCTTATCCAGGTGCATTCTTGGCCCGCTGTGCATGTCCAGGCAGAATGGAATATATTTCTCTGTCCAACACTTAACAATTGATCATTTTGTAATTGTAAGCAGAAAGTATTTAGAACGTTACTTTCTCAGCATGCCGGCGTACGACTTAAATTTCATGTCATCGTCTTTATCCGGCAAAATCTTCACTGTTTTTCTGTAACAATGCATTCATGCAGCTTAAACTTTTCCACTAACCTATTTTATGCTTAGTCGATCTTAGTGAGCCTTTTCTTCTAGCGACTTAATACCTCCATCTTTTTAAGCATCCTTTTTTTTTTCTGTGACTTTTTCATACCTGATTGAAATTATTTCCACTTTCTGTGGGTTGAAATTTCAGCCCAACTTTTTGTAGCAAGTAAGCAGGTTGCTGGCTCCTGTTTTATGGGAAATAGTGTCCCTGCATTTTAAAGGCTAAGTGATGGAAGAGAGGAAGGGGAAACCCAGACGTGGCTTACTGCTGGTGAACCGCGTAGAGTTGTTCTCATGCACTTCAGTTCTGCTTAGCTATTAAAACACGACATGCTCCAAGGACATCCAGATTAATTGTGTTTTTAACTGCGTGTACCTAGAGAGGAGGTTGCGGCTTGACCTCCCAAGACCTGTCAGGCTGGATCTCCCCTCCTGCATGGCTGAGAAGCTTTTCTGGGACAAGAAGCCTCAGAGGCCACCTGCCACTTTCTGCTCCTCCATGTGCCGGTCCCTCTCTTTGCTGCCCCTGGTCCAGCTATTTCCATGTGTCCCCTTCCCCATTAATCCCTAGTCATGCTGTACTCACCCTGATCTCAGGTCCCTCTCTAGGGGCAAAGGACATTCGGCACCGGGTGCCTCACCTCTAGGCACAGTTTGTGACCCTTTCAGTAGTAGGGTAGTAAGTGGGTTTGGATCCATAATTAGCAGTGTGTGGGCAATAATAAATGGGGTAATTATCCATGTGGCCCTTTCTGAACTTCATGGTTCACAAACTACCCAAACTCTGCCAAAAGCTGCGCCTGCTTGCTGCAAGATTTTGGTAAGGGTGAAACTGTCTCAGAGCTGCAACCTAAAAACATTGGTGTGGGATCTGCGTATTGGGAGCAACTAATATGTTATCTTCTGCTTGAGGACATGGCTTGGGAGTAACCCAGTGTTCCTTCCTGGCACTTCCATGGCCTCATTTGATGAAAAATGGTTGAGGGCGAGCCGTGCTGTGTGCACGCTGGATGGCACATCTGGCTGAGCAGGGTGGAAGGAGCACGGTGTCTGCCAGCCTAGAGCGGTGGTGGCTGTGTGCTGGTGGGTACTCTGGCACGGCCACTGCGGCACTACAAGTCTGACTTATGCTACAGTACAAGTGCCCCACCATTTGGGTAAGGACCTGGCCTGGAGCTCCATTTTGGCAGGGTAGGACCAACTGAAACTCCTCAAAATGGTTTTCTGGGGGTTCCGATGTAACACTGTTTTTTCCACATGTTGTGATGCAAAGCCTAGTTTGAAGTCATGCTCGGATCACTCTGAAATGAGCAGTCTGGATGCGGTTTGTTCCGGTGCATTGGGAGAAGCATGTCCATCCACACCATCCAGGAGTGTGCTGCTGAGCAGCTGGTGATTCACTTCAGGGGCAGGCTGGTACCAATCTTCACCTTCTCTCCCCTTCCCAAAAGAGGCAGTGGGATGGACACAACGGCCCTGTGTGAGTGGAAAGGGGGATCGATTGCCAAAGCAAACTGTGGTCTGTCATCTGGTGGGGATGGGAATGGCAGGCACAGGGCGTTCTTACCAGGCTGTGCTGGCAGCTGTTTGTGGGACAGAGCTGTCCTTACTTGTCTTGCACTTAACACACTCTTACAGCATGATTTGCATCAAATAGCGGTGCTGGAGCATCTTGTTCTTCCACAGCTTTCCCGCTGACGTCTCAAGAGCCAAAGCTGTTCCTGGTATCAGCACTGGGAGTGGGAGTGGGAAACTCTGCCACAACCCCCATCCCACAAATTTCTGAGATCAATATACAGGAGGGTGTGTATCTGACCTACTTAAAGCAAGGAAACAACTAGTAGTGGGTTTTTCTTCTCAAAAACCTCAAAGCTATTACAATGCTGCTTTATTTTCTCTGAAGCATCTGCAAGCCCAGAAGGGCAATGCTTATCATCAAGAGGAGACAGATCCTCGTCTACAAATAGAGCAGATTCAGACAGGCAAGAACCTGGATCATGACCAACACTGGTATCTGGTTTTGCAAAACTGAAGCCTACCCTTTCCTGGCCCTGGATTTCTCCAGCTCTATGTATAGCCTTCACTCGGAGCCTTGCTGAAAAATGCATTATATATTGACAGTGACACTTTGTGAACTTAGAGCTAATGGCTCCAGAAATAGTCAGCTCAGAGATATCATAGTCTAACTTATGCATATATTAAGTCTGACATTTCCTTTGCACAGCTATAAGTGACAGTTTAAAACACAATGAAGTGGAGACTGAAACCCAATAATTGCGATTTACCATGCCGGAGAAATTGGTGGTGGATGTAGAATTGCAGGAGACAGTACGGTAATGTGTCTTGGGCTGAGTGTCCTTTTTCTTAGGGCTGCAGTCGGTCTCCAGAGAACCGAACTGTTAGCACTTAGAGCTGAGCTCTGCTCATTTAGAATGGATGGTCTTCTGCTCTCCGAATCCCTCTGCGTCCTGTCGTTCAAAACAGGTCTGCAGACATCTTCCCCCTTTCACCGAGAGCTCGGAGGCGAAGGTGGATGGGTAATTGAGGTTATTAGGGGATGCCTGATTTGGTACCATCCACAACTTCTGCCGAGCCCCAGCTGTGCCCCTGCCTGTGGGGCTTTTGGGAGCCTTGGTGGCGCCTTGCCCGTGGCCCCACCGCCCAGCCCTGGCACCCCCGGGGAAAAGCTGCCCTGCTCTTGGCAGGGGTGAGCCTGTGGCTCGCAAAATCATTTCCCTGTTTCCACTGTCTTTTGAAAGGATAATTTCCTTCTTACTGTCAATAACGTAAATCCCATAACGTGGTTAGTGCACAAAAGACCAGTAAATAATTTAGGAAGCAGCCTCCGTTTAGAGTGCATCAAATACTAATATAGAGAAGGAAAAGTCCCCGCACATCAGTTAGAGTAATTGGTGGAAGGCACCAGTCCGGAGGGTAATGAGCTCCATTTTTAAAGCACGAGGAAATTAGATTCTTATAAATGTCAAACGCAGTTATTGTCCTCTTTCCTTGAAACAGAGCTGAGCTGGCTGGAGCCCATTGTCTCTCAATCAGCTTTGCTATGGATTAGACACATCCCGTCTCACACCAGGAATGTGCTTATTAGAAAAAACATCACTACACAAAGCATATGAGCTTTAACACTCAACTGATGTACTAATGGGTACATGTACAATAAAACCCAATATCGTGTTACAAACCTTAAGCTGACCTGAGATAATACAATACAGAAATCTTAAAGGATACAGATGAGTGTTTCCTTTGTGTGCTACAATTCTGACTACCTGGAATTTTAGTTTTTAAGTAAAGGAGATAAAGTGAGGGAAGGTGACTTTTCCTCTTGGCTACCTAACGATAAAAGCAAGCAGTAAGTCGTCTTCATAGTGAATATGCTTGTAATGAGGTCATGTCCAAATACTTTGTGTATTTTACTGGTGTCTCCTGGGTAACTGTGGCTTCACAGAGGACTTTCTCCATCCACCTTTTTCCAGTTCTGTCCTGGGAAAAAAAAAACCAAACCAATACCTAGAGGTAGTTATTGCAGTTATTTATTCATACATCAAAGTCAGCTCTGTGCATTAGTCTTTCATTATAAAATCTTGCCAGTATGTGTTAAGACTCCACGCTTCAGAAAACCTGATAGCAGTTTTTGGGGAGGGTAAAATGTGAGGATAGAGGGCTTTGTAAAATCAAACCCCTTTGCTGCATCCCTATTTTTAACTTCTTACTTGAGGATAACAATCACTTGTCCCTCCTTAGCTAGAGATTGTATCTTGTTCTCTCTCCAACTCTGTTAGAAAGTGGCATAATCGTTCCTGGTGTGGGAAGGCATAAGGACGGAGCCAAGCCCTCGATTCCCTTTTGCAAGGGTGAGATATAGACTCAAGCTACTTGTGTGGACTTTA
Source organism: Himantopus leucocephalus (assembly GCA_003993805.1). Lineage (NCBI taxonomy): Eukaryota > Metazoa > Chordata > Aves > Charadriiformes > Recurvirostridae > Himantopus > Himantopus leucocephalus. The sequence continues at coordinate 17,252,460 of RSEF01000008.1, forward strand.
GCACATACTCACCCGAATGCAGTATGCTGTTTCCAAGATGGTCATGTGTCAAATGCGTACCATGGACTTGCTATGTTGGGAGACCTTACTCAGAACTGCTGCAGGATGGCTTTAAAGATGATGTGGTGGGGTAATGCTAGTCTGTGCTATCCCCTGTGCAGGGAACTCAGCTATATGCAAAAGCAAATGGGCTATTCGTTTTTGGTTTTGTTTTTCCAGAATCCTGTATTTACAAGTTCTTTTTTTTTTTTTCCAGTTGCCTTTTTAATAATGTCAAGTCTTCCTTCTGATCTTCTCCATCTCAGTTTGTGCTCCTTTTTTCATTTCTGCTTCTACTGAATGAAGTTCCTGGTGTTGCCCATAGAAAACAAACAGTAACTTGAGACTTCTATTTTACACAACCAGCGGATATTGAAAGATATTCCTAGCATATGTCACCAGACGTGTGAACAGCACTTTCCAATTAAAACTCTAGGAATTCCTACTGGTTGCCTAAAAGCGCTGCAAAACATTGAACCGTAGACTTGAATTCATTAACACCCATCATGGAAAAAGGATCCAGTTATTTATATGGCAGTCATTATATTTACTTAAATTTGGGTTCATAAGCTAAAATGAGCTTAACTGTTGGGGGAAAAACATCTTGAGCATCTTATACCTTCAAAGCCTGGAACAATCACGAAGCAAATTAAACTAGTTTTCTGTGATTTTGGACAACTTTTAGTTCTTATAACTTTTCCTTAATGTCTGTGCTACAGCTGCATCAACCCTGTAAATTAAAGAAACAATTCAAGGCATCTCTGACGTAGCCTGGTGGTTAAATGGTAATCAGCAGCTGGTGATTAAAACATACATATGACTCAAATCACAAAACCAAAGTCAGCATTTACTTTCTGCTATTCTCATTAGCCAGGCACTTTACTTAATTGGTACTCTAGTCAAGTGTTATTAATTGGCCCTTCTGGCCGAGGGCTGTGAAGTGCTGCTGCCTCCCTGCCTGCCTCCCCCGGGAAGCTCTGCGGCCCTTTGCCCGCTGCATTGGAGTCGCTTCTCAGGAAGGTGCAAGCATTTTGCACGGTTGCACTGCCCAAGTAAAAAGTAGGTTTCATATCTTCTCTGTAGGCTGCTCAGGTTTTACATGTTACCTCTCTCAGATGGTCTTCTGTGGTCCAGAGAAGCTTTCACTTTTGGCTTTCCCTGCAGAAAGTGGGTAGGGTGGTCCTCTGCCACCGTAACATCCGCAGCTCTGCTGATGCTCTAGACTGGTGGAGACACAGTATGAGGGAGGAGGACAGGAGCAGAGTGGGTGCTCGATGGGAGCAGCTCCTGGCTTGCCTTCGTCTGCAAGCCCAGAGAGCTCCTCCTGGCAGCACCTGATCAGCAGCACGTCTCCTGAAAGGGCTTTCTCTTCTTGGTGTTTTGGAAGCTGCTAGAGGGGGTGGATTAACTGGAGATAGGTGACCACAGAACAGGCTGGGTGATCTGTTTTTTTCCTGCGGTTTGGACTTCTGCCTTAAATAACCCTATCTGGTGGGGATATTTATTTATTCCAACTGTCTGTGACTGGTGTACTCATGTGTCAGGGTGTCCCAGTTGTGAGTTTGCTTGTCTTGTCCATGTCAGCACAAAACAGTGAGTCTGGGTGTTCTTGGATTGGGAACCTTCTTATATAATGCTGTGACTATTACTCCATATTCAGCAATTGTTTTCTTCTTTGGGGGTCTTACAGCTCCTGGGCATGTAGCACCCACACAGTAAAAACCACCAGTGTTCACAGGCAAAAGAAATGATTCTGCTATCAGCACGTGGATGTTACTAAATATTGCTGTGTTTGTACAAGTCAGTTTTCCAATATTAACTCAGCTGTTTCCCATTTATTTTTAAAATAGCATATGAGTCCAGTCCTCCTTATAAACCTAATTTTAAAGATCACTGGAGATAGAGCAACAAGACTAAGAAAGATGAAGCCTTACTACTAAGCTGGGAGTCTCTTGAGTGCCAAGTTTCAGCCTGAAGTCATTTTAGCATCAAGTGAAAGACAGAGGAGCAAAAAGAAGTGTTAATAATTGTAGAGGGCGTGCTGCAGGCTCGCTCCAGTTTGCGTGCCAGAGCCTTAGATGGGATTTTGTGTGGGGAGGGGCGAGTCCCTTGGTCTTGGGAAGTTCCTGGGTATAGTTCTGAGTTGCAGTGTAACCTGTCAGTGTTCTTCATGTGGCACAAAGACCTGCCTTTGTCCCTTTCAACTTTAAACTGAGGCACCTACTTTAACAGTGTGCTTGTCCAAGTTTTTTTTCTGTAAAGTGACTGGAGAGCGAGGACGTGCTAGAGAGAAAGAGAAACCTCGAGAGAGCAGATCAATCTTGGATAAGATGGCGTCCCCAGTGTGTCCCTTATAGACCTACATCACTTGTCCTGGCAGCCTATGGAGACCTTCTCTTGCCTTTTGGGCCTGGGCTTTGGGGTTAATGGGATCACTCACAAATGCCGCATAGCTGAGTCATGGAAAATAAGCAGGAAAAGAGGGCTTAGGTGGATCACGTCTGCTGCCTCCCTTATTCCCTGAAGCTAGCACTGCTGTTATGAAGGTATCGCATCCAAAGCACGTGCTGCTATTGCTCTGAGGCTGCTGCAGTGAGGGTGAAGGACTAATCACCATCACATCTCCTTTCTGTGCCACAACAAGTATAGTTTGGCAGAGCCCACGAGTAGAGCTGCCAGAGTTGCTTCTGTTGGTATATGGTGCTGGAGGACAAGCACTGTGTCACCTGCTTTAGCTTCCTGTGTTTCTTCTCGAAAGGCTTAATTTATCACATTAAATAAATAAATGACCTGTGGGACATGCAAAAATCAGAGCTGTCTAACAGGTCTTCACTGTGTCTTCCATGTTCGTTAATGCTTGCAGGGCACCTGTAGTTAATCAGGGTGAGGAGGTTTCACTGAATGTGAAGATGCTGCTGTGTGGGATCAGGTTCACGGGTTTCTGTGGATGAGCTAATGCTTATATTGACTTTCTGCAAGCTGTAGCCATAAGCTTTTGGTGAGCAGTTGGTTGCATGTAGGTGCTTCTTTCAGCTTATGAGGCACCAAGACAATGGTGCTCGAACACAGCGAGTGTTAGCCTCTCCTACAGATGGCCATTGACGTGAGCCTCTACAGAAATAGGTTCTGCTCTAGGCATCCCCAGCAGCCCTCGCTGGGAAGGAGAAAACGTGCTGAAGCTGCATTCCCCGCTCCTGTTAGGAGCGCCTTCCAGCAGGAAATGGGCTTGGCAGCCCCGGGCTCCCTGCCACGCGTGTGGCTCTCCGCGGCGAGCAGCCAGCTACACAACATATAGAGATGAAAGGTCATGTAATTCTGCAGCAAGGTCGCTGAAAAGTGCAAGGAGAACTAATGCTCAGTAAAACTACAAAACTATAAAGAAAAAGATTTACTGGTTTGTTTTTGTTGGTGTGTCCCCCCCTGCTGACTGAAAAAGGGCTTGGGATAGAGCTGCCACCTCCATGGCTGGTAGAGCCACGTCTTGTGTCTGAGCAGTGTGGAAGGAGAGAATGTCACTCCTCTGCTGGTGCTTTTTCCTGCTTAAATTCAAGGGACAGGATTTGCAAGAGCGGCTATTACTATGTGGAGGGACCAGACTTAACGTGCATTTGGGACCCCTCATCTGTCTCCCCTGGATGCCGCGTGGTTCCTGTGTGAAGGCAAGAGCCTGATCACTGCTGCTTGACACTCCATCCCCTCCAGACCACAAAGACCTCTGGAGAGAGTTGGGGAACTGCGATGGGCAGGGACACAAAGGACCCTACCATCCATCTTCCTAAAGGCACATTAAAAGACTTTAATTCTTATTAATGATATGTATTTCTGGTAGGTTTTTTAAGCTTTTCAATGGTACAATATATTCTAAATAACTTTCTTTTAAACAGGTTGAAGCCATGAAGAGAGTACTAGAAAGTCTCAACCTCAATATAGTAGAGATGGTAGATGAAAATGCAACCTTGGATGGTGGAGACGTCTTATTTACAGGTATAGTGGTAGTGAATTTGCTGTTTATGTATTCTGACTGCCTTGAAGACCGCATGTTATCTGTCTTCTGTGTAATAAAATGTTGCTCGTGCGGTTTGTTAAATCAGTTGTTTACTAAATGTCACGAAGGTAGCTGAGAGATGAATTTTCAATGCAACACTCAATGTCCTGCCTAATGCCTGAATAAATGAAGTAGCAGTACACACAGTACAAAGAGCAGCACTGTGCATACAAATTTTATTTTAGCTTGTAAAGTGCCAATAAGAAAAATGCTCTCAGTAGTCAACTGCCTGCAGTTGTTTTATATTTCTTATTACAAGCAGCTACGTTCACCAGACTCACTTTCAGGACTTGTAAAAGCTTGATGCAGACAATTGTCACTAGTTCAATGAACCAAATGTAAAAAATGCATTTTTAGTCTATGGAGAAAGTGGTGGAGTTGCCTGCCAGATGTCATGCACTAGACAACTTATACGCATGGTTGACTTCAAAGATGAAGATACTGACTGTGTTTTTTATGTCATTAAAGCCATTAGGCATTTTCTCACATCGGCGGCGCACACACTTGCTCCCCGCCTGTGCTGAATGAGGCTGTTTATTTTGATCAGCATCACAGTAGACTGGCTGCTTGCCTTAGTTCACCGAGGGGAAAGAAGGGTCTCAAAAGAGGCAGACCGGGAAGGGCGGCCTTTCTAATGCAGCGCAGATCCAGCACTGATTTCCTCTGGAGCTGGAGGATGCCGGTGGCTGCGGAACTGCCTTCCAGACCAGAAGAAATCTCGGAGGGAGGGGGAAATGGTCAATCAGTGCTGTGCTAATCCAGCCCAGCTGTTCTCTTTCCTGACTCAATGACCATTGCAGAGCTTTAGAAGAGGAAGCTATTTATGCTTCTGGTGAAATGTGTCTTCTGGAAAAAGATAATTGCCTTAAATTATCAGCTCACAAGTGCAGGTTCGTTCTTCTAAGCTGAATTTTCAGTTTTACTATTCAACTTGAGAAAAGAAAGATAGAAAATGATACCTATGAAAGATTGCTTCAGAATGTCTCTAAAGCTGGGCTGTTTTTAAAATGTGTATGTTCTGATGAAAGAGCTGATAGGGTGATTTTTTGGATGGCTAAAAAAAAAAAAAAAAGCTGTAATTCTGTAATTGTTTTGCCCTTCATTTTTTCATTCCAGGCAGAGAATTTTTTGTGGGTCTTTCCAGGCGGACAAATCAACGTGGTGCAGAAATTCTGGCTGACACATTTAAGGTTTGTAGATTCACTCATGCCACAGGAAATACAAGCTATCATCCACTGAACAATTTAAAAATTATATTGGCTAAGACATTTGTGCTTATTTAGGACTCATTAAAAAAAAAAGTACAAGTTACTGAAAAGGTTTGAGTGTCCTGTAAAGTGACAGATGCTGAAGTTGGATCTGAAATGTGAGATCGCTGCATAAAAGTAACTTGGATAGCGGTAGGCTGTTACTATCTGAGACTGTATCAACACTCAGGTTCTTAAATGTTCTCATGTATCAGCAACAACAACTTATTGCTGGTCCCTGGAGAGGTTTAATGTACATTCTGTTTAATTACACATTTTAATGTATTTCTTTGCAGTTGCAACAATAGTAATATTTGAAACATGTTCTGGGTTTTACTTCAGTGCACCAGACAAGACGAGTTGGTCCAGAGGAGTATGTCATACTTAAACAGTTGACACTCTGCCCTGGGATATGTTGCTATTGTTAATTTGCAGGGAGTAAAATTAATTATGGAATGTCAGTATAATTATAGAACTAGGACAATTTAAAAGTATTTATAGCAACCATTCTTCGCTCCCGTACAGGATTATGCTGTCTCCACAGTCCCTGTTCATGATTCCTTGCATCTGAAGAGCTTTTGCAGCATGGCTGGACCAAACTTGATTGCTATTGGATCAAGTGAAGCTGCACAGAAAGCCCTCAAGGTAAAGCACATAAGAAAATTTCCTAAATACCAAACTTGGGGTTTTTGGTTTTAATCTCTGCTCAAGGATGATGGAATTTTAAAATAGATATAGATCAATGAAAGAGGTAATCAGTACATCTCAGGGTCTCCTGTACGTGCAAACTGTGAAGAATGTTTGCGTCAGGCAAGAGAACATTGATGTTAATTTAGTTTTAGCTATCTTCAGGACATAAATGGATTGTACAGGTTAAAATGAATTATGCAGGTTATTACTTACAGCTTTGTTGACTAAAAAGGTAATAATTTGGTGACAGGAGGGAGGAAGGAGATACAATCAGAGCGGCAGGAGATGTTTACTTCAGATGTTGCCATGAGGAAGCATGACTTTTAAAATTGCCAGAGGGGAAGTAAAAGTTTTGGCATGAAGGGGGAGGGAGAGGGGTCTGATCCCTGTTGCGAAAATGACCTGTGTACACATTTTGCAGTGTAGACGTTTGGGGTAAGATCGGTAAGTAACTCCAGCCGCAGGGACCAGAGTCCAGGACTCCCATCCCTCCTTCTCCATCACCTGGCTGCAAACTCAAGTTCCTTCCTGGTCACACTTTTTCTTCTCTGGCCCCATGAAGGTCTCATAACAGCAGAAAAGAGGGAGAGCAGTCTCACCCCAGCCTTGTTGATAATTTAAGTCTCTAAACATTTTCCTTTAAAGTAGGAGGTGTGGGTTTGAACCCTCAGGCTAAGAGGCCTCATGAATCTGGGTCTCTCTTCGCTGGCAGACTTGTGAACCAGTAATCTGTTGTGTAGCAGGTCAGTGCTGTGCTACCACCATCATCCTCAATGGGAAACATCTATTGCTCCTGTGGTTTGCAGTGGGCTTAGTGGCTTTCCTGCCTGCTGTGTGTTCAGAGCAAATCTACCAAATTAAGCTTTTTCAGAGATGTAGGCACAGAGACACCTGAGGCCATGAATCTCATTACACACATGGGCAACGAGACAGCTCACCCGAAAGATCAGCATCTCTGCTCCTGTGTGGTAGAACAGCTGCAGGCGCTGATGCTTTGCAGCAGCAACTTTGGCTGGGGCAGCAGCAACTTTGGCTGGGACACCAAAATAGCAAAGTGCAACTGAGACTTTACCTGAAGTGAAGCTTGAAGGAGTTTGTCTCTCTTGATAAGTTGGGACCTACCATCCTGCATGGTTTGGTTTGAGACGCAGGTAAGCCAGAGCATGTCTGAAAGCATTACAGCTAAGCATCTTACACATTTTTATCAGGACTTGCCTTCAAAGGTTAAAGCAAAATCTACTTTTCAGTGATGGCAACAAGTTCCAAATTTTCAGCTTATGATTATATGGATCTTTTTGCCAATAAATAAGAACCTAAGTGCAGGCTTTGCTCTTTGGCTTTGCAGAAGCCTCCTTGATGCAACATGATCACTAATGTGTGGAGGAAGCCAGCTGTGTGTCCCTTAGAGTAAATGAGGAGGGGTGGTGATAGCTCTGCTTAACTAGTGAGAAAGCTCTCTGAAATCTGCTCAATTTAAATGCAACTTACGCAACCCAACTTGTATCTCTTGCCCTGATTCTCAAGCATGAATTATTTTAAAGAACAGCACTGCTATTGTGCCCAAGGCTACTGATCTGAATCTGTGCCAGGCAGAACATTTGCAACAGAAATAGTATGTAACTCTGAAATCAACATCCCTGGCCCCCAAAGAGCTTAGGAACCCATCCTGCACATCTTGTACACCTCCTAGGCTTCAGTAAGTTAGTGATATTTATTACTTTAAAACATCCGTAAGTATTTGCAAGATGGAGACCTGAGAGACTTCTTGTCCTTACTGCCACGCTGCAATATTTCATTGCACATTTGCTTTTCAGATCTTATACATTTTTCTCATGGGCATAATCCTAGGAGTTTTCATTTCCCAGCAGCATCATTTTTACTATCAGAGCTCGGCAGAGATTTGGTGGTGTTTTTTTTTTTTCTTTTTTATCTTGTGACAGTTCAAGATTTAAAATGTCTCAGTCCCCAGCTAAGGTAAAACCAACATTTCGAATCTCAGAATCTCTCCTGCTGGACATGGGTTGAATTATGGAGGCCAGGAAAGCGCAGTCTTGGCTGGCTTAGACTTGCAGCCTGGCAGCAATTAAGGGAATAGGATAGCAGCCTGATTGCTCTGTGTAAGCTTGGAGGAGCTCTTAAACAAGAGGACAGTCCCTTGGCTTCCCACATAGTTTGGAGTGGCTTTAAGTTTGCTCATTCATTTGAACAAGCTGTCAAAGTTACTCTCTTACTAGAAATCACTACATGAAGCTCTGGGAGCACATTCCCAGTTTATCACCCATGTCTTCTTCCCTGAGACACTTATGACAAATTATTTTGGTTGTAAAGGTCTGATGTTCCTGATGCTGTGAGATTGGTTTAGTCAGGGATGGAGAGTGCCCTGCGTCTTTCCCTGTGAAATATGCGCTATCCCAAATATTCAGGCTCGAACTCGAAATGCATCGTGAGCAGCAGCCTGATGAAGTTTGCAGATATCCAGACAGCCCTACACTTGTATAGAGTGTTTATAAACATGAACAAAAGTCAAGTACAATACTGGTTGCTCAGAGCTGCAATTTGAACTTGAGCCAGGACTAATCTGAGAACTCATCAGTTTGATTAAAGCCTTTTGCACAGCTCGGCTAATTATGTTGCAGTGCATCAATTTAGCTATTGTAGCCAAAAATATTTTTTGGATAAGCTGATTAAACGTTGCTGGTTACTAGCTGCCAAGTGAATACCAACATTAATCAAGGTACAGTAAAAAGCAGATACATTTTTAAAAGAAAATGGTAATTAAAAAGATAATCTAGCAGTCTTTGATTGTTGGTGGATATCTTTTAAAAAAAAAAACCATCAGCTATGTCAGTTTTCTGTGTGTTTCTCTGCATTGGAGATTTAGCAGCACGTTTACATCTACGTGACAGTCATGTTTGCTCGCACCCTGCCAGCTGAGGTTAGGGACTCTGGCCCAGAGCAGCAGTTTTGTGCCATACCGCGTGCCGTTCTCGCCCTCCCAGTGAGCTGACAGGTTACATCAGGCAACCGCATCGCAGTCAGAGCAACGTACGAAGTTATCCAGAGTGTGTTTCTTGCTCAGTGTATTGAATCCAACTCCACTTTCATCCTGGGGAACCTCTAGCTGTTTCTCCAGGAGCCCAAAACTCTTCAGAGAAATTTATTGGAACGCAAATGCGTGAAGCATCTGTCTGGGAGATGACAGAGTTGGCAGTGTTACTTGTCACTACCTTCCTCTAACATTTGAATTCTTGCTTTTTGACCTCAGTGGTTTCTTTGTGTTTGTTCATTTGCCTCCAAAGAAAAAAAAATCAGTTGGTAATCAGCTTCTTGCAGTCTTGTAGAAATGCAGTTGCAATAGGATCTCTATGAGGCACTGATACTCCGAATTAAAAGCTGCTTTCTGATTTCACCAGTTCGACTGCGCTATAGCAGTGCTGTCAGCTGCTCCTCTCATTACCCATCGCAGTCTGTGTGGCAGTATGGTCCCCTGAGCTTCTACTGAGTCATTTGCCTGTTACAGCCCAGCATGCCACTCCTGTACTATGATAGCTTGTTATTTTAAACCTCTCCTTTGTTGTTGCCATTTTTCATGTCTGCTCTGAAAATGCAATCATACAAGCAAGATGATTAAGCTGTCTTTAACCATCTCTGGTAGTTGAGTTGTTTTCGTTCTGTAGTGTGTCTTGTTAGGCAACAAGTGAACTGCTATGTCATGCTATACTAACAATTGGTATTTAAAATAGGATTTATCTTCCTACTAACAATCTTGTGTGAAAGGAATTTTTCTTGATTGTTCTTACCAGTGCAACTCATATATCCTTACAATACTTTAAAAGTAGAGAAAGAGATTGCATCTGGTGCTCACACACGGCAGAGTGCAATTGATCATGAGTTTAGTGCTGTGTGTGTAATGTAAAGCGCTGCAAGTGAGCTAGGAAATGAGAGCACAGAGTTTAGGATTATAGAGCACATGCTAGAAGCAGATAATAAATCAGAAGTGACATTTTAACCATTAAATCCTCTTTAGGCTCTGGCAAGTATAGAATATTTGGACTGCAGCTGAAAAGTGGCACTCGAGGAAACCGGGTGATAGAGAGAGACAGATTAACTGCAGAAACTCTCGGGGCCCGTAGTGGCTATCACATCTGAAACTTTAACTTCGTTCTGCTGTTTTCAGCATGCGTTTAATTCCTTCTTGCCGTTTGTAATTCCATACCTGTAACTCCATAGTTGAACATTGGCCATGGCTGTTGTAAAGTCAGTAAAGCCTGGGATTATTTTTCTGTTCCCTCAGTGAAGCCAGGATTTCCTCCCAACATGTCACCTTTGGGCTCTGACACTGCACTGTTGGAGTCGCTGATCTTCACTGTGAGTGAATGAGGACAAATTCAGGCTGTGACAGTGCTGGCCCTGGCGTAGGGAGGTGACAGGGCAGCGCTGCAGGTGAATGTTCCACACAGCATTTTCCACAGCGAGGGATGCAGCCCTGGGGTCTTGTTGGGACAGCAGATGAGCAGGAACTGGCCCGGGTCGTAATGCAGTTCAGGTTCCAGCAGCAAAGGCAAATGCTGGGCAAGATGACAACAGGAACAGTGACACAGCATCTCTTACACACTCCTTTCTGTACTCTCTCGCTCAACACTAAATCGTGAAAAGCCACATTTCTGTCCGTTGGCTGTTCATGTTGGTTGGTATGGAGCACAAATCCCTTCTGCTTTCTGTGATGAGTGAAGACCTGGACAGAGGCAGATGATGGTGGGCAGAGTCCTTGGTCTACGCAGCTTTGTCTACGGTCAAACCTTTCTCTGTCACCCTTTGGATAACTTGGCAGCAATCCCAAAGGATCTGAGGGTTACACGTGTTGTTCCCAGCTTTGGCAATCTCAACTATTCCTTTGCAAGCAGTACATGTTGTATTTGTAGCAAGTGCCTGCTAATGAAGTTGTTCTCTCACCCGTTGGGAAATGAAGGTTGTCCTTTGGGTAGGCTCTGATGTCGGGCACTCTACAAAGGACTGTCCCCTGGGCCTCCCCACAGGACTGGCAGAGAAAGCCTCCAGCTGACCCCACTGCTCTGGGGTAATGCCATGCGCCTGGTGGTTACTGATGGATCTCTAAAGGGATCAGACGACTTAAAAGGAAAGTGAAAAACCCATCATGGTGCCTAGGGGTGAGGGCTGCAACGTGGAGAGCACTTATCCCACCATATAGAATAGTTTGGCTTGAAAGATGACCTTTTAAAGGTCATCTAGTCCAACCTCCCCTGCAGTGAGCAGGGACATCTTCAACTAATCAGGTTGCTCAGAGCCCCGTCCAACCTGACCTTAAATGTTTCTAGGGATGGGGCATCTCTCTGGGCAACTTGTTCCAGTGTTTCACCACCCTCATCGTAAAAAATGCCTTCCTTATATCTAGTCTAAATCTACCCTCTTTCAGTTTAAAGCCATTACCCCTTGTCCTGTTGCAGCAGGGCCTATTAAAAAGTTTGTCCCCATCTTTCTTATAAGCTCCCTTTAAGTATTGAAAGGCTGCAGTAAGGTTCCCCGCAGCCTTTTCTTCTCCAGGCTGAACAACCCCAGCTCTCTCAGACTTTCTTACGGCCTGAGCTTAATCCCTGTGACCGCTGTATCTGGGGTATTCCCTCTGAGATCTGGGGTCATGGAGTGCTTCCTGATTTCATGTGAAACATCTGGGATTTCAGCTGGTCGTTACAGAGGAAGGGATGCTAATTACAAAGCCAGTGTGGCTGTGGCAGGTATCAGGGCTGAGTGGCATTGCCAGGAGGGGTGTGCGAGGCAGAGTAGGTAATGCAGCTGAGCTTGTAAGCCCTTGTGTCCCCCGGACAGACCTGCCCCTGCGGAACCCGGAGCGGTGGTGACATCTGCACTTTTGAGCTTGTCCTTGGTATCCTGGGCTCTGGCCTTGTTAGTCGATGGGATTTCATTACGGTCAGGAGTGTATCAGAATACGTACAGTAGTGCAATATCATGACTTCAGCAAATACCTTTGGATTTTTTTTCCCCACTTTCGATAAAAGGTTGGCCATGATTGCTCTCCCTTGTTCTTGACTCTCCCATTCAATATCTTCTATTGGGAGTGGAGCTCCTCATTCATCCCCTAAATTATTCCCTGAAGGACACTATTGCAAACGCAGGTCTGTACGCTGTTTTGGCCGAGGTCAAGGGAGGCTGATCGAAACCGCATCTTAAGCATCAAATAGAAGACAGTCTCTTTAGGGCAACTGGGCCCTTGGTCTGTATCCAAAGCTATGATCAGAGCAGTGCTTTTAAAGACTTGGGTGCAAGGAGTTGTTCTAGCATTGGCAGTTGCCCCCATTCCAGTGATTAAATGCCTTTTGTTCTTAGTCTGTCTTGTATAACTGAAGTCTCTGCAGCGTGCCAGCTTTAAAAAGCCAAGTACCGTTTCCCTGCATGAGACAACCCCTTGCCTGCATAAAAGCTGAGGGGTTCCCAGCTCTACCACAGAAGCGCCTCCAGAATGGGCACCTAAGGGAAAACTTCATCTATCCAGTGTTCTTAGAAAGCAGGCTGTACCCCCGGGCAGCATGAAACAGCTCGTCTAAATCTGCTCTTTCTATTGCCTGTATAGTGTCTGTCTTTTCTAGTAATGCACGAGTTTGCCTGAAAACATTATCTCTTCTTCCTTAAGGTTTCATCATTTGTGCCTCTGCTTATTCCCTGCATGAAGTCATAATCCTCTATTTACGATATCACAATGGGTTGCTGTGGAAATGATTACTAATATTAATAACCCAAAGAAGGATGACATCAGGTAGGGAATTAGCAGAAAGTGCAGATGAATGCTGACTTTTCTGTAATGCAGCAACAAAGAAAGGTTAGTGAAATTCAGAGAACAATTGACAACTTGCCCCTAAAAATACAAAAATGAGACTTTGCTGCTCTCAACTTTATAGGTGGGAAGATGAGTCAATTTATAAAATTCCATGCAGTTTCCTTTAGCTCATATTTGCTTGCTCCGGGTCAGATCCTATGAGATATTGCATACCTTCAGCTCCTGATTTTCCATTACTCTATGAATTATGGCTGTACAGCATCTCAGAGGACAAAGGTCTTAACTGAGTGCTAGATGATCTGCTACTTTAAAAAGGCAGCTAGTTGTGTTTTTCTTTTAATTAAAGTTAGATTGTAGTAATAAATGTACTGTGCTTAACTGAGTGTCAGTGCTGTTCAGTTTGCACACATGCAGGAGAATCTAGTCTTTTGGAAGATACAGACTCAAAAGTCTGTATAGACTAAGTCTATAAGTCTATTCTTATAGAATAGAGACTGTTATATTAGTCAATTTATATATATATTTTTTTTAAAAGGGCAAGAAAGTGTCCCTTTCAATACATATTTGTCGTCACCAGTAAGGCTGTCAGCCACAGGAGCTGGGTCAGAGGCTGACTGAGAAGATGTCATCTGACTTGCGTAAATGGGGACTCATGTTTCTGTTCCTTTGCTGCTTTTTTTTCTTTGACTATTCTCTCGCTGGGTTCCTGTTCCAAAAGGCAGGATGTTCGTCCTCTTGCCTTCTTGACAACAAGAAACGTAAGCTGCTTCCTTTTCCCCTGCTCAGGTCGTGGTTTCCCTTTGCAGCGGTCCTTGGGCAGAGCTGGCCGCAGGTGACAGCGTGGCTGTGACACAAGGTGGTTCAAAGTGGCAGAGCAGCACCAGGTGTGCATGTGAATGGTACATGGTACCCGTCACATCTGCGGTGATGCAAAAGGTGTCCTGGGCCAGGAAAAGCCGAGGAGCGGGCTGGGAGAGGTTGCTTAAAGAACTCTGCCTTCTGGAAAACATGACTGAGAGGGTGCAGCAGGGAGGAGTAGCCCAAAGCCCAGCTGCTGAGAACATGGGTGGTAGGTGGGAATTAAAGTAACACTCTGGCTGTGTCCGGGCTAAGAAATTTAGCCCATTGACCATGGCAGACTGGGGCATTGCTCATTTCGAATAGATCTAGTGTGCAGTTGTTCTGTTGTATTTGCTTTTGCATCCACAGGGTCTGTCCTATCCTATATCTCTAGCAGACTTTTCAATACCTGACAAGAAGTCTCAGATCATTCTACTGTGATTTATGCTGCTCAAAGTGGCTGTCTTGTCCCCTTCCTACTCAGTCTACCCCGCTGTTATCTCTCCCGCCTGTCTGCATTTCTGGGATGACACTCCTGATAGATCTTGACATTCAAGCAAGATCGCTGGCTTTTCCAGCTCTGCTTTTCTGTTCCCTCTGGTCAGCCTGGCCAAATGTTTATGGTCGCCGTTGGCACTGCTGCGTTTCAAGGAAACTCTGAGCAGCTGTTGAGTAGCGTTGTTTGTATGGCAGGCTGAGTCCCCGCACCCAGGCGCGTAGCACCGTGGCAGAGCTCTCCAACCCCACTCTGTCCTGCGCTTTCTTGTGTTGAACCCTAAGGGTGTTGCTTTCTCTCTCCAGTGCCAATTTTTTCTCCAAATGTGAAGAGGCGAGGAAGACCCTAACAGACAGAGACAGCACAGTAAAACAATGAATAAAATTCAGTGTAGATAAGTGTAAAGTGATGTGCAGCAGGGACAGGGAGAAAAACAATGTGAACATCACATAAGAAATAATGTGCTCTGACTGATCATTACCACAGAAATAAGATCCTGGGCTTGTTGAAATTACCAGCTCGTCTGAAAACCAAATGGAGAATGTGATTATGCCTCTGATTAAAGCTGTGGTGCATCTGCATGTTGGCTGTTGTATGCACTTTGCATGCACAATCCCTTCATTCCAAAAAAGATAGAGTAGAACTGGAAAGATTCAGAAAAGTGCAATAAGGGTGGACAGATACCTGGAACAGCGTGCCTAAGGAGACAGACTAAGCAAGCTAAGACTATAACCTGAAAAAGAGACAACTAAAAAGGGTTGATGGGTGCCTGTGAAATCAGGAACGACGTGGGAAAGGCGGTCAGGGATCAATTGTTCACTGTCTTTTCCAGTGCAAGAACCAGGGGAGCTAAAGGCAAGCGGCAAGTTCAAAAAAGGAAAAGAAATGCTTCCTCACACAGTATGTTTCTGAACTCTGAAGCTACCTTGCTACAGGTTTAAAAGCCAACTGGACAGACTCCTGGGGCAGTGCTGTAGGTGGTATCGCTCTGTATGACAACTGATGAGTTGAGGTTCCTGGGAACCGCGCACCAAATCTTGGTCTCCTCCAGTCCTTGTCTTAGGATGCAGAAGTGGGATATCGTCACTTCTCATGCGGGGCTGGGGACTCCCATCATGCAGCACTAAAAAAGCAGCTCTTCCAGGTTCTGCAAGCATTAAAAAATGGCAGGTTTGATAATCAGCAGTATTTTCCAAGTAGCAAGCAATAATTCACCTTTCTCTCTGAGTCCTCCCTCCATATGGCAATGTACTGGCCAGGTACCTGTCCTCATCTTTTGCCTTGAGTGTGTAAGGGCATAAGCCTGACGTTGCTCCCAGACAAGCAGTCCTTCCTGCAAGCAGAAGAGAAGCACGCTGTCCTTCCAAACTGCCAGCCAACCTGGGGGGATGTGCCTGCATGTTCCTGAGTTATTCTTCTCATCACTGTTAGGGGCCCTGCACTACAAAACCACTTCATTTGCATCTTTGTAGGCGAAATCTTGATGTAGCTTGATCTTTTCTCACAACTTTCAATCTCTTGGATTAAAATATTCCAATTTGGTCTGTACCGCAGGCCAGATGTTACTTAAGCATCAGTGTAAAACAGGCCAAACCTTAATGTGCTTCGAAAGAGGGAAAAGAGATGGGATAGTTTAAAGTGAATAGTTTTCTTTTAAGAATACCGTGACTTGAAGGATTTAGGAAAGGGTAGCTGAAATCTGGTGAGGGAGTGATCCTGTGCATGTAGGGTTACATGCATTTGACTTGAGCGTAGGTTTGATTTTTGTCTTTTAAAGGCTGGGGGCCAGGGGAGCCAGGGGCTAACAAAAATGAAAATCAGACCCTGAAAATCCACGCTTCTGCTCCTCTGTCGACACGACACGGGCATTTTTAAGTGTGGTGTTCATTGCCGTGTTCGCAAGAGGAACATTCACTGTATGTTTGGTTTTGCTTGTGGGGTGTTGAGGTACAAAGGGGCATTGCAGGTGTGGTGGGTTTGATCACCGTCTGCCCCGCAGCAGTCTGGATTGTGAGTAGGTCCTGGATGGCAGCAGAGCGCAGACGAGGGCCTTTCTCATGGAGGGGGAAAATTTGTAACTAGGCTTGGCCTGTTTTAAAAGTACATGTGGTCATTTTAACTCTGTCAGTGATAATAGGCCCTAAATGCGTACGCATTTTTCCTTCATGCATAACGCTGCTTCATATTTAGGATTATTTAGCTTATCCATTACCTCAGTTGTCTGAGGACACACTGTAAAAAAAACTATAGAAAAGGCATTTTAGGCTATGCGAATGACTTCAACGTAAGGAAAGCATGACTAAGGCCTGAGAGAATGCGCAATGAAAATTACCCTTTTCAGGCTGAAGAAAATTCCCAGAAAAACTAGGCATGCGGGAAATGCCTGGCTCTTAACGTAGCTGGTCGTACACTTGTGGGCAGAAAGCCAGCCCTCTGCAAAGGCATTGTGCGAGCGCTATAGTCTTTGTAAACTTGTCATTTCCCCCAAAAATATATATTTTTGGGGTGTATCTGATAGAAAATACAATCAAAGGACCTTGCTTTTATCTCTTTCTCTGCCTTGGAGTCCTATCTGGCCAGGCACATGTGCTCAATGACTTTATGTAATACAAATATGGGTAACCCCACAGGTTGCATTGGTGCATTTCTGCTGCACCCAGAGCCTCCCTGTGGGGCAGGTTTGGGGTGTTGTTGCCTGGGCGCTCTCTCAAGAAAGTGGGTTTTGAAATTTTGCTTCCAACACGCAGGCATTGTTGTAACAGCGATGAAAGCTTGCAAATATGGTTTCCTTCTTATCTTAAGAGCTGAGGAAGAGAGTAATCTTGTCTTGTCAAACCTCCGGTTACAAAGAAATGCTTTCTTGCAGTGTTGTTCGAACTAACTGAGATCCCATTCCCACTGTCACAGCCGTGTACTCAAACTCCCGTGCTGCTTCATCTCACTTTCGCACTCATTTTTTTTCACTTGTTTCTGAATTAATTCGGCCACCACTTCTGTGCTTTTTAATCTTGAAAACAATCCTCCTAACGTGCCCTCGCCACCCTCTCCTAGGCGCCCCGAAGCTGGTTCCCGAGGCACAGCTAGAGCCCTGCCACTCGTTCTTCATTTCTGCTTGCTGCTGCTCTTCTCACTTCAGCATTTTGCAGAAGCGAATGAATGGGAGATGTGTCTGTACCCTTCTGCTTAAGAATTCATTCGTAATTTCATATGGAAATGTTTCACAGTGATTCACAATGTATTTGTGATGAATGAGCTGTTCCTACAGAAAATCTGCAATATGGGGATTCTGTTTCCAACAAGGACTGGAGAAAGCACAACTGTTTCGGAGCTGAGCGAAATCCAGGCGCGGTGGCTTTTCCTCTACTGATACATGTATTTCGGTGTAGATTTAATAAATATGTTTCCTTAATCCAGGCTTAAAAAGATTATGTAGGGAAGAAAAGAGAAGCTGCAGGTAGAGGATGAGTCTGCTGGCTCTGGTTACCAGGGAGAAGAGTTGCACTGGGTGTAAGCATGTCACCTGCTGCTAGATGTCTGCAGCATCAAGGAAAGCATAATAAAACACATCCTGGCAAAATAACAGAAACAAAATTATAATTAGGAAAGTCAACCATGGTAAGCACAGTAATAAAAATACATCCGGTGAAGTAAAGGTGCAAAGATTTTTTTTTTCCCCCAGAAAAACACGTTAACCTTTTATGGAGGTAGATGTGACCTTGGGAACTCGGGAAAGTTTCGTAACTTCAGAAGGAAAAAGAAATGACAATCTGATAACACTTCCTCAAGAATGCATGGCATTCTTCATTGTGAGTTTCATGTTCTTTGCGGGATGTGGATGACTCAGGCTACAACATGAAAAATGTATCCAGACCTATAAAGGAATTACTTACTGTAGGTGTTTGCAAGTGTGAGTTGCTTTGTTGCTTCCCAGTATGTTGTAGATCCTCATTATAATTGAGTTCTATATAATATTTTTTTAATGAATGAGAAGTAGTACAAATGAACTTGCAAATAATTTAAAGATGAATTTATTTAACTCTGTGTAAAATCAAAGTCTGCTCTCTGCTCTGTGTTGTAAATCTGTGAGGTTTCCCTGAGAAGGGAATTTAGTTGAAAAATTTTCTGAGCAGAATATCAGTTTATTTTTAAGATAATATTAACATGAGTATTTTTAAGCTGAAAAAAAACCCTTTTCTTTCTGTTTGTATCTTTGCAATGTATGTGGGAACGTAGCAGGGCTAGGAGAGAAACTGAAACACTTGAATTTGCTTAAGCTTTCAGTAGGATCAAAGTTTTTGATCACGAGCGTTGTTCACTTCTGCATTATTCCAGGTCTCTGTCAGGGTGAAGCTGATGTAAAGCTGGAACAGTACCA
>RSEF01000008.1:17271102-17383733 GCA_003993805.1 Himantopus leucocephalus
AACGTAGCAGGGCTAGGAGAGAAACTGAAACACTTGAATTTGCGTAAGCTTTCAGTAGGATCAAAGTTTTTGATCACGAGTGTTGTTCACTTCTGCATTATTCCAAGTCTCTGTCAGGGTGAAGCTGATGTAAAGCTGGAACAGTACCACGGGGAGTCAGGCATCTTGTCTCCAGGCTTTTCCCATCTTTATTAAAAAGTTGAGCCTGATCCAAAACATGGGATCTCAGGCTTCTTGTGTGTTGAGAGTCTCTGTCTCTGAAATTCCAGACAGGATCCAAATTTGTGTATGAGCCCTATATTTATAAACCAAACCTCTGAAACCCACCAGCTCTACTGTTCAGAGGAGGTTATTGTGCTGTCCCCTTGGGAACGAGGATTAGCGCAGACATGCCTTCTCGCTCCCCGGCACAGGTGCTTAGTGAAAGAGTAACTCTTGGAAAGCAGAAAGGAGGTCCTTGAAAAGAATTAAGATTGGGCTGATGTCCAAGCTGGGAACTGTTCCTGTCCTGTTTGTGTTAATTCACGCTCATTTTATAAATATGGAGTGATGGCTGCTTTTCTTGAAGGTGCTGAGCACCTATAGTTTCCATCAATGTGAGCAGGAGTTTTGCATAGTCAATGTGCATTCCTTGAGTAAAAGACCCCACGGAGGATGCTTACTGAGTGCCCTGCTTAATCCTGCTCCTTGCAGGAACCATTTCACAAAGGTTTTCTACTGCTCATTTCAGTTAGGGTTAGATTCTTCCTTGAAGAGCAGAGATGAAAAGAGTTCTCCTTACTTGCTGCATAGCAAAATGGCCCTTGGCTGAATTGGCAATCACAGTTAGCTATTTTTGAAGGCTCTGTTCTCCCATTTGTTTGGGGCTGCTAATGTGTTTGGTCTAAATAGCTGCGCTTTGTGTCTCCTGACAGACCATGCAACAGATGAGTGACCACCGCTACGACAAGCTGACGGTGCCCGATGACGCTGCAGCAAACTGCATCTACTTAAACATTCCCAGCAAAGGCCACGTCCTGCTGCACCGAGCCCCCGAGGAGTACCCGGAGAGCGCGAAGGTGAGAGCCGCGCTGAGGGTGCCTGGGAGACCCCCAGCATCCCAGCCTCGCCGGGAAGCGGTGGGAATTGAAAGAAAAGGCAAAATAGAGACACATGANCCCAGTGCTTTTGAGAACGGGCTGTTATATTCTGTCATGGAAATACCAGATGGCGAAAGGTGGGAGGCCTGGGCTCTGTTCTCATCTGCACTACTCATTTAATTACTTTCTCTCTTGTGCCCCTGGTGCTGCTTCTGCATAACTGGACGTAGCAACAGTTCCCCGCACTGCAGTACTGATGTGCGTGAATCCCATAGCCAGAAGGCCACATACACCGTAAATGTTAGTGTTGATTACAAATGACGAGCCGGCTTAGCACCTGCCAATAAATCCATGCTTGTTCATTCTGTAAATACTTAAAGAAAAGGCAAAACAGAGACACATGAAATGTAATGATTTCTGTTCCATTTTCTTTCCTAAACAGGTATTTGAAAAACTGAAGGACCACATGCTGATCCCAATAGCCAACACAGAACTGGAGAAAGTAGACGGGGCACTCACCTGTTGCTCTGTGCTTATTAACAAAACTTCAGAATTATGAGTTTACAGAGTCCCTCCCTTGTACCTGGCAATAATGTTACACACAAGGTAGACGAATCTGTATCCACACTTTTATTGTTTTTATTGACAATCTACTGTACCACTGTGCTACTAACCCTTGTTTACAAATTTTTTGCTTTGTGTATTTTTATTATGTCCTTGCAGATGGTATTTAAGATGGATGTATTGTTTGTTGGGGGGCACATAACTCTGAAGTATGTTAGTCCCACGGGCTAGCAGAAGACATTTATAATGGCTAACCCCTAGCTTTAGTGTTTTAACATATCTGTGTGAAAATTTTATGAAAACCAACTAATTCTCAACATTTCAAGCACCTCTGTTGTCTTTACACTGTTCCCTTCTCCTGTCTTTTTTCTCTTGCTTCCTTGCTCGGCATCTTTTTTTCCTTCCTCGGTCCTGTTTACTTTCAGTGACACAAGGTATCAGGGGAGACTGAAGAAAACTCGGTGGGCTCATGAATTTGATATCTTGTGTGGTAGGGAAGCTTTTCTGTATACTAGCTGGAATGGTGGGTGATGGTCTGTGCTCACTGTCTTCACCAGATCACGTTGCTGCTGCTGGACAGAGTTGTGGCTGGAATCAGTTTCAGATGTCAGGTAGCAACTTCAGAAAAAGCTTCCTCAGACAGGACTGTTCAACGGCAATGTCTGCCTGGTAAACGTGAATGACAGAAAAGAGAGAGTAGTGCAGCCACACAAGATACGTCCTGCAAGTTCAGGTCCCAGTTTGCCGCTAATGCCATGGCTTTCAATTTGGTGAGAATGGAAGAGGAGTTTTCAAAAAGGCCAGATTCCAGGGAGCACCCTGATCACAAAAATGAAAGACAGATGCTTTTGGAAAAGTTAAACTTACAAAAGTAGTCTAAAATGGGGGGTGGGGGTGGGGGGGTGTTAATTCTCTTTGTTTACTCTTTTATTTATTTCTGTCTCTCTGTTTTCTCCTCCTTTGGAGGCCACTTACTAGCAAAATTCAAAAGAAAAGGTTGATAGAAGGAGTTGAAGGACAGCTATTCCTGGATTATGCTCATGAATAAGGGAAGCTATTTTTTCCTGAAAGATTGACATTTGTACTTTATCTGCCCTTGGGGCAGCAGTTTTCCTTGGAACAATAACAATCTTATTTTTTTTTTTATTGCGTGAATATTTACTGTGGTATTCAGTTAAAACAAATATAATTTTGCAGCAAATTCCACAACATGTTTACCCACTGAGTCATACTTTTTTTCACCACAGTAAAGTGAAGCATACCCCATTGTATTCACATGCTGCTTTTTAAATCATTTGTAAACTAAGGATGGAGAAATTCCCAAACAGAGGCAGTAGTGGGAACTCTCCAGAGACTGACAAATAGTCTGGACATGTTATCAACTTCCTAGACATCTCCTCCACCTTTCCTGAACCACTTGCGGCGTGTTGCTAAGGTACAGTAGGAAGCGAGCGGGGGGAGCCTCAAGCAATGTGATCTGCAGGAAAGCAAACAGTATTAACCGAGCGCACACACTTGGATGTCCTTTGGAAACCTGCGTGCTTTTTTGTGCAGTCATGAGGGAGGAAACAACAAGTACTCATATCCGTAGGTACTCCTTAGTGTATCTCTCACTTCATCTCAGTGGCTAATGAGGAGGAAACCTCCTGGTAGCTACCACTGTACATCTGATGCTTTGTGGGCACACTGTATGTTGTGATGACATGAGGTATCATGAGGGAGAGAGCAATGAGGAGCAAATACAAAGTATGTGAAAAGACAGCATGTCCCAAAGGAAGTCTTGAGGCAGCCAAACAGCAAGTGCTGTTTTTATGGCTATGTGCTGTTCCAAAGTGTTCTCCTAATGTTACACCTTTGTCTCCTCCATTCCCATGCACCATCATTTAAGCCTGACCCAGGTGATCAGGCTCTAAGGATATAAACATCGCAGGGGGGAATCTTTTTCTACCTTCCCTTGGTGCTTTTTAAATATCTGATAAAGCATCTTGCATTTTAAAATGACTTGACATTAAACAAAGATTTTGTGCCAAAAAGTGGCCCTGTGGTATTTAATTCTGACCTTTGTACTCTGTTAAAAACCTGTGCAGCCATGGGAGCTGTTGTACAAAGCTGGAATAAAATCCCTCCGACCTGTGTGTGCATCTCCTGGGGCCTGGTCCCCATCCATGTCCTTCAGTCCCTCTTCCTGCCTCTCGCTAGGGAGCCACACCATCCAGCTACACTGGGACAGCATTAGGCTGTGGGATTTCTATTCAATTGATCTCTCAAGCTTTCTGGGGTTTTTTTTTTGGGGGGGGGGGTGGTGGTGTGTTTTTTTCCCTCCACCCTCTCTCACCTTTCTCTTCCTCAGACTCTCGTTTCTAGTTTATGGCATGATGAGTACTCTTCTCTTTTAACCCCAAGTGATTCTGCCTTCTGTTGCCTCAGTTCTCCTACTTGAGTCTTCTTTTTCTGTACTCCTTCCTCCTCACTGTTCACTCCAAAGTATCCCAACCCACGGTGGACTATCCTAAACTCCGTCCCTCCTTGAGGAGGTGCCAGGACAGAAGAGAAACTGAGGGGTCCACTTTGGCTCTGAGTGACTCCTTTTGAGCTGGAAGGATGACTGCCAACGCGAGCTGTAGATCCAGAGAGTGACAAGGGTGACTCCTCTTCTTTAGGATTACTCCAGAAAAGAGGAACATTTGTGGTGGACACTGTTGATATCTTGTGTCCCTGAAAGCAATAGAATAGGTGACAATGAATTCCCTTGGCTCCCCAAGGGAGGGAGAGGTGGAGTCAGTATCTCGGACCTGAGAAACATCTGCATTGACAGAGAAGTTGGTCTTTCACCTACTGCCATTTAGATTTCCTTGTCTTCAAGGCTGCGTTTTGGTATACAGAAGGAACAAGGGAGCGGCTGAGGGACCTGAATTCCCTTCAGGTGATGATTTCAAGTTGTATTCAAACTGTCTAACTTCAGGCACAGAATTTAGGTGCTCTAAATCACACCTGCTTTCTCTCTGTTGGTCTCAGTAGGTATCATATCCTCCTAACATAGACACTCTAAATTACATCTTAGCCTGATGCCAAAAGTTACCTAAGCTGGTTAGTGGGATTGCCCTTACCTCTCCACTTTTAGTGTTACTCTTTGTTCTGGCATTATAAAGCAAAAACATTAAGAGCACTTCAGTTTGTGCGTTTGCAGTATGGTACTAAGAACTAAAATCATGTCAAATGCTTCTTGTTCTTGCTGTTTGCTATTTTTCCTGTTGCCCAAATGAAGAATTCAGTTGTGAGGACATTTCTGCTGTGATACATATGCATCTAATGGGCATCCTGTACATCTTGTCACCAGAACATTTCTCAGATGCCTGATATAAATCATCATCCTTGATTAATATAAATAATAAAATCCCAAACCAAAAAAGGAGATGAGACACTGAATGCTAATAGCTGCCCACATAAAACTCTTGATAACAACTCTCAGGCTATATGACACAGCAGGCCAGAGCAGAAGTTCTTGAGGTTAATAGCTCAGCAATGGGGCTTGAATTACTCATCAAAGGGGTTTTTCTCCTTTGAGCAATCAGTTTAACTCAGTTGAAATGAAAGAGCTACAATGTGCATCTTTCACGGATGTTATCTTTGCTAAGGGTTTAGGGAGAGCTGTGATATGTGGGTTTCTTTCTTCACCAGAATGTGAATACAGTGTCTCTCTCTGCAATGAAAATGTGAATGCATACTGTACCTTATAAGATAAACTTGAATTCTTCCATTTCTGCATTTTTGTCTTTTCCATGCTAATATACTCCTTTTGGGTCTTAAATAGAGGCCGCTGTATGAAGCTATGCTCTGATTTTTTTGGTGATTTCCATGTGATAGGTACAGAGCTCATAGGCAACACTATGTCCAGTTTTAAAAATAAAAAGTCAGTGCACAGGATGCTGTTTGTTCTCAGCAATTCGGGGATGAAATACGGAAAAAAATGAGGTTTGATTTCATTCAGCTTCTTACACATTATATCAGTGAAGTCGGAGCCAAATTACTTCAACATCAACATTCACATGGAACCATTTGGGGAAAATAATTTACTATTTAAGATTCTCTATTTTTGCTTTTATCAATAAGGAAGCTGAAAAGATAAGACTGCTTAAAGAATGGTATTTGTGAAGTGATTGTGAACAAAGTATCATTGGACTTCACATGTATTTTCAGAAAAGTTTTAACTGGACGTATGATGTAACTTGTATAGAGTTGCATGTGAATCGTGTTAGTCACTGTTTTACATTGTATTGTTCTGCAGTGCACAAGTATGACTACTGAACACAGAAGTGTTACATTTCATTAAACTTAAAATCTTGTTGCAGTATAGTTCCCACTTTTTGTGCCAAAAACATCAATACATTCCATAATCTGTTCTAATAGAGGTTTGCACTTTGATTTTTTTTTTTGTGACTCTTGCAGTTTCAATACTATATATCTCCATCATGAAGGAATAAAGTGTCAGTTGTACTGTGCACTGTGTAGTTTTTGCCTTTTGTTTTGCAACTGAAAGCACATGCATTTAATTTCATACTGTTTCATGCCATCTTTTAATTTGGAAGCTTGTTACATGCCTAGAAATAAAGTCAATTATAGACACTAGTGCTAAAACCTTTAAGCCTGTTAGAAGAAATCTTGACTCTTTAAAAACAAATCATGATTTTACCCTCTACATTTAAGAATAATGTATAGAGAAGGGATATTGCCTGTGTGTTCTAGATGGAGTGGTTGTGACTAAATTTTATTATTGTCCGAGATAACTAAACAGATGTTACTGTAGTACACTATTTTCTCTGTAGTTGCTGTATTTACTGTAAGTTACAAAAAGTGAAATTACAAAGGTTTAGTGGCGTGACCGTTATGGTTAAATTATTCACGTAGCTCTTGTGTCTTTTCTCCCCCAGGATGTCAAGAGAGGTGACTACATTTCAGACATTGCTTTGTGGTAACATGACGGATGGTCGCGTATTTTATATCTAAATACTACTTGTTGTGTACTACAAATAGTGCATGTGGGGCAAATCTCTGCTGGTACCCTTGTGCTCTAATATCATTAGGTATTGATATTAGGATTAACGATCTCGGGAGACAACGCAGTCACTCCAGGCTTCGTGGAGATGTGTGTAAGTGCTCATGGGCCTTCAGTGCCACCTTGTGGCAATCCAAGAGTCAGTTGTTCAAGGCCTCAATATTGTTGCTTCAACTTTTTAAGAAACCCAACATAAATTAACAGTACTGTAGCAAAAGGATTACATCACTTCCAAACTGTACAGCTTTGCTAGTAATAGGACTCTAAATGAACCATAATCTAATACTGTTCTTGCTGGGGAAGCAGGGACAAGGAAAGATCTCATGAGGGCTGATCTAAATACAGACTTTATACTAATTTCACTACCCTGGTTAAAAGTATGATTTTTATACTAATATATTTGAATCAGTGCCACACCTAATGCGGATATGCTTAGCTTGGTGCAATTAATATAGTAAAGTACTACATTTACATGCATCTTTGTGTACCTGTATCTACAGGAGAGAGTTGGTACTGATTTACTTGGATTTGTTTCTAAATGGCAATAAATAAAAATAACAAAAGCTATACAAGCCACTCCCACTTGCCAGATTAAGAAGTTCCTCATAGAATATCAAAACCTTCAAAAGCAAAAGCATAACAGTCATTTAAAAAGGAGTGCCCTTTGCAAAATTTAGCTGTAGAATACTAGTTCAGTAAGTAGAGACTTCTGCACTTGGGTGTACAAATTCACTCTCCACTGTAAGTACGCCCTACGGAAAAAGCATCAGTCACAGTCTCCTGCATCATAAACTCCAGACATCCTCATGCTCTTAACAACCTCACCCCCCAAAATTCACAAGTTGTAGGTTGATTGCTGTGGGTTTGCAGCTAAAAACTTGCAGATCTGTATTCAGTAGCTGCAGATATCCATTCAGTTTGGGCAAGGCCCTCAATCTCGGTCTGTAACTGAACGAAACTCTTTGCCTTCTCTCTGCCTGGCAGCTTTCCCCCTCCTCCCTAGGGAATTGTGGGTCTAGAGCCCCACTGCTCTCACAGGGGCCAGCAGGGTCCTGCCAGCTCCATAAAGGAGTTGTCCTGAGGCAGGACCAAGACCCTTGAATAAGGACCAGGAGGCAGAATGGGACAGGAGCACGTGAAGCTCCCAGGTAGAGGCCACCGCTCTGCAGTAAGGACAGGCTGCCTGGAAAGGAGTTGATCAATGAGGGCAGAGGGGGAAGAAAACCTGGAGCCAGTCACAGCTCTGAAAAGCCCAACCGACCTCTTCTGGCAAACTGTGACAGCATTACAACATTATCTAGGACCAATATTGTGAAAGATTTGAACAGCTCTGGGTTGTAAGCAGTTTCCAAAACTTATTTGGAAATTTACTCTAGAAATTTATTCTAGATGGACGTTACATATGTACATACTCATAAAACCAATGCAGTGTCCAAAATCTTCCAAGCTCCCTTGAAAGGAATGATTTCTGACTCATTCTTTATTGAGGCTCACTTCTTAATATTGAATTGATGTTAACCTCCTGAAATGCGTTTCATGCTGAGAGTAGTCTTCTTCCAGCTGCCTGGACCATTAAATCCTGTTAGGGTTTATCAGCATTAAGTCTGGTAAAATATATTATATCCTTGTATTCTCTAACCACATGCTCTTTTCCTGATTACTAAAGTTAATTCATTTCAGTTTGTCTCATACATGGCTCGGGAATCCAGAAGCCTAACCCTCCAGACATCGCATGGCTTTGAACTGCACCTCTCACTGAGCAAGGTTATTAACAAGTACTCTAAATCCAGAATGCACAACAGCTATTTTTATCAGCAGTGTTCTACAGAGCCAGCGAAGTCTACAATATAATTCACCTCGAAGAGGAGGAGCTGGAAGGCATTTGGTTTAATGAACAAGGATGGGAGTCAGGGGCTGGAAGGACATCTGGCTCTGTCTCAGAAGTGCCACAATCAGCTCACTGGAAGCATCAAAGAATCTGAAACTTTTCCATGTATTTGGGTGCCTAGTACAGATTAGGGAGGATCAAGATAGGCGCTTGGACTTGGAAAAAAAATGGCCTGCCTTGTAGCCCTCTGAGCAGGAAAACAGGAGATAAATATTTGTTTACCTTGTATGTCAGATGTTTAATCCAGAGATACACAGCTAGCTTTGAGAAATTCAAATGCACTACAGCAAACAAAGGCTTCTTGGCGTGCAAATAACAGCACAGAAGGATTTGGGTTGTGAGCAGATGTGTGCTGCCAAATTAGGAGCGATCAGGTCTGCAGGGCTGGATGGTGAGGGTGAGTCTGAAGGATTTTTCACTGGGCAGAAGCGACCGTCACAGCAGTAGCGGGAGCAGAGCTGGTTGGCTGTTTTCTGGCAACCAGTTTGGGAACTGGCTGTGATTTTGACACCCAGCTCTACAGAAATCAGCCCTGTCACCTGGTAAGAACAGTGACTAGTCCTGTATTTTTTTAATGTTCTGGGCAGGACCTTTGCTATCCAATGGGTTTATTGAAAAGCTGGGAATGCTAGCACTGTGAAATAGGTATTATTGCAGTTAGTATTTGAAGTACGATTGCATTAACAAGGCGTATCAAGCAAAAGGAGTTTGCAAAATATCGTAAAACTGGTAGTTTTGCCTTACTGATAGCAAACCCCAGTATTGATTGCTTCTCCTTCTATACACTTTCATGTTTAACTGCTGGAAACTAAGTTTTCAATACAACAGTAATAGCCTGAGTTTTACCTTTGACAGCTGAAAAAATACCAATTAATTCAGTTTTGTCTTCTGTCCTTTTTTTAAGTGTTTGGTCCTGTGCGGGGCAGGGCCTGGGACCAGCGGCAGTAGCAGCATCTCCCAGCAGGGCAGTGGCAGCCTCTGCTGCCGAGCCCAAGAGCGTGGGGCTGTCCGGCCTTCGGAGCGGTGAAGCGGGAGCTACTGACTGCTCCATGGCGTACAGCTTGGCTTGTTCTCAGGCCTGCAGCAGCCCTGGAAAACAGCCCTTTACAGCGGCGGGGTTTGACCACTGTCGGTCCCTAAAAATCTCTTGTAAATCCCCATGTCCTCCTACAGCCAATCATTTATCTTAAAAACGCTGCGAAGTGTGTGTCATCACCCAGATAAACCGCAGCTGACCGCTATAACCCCAGGAGCTGCAGGGCCCGAGTTGCCCGCACCCACTCATCGTGTCCAAAACCACCTGTTTTAGCGCAGGGGGTGTTAAAAGGTGCTCGGGAGGCAGTCGAGAGCTGCAGGCACAGGCGACTGCCACAGTCTGGTGACAGTTCCAGAGAAGGGCAGGCTTTAACCCGCGAAGGGAGACGCTCCCTGCGCCTCCGCAGGGGAGGCGGGAGCCCCGCCGCTAGGCCCGGCGGTTCGTGGCCGCCTGCTCCGCCGCGGGCCCGGCCGGCCTGCAGGAAGGCAGGCAGCCCTTGCCCAGGGCGGCTCCGAGGCCGCGGCCCGGCCCGCCGAGGGCGGGGAGGCCGTTGCTGCCCCGCTCCCCTCAGGCTCCCGGCGGAGCGAGGCCACTCCCACGCGCGAGCAGCGCCACCTGCGGCAGCCTCGCGGCGAGTGACGCCCCTCCGCTCACGCGCCGCTGGGCGGGGCCGCGGCCGAGGAGGGGGCGGAGTGCCTTCCCTGAGGTCCCATTGGTTGGGGGCTCGGGCGCGGGGCGGGGCCGGGCGTGCGTGGGCGGGACCCGGGCCGGAAGCGCTGCCCTGAGCGGTTTTCCCCAGCGGCGGCGGCGCCGGCGGAGGGGTTTCCGTTATGGAAGGCCCGGGCCCGGGCTCGGGTTCGGGCTCGGGCGCCGTGGGGCGGCTGCTAACGGAGGACGAGATGGCCGAGGTGAAGAAGGATGTAAGTGGCGGTCTGTGCCGAGAGGCCGTAGTGCGCGGAGCGGCGGGGTGGGGCTAGGGCCCGGGCGGGGGAGGCGGAAGCGCCTGTCAGAGCGGGAGGGCGGCCGCCGCGGAGGTGGGAGGGCCGCCAGAAACCGCCGGGCCGGGCCGGGCCCCCGCCGCGCCGCCCGGAATTCCCCGCCGCCTTCCCGTGGGGGCGGGCGGGTCACGTGCGGCGCGGCAAGGTGGGGGCGGCGGGCCCGGGCCCGGCCCGGGGCGTCCTGCCCGGAGGGCGCCGGCAGCGGCATCCCGCCGGTCTGGCCTCCGGGGGGCTAAGGCTGTTAATGACTTGCAGAAGCTTAACCCTGGGGCCAGGCGTTCACCTGAAAGTTCCGTTTTCTTCTCAGTGTTCCGCTCCTTTGTCGCGTTTTAAGGCCAGAGTAACAAGGGGTCGGCGGTCGTGGTCTCCTTCTGTACCACAATGAGTGCTGGGAGGCGGACTGGAAGCGATGGGTAGTTAATATGGTATCTAAAGTTTAGTTGCAAGTGTATATGCTCCTCTTGCTATTAATAAGATTCTCTCTTGTCAAGGATGAATATTTAAATTAAATATATGTATATTAAGCTTTTTGTTCTATGGCGTCCTGTTTGGTTTTGGGTTTTTTTTCACCATATTTATTCACTGATGTCTGGAATCTGAAGGAAGACTTCATCCTGATTCAGTCTGGATTTACTTATCTCTCTGCTCGACTGGGAAGCAAGCAATGTGCTGACCAACCTCAACAAGTGATTGGTTAATTTAAAAACAATAATTTTTAAAAAAATCACAGTTTATTATTTGTTGAGCATCCATAGCTTCTGTTTGTAATTTACAATGTTTTATGTTTGACTTATTTGTTTTTTTAAATGTTCCTCTAGAGTCCATTAAAGAACACTTGGAGTTTGGTTTTGGTTTCTTACTAGCTTTACACGTACATACTTTTCTTTAAATGCTTTGTCATAATTTTATGAGGCATGTTTTTTGAGTTATTACTTGCTTCTGTGGAACCAGAGGGTAATACTGAAATAGTTAGCATCCAGTAAGATGCTAAAAGGTAAGAACTATTTAAATCAGACTATATATGTAATATGATATATGTTTTAATCTGTGTCAGTGACTGAGTTCACAGCTGCATCTCACAGAAGTGCATTTATGTTGCTTCAGCCTTTAATCTTATAGATTCTCCCATAGTAATAGGAGGACTTGATGGAAGCCTAATATGTAGAAAGAAGTAACGTTAGTTTTATCATCAAAATACAATCCAAAAAATCTGACTTTATAGTTTCTTCTCTCAGGTTTTAAATGTTGTGGCTTTGTGATACGAAGTGCTGGTTTAGTGTAAGCTCACTTAGCTGTTTCAAAGTTGTTTAAGTAGCACTGACAGGTTCACCTCAAACAGAAGTGCTTCATTACCAGAAGTTCTGTGTGTATTATGTGACGACACACCTCAGAAAGCTAACTTGCAAGGATGACTTGGTCTGGGTAAACTTGTCTTGAGGGGGAATTATAAAGGTTGGGGTCTTACATTTGAGAGCTTGGAAGGAGGCAGTAAGCCATACAAAATCATCGATATAGAGCAAAGTGTATGTAAAGCTTCTGTTCTAATGTGTTTACTCTTTCTGTCCCTCATAAACTGTTAACCTATGAGGACAATGCGGAGGGGAATTCAGAACTTACACAGTTCATACAGTGAAAGACTCATTACAGGAAGATGTTAGTCAAAACATGATAGTCTTCCTATTCAATAACAACTCGTTCTATTCTTCTAATGTTGAAATGTTGACTGACTCTTGTATTTCAGAGTTTGTTGATTGATCCTCCTGGTGGTAGGATGAGATTTCCATGAGAACTGAAGAAATCTGTATTGCCCACTACATTCGTAACCGTTCAGGCATGGGCTTGTTGCAATTGGGCACTTGAGAAGTATTCTAGAGCTGCCTAAATTGATATAAGCTATATTGTTGTACTTTTTTCTACTCTTATCATAGTTGTTATGCCACCCGTAGTGCCAACATGACTCCACATTAAACTGGATTAGGTAATTAATCTGGCTGGGGCAGGGGGGGGTGGGGAAGCACCAATTCCGTTTCTTGACTGGATCCTCTCATCCACTGGTACAAGGGAGAGGGTAGGAACACGCAGCGGCCATGCGGGGGGGAGTGTTCCTTGCACTTAAATTGGCCACCATGAAGCTGCACCCTTACATTTTTGGTTTTGTGTTGTATTAAATCTAGTGGTGATAGTCTGCTGCCAAAAGCCACCGTTTATCTTCTATGCATGCTCATCTGATGTTTTCTTTAACAACTGTGTAACCACAGGCTGTTTGTTGATAGCTTAGTATTTGTTGGATCCTGAAGAGCAACTAGAAGAACACATACATCCTCTGCTATACTTAGTGGAGTAGTCCAGGAAGATTTTTCTTTGAGTTATTGGTGCTTTCCCTAGCAGTAGTACCCCAGACAGAAGTTTGCTGTTTCAAATAATGTCTTAAAATGTGCCTTTAAATCTAGCTTTTCCTCTGCTTCTATTTACTGAGCTAGTAAATGAGTATAAGGCAGTCATTTTCAAATTTTAATTTTTAAATGCTGCTGTTAAAGCAGGAGGATATCTGAAAACTTCCTTCAGGAAAGAAGTTTTATTTCTTTCCATCTCTTCACATGTCTTGTATGTTAAAGCTATTTTTCCTTCTAGCTCTCAATTTTTTTTTTTTTCTCTTTTTGAATCAAGTAAGACTTTGCGGGGGTGGTTTTTTTCACATCAGTAATATTCTGCTAGTGGGTGTCTGGCTTCTTGTGTAATTCTGCACAGTGAAAAATGTTGGTGGGAGAAACTGCCGATTTTGTAGTATAATTAGAGCTTGTTTTTCAAGCACAGAGATGTTATTTGTGACTCATCTTTATAGAGTAGTAGATACTGAAACTAGGGAGTTGTGAACACATGCATTAGTTCTGTTTTGATGTTGACACCAGGTAGGCTTGCTAATGTACAGATTGAAATAAGATGAATATCATTTACATTTTGGTGATGTTTGTGCTTGTATGTAGCCTCTGAACAAGGTGAAGGAAGATAGTTTTTTGTTTTGATAACTCTGAAAATAAATTGGTCAGTATAGAAGAGGACACTTGATCTTCTAAGGAGAAAATCAAAGTGGTGACATGGCAGTCTTTAGTTCTGACATTGCACCTATAAAATTGCCTCAGAAATAGATAGATAGTCAGGTTAGAATTGAATATGGTTACAAAAGATAGCATGTTTCCCCAGGAAGATCATCTCTGAGGAAATGCGATCTCATACTAGGTGTTATAGTTCCTGAAGATGCAAAGTGGCACTGCTGCTGAAGTGCTCAAGACAGACGTCTCTGCTTCATCATACCTGATGTTAATTGACTATATGTTAGGGGGAGTCCCCTCCCATGGGCAGATTGTTCCACCTCTTTCTTTTTGCTGGTTAGAGAGGACTTCAGCAACCAATTGACACTTGTAAGCTTAAGCTGTGCTGCAGAAGGTAGAGTCATTTTGCTTTTGCTGGAGTCATCAGAGTTGCACTAACTCTGTCGTCTGTGGAGCATGTTAGAGGTGTGTGAGTTGCTTCAGGTGTTTGATATAAACCAAACCTAAACCAAAAGAAGGCAGTTGGATGAAGACAAAAAGCAGCCAGTAAAGTTGTTGAGAGTAGGTACATCTGTGGATGTAAGTGCATGTAGTTTGGATGCCAGTCATCTGTTGAACTTGTAAGTAGTGGTGTTTATTTAACAAACTTTTTAAACAGGGAATATACTCATGCTGTTGCTCTGAGATTACTTTTACTCAATGTACAGAAAACATCAATAAGTGCAATATTTTGGAGTTGTGCCTCCTGGATACAAATAGTACAGAAATGTTGCAGTCAGGTAGTCAGTGAGGATGCATGTGTCTGTAGACAAAGTGAGTAGGTGCTGCTGGTTTTTGTTGGTATAATTTCTTTTCACTTGGTGACTGTTCTGAAATGTGATAACCACAGACTTGATGTACATTTTCAGTAAGTATTCGCCTTATTACCTAACATGCATTAAAACTCCTGAGTTCACTCAAAGAAAACTAATGAAAAGGATAAGTAAGTTAGATAAGGTGTTTTTTAAAAAATATATTTTCTTTTTACACTGAGAAAAATCTCTGCTAGGTAACACAGTGGTAGCTGTGAAAATTGTTTCATTAACTTGTATCGAAGTCGTATAAGTTTCAAACAGAGACTTCTAAATAAATGGAAAGATTAGCTAATACTAGTTTGTTTTGTTTTTTCAGGCTTTAGAAAGGATGCGTCCTTACTTGTGTGATAAAATCATAGCTGAGAGACACTTTGATTACTTACGTTCAAAGAAAATACTCACTAGAGAGGACACAGAAGAAATTTCTTCTCGATCTTCCAGTAGGAAAAAAACTGGGAAGTTATTGGACTACTTGGCAGAAAACCCAAAGGGACTAGACGCTTTGATTGAATCTATCAGACGAGAAAGAACACAAAACTTTCTCTTACAAAAGATAACTGATGTAGTGTTGAAAGTCAAAAATGAAAAACTTGAAGCTCTCAAAGGTAAGATGTTTATAATAATGTTTTGTAAGATGTAAGTTTTATTTTGAGGGTCTGAAAAATTAAACTCCAATTAAATCATGTTTCTTAGTACCGATTATTTTTTTTCTTCCTCTAGTGTTTGGAACAACATTCTTGGAAATATCACCAGTTTTGGTTTAAAATACTAGTGCATGTATCCTGGCTTTGCCTTTTTACTATCTGAACACATCACAAATAACAAATTGAAAAAAAAAAACGTATAGTGGTGTTAGGGTGGATAAGCCTGTCTTCACATCTCAGGTTTGCTTTCTATGAGGTTCTAATTCAGAAATCAAAATAGGTGGTTATCTTCCATCTTGCATTTCTCTTGAAGCTATTTACTGCAGTGGCAGGATGCTCTGGTTTTGCTAAATTTCGCACCTCAGCAGAAGATAAGCCAGCAAATGCAACCTGAGGGGAATTCTCCTGCGTGCCTCCAATGCCAAAACTCAAAATTAGTCACTGTAAATGTATGCATGTGTTGTAATCATACAGGTAGAGAGGGTTTTTTGACCCCCAAAGCTTGAAGTGACTGTATTTACTCATATTTTAAGGCAGATAAAGAAAGCATAAGCCTTCTAAACCAAAAGCCTTGCTTCCTCTTCCACACCCATCAAAAGAGAAATAAAGAAGGAAGAAAGTAATTTATAAGCCTAGAGGTGAAAGGCCTGAAGTTTTCTCTGGCTTCGGGTAAAACAGCCTTCAAATGCAGTCCACTCTGGAGTAGAACTGTGTAGCTGCAGCTTTTAAAAGTTTGAAGAACACAGTGAGAAAAATCTGACAAAAGATGGGTCAAAGGGTTAAAATGACTTCCCAAAATGAAGCTTAAATTACGGTGCATCTTTGTCAAATAGTAGCTGATACAGAGATACAGAGAAATTGTTCACATCAGCCTAGATAACCTGCATGTATTTTTTAATTTGTTATGAATATTGGGATGTCGCAGGCGAGATGAAGAGGTTAGTCTGTTAAAAATACAGACAATTGATCTTTGACTATCTTACTGATATTAAATCAGAGCACAGTTTTAAGAGTGCACCATGTTGTAATTGCATCCCATCTCTTTTTTTTTTTGTCTTAGGTCTAAGCTGCAGCACGTGTATGACCTCACTGTATGGAGGAACAAATAATCTTTCTAGATCATATTCTGATGAGTCTAATTTTTTTGATAAAACAAAAGACAAAGAGTCTGCCCAGATACATCATCCAGAAGAAGATTATAGCACCGCCGCGTTTGTGTCTGCTGTGTCTCTCCATTCAATGAATTTGCCAATTGCAGAGATGGGAAATGCAGAGAGTGCTGTTTTCTCAGCCACCCTTCCAGGGCCTGGAGACCCCGGTGCACCCCCTCTCCCCCCAGAGCTCCAGGCAGAGCAGCAAGAACCATGTACTAGTTCAAGTGACAATTGTTTTTTGCCTTTAAGATCACGTTGTCTTCAACCACAGTGAACGTAGTGACTTTTGGCTGTTCATCCAAATGGTACTGAAACTTTGCGTGATGTCTTACAAGGGTTAAAAATTGTTTTGAACTGCTAACTAGCAAAATCAAGGGAAGCAGTCTATGCTATTTACTGTTTTTAAGGAGTAAATTTTTTTTTGTAATTGGGTGACTCTGGAGCTGCTTGATTTTATGTTCTGTAGGGAGGTTTTTTTTCAAAAGATCATGGTATTACACCAGCAAAGGTTTAGTTTTTTAAATCAATGTATTTAAGATTTCACATCTAGTTGCAGATATTTAAGCTGCAGTTATAGAACAAATCATGTTCTTTTCTTCCTACAGAAACTAAAAAATCTGTTTTTCTTAAGAGTTTCTGTGACAGGTGAATTGGGAAAGATGGTTAGGAAAAGTATTGACTATTGAAAAATAACCTTCTGAACTAAAAGCTTAAGCTCACTTACCAAAAAACTTAAACTCATTTGCCAAATTAAATGTTTCTCTGTAGGATAAATTCTGCCCTCTATGTATGTGTGTGCAGCTCCATTTGCAAAAAAACCATCACAATCTGACCAAATCTGTAGCTATACTTATTTGCAAGAAGTCTCTGAATTGTCTGAATTTTGTTCTCTGTCCTACCAGTAAATCAAAAGGCACTCGGTATCACAGTGATTTGAGTTAGCATATATATTTCCACAAGTCTTAGCATATTATTCTTGTATATTAGTTAGAGATTTCTGATTTGAGATGCACTTTAAATATAAATTCTCATTAGTACTGGAAAAGGAATGTAAACTGCTGTAACAGCATCGCGTGGGCTGTAAGAAAATGTTACTGTATAATGCTGTTAAGGAGCAAAGCTTGTATGTTTTGTCCCAGTAGGTAAGTAGAGGAGGAGTCCTGTAGCAAGAAAGTATCCACACCTGAAGGACTCTTGGAAGTGTTGCACTTCAGATACCTACTCTTCAAAGCAGATAGACAGGTTTACATTTCAAATTGTTTAAGAGTCAAATGCATTTTAAACTATTTCAACATGGGAAGGTTCTCATTTCTTGACACAACGTAACATGCTGTATTCCTCTCATACTGTGCTCTTGAGTTGTAATCTACTTTTTCTGAAGTTGGCCTACAATCACTTTAAAATTACTAGGCAAAGACAAGCTCTTACTTGGAAATGTGTACAGTTGTGTTCTGCATTACTACACTTTAAAGTTGATGGGATGTATTCAGTATATCAAACGGTAGGTTTGTATTTAAGGCTTTAAATTATTTTGTCTCTCATACAGTGCTGTAGCCATGTCATTCCATTCAAATTCAAACCCAGGTAATATTCCTAAACTGTGTTCTCCTTTTGTGGAGACAGGCCGTCTGCAGGACCTCAATGTACTCTCTAATTTTTTTTTTTATTATTTTATGTTTACTCTGGTTTTGGAAGTAGGTTAAAATAAACTGCAATGTTCAACTACATTCCATACTTAGTATATGAATAGCTTACATTCGATAAAGATGTGGGCTTCTATTCAGTGTTTATAAAAATCCTTGGTTTTCTTCTATACATCTAAGGTCATAGACTGTCAAGATGGTGAAAATGCTTTTCAACAAAACTGCTTGGTTCAGAAAGCGCTCTGGAAGTTAAGTGCCTAAATATGCAAGCAAAATTTTGCTCTCTAACATGAAATTAAAGTAGGCTTAAATCCCTTTCTTCCATTAACTGCAGCTGTAGTTGCACGTAATCAGGATGTCTAAAAATCGATTTGTCTAAATGCCCACTGTAACCACCTGAAGAGCTGTGCTTAGGTTTGCGTCCCTTCTTGGATTCTTGTAAATGGAGGAGAGTGAGCAAACTTGGCCTTAACTGAAAAAGAGCATCAGCTGAGGGTGAAGACAGCCTTGCAGATCTAATCCTGAGCACGCGAGGTGTGCTGCCTGCCCCGCAGGCAGGTGGTGTGCTGCCTGCCCCGCAGCCTGCAGGAAGCCTCCTGCAGCGGAGCCTGTTAACCTGAGACTTTAAATGAATGTATTATCTTACCAAATGGTTATAACGTGCATTTTTTAAAATTTTCAAGTATTTCTGTCACAACTTTTGGAATAAACTCTTTTATATAATTGCCTGTTTTCCTGTCTGCCTCTGTCATTATTAAAACATACAGGTTGCAAGAGCAGTTTGTGCCTGTATCTGGATGTGTGGTTTTGGTTTTGTGTGTGCGGGAGGCGCTTGTTCTCGCTCTCTTGTTAGAGAGGTTTGTCTTTGATGGAAAGGCTGACTTAATGTGAAACACCTGTGCCTGTAGGATTGCGTTCAAGAGCAGTGTATAGGGAAAACATGCATGTGAAATGAAGATCTCGGCTGCTTAACTACACTTTCTGTGGTTCGTGACTAGTATTGCTAACCCGATGCTTGCTTTTTTTCCAGATGACTCGATTGCTCAGCTTCTTAAAGATGTGAGAAGTGTTGCTTTCAGCCATGCATATATTGACTTCATTCTTAAATTAAGATTTTTATTTTTATTAATAGCGGGGGAGAAACAAAACCTTTGAGCGCTGAGGAGCATGACTCAAAAAAGGATTTGCAAATGTTGCAGGGACCGTGGAGGCTCACTTCAGGGGTTGTTTTCATCGTACTTTGGGTGTAGGGTTTCTTTCAAAAGAATGATTACAGTATTGATTTGGAGAGATCAGCTGGGACACAGTTTAGTATCTTTACAGTAAAGGAATTGATCATATTATAACCAAAGACTCTTCCTTAGACCTTACCCTGCCTCCGTGGTAGTAAAAGTAACCTGAACGGCGCTAGTAAGTATTTTAGCTGATGCAAAAAACCAGGTATATGGGCCTTGTTGACAAATGAAGTCTAGGGCAAACTTTTTCCAACGGATTTCAGAAATGTGTTTTGCTAACGATAGCTTTCATGCCTGGGTAAGCTGTTACCCGGCAGGTGACGTTCAAAGCTTTATCTGCCCGCGAACATTAAGGACAACGGCGTTTCTCTCTGCTTCGCCCTGCAGGTGTAAAAAAAAAAAAAGGAGAAACGGAGGTCGTCTCAGTTTCACGTCTGATTTTCTGTGTCTGTCTATGGTCACTTAGAGAGGAAAAAAATCCCCGAGTCGGTGGGGCTGAACCCTGCGCACCCCACCCGGGGCGGCCGCAGGAAGGTCCGCTTTTTCCACCTCCTGCGGCTACCGCGTCCCGCTGGCCGTGTACAGCCTGGGACCCCACCGCACAGAGAATCCCGCGGGCTTCTCCCCCCGAGGGAGGGCCCGCCCGGCCCCGCCGCCAAGGGGCTGCGGCTCCCCCCGGCGCGGCGGCAGGCCGGAACCCTCGGCGCGGGGCCGGTTTCCGTGCGGGCGGTGTCACGGCGGCAAGGCCCCCGCCATGGCGGCGGAGGGAGAGGATCCGCTGGGTTACTTCGCGGCCTACGGCAGCTCCAGCTCCGACTCGGAGCCCGACGAACCCCAACCCGACCAGCGCCAGGCGGGGGGCGGCGCGGCGGCGGGGGCCAGCCCGGGACGGCGGCCGCGGTTGCCGCCGCCCGACGAGCTCTTCCGGAGGGTGTCGCAGCCGCCCGCCTTCCTCTACAACCCGCTCAACAAACAGATCGACTGGGAGAGCCGCGTCCTGCGGGCGCCCGAGGAGGTGCGGGGGGGCGGCCGGGGCGGGGTGTGGTGTGGGGCGCCGGGGCCGGGCCGCGGGTGACGGGTGCCCTGCTCTCTCCTGCAGCCCCCCAAGGAGTTCAAGGTGTGGAAGACCAACGCCGTGCCCCCGCCGGAGAGCTACAGCCCCCCCGAGAAGAAGCCCCCGCCGGCCCCTGCCCTCGACATGGCCATAAAGTGGTCCAACATCTACGAGGACAACGGGGACGACGCGCCCCGGCAGGCCGGCAAGGCCAAGTTCCTGCCGGAGGAGGAGCAGGAGGCCCTGGCGTCGGGTGAGGCCCCGCCGTGAGGCGGCCCCGCTTTCCACGGGCGTGGGCGTTTCAGACGGCGGTGGGCAGGGAGGCGAGGCGAGGCGAGGTGGGTGGGTTGGTTCTGCGAGTGGAGGCCTCCCTGCCCAGAAACTCGGAGGAAATGCTGCTGCATCCACTGCTGCTGGAGGGGCAGAGCTGCAGGGGTGGTCGGGGTCCAGTGGGTGGGCGATGGGTTTCCTGGGATCAGCGTAGACTCTCCAGCAGTGTCTCTGCTCCCTTCCCGTGTCGTTAGTGGAAGCAGGGAATGATTAAAGAGTCCGTAGAACTGCAGTTATATGGCACCGACGGGTTCAGGCGTGGTACCGCTAAAACAGAAAGTGGTATGAGAGCATCTTTAAGCGCTGCTGTCATCACCTTCAGTGTACGTGTAGGTCAGATTATTTTTATAATGTTTGTAAAACTTGGGGGCTGAGAGGGGAATTAAAAAAACTGTCCATGCGACAGATTACTGAAGAAAATATTTGCTATCCTCTTAACTTTTAATCATGGTACAAGTTGTAATGGTAGTCTAGGAAATAAAGAAATATTTGGCAGGAGGGAGGACCTAATTTTTTTAAAAAGTGCTGGAGAAAGAGATCAGCCAGTAACAACCAAGAGAACAAAAACAGAAGAAGAAATTCTGGGCTTTCAGAACACACGATAATGTTTTGGTTTGCCAGTTGTCGCCACACCTTTTCCAAAGGATGTTTTTTTTGCTGTCCTGCTCTATTTGTTGTTCTGGGTGTTCCTTACCCACTG
Organism: Himantopus leucocephalus; assembly: GCA_003993805.1. Taxonomy (NCBI): domain Eukaryota; kingdom Metazoa; phylum Chordata; class Aves; order Charadriiformes; family Recurvirostridae; genus Himantopus; species Himantopus leucocephalus. The sequence goes on from RSEF01000008.1 coordinate 17,292,385, forward strand.
GCAGTTTTTCTGTCTCTGTTTTGCTCCATTTGTTTTATATGCTTTTGCCCCCCCGTACACATTTCTTTTAGTCAGCCTTCATCCAGACACTAAGAATATAAACTGTTAATTGACCTTGACGTTACCTCCTACTGCTAAAATGTCATTTTCTAGCTTTTTGTCTTATCTATTCAAATAATGGGGTTTTTTTAGAAGAGTACTGTATAGTAACATAACAAGGCTTCTTCTTAGTTATCCTCAATGGTCTGTGGTAGTTATACCAAGTAATCATTCCTATTTTGTCCACATATTGTCAATGTTCCAAAAATGAGGATGTTGTCAGTTAATAATACTACTGTGGGTTTCTTCCAGGCATCTCAGATATTGTTAAGTCACTCATTCTGGGATGAGGATGGTGTTTATGAGAAAAATACTGGCTTTGCTGACTTTGATTATCTGTCTTTTATTTAAAGATGGTGAAAAAGATGATGAACCAGCTTCCGCTAAGAAACGTAAACTAGACTCTGGGGAGCAGACAAAGAAGAAGAAGTTATAAGCGGGGCGTGCTGGATTTAGCCGTAATGAGAATTTCAATGAACTTGGATTCCTCTGCTGGAATGGGAAACAAATACATGTTTACTGAATTTCTCTCTCCTGTTGGGTAGGGAATTTTATTTCTGTAGTATGCTTGCCTTTTGGAAAGCACAAAATTAAATGGACAGTGTCGTGATAGGAACTCGTCTGTCAAACAAAATATAAACCTGTTTATTTAAAAGAGGGGTTTAGAAGAGGGATCCATTGTGATGGATACTTGTGCTGATGCCAGTTACAGGGCTTCATGGTATTTTGTTTATCAAGAAACCTGGTAACGTGAACTTTTCTGGACTGATTTTTCCATTGTGTCAAAACCTTTTATAAAGGAGTATATACTAAAGGTTCTTTAAGTACTGTCCTGTGATATGTTTGCATAATGTTGTTTTGATGTGTATGTAAAGACTGCAAATACGTCACTGGAATAAAACCACATTTGAAACCATCTGCAGCATAAGTATTGCATTGAATGCTTGGTGAGTAGGAGGGATGAGTTCTGTACTGTATGCATTTCAGTGACTTATTTCTTATGACACAACAGATTCCTCAGGGTTTTGTTTGTAATAAATACATAACTGCAAACTGAAAAAACATGTACCTAGTAATGGAGTTTAATATTTGATAATTAGTTTTGATGTTATGTGATCTGCATCAGTGAAATATGATAATATTTCTGATAATGATAACTGATACAGGAAGAATTGAAGCATTTAACATATTCTTTCTACAATTGAAAATAGAATCTAGATATTTATGTTGAAAAAAATTATGACAAAGCTGTGGTAGAGCCTTTACTGCCAAATTGTATTTATTTCAGTCCAAACAGTTGGTAATCTCAAAGTGTTAGTCAGTAGTTGTTGCATTTGTGATATGCTGCTGCACAGATTTTTGGATATGAAAAAGTACCAGCAAAACTGGGTTGGAGGGAGGGTTGCTCTAGGTTTATTTTCAAATAAAGCTTCTGTGCTGTAGGAAATCCTCAGTGAGATTAGGCCTACTAACAGAAGTTTATGTAATTGAACTATTAACGTAAACATTCATAATTTTTATTTTCCTTCTGTCTTGGATTAGCTGTAATTTGGCAGAACAGATTCTGTATGCATATGTGCTAATATGATGTTAATATTTTTAAAAGTTACCTTTAAAAAATATTTTGAAGCTCAATATATAGAAAAATGTATTCATTTTTAGTGAGTATATGCAGTTAGCAAGAAGTTAGGCTATTCTAGCCTTGACAGTGTGATAATGCATTCTCTGGATCCTTCTCTGCCTGCAGACTCTGCAACCACTCCTTGCCGATTTCACAGGCTGTTGGGCCAAATCGGTGATACATTCCACCTCTTCTGTGCTGCTGGTCTGGAAATGATTCAAAAAATGGTACTTGTACACAGCTGAGGGATCCCCGCGCACCAGCTATCCTAGCACAAGCCGAAATGTCTGAGACTGTCCTAGCAAGCTCCAAGATGAGGGACGGTGTCGTAGGCAAAGTAGATGGAGTGCCAGATCTGTGTACAGTTTCTCAAACTACTCCTTCAGCTCAGGTTGAGGTGGCTGGGCCAGAGCAGGGACCGGGCTAGCGGGGAGCAGAGCAGAGCTGGCCTCCGGGCTGCCAGGGAAAACCTCCCACACCCTTAAATGACGATCCTGCTGAGTTCCAGCTGGGATGAAGACCCCTTTGCAACAGTCGTTGGTCGCTTGCTGAAATGGCGCTTTTACTAGGTGGACAGCCAGTGGGGCGTGACAGTTTAGGAGCTGTGGATATCTGCATTTTGTTGAGTTGAGAGACTATAAATACCCGTACTTCACTTTGTCTAGAATGCTAGTGTAAATTCTCCCTCATTCTAGTAATAGTTCATGGAACTTCCACTACAAATTATCATCTAAAGCAGACCAGTTCTCTTACAGGAGTAGCTGTCTCCGTGCAGGTAATGCAGCCTTACATCGTCCGTTTCAGGATGTGGATTGTCACAAGCTACTTGGGTAGCTGGTCGCTCAGTCCTGGTCATCTGGGATCAAACGGTTTGTGTGAGCTTCACTTACAGGGAAAGAAAGGATGTTTTTCTTGCAGTGCTGAATGAAAAGGCTTGCTCTAATCTGTTGGTTTTTTTCCCCTCTATCTGCTGTCTTAATGTAGCTAGGCTGAAGGTGCTAATCTTCAGAGAACGTGGTAGAAAAAAAAGACTGCTTGTGCTCTTTTTTTAACAGGAATGTGTTTATAGTATAGCTGGCATGGAGACCTGAAGGTAGGGAACAGCAGCGAGCTCCTGTTCAGACAGGAAAATCAGATGTTCGGTCAGTTTCCCAAAGGTTCAGTTTGTGTCCAGACAGCGAGTTGCAGATTTAGTATGTCCAGCCAGACACTTTCTGAGAAATCTGCCTCTGCTATTCTATATGTACAGAATTTATTCCAAGGTTCTGTGGGATGAATGGTACCATTTCTTCAAATGTGAGGGATTTGACATGAAGTACACAGTTCAATGGACTGCCTAATTCTCAAGTCTTATAATAGTTCTGTTTGCTACTGAAGTGCTCCTTGAAGAGCGTTGCAGCTGAAGGTTAACATCACCAGCTGTGGAAATAGGATGCGTCCCTACTACTGCCATGACCAAGGAGTCTTTTGTCCTTGTATTGTTTGTTCTGTGGGGCAGCTCGGGAAGTTACCATGTTAATCACTCCTTTTGTTTTCAGACCATATGATATTACAGGGTATCCAGTTGTCTTGAAGTTAACACCATCTGATACTCAACTTCCAAGGAGAAAACCAGCGTGGCTAATCTGGGAGAAGAATGATTAATTGTATTATTTACAGGTTGAGGAAATCTTCATTGTAAGCTGTGACCATGGCAGCTTCTCTATTCAAGAGAAACGGCAAAAGCAACTAAGCTCCTCTTTCTTAAGTAAGACATCTGAAACAAGGCTGTGAGAGCCTGTCTGAAGCTGAGTTATCTGGGTGGGCTGGTTCTGCTGCTGGAAGTTTTTTGTTAGAGATGCTTCAGAGCATCATCTTCAGGAGAAGGTGATGGGGGAAGTGCTAGTGCTGCAGCATCTGAAGCAAGTCAGATTTCTTGACATACAGGGCATACAAAAAAGCCCAGAGCAGGGAGGGGACTGATCAGAGATAACAGACAGCATGTGCAGTTTATTGTAAGTAAATGAGATTGCATAAAAGAAATGTTACGCTTGTATCATCAGTGACTTGTAATGCAAACCACTACAGAACGCCCCATAGTGGAAAAAATGCTGGAGTCCTAACTGTGGTGAGAAAACGGCTGGAAAGGCACAAAACGTTTTCAGCGATTGGCTTTGATAGTATGGTACTTCCTAAGCAGTACTTGCTTCTGTGGGGGAAAAAACCCACAGGTATCTATAGCGGGTACAAAGACGCTGTTTGGAAACCGCTGCATCGAGTGAGAGAGAATGTAGCTACTAGCCAGGAGAGGAAGAAAAGGAGAGAAAGCCCCCTGATTTTGCCAAGGATCTGTACGGTCTTATCCAGATACCATAAAAAGCTTCTGAGAAAAATGGGCAAATAGGCTAAATTATAAATGCTCATCTGGAGTTGGGCTTCTAGGTCAATATTACCTGTAACACATGCATGGCATTCATAGCTATGAAGATGTAAAACCACCTGCCATTGTTCGAGTTCCTCAATAAGTCACTAGAGAGAGCACTACCAGGAAAGATGTGCTCACGGTAAGCCTTGCAATTACAGGAGTGCATCCCACAGTCCCCAAAAGGGGATTCATGTCTTCTCCGTCCCCTTTTTGCATGATTAGGAGAAGTGATACAGATTTACAAAACAAGAAAAAATTGACAATGATGCAGTACTTAAAAGCAGGTCGTAAGTGTGAAGAAATGAGCAATAAGATTTTCTCATTTGTTTTGAAAGTAGAAGAGGGAAAGACTCTGAAGAAGCTGAAGGACAAAGCTTGATGGAACAAGAAACAACTGTAGGTTTTCTTCAGGTTTGGGCAGCTAATAGTGAAATTGGCTACTTTGCATCAGGATCAGTGAAATGCATGAGTGACTAAACTTATACTGATAGCTCAGATGTTCAAAATATGTCTAACTAGAGAACAGTTTATCCTGGATTGTCTTTCAAGAGGAGATGGTGACAGCGAACATACACCCCCGCTGACAAATGGGGAAGATTGGCTCTGAAAATGAGCCCTCTATTAACTCATCATTGCACTCTTTTTATGATGAATCAAATGTGATGATGATCATTATGTGTAATGGGAAAAAAAGGCAGTAAAAAAATGTGTACAAGTTTGATTGGAGAAAATTCTCTTAAAAATTTGTCAAGATTAGAAAAACAGTGGCTGGAAGGCAATTAATTTGCAACGGACACATTGTGTTGCCTCCAGATGCTGGCACAATAGCAGCTCCGTTACTTGGATTTCCAAGAAAGGCGGGATGATCTGGAAAAGCAGAATTCGCATCAGTATAAAAGTACAGCTGCGGAGGATAATGGCTTTCATGGCAGGCAGCGCTGCCTCCCAGAAATGCTGATGGAGAGGCTGTTGCAAGGCATCCCTCCCTTCCTCCGCTGTTCCTGTGCGGCAGCTTGATGCATACTAAGGCTATTGAAGAACTGATTCATTTACAAATGGTTTCTGATAAGCTTAAGTTTGCCAATCTGAAAGTGAATCCAGGGAAATGCAGTGTGTTCCACAAAGGGTAATTCATCACAAATCTGTAATCAGTGCAGGAGGAGGATATTTTTTTATCAACAGAGAGAAACAGAAGCTGTGTGGCGCTGGCTGGCTCTTGCTTTCTCTGGTGACAGGAGGCTCGTTTGTCAGCTTGCTAATCTCACAAAATCGTGGCAGAAATTGGGTGAAAAGATGTCGTGCTTTCAGTCACCAGCAGGATATAATTTGGGTTTTCTTTTCAGGCTTGAAAGGCTCTTGTGCCTGTTTCTGTCTTAGCTTGCTGATTTTTTTCCAAACCCCTTTGACTACTCATCACAGATGTTTGTACTTTTGCTTTGGGTGTAGGTTTGATGTGAGAACAACACGGGACCATCTTAAAAGCGTGGGAGCTGATTACCGCTGAAGCGTGCGTTCTTCAAGGATAAATGTACCAGTTGAAAGGGACCTCTGGCAATGGCTACAGCTGTGCAGCATTTCCATTTTGAGAGAATATGTGTAAGAACATCCTCAGTTACTCAGAAGACTGGAAAATATTGAAAGGTTGGTTTCCAAATAGCCGGCAAAATCCCAGCACCATCAGGCCTGGGCATGGTCATACCGGTGGGCTATGGAGGTGAGCTTCTTGAGAAGCTAGTTGCTCTAGCAGCAACTCTCTGTAATTCACAGGAGGGCAAGTGGTACAGAGGAAAAAACTTCTCAAAAAGATGACTACCATGGGATGTGTTTAGAAAACCCTTGAGCACATGGAGGCACCTTGCTAAGAAATCCGACTCCATTACTGCCAAAGGCGCTTTCTGGATGTGTTGGCTACAGTGAAGTTTAAAGAACGATGCAAGAAGAGGCAGCGATCAGCTAGGTGGTCTGCAGCTGTCTCAAAATGTCAAGACTGAAACAAAAGCAGGATTTCTGTAGAATCAAATGCTGGCAAAATACAGAAAAATGCTGAAAGAAATACAGTGTTTTCATTGCCCAGGAGGCTTCCCATGGGACATGGGAATCTCAGGGAATGGTTCTGTTCCTGAGACAAACGGGTTGGTAGCAGTGGACTGCTTTCTAAAAGCTTGTAAGTCATATAATTAGGAACCAAGAAATAGTGGGAATAACAGAGAGACCGAGATTCCAGTGAGCTAGCTCTTTGTGCACAGAGTATCACAGACCGAAGGGAGCAACGTCATCTTCAGAGGAGTCCACAGAATTTGTGTTGCTGGTAGAAATGTGCGAAGGTCAGTTGGACCTGGAAGGCAGAGTCACACCACAGATTGGAATGGGTTTATGCTGCTGGTCCCTTTGAACTATTTTCTTCAGGGCACTTCTGAAAAAAGCAGGAATTTTCAGGGAAGCCAGGACCTGTGGAGCTGGATTGGCAGAGGAATGCAATGAATTCAATGAATGGAGATAAGCATTTTTGGTCCTTATCAAATAATTTTATCAGTGCTCTTCATGTAGAAGATGAAGTGCTCTTCATCTTTAGAATGCTTTCGTCTTGGTAGTTTCAAAAGATAAATCACATCTTTGCTTTGCTATAGCAACGCAACAACGCAAGTACTCTGTGTTTTGCTGCCTTCTGACAAGGTGAACCTATTCTTTGGAGGAAACACTGATTTCCCATCCCTTTTCTTAACTTCTCCCACCATCTGTTTCTTCCTGTAGATGGATTGATATGAAAATAAATACAGGATTAATGCAGGGTAACCCCAGGAAGGTGTAACGGGGAGTTAAACCTAAACCACAGGATTTACCAGGAGAGGATTAACATACGTGCCTCAAACCAGCCCACACCCACCCCAGCAGCGGGCTGCCAGCAAGAGTAATTGGGGAGCCTGTCTGTTGGGAAGCAGAACATGGTCCAGTTTTGTTAAACAAGTACCTTCTCTGGCACATGGTGGTAAGTGGTGCCTTGAGGAACCAGACCAGGTGATGTGAGAGACTAATTACCTTTCTTTTGTAGGAAGGAACACAACTAGTTAATAAAGACCTAAAGAAGGGGTTTACAAAAAGACGTTTCTCTCGGTTAGGCTTCTGGTCCAGAAAAAGTATCACTTTCTGCTGTAATTGGAAGATGCTTAAAAGAAATGCACAAATCCCTTCCTCAGGACCCATAAAATGGTATTTTGTGAGACTAAGAGCTTACATATACTGTCTGAAATGTTTCAAAGAGTTCTATTATTTAATGTAATTATAAGGTTGGCAATGGCAAAGACTTGTTTAAAAACATACTGGTTTAATAGTTAGGAATACTGTTTTTAATACAAGATCTAAGGTTTTGCGTACCATTAGTGACTTGTCAAGTGACTTGTTCTCACAGGAACCTTTGTGCATGCCTTTTGGATGGTTGTAAATAAGCTATATCTCTCTGACAGTTTAAATAAGCCATGTCACCGTGATCTTTGACGTAGTAATGAAATACTGCTTACATCTTACAAACTTACATTTTTCAAAGTATCTATATAAAGTAACACATAGACTTATATAGGGCAACACGCAGAGTTACAGGCTATAGAATTATTATGTTATTATAACATTAGTAGATTCTTTGTATTATTTCCCCACAGAAGCTTAATTGACGCCTCAAGCTGGCAATATGAAAGTAAGTAGAATCCATCTCATTAAGGGATTCCAATGCTGATGAAAGAGGGAGCCTTACCTGATACAGACTGTAGAAATCTAAATTCATGGCTGATCGAGAGCCAGCAGCAAATAAATTTCAGTCTGACCTTGTTAGGATCCCAGGTGTGCCCATCCTCCTGCTGAGGATCCCATATTTCCGAGGCTTTCCTCGGCCTTTTGGGGGCAGCTGATGAGTCAGTAAAGTATCACGTAGGGGGCAGAAACATGCACTGCTCCATCAGCAAAATCATCCAACAGACCACTGGGCAAATGAAGCCCTGCGATAATTTAGCTCTTATATTCTACATTTGCTGGCTTTTCAGCTGTGCTACTCCAGCAGAGGGTGCTTTTGTTAACTGCTGGCATAATGCCTGTTTGAATTTGCAGCACTATAACTACAGACCCTGATTTTCTTCTGATTTTTTTTCTAATCACTTGATTAAATGTCTCGTGTAACAGTACACATCTGTTTTGGTTGCTTTCTTGGTATCTTGCTCTAGATTTCTTTGTACCACAAAGGCTTTTTAAACTGCTTTTGCCCTGTAAATTTCAACTACTCTTTGAATGCTGTCTGGGGAGAGTTACTGTAACCTTTTCTCTTTCAAACATAATTCTTACATTGATGGATCACAATGAAAAAATTATTTGGCAAACACAGTTTTAATCAGGTGTATTTGTCTGCAACAAAGCAGGGAAAACCAGTATTGAAATAATGAATGGTTAAAAGTCATGCTAAATTTCTATTTAGGACAAACTATGGAGTTTCAGAGTTTTTAACTTAGTAGAGAAAAGCCCAGGAATAAGGGTTTTGTCATCTTGTGATTGAAAGAGTAATGGTTGGTTTAAATTTAAGAACACTCAAAACCCCCAATTTCTGCAAAATTGGCTTTGAAAAGTTGCATTTATCTAATTTGGACTTACAAGTTGATTTCATAGAAAGTTACAAGAATAAGGCTGGAATGCACCTTCCCCAAGGTCATCTGGTCCATCAGCTGCCCCAGGCCGGCCGGCCGGACCCGCACCGTTCCTGGCAGACCTCTCAGCTTTGAAACAATGCTGGAAGGGACGAGAGCACTGCCTTCTCCCAGGGCTNCAAGTTGATTTCATAGAAAGTTACAAAAATAAGGCTGGAATGCACCTTCCCCAAGGTCATCCGGTCCATCAGCTGCCCCAGGCCGGCCGGCCGGACCCGCACTGTTCCTGGCAGACCTCTCAGCTTTAAAACAATGCTGGAAGGGACGAGAGCACTGCCTTCTCCCAGGGCTGGCAACTTCGTGCATTAATGAATCGGTAGAAATCAGCAAAAATATGTGATTGAACAAGAGAATTTATTATTTCCTTCTCCATTTGGGGAAAATATATAATCCTCTCGAGCAACTCTATGGTTTGTAGTTTTGTGTTTGTGCAGAGCAAGGACTTCTGGGTAAGCACAGGTGCAAATGGCTCAGGATGATGTATTTGGAGTTTTAAAATGTGATTTATCTCAGGTTTTGCCTTGGTTCTCTGGCTGTGGCATACCCAAGGGAAAAAAAAAATTATGTAATTTAAAAAACCCCAACTAATTCTAAGCTAAATGACAGAAATATAGCAAAAGACATCATTTTGAGGGCAGTTTGCCTGGTGAAAACGGCCTGCTCCAGTGCACCACATCCAAGTTTCCTTGGAGCAGACTTCTGCTGAGGGTTGTGTTGCTGCTCTACTGAGGTAACTCTGGACAGGATTTAACAGTCAGGCCCTGCAGTTCACTCAGAAGTTAAATTAGCCCTTTTTCGTCAAGACTCTTCAGAAGGAACGAAGAGAAACTACTATTATACATGAGAGAAGAAATGGGGGTCCTAGAGATGGAACTGCCCCACTGTATGTGTTCAGGCTTTTAATTAAAAGACCTCATTTAACTTTTCACAGGATTTTGGCAACATACGAAGCTGGAAGTTAATGGTCTTGTTTGCTGTGGAAATACCTAATGTGATTTGCTTAAAGGGCAAATGTTGCCAGGGGCTGAATATGCCCCGTGGTAGGTGGTAACTCCGCTTGAACTATGGCTCAACACATGCCTGCTTTGTCTGCCCCTAAACAGTAACGCTGGGGGCTGCACAGTCGTCTTCATTGATTGCTCTGAAATTCGGAGTTTAGTAAGTAATCCGAAGGGGCTTAAATGAAGCATTCGTTTTATGTTGGGAATATTTTGCAGACCCTGATATTTTTTTTTCCTTCTCATTCTGCAAAAATCCCATAGATTTTAATTGCATTCTGCAGAAATTAATCTGAAAGACTATCACATTTAATATCAGCACTAATTCCCAGGAAACTCTATACGGTTTTCCATCAGTCCTGTGTTTATAGCCTAGATTGCACATACACACTTGAGCATTAAGAACCAGAAATAAAAGTGGTTGGGAAATTGGCTCTCCTGGTACATGGGAAAGAATCCATTTCAGAAGGTCAGTTTCGTCTTGAAAATTCATTTGCCTTTTTCAATTATATTGCATATGGGGTTTATTTCTTAAATAAGTAGTTCCTGTTTTACCGCAGAATAAGCAGGTTTACTGACCTTCCTAGTTAATGCTATAGGGTTGTTGGGAAGCTCTATGTGATATAACCACTTTAATTCTATTTCTGGTACCACACTACAGGATGCTCTTTAATCTGTGGCTACATTTACATTAGTAAGTCATTTGGCACAATAGGGGAGCACCTGTAATGTGAACTGGTCAGTGCCTGGGCTAGCTCTGCCGTGCTCCCATAGACTCAACACCCAGCAGCAGTCCAAGTGCGTTGAATGCACTCCGGGAGTGCATCTTCTGGTTTGAGTTTCATCTGAAAGGAATCCAGTTGGTGCACTCTGAAAACCAAAGCAGAGTCTGCCGGGCTGATAGGGAGAGTCACTTCAAAAAGCAGCCTCCTGATCCAAACCGAAATACTTCTGCAGTCACACCCTGCCTGCGCGAGGAGCGCTGCACGCGCAGAGCCCGAGTGTCTCCGGGACATGCCTTCGCGCCAGAAATACGCCTTGCTGGGAAAAACACAACTGTATGCAAAGCAAGGTTTGTGCTCTTGGTAGCATGCCAATATTGCCTTCTAAACTTAGCTTTTGACTTGCAGCCTTTTTCTTTTTTTTTTTGTTTTTAATTAATTGATTCACCGGTTCTTATATTAAGTACAGAAAGTGGTGGGGAATGACAGCGAGAGTAAATTGCAGCACTTATTGCTTATCTGTTGTTCCCAGACTGGTAATATTTCTCCTTAGAGATGTGGCATTCATTCCTGCAAGAATCTATACGTGTATGAATCTCAGCTATGTATGAATCCCACTACAGGCAATGAAAAGTCTGTTGTATATGAAGCTAATCATACACGTGAATTTACACTGCCAGGGGCCACAGTGTTGAGCCTCTGATTCTTTATAGGGGCTGAAGCCTTGTTGTGCACTTAGTAGAATATGGAAAGTGATTTGTGGTTTTTTACTCCTAGAAAGAATGGATCCCTTTCCCTCCCCCCCCATGCTTTCTGCTCAGGAAAACTTACTAGCACCTGAATTTTGCAAACTTACGAAAGCATTTTTTTCATTTCAATGTCTTAAAAGATGAATTTCTCCCTGAGGACATTTGGGCAAGGTGGAGAGAGAGATCGATCATTTCCAGATGCTCTTTGCTGACAGGCAAAGAAAAATTCTGCTTCAGGTTAACATTTGTGAATGTATTTTAAATATATATATTTTGTAGGCAAACCTGACAGGGAGAGAGCAAGCCAGTATGACAGGCTTCTTAAACGTGCCTGAGATGCACAGATTTGCATTGTCATAGCTGCATTAATAAGATGGGGCTCGCCCCTGCTGACTGGGCTAAAAGCCTTTGGAGATGGATGTATTTTTCAGACAGAAACACAGGGGCCACGTTCAGCGTGCTTCACAGTAGACAACCGACTCAGCAATGCTTGCTTTGAAGTGGAATTGGACAGATTAAAAATGCAACATTCACCTTTTATTTGATGCTTTGGGTACGTTTCCTGACGGGGTGCCTAAACATTGCACACTAAGCGCTGGCAAGACTTGGCACGGTGAGCAACAAGTAGTTTGACTTTGGGTTTCTGGGGAGTACCCTGAATTAGAGAAGCAGGGAGAGCTGACGTCTTACATGTCATCTGAGAATACAGCCAGTCGGAGAGAGTGACTGCGCGTTCGCATCCTGCTCGCCGTGCGCTCTGTCTCCCTTCCCCGCAGAGCATGAGCAGCGCTGCGGTCGCAGTCACGGCTGCTTTTGCCTCCGCACAAGACATCCATGGGTACTTTGGTCTTGGCTCTCTTGCCTGGCAGTAGTCTCTAATGACTACAACACGAGGACTTCTGAATGGTGAAAGCCGTGACTCAACCTGTTCTGTAGGAAGCCCTGATACCTGGAAAGAGAAGGTTCTCCTCCAGTCGATGCTGATCTCTAAGGTAACAGCAGCCGCGGCGCTGAGCACGGGAAGTAACAGGGCTCACGCCTGTCAGCAGCAAAGGAAATGCCTTGGGAAACAGTCCTTAACTTCCATCCATAACTACTGTTGTCCTTCCAAAATGATGTGTGGAACCAGAAAAGCCACTGGCGACCAGGATGCTTTTGTGAGTCACAAGCTGGTTTTCACGGGGTGGGCAGGGGAGGTGGGGGCAGTCAGTGGAACCAACACTGCATGTTGCCTGCTTGTGCACGTTGGGTCCTGGAGGCACGGGTTTCTGTTGGAATGATCAGTAAACCTGCCTCCTTTCAGGGGCTGCTGACTGTTAAAACTGTTTTAACTAACTAACTAACTGCCAAAAAGACCGATAAACACATTTTAGCTATCTAGAGAGGACTCTGCTCCTGTGCGTGGGAAAGCTCAGGGCCCTGGGAGCGTTATGGGCCAACCCCTTCCATGGCCAAAGAAAGAGGTGCGTGAGAGCTGCAGCAGATGCGGGGCCTAGAGATGGGAAAGTCCCACTTCAGGAAATGAATCTTCTATGGAGCTGTGTCATGGCACTTGTCCCAAAACCCTGCAGTAAGCTCAGCTGTGACAGAGTCAGTGAGGGTAAGGAAGTGATGAGGGGAAGAGAGGAGGTAAAAGTAGGGGCAACGTTCCCTTGTTCAGGTAAAGCAGGTAAATATCTAAGGGTCTTCATTGAGATGGGACCAGTCTTTTTTCAATGGTCCTTAGTGATAGAACAAGAGGTAACGAGCACAAATGAACAGAGGAAGTTCCATCTAAACATGAGGAGGAACTTCTTTACTTTGAGGGTGGAAGAGCACTGGAACGGGCTGCCCAGAGAGGAGGTGGAGTCTCCCACTCTGGAGACATTCAAAACCCGCCTGGACGCCATCCCGTGCAACCTGCTGTAGGTGACCCTGCTCTGGCAGGGGGTCAGACTAGATGATCTCCAGAGGTCCCTTCCAACACCTATCATTCTGTGATTCTGTGATTAAGACCACTTACTGTTTAGAAATGGAAAAAAAAATGCCAGTTTAGAGCATTAATTTCCTGTGTTTCAGAAGCAGACAAAATAGAGGGGGAAGGTGACTCCGAGTCACATTTTCGGAGCGTTTTCTTTGAGAGCGGGGTGTTGGTAGGAGGAAGGGGCAGGACTGGGGAAGAAAATGAACATTACAGTTTTTGTCCTTGAAGAAAGAAACCATGCTGTGCAAAACAGGACATTGAATCCTAGGACAAGGTGCTAGCCATTTCTAGGTGTTGAAGCTCTGAGACTTGATAATGGAGTTAACGAAGCATCAGCTTTACTGCACTGGTAGTGCTGCTGAAACATACTGTCAGTTTTGGGGTTGTTTATAGAGCAATGCAGGAGGCAGTCTTCGGTGTTTGCTTAGGGCGGGGTTTTTATTTTCCTAAATACTTGGTAGTGAACATGTATGAAGGTCTCAAGAAATACATTCTGTGTGTGTGTGTGTCCCCCCCCAGGGTTTTCCTTTTGCAGCCTGCAGGCTTTGACCTGCCGACAGCTGCCCAGGCAGGGTCCCGGCTGTCCCGCCAGCACGCAACGCGTCAGCTCAGAAAGGCTGCAAACTCGTAACGAGGTTTTAGCACATAACTTAACCTGCGATATCTGATGAACTATATGCACAATTAGAATGTGCTATTTGGGGATACGTCTTCTAAAGGGATGCTAAAATTGGCAGCTTTACAATTTGACCTGATTTTCCTTTGTTGCTGGCTGTAAAGTTAGAAGCCACTACGCGGTTAAAATCTGTTTTGTTGTGTTTGGTTGGTTGAGATTTATTTTGAGACGGAGGGGGATAATTTTAGTTCTTCAGAACTAAAAATTAGATCAAAATCCTGGCAAGTATTCAAGACAAATGAGCAACCTTGCAATAAAGGGGTTTCTGTCACCTTGGAAACACAGTCTGAAAAAGCCAGTTGGAGTAATTTTAGTTTCAGACTTCCCTCTGCCCTTGTCCCTCCCATGCAAATTCTGTTTTTACACTCTATATCCTGTTTAGCTGTGTTGCTTCTCTATATAGACAACCGGGGAATTTGCCAGACAAAAGTGGAAGAACACTGAAAATGACCTCACGCATGATGTTTCGGAGCAGAAACTGGTGTTTGGAAACACACAAAGTTAAACCCATCCAAAAATAGACTTTAAAAAATGAGTCATTTTAGATCTTACAGCTCCATGTAAAAACCCCAGAAGTTTAACTTTAAATGCTTGTTTTTGACATACTATTGAGTCTTTTTATTCTGCAGAAGAATGTAGCATTTAGGAAATAAATTTTAGCAATGAGAAAGAAGGTTGGGGGGTTAAACAGGGAAAAATCTACTTTGAAAAATGGGTGTAATTAGTAAATATACATGGGCTTTTAGAATCCCTGCCACTGTGATATCCATCTGAAATTTGTTGTATTAAAGTGCTGTGGGTCTTTGTTGTGGGCGTTACGCAGATTATGCTGTGGCACGGCTGGAAACTCAAGTAATTAGAGAAGAGATTAGGATAAAGTAGTGCTTCTATCCACTGAAGAATGTAAATATTTTGAATATTTTCAATAGCTCACACTTCTCAATAACAGATCTCACCTGAAGAGTGCCCTTACTGTGAGGGCTCACTAGAGAAAGCACAGAAGCCTTTGTAGCCTTTCCCGTCTACTTGAAATCAGCTGAGATACGTGGATTTTCCACTCCCACTCAGAAAATATTTCAAAGAGAAAAGTGAATTTGTTTTCAATTATTTGAAAGATTAAATTGCATTTAAATATCTATTTTATTGTCCAGATCATATTCCTGGAAACACAGGGGAACCCATGCAGGGCTGTCTGACAGCCCCTGTGCCAGCATCTGGTGTCACCTCTGCCTGTTGGGCTGCCACCAGCTGTGCTGTCTGTCAGGGTGGGTAGGAAGAGATGCCACCTAGGAGCATGTGCCAGCATCTGAGCAGCCACAGAAGACTAGCAGGACATCGCACTAATACATCACATGAGACATGACTAACTAGAACAGCCGACTAATATTTGGGTTAAATATTTGGAAATGCTTCCGAACCGCATGATTGGTTAGACTGTTGGGATAATAGTAGGACCATATAACTTCAGACATTTAAAGTGAGATTGGTCTGAATATGAGCAAGCGAGGAGGTGTGTGATTAAGGCAGCACAAATGAGATTATAAACCTATTGTTTCACCTCTGTTTTCTTGGATTCCTTTTGTGTCTCCCAGGGGTGACTGAATGTTACGATGGACATTAATGATTAAAACAAGCTTGACCGTGCCACCTTCCCATCAGCTGCTGCGCTTTTGTTATTCCTTGTTTTCTCAGGAGTGAGCGAGCGTTGGGAGCAAACTGTCAGCAGACGGTAGGCAGCAACCCTGGCAAGTTTGCAAATGAGGGACTTTCCCTGCCGGAGCCAGCAGGATCGAGTACTAGTCTCCTTGCTGCATTGCTCCTTACAAGTCAAGAAAGCTCATCAGGTCAAAACATGTGCTCCATAGTGCCTGGCCTGAACAAGAAAACTTTTCTCTCCTGTGAAACACAGTTTTATTCTGTTCTACTTGATAGGTGCACTCCAGGAGATGCAAAAGAAACTCCAGAGTTCACCTGTGTAGCTGCAGAAGACTGCTTTTCTAGTTTTCAGTCACTGTACTGAAGCGGTGTTGTTTGGACTCTGCAAACAAGCTAAGTATGAGCACACGAGTGCATGTACAGACTTCATTGTCATAGTTTCTTACTATTAACTTCTCTGATCGCTCCCTTTGACACACACACAATGGAGAGAAAGAAGAGAATATTTCATATATGAAATTCCACAGATCTCTCAGCAGCCTGAAGTGATGTGATGGGTTTCTGGCTTTTTTCCCCTTTTTTTTTGGCTTTGTAGCATACAGAGTGACTATCATGAACTGATCATATATACATACATATAAAGTTGTTTGAGTAATAAAATCATTTAGGTTACATAGAAGAGAAAAGTAGACTAGATTCTTTCAACATGTGAAAGTCATTGGCAGATTTTACCTACAGAAACAACATTCATTGCTTAGAATTTAAGATTATAAGAACACATCTTTAAGGTATCCTTGTGATTATCTTGTCAAGTACTTCGAGCACAGCACACTATATACAGCTCATAAAAAGGATCAGTCTGCCAATTTAAGGACCTTTCTACTTCTATTTTAAATATTGCCTTTCCTTTTAGAGAATTTAGAAGTCCTCTATACTTTGCTCTGACTTGAAACTCAGAGTTTTGAGGCTGATGATTAAAAAAAATATTGCTTTTTCTAACGATAGAAGTGGAAGAAAGGAACTTTATTAAAGTGGGTTCCCCTAAAACACGTTCATTAAATGTGTGGCCCCATTCTGGCATTTTGTTGGCTGTTAATAGGCAATGAAAAGCCATTTCAATATATTCTTCTTACAGTGTTTAAGTTTTGCAGGATTTTTAATAAATAAATTTTGCATATGCAACAGGTTTTAAGGCCCTGGGATTTATGGTGGATGGACCTTGCAACATCTCCTGGACACTGCTGCGTGGACTGGCAGACCCTTGGCTCTGCTGAGGCTCTGTCTGTGGGTACAGCACTCCCCTTCGATATTACCAGGACACAGCTCAAAAACCTTACGGCTCAGCTAGTTTTGGGATGAAATTCACAAATGTTACATTTAATCTAAATTTGGATTAGTCGCCAAATACTGTGAGAGACTGAATGGTGGTGGGGACTTTGTGAAGGCGTGAGGCTGAGGAGAAAGATGGACTGTGGACGGACGTGGGTGAGAGCTCTGCTTCTTCCCTGCCCTCCTGGGGCGGAAACAGCAGGACCACAACTGTGGTCCTGGACTAAAGAGACAGGACAAAATAGACAGAGAAATGCTTATTTAGTGATTTCAGTTCCTTCATAGAGGATGTCCTGATGTTTTGAGCATAAACCTGAAACTGTTTTCCTTTTGCTTGAACTTATTACACTCTTCATTGGTGTTCACTTTCACTTCAACCCAGGTGGACTGTCACCGAGCGGCCGTTTTCATCTCCACGTTAGGAGAAGGTAATGGTGATGATGGTCACGATACCAACTATTTTTACTGTATGGGTAATGTTTTGGCTTCTTTGTATCCAAAATACTTTGGTATTTTTAGCCTATCTTCAGTGCGACTGGCATCCTACCGTAGCACTGGCATGCTGTACGACTGCAGTCAGAGGTGGTAATGACAGCCCTGAAGTTCAACAACATGTTTTGAAAAGCTCTTAGGGATGTTAGCTTGCATCCTCTAAAAAGACAAATACCAACTTAAAAAAGATAAGTGTGAGCTACTAAAAAGAGCATGAATTACTGTTTTATTTCTGCTTAAACAAAGCACAGAAGGCAGAGCTGTGAATGCTCCTGCTGCTTAACTTAGCTGATCGCTGGGAACAGAAGCATTTCCATCGCACTGCTCGTTTGAATCTATGTTAACCTTACATGGTTCTTAAAATCCTCTCCTGTTTAATTTTAATTACAGCTTAACAGGGCAAGTAGATCGGGCCACTGCGAGTAATGGGCTCAGCACTTCAGATACAGCCAGGGTAGCCACCGTCCTGATGCTACCAGTCACATTGCCAGAGCCCAGGAGGCCCATGCCACAGGAGTCAGAGAGGAACTGGTGGTGGCAGTGGCTCCTCAGAGGTTCGTTACCTCCTTGTGGGAAGGCACCAAGTTTGGCTGGACGTGGCCAAGCCACAGCAATGCAGGTGTGGTGCACTGGCTATAAGATCTTGGCAGCAATGCCTCTTAAAGCAGCTTTGCATTAAGGAGGTTTCTGGCAAGGATGCGCTCTAGGACGGAGTCAGTGGTCTGAGCCAAACACTTGACTGCTCTTGGAGTCTCTAAAATTTGCTTTTAAAAAAATGCAACCCCAACTCCAAATGGGGCCAGAGATCAAGGAGCAGATGGTGGAGCCATTTTGGTAATGAACACCTTCAGCTTTGTCCAGCCTGTTGTCTAGCAACCTCCTCAGGTGTAGAATGTAAGTGTTTTATTCTCCCACTGGTTTCTCTTCCTAGAAGATAACCAGCTGTATTCTGGCCCCTCTGGGGTGCCTTGGCTGGCCCGCTCAAAATAGGGTCTGGGGGTAACAAAGGTATGGATGACTGTGGTGGTGTCTGCATCTGAGAAAGATCAGTCACTTGGCAGGCTGGAGATAATGCACGCGGCTATTAGCTGCCCGATAGAGTTTCAGCGGACTCTTATTTCAGTCCATTTCGATGTCAGGAAGGCAGACGCTTTCAATAAAAAGAGTGCTCATAGATTTTATTGGGGCATTCAAATGCTTCCAGTTCCCAGCTGTCATCAGCTCCACTTTAGTCATATAGTTGTCACTTTATCCCCCTGTCTGCGACAGGTCTTGAGAGGAGAAAGATACTGATTTGCTAAGCTTTAATGAAAAGGAGACTCACGTTTCCAGATGCTTTCAGTTTTACTCACATGAATGAATCCTACTGAAGTAAAATAAAGCGTATCTTTACACGGTTACATCCTAAATTAGGAAGTAACTTTTATTTCAGATGCATCTGAGAAGGTCTTATATGCTGTGAGGGACGGG
This sequence comes from Himantopus leucocephalus, assembly GCA_003993805.1. Lineage (NCBI taxonomy): Eukaryota > Metazoa > Chordata > Aves > Charadriiformes > Recurvirostridae > Himantopus > Himantopus leucocephalus. The sequence goes on from RSEF01000008.1 coordinate 17,311,246, forward strand.
AGTTTCCAAAGCCAGACCGGAGCAGTTTGAAACCAGTCCCTGAGTCCATACAGAAACGAAAGCCCGTGCGCTCGGGAAAGCACAGCTTCTTCATGGCATCTGCTGAGGCACAGCTGATCTCGGACATTGTCAGCAATGCTGTAAGGGTTATTTGTCAGTCTTTTCTTAGCAACTATTTATCTGCAAAATGTCATCATTCAGCTTTATCAGTGCTCAAACGTTGCCACCTAGTCATCAGCTTCTTCACCAGGGATATCCTTCTCAACAATACTTTTTTTTTTCCAACTTAAATTTGACTTTTTTTGCTCATGTAGCCTTTTGCAGTTCTCATGTCGTTGACCCAGAAAAGATTAAGCAATTGGCAAGATCTCAGTCTTTTAATGAAAAAAAACCTTTTAAAAACATTTCCTTTTGTACATTCAGAATACTGCTATTTGCTTAAAGTCCCACCGTTTAACTGGTCCTAAATATTTGCCAGTCTCCTAATAAGAAGCCTCTTCAAGTCGATGCAAGCTCTGGTCTCCTCCTCTTGAAATAGCTTTTACTTTTTGTAGAAGGCCGAGCAAAAGGACTCACGTTCAGCACTGTGCTCTTTGCAGCTCCTGAACAAAACAAGCTGAGCTGAAAACAAAAGCTTTGACTCTTACTCCACTGGCTCAAGTTAGTTCCAGCCAGATCCTTAATGTTATTTTATCTGCAGGGATTTTTTTTAATTTTTTTTGTTTGTGATCAATGCCAACTCTGTTGGGCAAATACAGGATGCATAGGGATTAAAAAAAATCCAGCTGCCAACAAGAAAAAGTGCTTTGTAACCACAGTTTGGAATGGAAACAATTTTCTAAGATACAGATCAAACTGTGTTTATAGACTCCAGTATTGGCAGCTTTTCACCGAGCTATTTCCTGTGTGCCTATTGCATAGGGGAATAATCTAAATGCTTAAACTAACATTTAAAACCGTACAGAACATGAAGAAAACACTGTGTGAAGCAGCACAGAAAACACAACGATGTTGAATTTTCTTTTGTTTCCATAGCTAATACTCACGGGAGAAGGCAGTAGTGCCCGCTGAACCTCAGTACCCCACTTCTTTGCAGGATTTGGTCCTTACTCTGGCTAGTACTTTTTTTCTACTAATACTGTTTTAATTGCTAAAAGGAAATATCCAAATAACAAAAATTTCCAAAAATGCCACCCAAATAAGAGGAACTTGGTAAAAATTACATACAGTTACTTTAAGTGCAGTAAGTTGTTATTCATTAGGGAACTAATGCAGACAATCTAAGGCAGGGTTCGACAGGAGGAATCTGATTTCCCTTTAAAACAGGTGAGAAATCTGCAGGTATGCCGATCATGGTCAAGGGAGGTGTAGACTTCTTTTGTTCGCTCAGTTTGAAATGGTTGCAACAACTTTTTCTTGCAGAAAGAGCCTGGAGTTCATCTCCTAGCTGTTTCAAATCTTCCCAGTGCTTTCTAATGGGGCAGAGCCCCTCTTCCAGGTTTCAAATGCACACGCTTTGCATTAGGCTCACCTTTGCTGGTGGCACAGCTGACCTCCTGACAGCATCAGTGAGGTCGGTGCAGTCGAGCTGTGGTGCCCACGCAGAATTTTACCGCTGGTAAACCGCTGGTAAATTTTATCACTGGTGTTCTGCTGGGCTGGAGTTCATTCCTTCTATCCAAGCCATGGCACAGCTAGGGAGGACGGCAGCTCTGATACAAGGAAAGGTTTAGAGTCAGGAGAGTAACTCAGGTTGGACAGGACCTCTGGAGGTCCTCTGCTCAGCCCCGGTGCAGAGCCGGAGCCACGTAGGTGAGCTTGCCCAGGGCCAGGGCCAGCCAAGTTTTCAGTGGCTCCAGATAGAGTTTCCACAGCTTCTCTGGGCAATCTGTTTCAACATCTGATTATGAGATGAACAAAAAAATGCCATCAAATACGTTTATACCTTTCTTGTTTGGTGGTATCCTTACAGATCAGGATCACAGTTCTGGAAGATGTAGTAAAAGGCTTAGCTTTACACTTGGATTCCAGCCTGAAAATCAAAGTTTTTGCTGGGAATGAAAGCTTAACCACTCAAACAGGTAAGATTGGTTTAGAGGAGGTGGCAGTGGGCTTTTCCTTTACTTGGGCCCATAGGTAATGCAGATGATGTAACCGGGAATTGATCTGCTGGAGGTAGATGCATTAATTGCGCACAGTGAGTGCGCTGCCAGAGAAGTACTGACATTTTGCTTTTATGCATTTCTTGTGTGCCACTTTGCCTGAGATGCTGTTCCTAACCCGGCCCACGGGTGCTGCGACGCGGCCGTCAGATGGGGCAGGAGGACTCGCAGGGACAGGGGACTCGCAGCTCTTCACCTGCACAGTGGTGAGCATCGGCTTGTCCTGGCCACTGCTGTCTCCTCTGTCTTTTTTCCCCAACCAAAAGCATTCTGGAATGGTTTTACATCTTGCTCTGAAACTCGTACACAGATATTTCCCAATACGTGTATTTAAAGGAATGCAAACGGTTTCAAAAGACAGGATGGCAAAATGGCATTTCAAGTGGTTGCAGCACTGCATATGATAACTATCATGAACTTTATTTTAGATTACGAGAAACCACAACTACTTTGTAATGTTATTTTCTTACATTGTATATATACAGGTATTACTAAGCTACTACTGTTGGTGTTTCATATATAAAGATTCAAAACCTAAATACCTTTGAAGAACAAAATTAAAGTAAGTTTGAAATGCTAAAGTAATTAAATCCCCCTCAAAATTTGATAGGAGAGGAAAACTGTGAATATGTGTGATGTTCCTGAGCAGCAGTTTTTTCCTCCAGAACCACTTCCTTTGGCCTTGTGTTTGAGGTGTTGTTTTGTGCCGGGGTGATGCTGTGCTTGGCACGCGCAATGTGTGGAACGCCTGAGGCGACATCCAACCCACCGCCGAATGCCTCGGCTCCTTCGCTCTCGCCCACCACGCGACAGGCGCACCGCAGATCCTTTGTAAGGTGTGTCATACAGAGAGCTGCAAAATGTGCTTCCGAAGTTGTTGCCAGTGAAACGTAGACCCATGTAAACATCAACCACTGAAAGCTGCCTCAGTATTTCATCTTGGGAATAAATCAATGACATACCATTTCCCAAGGTGGGTCTCGAAGGGCTGCGTTCTTGCTAACAGAACTAATGCGCGACGTAGCTGAGCAATGCATACACCAAAACCAAATTTTTGCCCGCTCCAGCAGCCTCGGTACATTTTTTGCTCTGTCCTAATGCCATTTGTCTTTTACCTAGGTGGTATTTTGGCGGGAATACTGAAGGCTACCAACACCAAGGCCAACCTCATCCCCGCTTCGCTGGCGTCACTCTGCTGAGGAGCGTGTGAAGGCTTTTCGGAGAGCGAGTGGCTGTTCCCCACGCGGCTGGGCTGCAGGGAAACTGTCGGAAAACCGTCGGAAAACCTGCCAGGGAGCGAAAACTGCCACGTGCATGGCCTAAGCCCAGAGGGGAAAAACAAGTCTTCAGCCTAAAAAGTTGTTTCTTTGGGGATATATATATATATATAAATCAACATCAAGGGCAAAGAAGCATGTAGAATACTCTGTGAATCTTTTGGTCTTTGGCAAGAAACGTTATGCACACGGCTGACGGAGAAGATGATACGTCCCCGGTGTAGCGAGAAACTCCGAGTACAACTCCGGGTGTTGATGGGGGTCTGTGCCCCGGCAGGACGGACCCCGGGGCCGGCGAGGAGAGCTTCCCACCCGCTCGCCGCAGCCCCCGGAGCCCGAGGGGACCGCCTTCCCTCAGGCGGGCGGGGGGGCGACACCCCCTCCCCGCTTCACGGGCCGGGCCGGGCCGGGCCGGGCGGCGGCCCCCGGTGGGGGCGGCGCCCCCCGCGCGGCGGCGGGCATGCGCACTGCGGGGCGCCCTCTCACCCCGCTCAGCTATGCCAAGTATGTGCGCGGCGGAGCCGGGGCCGGCCGCGCCGAGCCACGCCGCCATGGGGCAGCGCGGCCCGGGGCTGCTGCCGCCGCTGCCGCCGCGCAGGGGGGCCGGCGGCTCCCGCCGGCCGGGGGGCAGCGCCCGCTGAAGGCGGCGGGGAGGCAGCACCCAGGCATGGCTGACCCGCTCCGCAGGACGCTCTCCAAGCTGCGGGGCAGGAGGTCCCAGCGAGGGGCGGCGGCGGGAGCCGGGCATCGCCACGGCGGCGTCTGCGCCCCGCAGGGTAAGTGCCCGCCCGAGGGGCTCCGGCCGCCCGCGTCCGCCCGCGTCCGCCCTTCCACCTGCCGGCGGGAGATCGGTCGGTTCCCCGCCGGGCGAGGGGGGCGAGGAGTCCGGTGGGCGGCGGGGGTGCGGCGTGCCCGGTCCCCGGGGAGCCGGTGCTGCTCCCGGCGGGGCTTCGCCCGGGGCCGCCTCTCTGTGGAAAGCGCCTTTCCACTCGCGGGCGGTAACTTTTGAACGCCTCTTGCAGGCGGGAGAGGGGGCTGCGGGGGTCGGCGGGATGGCGCTTTAACAGAAATTAATGAGTTTTCCCCCCCACCTCTGCGGAGGAGCCGCCGGCGCGGTGCGGCTCTGCGGGGCCCGAACGGCGCCCGAGGCAACCCCCGCGGTACGGTACGGTACGGTACGGTGCGGTACGGTACGGTACGGGCGCGCTCCGCACCGGGCACCTCACGGCCCGGGCCCGCGTCTGACACCTCGTTTTGTTGTCGTTGGTCGGTGCCGGCTGATATAAACTGCAAATAGACGGCAACGGAGCCCCCAAACCCGCAGGGTTTTCGATGGAGCCGCCGGTGTGCGGGGAAGTTAAATGGGGTGTTTACTCGTTGTTGGAAAAGTTTTTGTCTCTTCCCCCCACCAACACATACCCCCAGATCTTGTGTAGCCTTCAAATTTGTTGTGAACAGAGATCAGGCACTTCAGCAAATCTAAATTTAGGTCTGGAATCAATCCGCAGCGGTAACATCCTCACATCCCTAAGTGCTCTTCTTCTCGGCGATAAAAATTCCGCATTAAAGTAAGAGGTTCTTGAATTTAGACCACTATTTTGTGTGAATCCCCACACATTTTCTTATCATATGACTGTTTGTCATTCCTTGGCTTTTGTTTGCTGTTTTTTTCTTTTTTTAATGGTGTAGTTGAAAGCTTAAAATGTGTTTAAGTAGCTGCTATTACATCCAGAAGAACCATGAATTGTTTTGATCCATATATGGAGAGACTGGAAAATGCTGTTGCCTTCCTCATTACTATCTCAAAAACAGAGCACAGGATCATATTGAAATATTTTATACGCCTACGTAATAGGCAGAATATCAATTTTGACCTCAGTTGAGCTGAAACATTGAGGCTCTGTTTTCTGAGCAAACATGTGTTGTTACCATAACACTTTAAATTTAAATAGTAATTTATTTAAATTTTTTTTTTAGATAGAGTGGAAGGTGAAGGGAATACCTGACTCTTTTTTTCTTTATTCAACACCATATTGAAGCCTTTTGGAAAGGAAGCATTGTCTTGTTCTGTATTTGTGTGGAGGCTTAATATATATATTTAGAATATATGAAATATATTAGGGTACTGATTCGGAGTAGACATTCTTCTGAATGAACCTTTGCTCCGGAACCAAAAGTATGTGCCTGACCTGTATATCTCTTAAAGCTTTGTATTTATTTAAAATTGGCTTGTTACTATAACAGCTAACGACGTTGAAAACTTGCTCTGTGATACTGAACCACTGGTTGTGCAGATACTTGCATGTGAAACAGTTTGTTACTAAAATAAACACAGGCATAAGGGCTTTTAGGATCAGGGCCAAGTTCGAATAAAGGGGAGGCAGCACTTGCAAATACTGCTCTCTGTTGCAAAAACTGCAGTTGGAAGACTTACATGGAAGTGTATCATCTGGATGAGATTCAGTGAACATTTACAATCAATGACTCCGGGCAGCACGCTGGTAGTTTTGAATACGTGTGGTAGGTGGCGTGTCTCTGCAAGCAGTAGGGTTATTGGAGTACGTCGGAGCTACTTGATTATTAATGTTTCTGCGGTAAGCTTTTGCAGATGGTTTGTTATTGAGATACCCGGATGGATGTTGAAAACAAAGCTGAGTTTGCTCTGCGCGTTTGCTGCCGCTGGGACCCAAGGGCAGCCGGAGGCTGACGCCAGATGTGTGGCTGGGTGTATATTTAAGCTCAACTTTATTTCATAGAATCACAGAATGGTTTGGGTTGGAAGGGACCTTAAAGATCATCTAGTTCCAACCCCCCTGCCATGGGCAGGGACGCCTCCCACTAGACCAGGTTGCTCAAAGCCCCATCCAGCCTGGCCTTGAACACCTCCAGGGATGGAGCCTCAACAACTTCCCTGGGCAGCCTGTTCCAGTGCCTCACCACCCTCAGAGTGAAAATTTTTTTCCTGATATCTAATCTAAATGTACCCTCTTCTAGTTTGAAGCCATTACTCCTCATCCTATCACTGCATGCCCTTGCAAGAAGTCCTTCTCCAGCTTTCTTTAGGCCCCCTTCAGATACTGGAAGGTCACTATAAGGTCCCTCTGGAGTCTTCTCTTCTTTAGGCTGAACAACCCCAATTCTCTTAGCCTGTTGAGAGAGCCTGCTGACAGCCACTCCTTTCTTAAGAGCCCACTGTTTTGGGAATTGTAGACTCTCTGAACCAGCGTGGAAGGGTCTGCATTTCTACAGTGAAGCAGGAAGGAACAGATATTTTTGTTTGTGGAAATACAGCTCTCAGGTGCTCCATCTATTTATGTTACCGGAGCAGGGACCGCTCCTTGGGCTGTCCATGCAGAAGTGGAGGGCTTTGAGGTGGTTGTCACCAGCGGGAGGATGGCCGCTCAAGAAGTCCTCGATCCAAACTAACTTACTGGAAGTGTAGGCATAGCCCTGTGCCCACTGCAGCTTAGATCCCGTCCTCTTGGTTAGTTCTTACTTGAAATAGTAGTGAAATTGTGTAAAGTGGAACCTTTACAATGGCACGCTTACATTTCCAGGCTGTGGGTGGGGGAAGGAGTACGATTGCTGCCAAATCACTGAAACTTTGCCAGAGATCTGCCGCCTCAGCCCTACTTTCACGTTTGCCTCAGATTCTGCTAATTGACCGACTCGGGCCCCAGTGCAGGAAAGCACTTCAACGGAGGTGTGCGCAGGCTTCGAAGTGGGCACTGTTAATTCCGTTCATTCTTTGAACCAAGTTAATTCTTCAAATCACAAACAGTGTTCATATTGCAGTTTAGCTAAACGAGTAAATCTCACCTTTTTAAAAAAAACAATCACCAAATGATGAATCTTTCGTCATTTCGTCATTTCGAAACGGTGGTGTTTCAGATCTTGTCAAGGATCTCTTCTGTCATTAATGTGCAGACTTGAAAAGAGGGTCACAGGGAAGGTGTTCAAGTGACAGTCTTTTTCCTGTCTCCAGCAAACTTAGCTGGATTTACAGAGCTGCTCCTTGAGTCCTCCAGGGAGGTGTCTGTATTTTAACATCCATTATTGGGGTGTAAATGACTCCTTGCTGAGTAATAATGTTAGAGCAGTGTCAAATAGCTGCTCCCATCTGGAATTTCCAGGGGGTTTCGCATGAAAGCAAGTTGTTTTATGAGAACCCAGTTATCCCCACTCAGTCTTACTCGCTGAGCAAACCCTGTCTGGGTTGTCCTCCTCCACAGGGAGTGTGAGGATTATCTGACTTCCCTTCCCTCTATTTAATTGGGATATATTTGCAGCTTTCCTTCCAGCTCTAGTGAAGGGGCCAGTGCTTGCTCGGGGGTGAGGTGCTCACTCCTCGTGTGGTCCCACCTCCCTGGACGGGATGCCAGGGGACATGGCACTGCTGCGGAGTGGGCTGCTTGGACGTGAGATGACAAGGGGCTCAAATGCGAGTGGCATTTTTGATGCACAATTAAACGTTTGACTGTTGCTTTAAAGAAGTCGTGTCAAGTTTTGGGAGCTGTCAGTGGAATTTGATTAGGTGTCGCATGAGATTTTTGTTTTGTAATGAGATATTTAAAAATGTTTCTGTTTCTTCTTCCTCCTTCTTTCCTTTCATGACGGTATGGTTTGTTTTATTCCCCACAGATCAGGGGATGCTTCTGTCTTAATTATAGGATAAAGCTGGTCAGGACAGTCCTTTCTGGAGGTTTTTGTGCAAGAGATATCCTCACCTTTATTTATATATAAATGTAGAAGTGAATCTATGTGGGTTTTTTGTAGCCATTTTAGTAGTACGTTATACCAAAAGCAGGGGCTATTTCTTCATTGGTGTAAGTAAACTGGAAAAATACTGTGTAGCAACTTTTCAAACCAATTGTACCTGAACTTGGCAGAAAAAAAGCATCCGTTTCTATGTAAGTATGCATGACCTTTCAGCAGAGCTATCTCACTGCCATTTATCTAAATTACATGGTGTTAAAAATACAGCCAAACAAGCCTGACTCTTTATTAATTATGTGCACATTCTACTTTGGCAGGCTGAAATCTAATTTTATGATCACATCAACTTATCTTTTGTCCTTTCAGATGAGGTCTAATGCAAATGTCATGCAACAGCGTATGTGTTCATCTGTCAAAAGCAAAACAGTGTTCTAAACATTTGTCTTTCCCTCTCTTTTTGCCTTTCTTTCTGGGAACAGATTTAATAGAGAATGTTTACATAGCTTCGAGAAGCAGGAAGGAGCCCAAGCTCCCCCAGGCCAGCGAGGTCCCCGCGCAGCGGCCGCAGATGAACAGCATTACCGTTTCTAAGAAACGCAGCTGGCTGCAGCAGAGCACGCACCGACCTCCTCCTCCTCCTCCTCCTTCGGAAGAAGAACACCCCTGTAAGGAAATGCATGGGGCTGTTATCCCGGTACCCAAATCTCCCATCCTGCTGCCTGAACCCGCAGTGCCGTGGGCTCCTTCCACGTCACCGGTGGGGCGGGAGCACCCTGTGCGAAGCTGCGCTCCCGTCGGTGCCCTGCCAAGCACCCTAAGCCCTGCCGTGCCAAGGAGCGCTGCTTTGGACTTCGGTGAGGATAACGATGCAGATGATGAAGGAGAAATATGGTACAACCCGATCCCTGAAGATGATGAGCCCGACTTGCCGAGGGTCCGCCTTTCTGCTGTGAATAGCCCTGTCGCTGTGGGCTCCCCGGCGGTTTGGTACAAAACCCCGCTTGGGGGTGACTTGGGGACGGCCACAGGTCCCCACGAGGGTCCCCCACGCTCCACGGAGAGCATGGGGGACAGTCGGATGGCTCAGCCCAGCGAAGGGAGTCAGGCTGATGCCGTGCATGCTGGGGAGCACGTGCAGCAGCACCGGCAGAGGTTTGCCTGCAAGACAGCCGGTGTGCCAGCAGCAGAGGACAATCCTGCTTTGAAGTGCCCTTCAACAGGTAAGAGGGTTCAGGAACATAAAAACGTCATGTCCTCTGTTTTCTTTTAGAGGAATAATAAACTGTTCTGGTGTCTCTCTTTTCTCTTTCCCCTCCTCTTATCTTTATCGAACAAATTTTCAGTGGAAACGCATGTCACATTCATAAAAAAAATGATTGGAATTGTGAGACTGATACCTACTAAATGTAGAGCTGTGTGGTAGATTCCCAGTCAGTTTGTTCATGGCACGTCCGGGTGTGGATGCTCTTTGGCCCCCACCTCGCTGAAGACCAAGGTTTTGCAAAGCGAGCTTGCTGGAGCCTGGTAGCGTGAGGACACACCGGGTTTCCTTTTGTTAGCTGGTGTCTAACCCCGGCCTTGGATTCCAGCCTCGAACCTCCTTAATGTCTGCGGGAGTTTCTTTAACTTGCTGTCTGGGACTTTTTAATAAAGACTTTTTGGAAGACTGTGTAAATGCTATTCATCACATCGCTTTCTGTAATTGCTGTCTTGTTGACTGTCTCGGGCTAATCTAATAGACTGGAGAGGAGTGGTTTTCACTTTCAGAAGCCAGCCTCTTTGTTCCTTGTTATCTTTGGCTGAGTGTCCGATAGTCTCATTTCCATAATTACATTAAGTGTGTGAATTCAGCATCTTATTAAAGATTTTTCCTGGTCTATTAAAAAAAGCCAAACAAAAATAAAACCACACCAAACAAAAGTAAACAGGAAAAAAAAACCCCAACCCTTTCCAAAAAAGTATGATTTTTAATTTCTGATGTGTCTTACATTATCTTGACCTTAACTCTAGTATCCTGTTGAGAGCTAGAAACTTAGTGTAAAGTTCAGGAGACAGGGAATTCCAGGTTGCCCTCTTTGGAGAAAGTTCATGCTTCCTTTGCACTGCCATTTAAGAGCCCGGCTCAGCAGAGAGGACCCAGCTAGGCATTGCCCCCCAGAGGAGCCCACTCCGGGTTGCCCCCGTCCAGCCTCACCGTCCTGGCAGGCTGCTGGCCCCGCGTCCCGGTGTGCCAGGAGCTGCTGTGCCCGGATTCCCAGTGCGGAGATTGCTTCTGGGAATGGGGCTTGTTTGCAAAGGCACCAAAGCAACTGCTGTAAACAGCGGAAGAAAAAACAGTCCGTCTTCTCTTCTGGGAGCTCACATTTTGTTCTTTTGGTGGAAATGCTGTAGATAGGAGTGTATTTTTAGTTGCAAAGTATGTTAAAATTATCGGGCGTTTAGAAATAGCTCACTTCATAGCTGCATTGAATAGTTAGACCAATTATATTTGCTTGCAAGATAGATGAAATATGTTCTTAGGTAGTTCCGCCCCCCCATCGTTGGAGCCCTAGGCGCTTTGGAGAGGTCAGTAAGCATGGTTGTTTCAGAAAGCTACATGTGTGTCCTGCAAACTGTTTCACCCCATTTAGGTGGTTAGTCTCTCAATATATAGGTGACCGTTTTCTTAAAAAAACCGAATCCATTTGTGTAAGAAAAAGAAAGTCGTAATTGTTTTCACACTGAAGAAACGTTTATTTCTGAAAGCAAAATTGCCCATTTCAAGTGTCTCATGAAACCAGGAGAAGTGTTACGGATTTCCCCCGATTGGTTTGTTATGCATGGAGTTAATTAAGCTACTTTAAATGCAGCTCTCCTTTTGCATGTATTGAATGGTGATCACATTGAATAGATTAATTGATGATGAAGTGGATCCCTGTTGCTCAGTAATTGGCTTTACTGTGGAGAAGTGGCTTAGTTCTTCTTTCTAATCCAGTTAAGGTGTCTACAGTTATTTTCAGTCAAATTTAAAATGACAGCTCATCCATGCAAGATTACTGTGTGAAGGGCAACATGGCCAATTTAACTTCGTTTGTGTTAAGACCTTATTTGAATTACGCAACTGCAATGAAATCGATGTCTATATTCTGGGAGAGCTGGGTACATCAAGCAGTAACTCCTGACAAATACACAATTACTGCTTTGGGGGAAAGAGTGCTTATCTTTCTTATTGATACCATTTTACATGTGTCAATATTGATTAGCATTAGAGTCTAAAATACTAGATTTTGAGAAGCATAGACAAGAAAACAGTAGGGCACTATAACAAAATACATAGTTGTTCGTTTTGTCATTTGCTGTTTTCTTCTTTGGATAATGGAATCAATTTAACCTTTAAAACTTAAAACATTGCTGCCTTATTCGGATTTCCAACTTTGTAGAAAGAAAATGGTCATGGATTTTTTCTTTTTCTTATTTTTTTGAGAGAGTCTTTATTAGACAGAAGATTAAGAAAAAATATAAATGATAGAATTCAGTTATTGGGAGTCTTTCCAAACACAGCAGCAGATAGGTATTTCCAGTAAATGTTATCAATAAAATGGGTCATAGTTGTAGAGGTGCTAATTTGCCCCATAGTCTTAATTTACACTGCTAGTTCCTGGTGTTAATCTGGTTACTTTCTACAGTAAATGCCATTTATGTTAATAGGATTTGTCAGGTAATTCCTTAGTGAATAATTCTAGCCATTCTGGCTTTTAAAAAGGAACTGATTAAAAATAAGGCACCCCTATAGCAGAGCTTGGGAAAATAATTCATGTATTTTGTTTATAAAAAGTACACAAAAGGTGAGAGTAAGAAGATAATTTGGTTCCAAGTTAGTAATGTAGAAACATAGTGCCAGCTCATGCTCTTAGGTCTGTGGGAGAAGAATTTAAATGGAAAGGACGCTCGAAGCTGTTTTTAATTTGATGTCTCCTTGCACAGGCAAAATGGTTATGATTGGAAAATAGAAATATTTTTGTTATGTATTGAATTTTTCATATTGCAGGTATAGTTTTTTGCATATATAAAATGTTAAAGTAAATTTTCTTTACAGCTGTTTAGGATTGAACTCTAGCTGTATGTTTTTATAGATGTGTGTATCACCTGCAAAATGTTGCAGAAAAACACCCCTTTACAGTGTCAGCTCTTGCAATAGATTTACATCGTGGAGCTCTGAATAGTGCCTCCTGAAGAATTTGTAATATTTTTGCTTTTGGGGAGGATTACTGTTTGAGGATTACGAATAGTCTCCACCTAATCAGTGGAATGAATCATCTCGCCTGTGTCTGTATCTCAGAGACATCCTGGTAGGACTGGCGCATTGCAGCTTGCCAGGATCTGGACTGTGCTTTTGCTACTGAAAGTGTACATACGTTAGCTGTCTGCATGGAAAATCCCGGTAGGAATTGCCCTAAACAGGTTTTTTTTTCAACCTTGTAGGTTGTTGTAGGAAGTGAAGGTTGGTATCATATTCCCACTTCACCCCAATAGATGCCAACTGGAGCTTGATGGAAGTCATAGTTGAAGCTACGGTGCTCTTTCTCCACTTAGACCGTGACCACTATCCTAGTTTTCAAATACATCTTTTGGGGCCAATGCTGGCAAATATTTCGCATGCTTGGATGTTGCAAGTGAGTTTCTAGCAGTATACATAGAGTGTACTGGGCAGTAGATCCTATTTACCAATTTCCTTCCACGGTTTCAAATACTGTTTGCTTAATTTTTTTTTCCAGATGGAAGATGCTTTGTGATTTAACTGTTTTTTCAAGTGCAAGGAGCCTTGGTTTCATGAGGCAGAAAAGCAGTCATGCGAAATATTTGCATAATGTTTGAGATACCAAAAAGGTTTGGTATGTGGTAGAAAGGTCCCTCTGCTCTTTCCTTCTCCTGTGGAGCTGAAGCCCGTTTGTCAGTGAGCTTTTGGGGAGCTTGTGCACTTGCTTTTGGAGGTCGAAGGCTTATTCACGCGTGTGTCTTTGATCCATGGGGTGACGATGCTGTAAAGACCTGCTGGTGAAGGCGGCAAAAGGATGTGGCAGCCGTGGAGTAGGAGCAGTTAATTTAAAATAGTTGTTGCCTTTTTCAGTTGCTTATTTGTACCGAGTAACTGTTTATATCTGCTGACCGGGGAAACAGGGGCGCAAAGCTGCTTTACGTGCCACAAAAGGCACAGTGAGGGGAGGAAATCTTCGTGAGAGCAGCCCAAACGGGCAGAGCTTGGCATCAGCTGCGGCGCTGCCGCTTGCGTCTTGGTGCGACGCCAGCCTCTGATTAGAGCCAACTGTGGCTTATGTGCACCGCAGGATCATTAATATTTAAAACTCCTGCTTGTTTGTAGATACTGAACTCTTTAAGTCTGGTCAGTGACCTAAAGTGCTGTTACACATGCGTGTTCCCCTCTCTAGAGAGGTACGGCTGTCAAGGATGCTCTGAGGATCACCGCTGGGATGAAGAGCAGGCAGTGGTCAGCCCCTTCACCTCTTGGCGTGTGTGAGGTCACTCTGTCATCACTTCCTGTTTTAATTAATGGGCTATTTAAAGCAATTTATTTTATATCTTTTGCTCCCGTAAAAGTGATCCCTGGGTCGATGGGTTTGTCACAGCTTAATTAATGTCAGTGTGCATAGTGTTTGAAGAAAACAAACCACCATTACAGAGTTCTTACAGATTGTTTTTTTTACCCTTTTAATAATTTCTCCATTCCTTGACTCCAAAGTGTTATGTGGGATGGAACTCAGAGGCTGCATTGGTCAAAATAGTAATTTTTATAGGGTAGAAAAGACTTTTTTGTTTGTTTGTTTTACAGGTTAAAGAGAAAAGTCTTCCATTTATTTAGATAATTAAGATGTTACATAGAAATAATTCCATTCTATTCCTATTTTAAATGTTCTCTTTAGGGTTTTTTTTTTTAAGGATTTTTTCCCCCAGTTGCTGATGTGGATAAAGGTGATACTTTCCTTATATCTTAATTGAAGTTGCTTGAATTTGATATAACATGAATTCTCTCGTGATGGCATTTACAGTTCTACTCTGAAGTTTTCTGTCAGAACAGGTCTGGAACTACCTGAGGATGCGAAGGTGTAATGGACCTGCGCCAGAGTAAGTTCGCAGCCTCTGGCATCAGGAGAGCTGTGCCGTTTCTGTCAGTTGAGGATCCAGATCAGTATTTCTTGTGGCATCTAGCACAGAGCAACAGTAGCCCTTTTTCACTCACTCATGGTTTGCTGCAAGAGCAATTTTGAGATATTTGGGCTTTTCTGTTTTGATTTGCTGCTTTTTCATTTTTAACACACTTTCCCAATAAACCATTGGGTTGATTTAAAAATAATAAAAAGAATGAAAAATCTAGGCAGGAGGGAGACCTTGGTTTTGAAAGTTATAAACCCTCAGTGTAAGCTGTATTTTTTTTTTTTCTCATTTTAAAATGAAATGGCTCAGAGCTTCAACACTAATGCCATTATTTTAGAGAGATGCTTTCAGTGTTAGATGTAGTGTACTTATTAAGTATGTCTGGAGAATAGTAGGAAAAATTAAATTGCATACCAGCAATTTGTCAACCAGTTTGGTTGATCTCAGAGTTTCCATTAGCTATGAGAGTGGCCATGTGATACTTGAATAGCTTGCTGCAGTCGGGAACTTGATAGTTTTCTGACATACTCGTTGACCTCAACTCATCGTCCCAAAAATGTTACAGGTTTTCTGAGGAACTTTATAATAACTCAGAAACCCTACCTTAAGCAATGAGGAAAGTTACGTGTAGAATAAACAGGGTAATGAAATATGCCTGTGAAACAGCACGGCAGTGATGTATGTGCCTAAGCACATGTAAACAGTGTTAAGCAGGGTCAGAGAAGCATTTTTGCTGTGCTGAATCATTGCCTACGTCTGGCAGGGGCTGCGTGGTAAGTGCTGAAGATAGTTTGAGTCCTCTCTTGCCTTGGGGCAGTGTTGTGTAGGGTTACAGTCTGTTGGCGCTGCCCTGGGCCACCGAGGGGACAGTTAGCAATTGCCCCGTGGGCAACTGGCTGGGTGGGCTGGGAGAGGGGGTGTCTGGGTTCGTGCAGGACTGTGTTCCCCCGGGATGTTCGTGTCTCCCCAGTTGTGTGTCTTTGGTCATGAAAAGGCTTTATCCTTTCATGCAGCCGTGAGCTGAGCAAAGTAAAAGGTGGCTTTACTAATCAAGCTCAACAAATAGCTGATGGATGCAGCCACTGAAGATGTCAAGTCACTTGGACTTGGGTTGCTTTGTCCTTCAAAATTTATTTTTCTTTCTGTCTTACTCATACTGCTAAAGCTTCTGGAAAGCATAAGTATGTCATAGAACAGCCTAGGTTGGAAAGGTCCTCGGAAGATTATCTGGTCCACCTTTTGGTGCAAAAAGGAGCCTAGATGAGAATACCTAGCACCTTGTCCAGTCACATCTTGAGAATCTCCAGTGACAGAGACTCTACCATGTCCCTGGGGACATTGTTCCAGTGATTGATTGCTTTCACTGTAAAAAATAAATATATGTACACACACATATATATATATGTAGTCAGCTGCGTCACATAAAACTGACCATACCTTTGCTGCCTTTGTAGTCGTTTATGTGACAGGTGCCTCTTGTATTTAATCTCCTCCTACCATCCTTCTGTAAGGGTATTTTTAAACTTTAACTGCTGAGTCGGGATGTGCGGTGGCAGAGCGAGTGGGGACAGGGGCAGCGAGGAGCCTGTTTGCAGCACAGCCTTGTAACTTGGGGAAAAGGAACGAGGCGCAGCTTGGTTCCTCCAGCACCCTTGCGAGAAACCTGTGTCAGACAGGTAGGTTGGGGAGAGAAGTGTTACTGGACTGTGCTACAGCTCCTTTTGCTGCTTGTTCAGAGCTGTGTCATGTACACTCTTTAAAATTGCGTGCATACCTCAGCACATTGCTGGCTTTAGTGGAACAACGTGTGGCTCAATGCTGATGGGAATACCATCCTGCATAATACTCGACTGTTAAGTTTCTTCCAGCCGCATATTTTATTTTAACTGTTTGGTGCTGAACGCAGCAGAAGTTGGACACATAAAAGAGTTTTAGATTGACTCTTCAGTTTTAATGAGCTGGGGGGAGATTTAATTTGCTGGCCTGCTTTTTCCAAGCCTGCGCCAGGGACTTTTGACAGAAAGGGAAGATTAATGTTAGCGGGCTGAAGCATGGCACTGATTGCTGCAGAGCGCTCCAGGCCAGCCCACCAGTGGGACCGCGCTGTGATTTGCAGTACAAGGGAAGGCTTTGTCCGCTTTTATCAAACACCACATTTCTAACTAGCTGCTTGCCAGAAAAGCACAGCAGGCGTGCTAGAAATAGCCCTTCCCCTGTGAGGGAACTACTTCCATGGGATGCAGGGCTAAATGAATTTTCCTCTGTCGCTCTGGAAAACAGATTCTATGCGTATTTGTCATAACTGAAACTTTCTCTTATAAAGATACTCTTTTAAGCAACTATCTGCAAAAGTTATTAAAGCCAAATGTCTGTTGGGACTAGAACTAGTCTTTGTAGGGTTTTTCTTTTTTGGGGGGGACGACCAAAAACACGAGTCACTTTGGTCAAAGACCAGATTGCCTGATTTAACTGTTTAAGTGAAGTATAAAAAGTTAGTTATAGTTAAATGGTGAAAATTAATTTGGATGAACAAGGGGCTTGTAAAAATCACTAGCTGTACGGTGAGGTGGACTTGAAGTGATTAGTTTAGAATTAAAGCAGTAAGCTTTTGAGAGATCTGTAAGAGTAACCTGTGTAAAGTATGATTTGCTGAGTATCTCGAGAAAGCAATGCTGCTTTCTTTCTTTTTATATACTGTAAATAGACTCTCCCTTTCCCTGGCTAGCAAGGGGAGGGTGGCAGATGGATATAGGTGTTGGAGTCTGTGAGCTGCTCAGGCGAACAGCAGCGCACAGGGTTAGCGTGCTTAGGGGCTCCGTGGTACCCAAGCCTGCAGAGGCAAGGGTACGTGAGTCCTGTTGGGTGGGAGCTGCTAAAATTTCCTAAGTGATGAGTGAATGGGGTGGTTATTGCTAGCAAGGACCGCTGTTGGTTTTTCAAAGGGTGGAGAAGGAACTCTGAGTGAAAGTACTCATGTAATTGTATTAGTATCTATTATCCTGGCCTCAGTTCCCCTCTTGCATGCTTCATTAACTCATGTAAATTCATTGCCTTTCCTACAGTCATTACTGCCTCATGCTGGTGAAAGTGAGAAAAGCTTGAGCTATAACTTGATATTTGGATTTCCTCGAGTATTGGAGCATGAGGTGAACCGCAGGCTCCTGGCTGTGCAGTACTGGCTTATGTCTGATCGTGTTCCTTAATGGGTTGTCTTTTACTGCTGAATTGAAGGAGTCTTTTTTTTTGTTTGTTTCTTTTTCCCTCTTTAGCATCAGTGCCTGCTGTTAGGATTTTTTAATTTTTTTTTTTTTTTGGTACCTTGTGCAAATTATCACAACAGTTGCTAAACTTNGTTGCGCCCGGAAAGATGGAAAGTTGCTGGCAGGACTGAGGCAGTGCAGGATGCAGCTTTTGGAAGGAATAAATCCTTGTTGTGTTCCTCATCCTGCGGCAGAAGGGAGGAGCTGAGAGAAATGGAAGAAAACATGTGAGACACTGCCTGTGTCTACACAGGAGTGATTTAGGGCTCTTTTGGGTAACAGAGGGACATGCACAAGAGTGTAGCTGTGTTCTTTGCTAGGGACGAGTGTCTGTTCTCTGGACTTAAGAGGAGTGGGCAATGCTGATGTGTTGGCTATGTAGCTAACTGCTTCGTAGACAAGGGTGCATTTGCCATATTCCAGTGTTTTCCCATTTAAGACTGGTTTTGTTGCACCTGTGCCCTGGGAATGCAGCCATGTCTGCTTGTACAGGGGATGCAGCACAAATGGATCGAGCTGAATGCAGCAGGTGAGATAGCTCGTTTGTTTATATGTAGTTTCTGGCCCTTTCATCTCCATAAAGCAGAACAAATCTGGCTTCTGACTATGAACTGCGAAATTTGGCTGACCGAGTCAGCACAGCACAGCTTTTTGAGTGCTCGTGAACATCTGACTGATGAATGAATGATGGTTGTCTGAGTGAATTGCGTTTATCAAGTTATGACAAATCAACATGTTTTCCCCTATTTCGAGATCTATTTTTTCATTGCTGCGAACCGCGGTTACTGAGCGGTTTGAAAATGATTATTCTTTCTCTTCTTCTAAAGGGTCTGGAGTTGTACCTGCACACAAAGCGGATATACCCTCAACAGAGGTTTCTCCTCCAAGTCCCAGTCCTCTGAAAAAAAGCGGATCAATCAACTGGCCTTTCCCCGATAGAATTAAATCTCCCAGGACTGTGAGGAAGCTTTCCATGAAAATGAAAAAGCTGCCAGAGCTGAGCAGGAAACTGAGTGTCAAGGGAACTTCGAGCCATACTAGTTCAGACAACCCTCCTTCCCTGCTGAAAGGTAGCTGCCGGGATACAAGCCATACAGTGTCTTTGCCATCTTCTGGAAACTCAGCCACCACTGCCAGCAGGAACGTGATAAGCCGTTACCATCTGGACAGCAGCGTGTTGTCGCAACACACCTACAAAAAGAAGAGCTCAAGGAGCTCCAAGTCCTACAACAAAGGTGGTTACCTCAGTGATGGTGATTCTCCTGAACTTATAACAAAATCAGGTAAACATGGGCATGAAACCAAGTGTGGGAAAGGAAAGGAGAGCCTTCCAGGCAACAGTGGTAAAACCGAAATAGATATCGATGCTTTCAGACACTATAACTTTTCTGATCAACCCAAGTGCTCTCAGTATATCTCTGGACTCATGAGCATTCACTTTTATGGTGCTGAAGACTTAAAACCACCAAGAATAGACTCAAAAGATGTGTTCTGCGCGATACAGGTTGACTCAGTAAACAAAGCAAGAACAGCCCTGCTTACATGTAGGACAACGTTTCTAGATATGGACCATACATTCAACATAGAAATTGAAAATGCTCAGCACTTAAAGCTGGTGGTGTTCAGCTGGGAACCCACCCCGCGGAAAAATCGGGTGTGTTGTCATGGCACCGTGGCTCTTCCCACTCTTTTCCGAGTGACAAAGACACATCAGCTGGCTGTCAAACTGGAACCGAGGGGGCTTATTTATGTCAAGTTGTCGCTCATGGAGCAGTGGGAGAACTCTCTTGATGGGCTTGATGCAGATCGGGAGCCCGTGATGTTCGGGGTAGATGCTCGAAAAGTCGTAGAGAAGGAAAACGCGGGCTTGATGGTGCCACTTTTGATGCAGAAATGCATTCTGGAGATTGAAAAGAGAGGATGTCAGGTACTGTGC
This sequence comes from Himantopus leucocephalus, assembly GCA_003993805.1. Taxonomy (NCBI): domain Eukaryota; kingdom Metazoa; phylum Chordata; class Aves; order Charadriiformes; family Recurvirostridae; genus Himantopus; species Himantopus leucocephalus. The sequence goes on from RSEF01000008.1 coordinate 17,330,747, forward strand.
GTATTTTAATCTGTTTTGTTAATATTTCTGTGTTGGGATAGCTGTTGTTGCAGGGCATGAGCAGTGGGGGGGAAAGGGGAAATTAAAACCACCTTCACATGTCACTTTTTTTTTGCTTTGCTGCTGTTTGGTGAACATTGTAATGTGGGAAGAATAACAGAACTGTGTGAAACGGATGCTTCCAACTCAGCCTTTGTGAAGGAGATAGATGCTTGCTCGCAGTCGTGCTTTAGGACTAGGGACAGTGAAACGAACCTGCAGCCCCCAGCGTGTTGTCACCCTTAAAAAGCAGAGCTGAGATGATAACATGCAAATGCCCAATTCCCGAGACACAGATCACTCTGTAAGGACATAGTTTATCTACCTGCGAAAATAAGTGTATAATGTTCCCTCCTACCCCAAACCGAGGCATCGTGTGCAGTGACACAAAGTGATGAGGGTGCGTCTGGTGACAAAACTTTATTTGCTGTGTGCCGTTTCAAGACAACATGCCAAAAACTCGTCTCTGACATCACTTTGATTGTGCACAGCTTTAAGAGGAGAAACTGAGGGGCTAAATTGTTTCCCCACGCCATTGCTCCTTGCCTTTCTTCAGGTTGTTTCCAAACTTAGGACAGGAGGTGAGTGCTGTAAAGCAGCAGTGCCCAGTGTTGTCATCCTAAGATAGTTTATTGGTTGATGTAACTTAATGGACAAAAATATGCATGAGAAATGAGGTATGGAAATGAACCCCCAGTTACGGATGCTAGACGTGAAGTCTGTTAGGAAGAAAAATGCACAGTGCTAAGGTGGGATGTTCCCTTTGGCAGTTCATTTGAAACGGGAGGGAGGACTCTTGCACGGTATTCTACAGCATGTGTGAGCCCTCGGTTTCTTTTACACCTGTTCTTGCTCAGGTGAAATTGAGTAGTAATCACACCTACCACAGTTATTATTTTAAATTGCTGACATGTAGTTCCAGGTGTTATGAGATTAACTCTGCTATTTATAACCTAGGTCATAAAATACAGACAGAAATGCTGTTTCTGTGTAATTACTTTGCTGGAAGTCACTACTGATAACAAGTGCATGATTCTTATTGTGAATGCTCTCCTAACATTATGTAAATCAGTGGAAAAGAGAAGTTTTATTCTTTCCAATGTGTGTGTCCCATGGTTGCAGCGTTTTATTTTGGGCTTATTAGCACCAAGTCATGCAAATGATATTGGGTAATCAAGGCAACACTGGTAATGAAGCGATTGGGATCTCAATTGTCTGAATGTACCTGGTGCTTTTGAGCATGAAATCTAATTTGTTTATTTGCACAGGGAGAACCAAAAATGCAAAATATACTGTTAACTTTTTGTTTTAACCATCTGCTTGTCTGACATTTGACTTTCCTATAGACTGCAGAGTACCAGCATGGTATGTCATCCCCACCTGAATTTCAGACATGGCATTAGACAACTTTAAAGTGCAAAGAAATTGTCTTAAGCAAATACTAGATCATACTTGGTCTTGGGAAAGAGGGAGTACAGATTCCACTGGGTAACTTTCCATTTATTTAAACAGGAATTAATATATGTCCAGACAACTACTCTTGTTTGCAAATGTAGATTCGCATGGTCTAAGTCAGTACAGTCTAAGTCAGGGTGCTTTTTTGTTTTTTTTTTGTCTTTTGAGTCCATGGTAGTTTTGGACTAGCTATTTACTGCTCAGTACACCTGCCTATAAAGTTCATTAAAAGAAAGTAAAATTAATATGTTTAAGTTGTAGTTCCTTAATGTCATAGGAGTGCTTTGTATAAACGGTATGGATAAAAATGAAACATAAATAATGATAAAATGGCAAAATTTGAGCGCATGAAAGCACGTGACTGAATTAGGAATCCAGTCCAGGAGTGTTGTGTGTTTCGTTCCTGTCACCTTGAGCGTGATGAGTAACCCCTGCTTTGCATAAAACTTTTCATACAATTTGAAACACCTGCAAGTCAGCATCTTGTCATCTTTAAAACAGCATCTTATAGGTGTAATAATGGAGTATTCATAAATCACTTGAAACCCTGGTTACTGGTATCAAATATAATCTAAATTTTGTTTACTATCTGGCTTATGCTGTATTTCATTGTTTCCTAAGTTTGCATAAGAATGAAGCACTAAATAATTCTAATTTAAAACATGTTCTGTCAATAAAATGCTGCTCAGCATGTTCACTGTTATGGAAAAACATGAGCGTTACTCACTTACCACTTAGGTCCGAACTGTGTCTCTTGTGTAATGTTTGGTAACATACATCATCATTTGATGTTAACTGCTTGCACTGTTTGAGTTTCCTTGACATACGTTTCCAAACAGTTCTTTTTGTTGCGCTTCCTGGATGAGACAAATCATGAGGTCACCTCCGAGTCCGCTGTGCAGGAATATAACTGACGTGTGGCCGTTGGTTTTGCTTCTAGGTGGTAGGCCTGTATCGGCTATGTGGCTCAGCAGCGGTGAAGAAAGAGCTCCGAGAGGCGTTTGAGAGGGACAGCAAAGCTGTGACTCTCTGTGAAAGCCAGTACCCAGATATTAATGTCATAACAGGTAATACAATTTCTTGCTTCTCTTTTAATGTAGAATTGTGTCGCGTTCATAATGCACCTCTTGAAATTGTGCTCTGAACTAGTTTTCTGTTGTCATTTAACAAGCTATTAACTGCTGCTTTGTGTTAGGTGAGAATGAGCGCAGTAACCTTGGGGATGTGTAAATGTGAAGCAGCAGAGATTTGGGGGGAGGCGGGTGGGAGTACAGGACCAGGAGGTCTTAGGAAGCCTTTCTGCATCAGCTCTTTACGTGAGTGTTTTCACAGGACTTGCACTGCACAACTGAAGTAAGTTGTTGAGGGCTTTTTTGTTTGCTTAAAAGTGGAACGGTTTTATAACTATTAATACTTGTTATGTAAACCAAAGTTGATCTAATTTCAGGCATCACTGAGTAAACCAATTGCTCCGGGAAATTAGGCAGGAGCATTCGTTTCCTACATATCCAGGGATGGAAAAATGTAACAGCGGTAGTCAGGGTATAAATTCACTGTGCCAAAGCCCTCTCTGTAACATCCAACGTGCAGCTGGGCAGGACAGCACCTGTTTGGTGGCTTATTTCATTTCAGTGTATTGGGAATGAATTCTATTCATTACACTTTATAATTATACAAAGTGGTGTCAGAAGATAGTACTTGGTGATATTTACTGGGTTAAATAAACCTTTTTGGTCCAGCTAGTCAGTTTGCCTTACTTGCCTTGGCTGGTTTCGCTGCTGAGTTCAGTGTTGCTCACCAGTACCAGGGTTCCCAGCAGTGGAAACTTGTGTTCGCTCTGATGGGGTGCACCCTGTATAAGGAGGAGGTGTACAGTAAAGTAAATAGTATCAAAGATCTGTTAAACTGGGTAATTTTCTTCTTTTTACAAATAAACGAATGAGAAAAAGTAGTGATAATTTCTAAGATCAGCTTGTACCATGAAATTACTGAAGTCCTGTTTTCTTCCCGATTTTTGTAAACCAACTCAACATCAACCAAATGAGGTTCAACAAGGCCAAGTGCCGGGTCCTGCACTTAGGTGATAACTCCATGCAGTGCTACAGGCTTGGGGAGGAGTGGCTGGAAAGCTGTCCAGCGGAGAAGGACCTGGGAGTGCTGGTTGACAGCCAGCTGAATATCGGCTGGCAGTGTGCCCACATGGCCAAGAAGGCCAGCAGCATCCTGACCTGTATCAGGAATAGTGAGGCCAGCAGGCCTAGGGAAGTGATTGTCCCCCTGTACTCAACACTGGTGAGGCCGCACCTCGAGTACTGTGTTCGGTTTCGGGCGTCTCACTACAAGAAAGACATAGAGGTGCTGGAGCGTGTCCAGAGAAGAGCAACGAAGCTGGTGGGGGGTCTGGAGAAAAAGTCTTGCGAGGAGCGGCTGAGGGAACTGAGGTTGTTTAGCCTGGAGAAAAGGAGGCTGAGGGGAGACCTTATCGCTACAACTACCTGAAAGGAGGTTGTAGCAAGGTGGGGGTGGGTCTCTTCTCCCAAGTAACAAGGGATAGAACAAGAGCAAATGGCCTCAAGTTACCCCAGAGGAGGTTTAGGATGGATATTAGGAAAAAGTTCTTCACAGAAAGGGTTGTTAAGCCTTGGAACAGGCTACCCAAAAGATGAGTCGACATGGTGCTTAGGGACATGGTTTAGTCGTGGTTTTGGCAGTGTTAGGTTGATGGTTGGACTCGATGATCTTCAAGGTCCCTCCAACCTAGACAATTCTATAACTCAGAAGGGAGGAAAAAAACCCCTCTGCTGCTTTCTGCCAAACAGCAGAGACTGTCTGATACTGACTTGTAAGCAGGCAAATGGCAAACTGCTATTTGGTTAGTGTAAACTTTTGGCTAATGGAAAACTTTGTGGTTTTTTTAAATTCTGGAATGATAAAAATGGCAGTGCACTCCCACGCTACAAGTAATCATTACAATAAAACAGGATTTACAGGAATGGTTCAGGAATATCATGGGAAAAGGTGTAGGAACTTAATTTTCATCCACATACAAAAAAAACCTGTAACATTTCATAAGCATTTTGAGTCTCCTGAGTACATTGTCCACTCAGAACCAACCAGAACGGGCTGAAACAGAAGTCTGAACTGCAGGAGAGCTCGGTACTGATGCAAAGCCCTGGAGGGGCAGCGGCGCAGTCTGACTGAACTTTCCATCACAAGTTTATGATGCGGTGGTTAAATAGAAAAGTGTACTTCAGTTTTTTAATGTACATTGCTGCAAGCCTCATTGGTGATGGTGAACTTTTGGTGACTGTGCAGGTCTTGCTGGACTCTTGGTCCCTTTTTGGTTTGTACTACTGAAGGGTAATTTTTGGCATCCAGAATTTGTGTTGTAAGCGTGAAAATACTACAGCCTTGATGTCTGTCTTATGGACAGACTGCTGGGTATGCTCTTGTATATGTTGTATTGCAAGAGTTTACTTGCATGCTCCTTTCCTTACGAGGAAAAAATAGTTTTAAGAAATTACATTAAAAAAAATTGAATTCTTTCCCCAGGTTCCCCTGCAGCTGTGCTGTGTGATTGCCGTTAGTGCCTGTGTTAATGTTGTGTTGAAAGGAGTGAGTGCAGGGGTCCTGCACGAGTTGGGAGTGGGGAGGGACGGGGTGTTTGCACTCATAACTGCTGCTGGCCAAAATGCAGTCTACTCTCTAATTAATTTTAAACACTGTGGTCTGGACTGAAAGGGGAACCTGCAATTTTTGCTGAACAGACCTGAGGTACCCACCGTGCTTAGTACTAGGAACAAACCAGCCCACACAACCTCTCTCGTATACATTCAGGGAGCGGGATTGAGAGGGAATGTTTCCCCTGATGTGTTACTGCTGTATTTGCAATGCTGAGGCTGATGCACATGATTCATACTTTTATAAGCCAAAACATGTGTTCCGTAAAATATGAATCCTCAGCATAAATCTTGGCTGATTTGAAGAGAAGTGCTGCCTTCTGTCCTTTCTGAAATTTGAGTAGCAGTGCTTTTCCAAAAGATTAAAAAGATTTTTTTTTTTTTTGACAGCTCTCCAAAGACTAAAGAATGAACGTTTAATGATTAAATCTTGACTGAGAAATGCTCTGGGGATTGGCACAGGCGTACACACAATTAAGTGTGCTTGTGGCTCAAACTGAAGCGTGCAGCCAGTTTTCGGAACTGACCAGTAGTCATGTTGTTGCCTCATGTCTGTTCGCATCCACGTGAATTCATATCTCTGCATAAAGCATGCAATACTGTTAACAGTTCAGTGGGTCAGAAAAATGAAGAATTAATGAGGTGGATGGCAATTTCTGCTCGCTGTCTAAATTTGTTGTGTGTGGTTGTGTCAAGGGGAATGTGGCAGTGGGCTGGCAGCAGCAGGAAGCATAGATTCGTGGAAAAAAATAACAGCAGCCTCTTACAGGGCTAATTTAGCTGAGTGAATAGCAAAAGGATTTAGAAAGGTCAAGGGGCATTCATGGCTCCCAAACTATCCTGTTATTCAGGGCTAAGCAGGAGAAAGTCCTTTGGCAGGTGGTGGTCCTATGACTGTGGATGCTATTGCAGGAATTCCTACTAAATGATTATTAATAGGTGGTTGTGAGTGTTTCAACAGTATAAGCTGATTTGATTATGACATACCATGTCCTACTGTAAGCTGATTCTGGTTTCAGCCTCCCACTCAAAAAAAAAAAAAATCCTGATAAAAGTCAACATCTCTTGCTAGTGTTTTGCTTATGGAAAAAGGAAAATATCCCAAACCATGCTGTACCTCTGCCATGTTTGTCTTATAAATATTTTAACTAGCTAATCCATGCATGGATTTCGTCCTCTAAAATGAGGGGAAGAAATAAAATTTGGTGGGGAGGAAAGAATATGAGTAAGTTACAAAAAATTAGCCACTTAAGTGGACCAGTAACAGAAGTGGCATATTCTGTTTAAAACAAACAAACAAAAAACCCCAAACCACCAGAGGGAATATGTTTCCAGGATAATATGTGGATGGTTGTTCTCATTTTTTATGTTCCCAATGGGAGGCTCCCATTTTAAGCGCAGGGCAGGCTGTTAGGTGCTGTGTGGTACTCTGCAGAGGGAGAAGTTTTGTCTGGCTGCCCCATGCTTGATGCTGCACAGAGAGATGGTCCGGCAGCTCCAGGGGCTGATGCCGCTTCACTTAGCACCGCTTGTACAACGTGGCTTGAGTAGCTGCATTACTGATAGATACAGTACTTTTTAAAAAAAAAAAATAAATTATACAGGTAGAAGCCAACTTGCCTTCTGCCCGTGAACATGGCTATGGTGGGGAAAACATTACCTTTCATTCCCTGTATTTTTTTAGAAACAACCGCATGGCAAAGCCCACTGCTATACAGTTCAGTTTACAGTTAGGTTATAANCTTGCCTTCTGCACGTGAACATGGCGATGGTGGGGAAAACGTTACCTTTCATTCCCTGTATTTTTTTAGAAACAACTGCATAGCAAAGCCCACTGCTATACAGTTCAGTTTACAGTTAGGTTATAAAGACTGAGTTTAGAAAAAACTGTTGCTTTGTTAAATAGCACAGCGTGATGGTATCTGCTGTGATTTGGGGTTTTACGAGGCTATGAGGGATNTTGAGTTTAGAAAAACTATTTCTTTGTTAAATAGCACAGCGCGATGGTATTTGCTGTGATTTGGGGTTTTACAAGGCTATGAGGGGTGCAAACTAAAAAAATCTTGTATCTTTCCAACTTTGCCTTTTTGGAGGACAGTCTGCTTTTATTNCTGAGTTTAGAAAAAACTGTTGCTTTGTTAAATAGCACAGCGTGATGGTATCTGCTGTGATTTGGGGTTTTACGAGGCTATGAGGGATGCAAACTAAAAAAATCTTATATCTTTCCAACTTTGCCTTTTTGGAGGACAGTCTGCTTTTATTACAGTACCCACTTTCAAAAAGCTTTTTTTTAATCCACCATTTCTTCTTAACAAAATATTTAAATTCAGTTGTGATGTAGCTAAAACGGGTAGATATTTGTGGCACAGAATGTATTTTTTTTAAGGAAAGTAAAAGCTGCTGGGACGCAGGCTCATCTTGTTCAGTTTTCTGTCTCAGTTGTATTGGATGCGTCACTCCTGGGTAGCATCCTGCTTGTGTCCTTTNATTTTCTGTGTCAATTGTACTGGATGCGTCACTCCTGGGTAGCATCCTGCTTGTGTCCTTTCCCGGGGGTTGCTGTTAGAAGTCTTAATGTTTGGGTTTTTTTAATTATTATTCTTACGATCACTGAAACCCTATTCAAACTGAAGTATTGGCCAGGCTTTAAAGCTAGCTTACAAGAATGCAAATGCTCAGTTCCNATTACAAGAATGCAAACGCTCAGTTCCTTCTTGTTTGTTTGCATCTGTGGCAGGAATGGATGGAATAGACGTTTAATGAACCTGGTTGTTGCGTCCCCTAGAAACAGCCTCTCCTCCAGCATGTCCCCAGCTTCTGAAATGGTGCAGTACGGCTCTGCAACTGGGAAGGCTCAGTGCATGGCTGTTTCAGCCAGTGTCTCCCATGGCTGTGAATTAAATTTGTCACAGCAGAAGCGAGCGGTGTGCTGGGGGACAGAGTCCCCAGAGGCACGGAGGAGTTGGTGTTTCCCTCTTGAGGACATCTGTTTGGTTGGTGCTTTGGTAGGTGAGAAAACGCTGTGTGCTTCACCAAACGTGCCACTGGCACTGGGATGTTTGCTCATAATTTTATAGCTGAAAATAAACTGAACAGAAAAATTAATTGCCGGTTGCATGTAAAGGAGGAGGTGTCATCAGGCTGAAGACTTTGGTGTTTGTAGGAGCTCCTTTCCATGGACAGGAGGTGGACTGCTAAGAGCCCTTTCCTTGCCTCTCCCTCGCCCCAGTCAGGAGGGGGACCTGGAGAGATGCTCACCCTGCGCCTGGCGCACCCACTCCTGCGCACGCAGCAGCCCCTGCACCCACCCCTCTTCTCTGGACGCAGCGCACCTTCCTCCCCTGGTTTCACTCCTTAGTTCCTGATGAGCTGCTGCACGTGGGCTCAGAGAAGCTGCTGGGACAAGGGTGCTGGTGCCCCCTGGCCTCATGGGGACGTTGCAGAGATACCTCCTGCCTCGTAGCTGAGCCTGGTGGGGATCCCTCACATACCCATGGTCCACTGTGCCCTTTTGCTGTTGTCCTCCCATCCCTTGCTCCCCGGTGTGAGGTTTGTCACTGGCACGGAGGATTTTCTCATGGGACGGGTGAAGCTGATGTGCCTTAGTGCTCCCAAAAATCACTGGAAAGTGAATCTGCAGCTTGTTAAAGGCAACTGTTCTTGTGTCTCTTGTGAAGGCGTCCTAAAGGACTATCTGCGAGAGCTACCCTCTCCCCTGATAACCAAGCAGCTCTACGAAGCAGTGTTGGATGCCATGGTGAAAAATCCCTTGAAAATGACAGCAAGTGGTTGCGAGAATGACCCGAGTGACTCTGAGCACACGGCAGCCCTTCTGGATTGCCTGCCAGATGTTGAAAAGGTGAGCGGTGTTAGCAGGTTCAAGTAAATCGTGTGCTTCAGAAAATAAAGGAACATTTTCACGCTGGACATAAAATGTGTCAAAATGTGTACTCCTGTTTCCTGACTTAACGGTCCGCTTGGATTTTTGATGCTCCGCATCTTTGAAGATACTTCCATGCTGTGATTAATTGGAGGGTCTGCATTGCTGGGTTTATTCCGGTTTGCATATTATATTGTCTCTATAAAACGGAATGAAAAGCTGTGGTCACTACTTTTACATTGTTAGATCAAAGATTATTCCCATGTGGTGTCCTGCTCCCCGTCTGTGGAGCTCTCTGATCTGTATGTCATAATTACATGGGTAAATGCATTCCTCTTTCCTAAGCATGTGCGATAAAGCCTTTGCTTCCCATACTGTGCAGTGTAGTAGTGCGGTGCGCCATTACTGGCCACGTTCACCCCTGTGGAACACCAGTTAGCCCATGGGAGAGAGTGAGCGAGTGGCCTGCACCGTACCTGGAAGGTACCTGTAAGCTTGTTCTCATGCTGAGGTCATATTGAGGGTTTCTTTATTTTCTGATCTACCTGGATCGTCTGCACTGCTTCCGCAGCTTCTCTCCCCTCCCTGATGTCCCTTTTCCACTGTGAGAAAACTCATCCATGTAAATCTGAAATCAGGTAAGAAACAAGCTGAATTTTACCAGGAAGTCTGTCTGAACTAGTCTGCTCTGTGGTAGTCTAATACAGCTTTTCTAATTCAGCACTTAGATGTTCCACTGATGGGTGTTGGTAGAAAACCCATAGCTATCAGCCTAGATCTTATCCCTCTAGAGCAGCAACGTTAGGATGTCAACACCACCTTTGTCTAGTGTTTTGTTTCCTGAGCAGTATTTTGTTCTTTTAGGCTACTCTGAAGATGCTGTTGGATCACCTGAAACTGGTGGCTTCTTACCACGAAGTAAATAAGATGACATGCCAGAATTTAGCTGTATGTTTTGGGCCTGTGCTACTGAGCCAGAGGCAGGAGACCACCAACCATAACAACAGAGTCTTCACAGACTCGGAGGAGCTTGCCAGTGCCCTGGACTTCAAAAAACACATAGAGGTTCTTCACTATTTACTCCAGCTGTGGCCAGGTACTGTTTCTTGAATCTGATCAAGGGAAAATGTCGGACCATTGCTGTATGTTTGTACTGCGTCACAGTGTACATTAATTCACAGGATGACTGAGCAGCATCAGAATTCTTAAAACACGAGGTACTACAGTGTCACCTATTAATCTAAAGACATCATGACAATTTTATAATCTACTGTTTGTATTAGGTCACTTTACTTAATGGGAAGTTTGTTCTTTTAATCGCTTTTTTACCAGATAGGAGAGTTTGAGTAGAATGTAAGAAGTGGTGAAGAGTGCTTTGTGTGAGTAGAGACACTAGAAAAAATAAACCCAGTGGCAGTAAGGTTTCCACATCTGAATTAGGGGTTTTGGGAGTGTTTTGTTTCTGGTGGGTTTTTCTTTTTTTCCTTCTGCTCTCCTGCTTTGACCATGCAGGATTATCTGTGCATGGAATTCGTTAGTTGGTTGGTCTCTTGAGATAAGTGAAACGCTATTTTAATTCTGCCCTTGTAACTGGGCAGAGTTGGGAGCATCCTTACAGCAAGAGCTGTGCAACTTTAGCTGGTTTTGCAGGGCTTTGCCTAAGGAGAAGTGTTTTTAAAACAAAATGCAACAAAAAACCCAAACCAAACAAACAACAAAACCTAAACCAAAATGCCTTAAGTACCTTTTAGCTTCCACTTCCAAACTTAAGAGGTCACACAATTTGGGGTCAATTGTCAATAAGAAGGGAGGTGATTCNCTAGCTGGTTTTGCAGGGCTTTGCCTAAACAGAAGTGTTTTTAAAACAAAACACAACAAAAAACCCAAACCAAACAAACAACAAAACCCAAACCAAAACGCCTTAAGTACCTTTTAGCTTCCAATTCCAAACTTAAGAGGTCATATGCTTTCACACAATTTGGGGTCAATTGTCAATAAGAAGGGAGGTGATTCTAATCTTCCTATTAAACTACCGAAGTAGAAGTGAAGGTAACTGTTCCTGCTAAGATCTGCCATTTAAATGGGCAATGATTGCACAGTGTTCATTTTTCCCTGTTATGCAGAGAGGCATGAGCCAGTGGAAATAGCAGGATGGCATCCGGAGCCCTGGGCTTCAGCCCGTGGTGAATTNATAAACTACCAAAGTAGAAGTGAAGGTAACCGTTTCTGCTAAGATCTGCCATTTAAATGGGAAATGATTGCACAGTGTTCATGTTTCCCTGTTATGCAGAGAGGCATGAGCCAGTGGAAATAGCAGGATGGCATCCGGAGCCCTGGGCTTCAGCCCGTGGTGAATTCCCGTGCTTGCTGCTCCTGCTGAACTGCAGCCTTCTCTTGCGCAGGCACTGCCCAAGGTCAGGAGCAGACGAAGATGTTGCAGATTCTGAGTTAAGCAGGGCGAGTTTGAGGGTAATACTGTGAAACAATTTAACATTGGATCTGATGAGTTTAGTTTTGTTTTCAGATAGTCTTTGGGTAAGCAGCAGTTGAAAGCTGCCCAGCCATGCAGAAGATGGGTCCGTTGTGCTGTGCTGTAGAATCTTCCTTTTTCACAGTGGTCTGGCTAACAGTGTGGAGAACTGATCTGTTTCGTAACCTGAATAATTTAATATCCACTTCTCAGATTTGAGCAGTGTAAACTGGGTAATTCTCAAGGCTAAGAGAAGATTCAGCTGATCTAAACAGCTTCTTAATTCTTCCATTTTAGAACACAGTAACTGCTCTTGGGAGACCACTGAATTTCTGCACCAATTGAAACATGAAATGGCATTACAGTTAATCTAAATGAATAATATGCCTGATTTGGTTTGTTTCTAAATTTATTTTATTTTTACTTGAAGAGGAGGAGGGCTGCTTTTTGTGGGAGACTTGGGGTCCCCTGGCAAAGGTGGAGGGTCACGAACATTGACTTGGCAATACTGAATTACAGATGCTGTGGCTGCATTTGAGCTAGCCAGGTGGGCTCTGCTGCTCTGTGTTCAGGATATGAAGTATTTCTCAACTCATTTAAAGAGCGTTTGGGGGGGAAAAGCTCTCCCTTTTTTTTTTTTTTTTTCCCCTGTCATCTTTCCCCATTACAAACATTCTAAAGAGAAATTGTCGCTGCCAGCTAGGTGGGTCTCGAAGCATTTTATTCTGGAGGGCCCAGCACGGTCTCCTGACATGTAAGCATGGGTTGGCAAAGACCTAGAACTGGCAGATTCTATACAATAATTAAAAAAAAAAAGTGTCCGGATTTTTTGTCTATTCCTAGACATGAGGTATAAATGAATATGTGAATATGTGCTAACAGACCAAGTGCACGATAGGCACATGAATGTGTAGTCTTTGTCTTAGTAGTTCATAATTGAACTATGTAAGATGTATGATCTTGTTAATTAAAGGGGGTTTTATGATTGCAAAGTAGTATAGGAATCTACACTGTGTTGTTATTACGCAAGTCATCTTAAACAGTCTCTGCTCTACTTAGATAAAAACTTAACAAATATTACTAGAGGTTTATTTTAAATTTGTAAGGTGGAGTTTTTGGGGGGGTCTGTTTTGGGTTTTAATTTAATTATGAGAGAAAGAATTTTCAGGGTAGGTTTAATCCTCTGTTGGGTAAAACTATGAAGTATCAGGACAAGTGAAGCAAATGCTAAAGCAGAGAGCTGACTGTAAGTTTATTTCACCAGCACAGTGTAATTGCCAGGTTTGTGAATAGCCCACTGAGGTCTTTCAAGAGCTCGAACGTTTCTTGTGGTATATCAGATACTGATTAGTATAAANCGAAGCAAATGCTAAAGCAGAGAGCTGACTGTAGGTTTATTTCACCAGCACAGTGTGATTGCCAGGTTTGTGAATAGCCCACTGAGGTCTTTCAAGTGCTCGAACGTTTCTTGTGGTATATCAGATACTGATTAGTATAAAGAATATTCTGAGTGAGACAGTGATTTCAGCCATCATGAGCTACTGCTTCTTCATTCCTCTTACAACAGTTTCCACCTGGGGAGTATTGCTAGGCTCCTTCCTGCTGCCACAGCCCCTCTTGGCCAGAGCAGCTGTGAATCGGAGCGTGTTGCTGCTGTGTGTGCTGCAGCGAGCGCCTGCGCCTGCCTTATCGCTTAGCAATGGGAAAAGAGTTGGGGGAAAAAAGTCAGTGCAGACAGCTAATGTACTGGGGGGGGCAAAAAAACCCCAACAAGTGTAGTCTCAGTTGTGTTGTCTGATTTCCCCCCACCACCTAAGTCTGATTTATAATAGTTTGCTTGCACTAGACATTGCTAGCCACTCTGCTCGGATTTTTAGCCGAGCGGGCAAGTTGCTTTCCAAAAGATGTCACCAGCTGGGAAGCTTGAAGAGCTGCTTGTGGATGGTGAAAATGGCAGTGCTTTCTATGGTTTTGGGGGGTTTTGTTTTGTTTTTTTTTTTCCCATGCTCTGCTGACCTGATAGTGGCCGTGCCCTGGAGTCACCTCCTGTGACAGGTGACCCTGTGGCTGTAACAAGGACACGCTGACCACGCTCCGGGTCAGCACCGCTGGGAAGCTTCTGGCTCTGCTCGCTGCAGCCGCAGGGAAACCTTCTCTGCCTGAAAATAAGAGCAAGAGGAGAGTTAGTTTGACATATGGTGTAGCTTCATGATGGGCTTGAGGCGATTGAGGACACTTCTGCTCCCTTGTCAGCTGCAGCTGGGCAGCCCCAAAGCTGCTGACCACCAAAAATGTCGAGAAGCTTTCAGTCAGGTCAGTGGGCCAGCACAGGAGAGATGGGAGACGTGGGTGGAGGAAGATGGAGACCAAAAGCTGTTTGGGCAGTGAATACTGCTCAGGAGCTAATCACGAAACCCTGGGGATAGCTGATGGCGTGGCTGCTGGGGGAAACAAAGCAGGTAGATGTATCTCTGCCTGTAGGAGTGTGCATTGCTGTAAAGGGGGCAGGAGGAGGGTAAGTAGTAGAGTTTTCCTTCACCTTGAAGAGAAAGCTGAACGCTGTCCCTCGGCTTGCAAGAACTGTGCAAGACATTGTGCTCAAAGGGAGGTAAAACACGAACGCAGATTGGTGAGCAGGCGAACGGCATACAGCGTAAACAGAGCAGTTGGACCCAACGGAAGGATCGCAGTCTGGTCCCTTATACTTAATCTCCTGTAGATTGAGACAGCTTGATAATCAACATGTTGTGCAATACTTCAATTTCCGTATTTTTCCAACGGAAAACAAATAGTCCTTGTTCAGTTAGACCGTGTAATACTGGCAAGTTATTGTTAACCCGTGGCCCTTCGTCTTAATGGAGCATAGTCTAAACAGAAGGGCTTTTGTTATAGTAAAGGGGTGGGGGGGGAAGCAGTGATGGTTATTGCATGTTACTGTGCAAGATGTAAAGTAAGACTGAAATCCCCTGGAGAGACCTGTAATGCAGACCCAGAAAGAGAAGCATGGGGCGCATCTCAGGACTGAGCCTTTGTGCTTGGGTGCGAGGAATCTAACGAGGAGGGGGTGAGACACTGAACCGCACGGGTTTGCGTGCACCAGGTTTTCAACGGCGAATGGGAATAGAAAGCCTCTGCTTCCAATTGCAAGTGGTAGTGGTCTGTTTAAAACAAAAGAAGTTTTGCAGCTCAGACATTTCAGTAGGCGCAGGTCAGTAAAAATATTTGTGCTGTTTACCATAGGAAGCCGGTAACAGCGGAGGAGGCTGTTAGTAACTTGTGCTGTATAATCGTGAGCTCAGGTAACATGATGACCATCAAACCTGTTTGAGTGTATGTCTGACATGGGGTTGTGGCTGCTTAGAAAAATAATGCATAATGCAAATGAGCTGCTTCTAATAGCACAGAACATTAGGGCAAAAGAGAAACACAGGAGTTCAACTCTTGGTGTGTCTTGAGCTTCTCTAGGTGTTTCTGTGGTGGTATTTTTGTTGTGTTTTAACCTCTTTTGCTGTGCCTGCTTTCTGTTACTCTTGTAGCCTGGACGAAGCGTGTGAGCTGAGCTGTTTGCTTTTCTTTGACCCAGAGCTGGATGGTGATTAACTCGCCCAGTGAATTTAATCCGTGCTCTGGGAGTTTCTACTTTTAGATAGGCTTCTCTCCATTGCAGTTTGAATCTGGCATGAACTGTCAAAACTGAGCTTTTACAGTAGTTTTTCTAATTATTTTATATCAAGCGGCGGCAGAAAACATTATAGCGGAATGTGTTGGCTGTAAGCTTGCATGTATTCATGCATGCTGTTAGCGTGTGACCTCGAGGGAGGAGAGTGGTCATCTGTCATGGACTTTTCTTGTTGCAGTACGGATTCAGCCCTCACTCTGGTTTAACTTCTCCTCTCTTCTAGTGCATCACTCGCCTGCCAAAGAACCAGCTCATCTGAATGCATTTCCCGAGCACCTACCCTCCTTGAATTACCTGAGACCCAAGAGGCAGAGACCTCAGATGCTGAATCTGAGCGGTACCGAGATGTCTGGGGTACTCAGACCAAGGCCAGCAGGTCTAGACAGCCCGTCGAGCAACCGCTACGCTGGAGACTGGAGTAGCTGCGGTGAGAACTACTTCTTAAACCCAAAAGACTGCCTGAGTGAAGCAGACTACGATGACGTCCCTTCAGAAGACACGGAGAGCGGGGATGACAGCAGCAAAGCTGAGGAGTCGGATGCCTCGCTCAGACGGCCACAGCCCATCCCCGGAGAGCGCACCTTTCAGAGCTATTTGACGATGCAAGCAATAGACTCCGCGGTGGATCACAGGGCAAACCTTAAAGACCTGCAGGAAAGCATTGATACTCTGATAGGAAACCTGGAAAGGGAACTCAACAAGAACAAGCTAAATATGAGTTATTAAGTCCTGTCCTGCATGATGCCTCCTCCTAGTGCCTCCATGCCCCTCACTGGGCTTCCCACAGCCATGTGAGGAGTGATGGTGGCCTTGACGCCGCATGGCAAGGCCACAGCCCACCTTGCGTTAACAAATTTTAAGCCATNGTGCCCCTCACTGGGCTTCCCACAGCCGTGTGAGGAGTGATGGTGGCCTTGACGCCACGTGGCAAGGCCACAGCCCACCTTGCGTTAACAAATTTTAAGCCATTCCGTTACATTTCTGCCTTTTTGTTAGAGAAGAAGGTGTTGGCCTGATTCTGGTGTTGGAGACAACCTTAGAGAGACCGTGAGGTGATTCCACATAGTGGCATTTCTCCCTAAAAATACTATGCACTTAGGCGGTTTGGGCAATACCTGGCAGAAGATAAAGCAACATCTCTGCTGTCGGCAGAGATTCATTCCTGAAACCTTAGCCCCGGTACAGATGTTCCTCTCGGAAGAGGACGAAAGCTGCTTGGCCTGAGTTTTGCAGCATGGACTTCAGATAGACTTGTTTTACTATATATGCAATGGCTGCTATGAAAAATGCTTTATATATATATAATATTTATATATAAAGTTTTAATTGTACAAATAATAATGTATGCCTGTATTAACACTTTTCAATAATTATTTAAACAAGCAAAAATTAAATATTTTTCTAACCTTGTTTGTATATATCTATGTATAAATGTGCATGTGTCTGTAGCCACCTTTGGAAAGGAGGAATTGCGAAATGTCCGTGTTTCTAAGAAGACGTGTTCCGTGATGCCAGGATGAAGTTACCCCTTGGGTAACGCAGCGTTTGATTTATGCACAGAAACATGGCCAGAGAGAAGGCAGGGTGAATGATTAATATGAATGACCTTGTGTGTTGCAGCGGCATCGGTTCGCAGGTGTTGACTATTAACTGTCTCTCTCACACACCCACCACACTTTCTCTGTTGGGTTTTTTTTTCCTTCTTTTTTTGTTTGTTTTTTTCCCCCCATGTATTTTTAATATATAAAGAAGGTCTGGAATGTATTTACTTTTCAAAAAATACTTCTGGTTTGTCCTTGTAACCTGTTACTTCATTCTTGACATTTCAATACTTTTTTTTTTTTTCTCTCCAGAGTTTCATGTATTTTTGTTGAGGTGCCTTTGTCTGGCTGCTGGTAGGTAGATGTGTTTGAGCCCTCTCTGAAGGGCTGTGGCTCTGGAGATGTAAGACTCAGATTCTGCACAAAAGCAGTTACTTTTTTCTCTGAGTCTTTTTTTTTTTTTTTTTTGTAAATTAATCTCCCAAAAATGGAAAACTGAGTTATTACATGAGGTTGAACGGGTTAAGTGACGTTACTCCTGGGGAGTTTGGGTGGGATTGCAGCTCACTGTGACCCTTGTTAGATTCAGCTGTTGCCATCTTCTCGGATCATATTTTATCTTTAGTCATTTATGGTGAGCAATTCAGCATTTCATGTTAAGGAAACACTCTCTTGATTAGTTAAAAATAGGTACCAAACCACATACAGATGTTCGTATAGTCCTCTAACCAAAAGGAGACAGAGATTTGGGCAGCTGGGGGCGAGAGGGTTATGTGTTTTGAGAGGTCGAACACCGAGTCACTAGCGGGGTAGAACTTAATTCTCTTCATCTTTTTGGTACAATGTGGACATCCCGCCATGGCTTTACCTTCACCCTGTGGGGAAGTGGCTTTCTGCCAACCCGTACATCCTTATATTGCTTAATTGGAGAGTTATTTATTTAGAATAGCAAGGAATTAAGAATTGCTATGGCAAACTTTACCCCGTTTTCTAAGGAATTCTTTTAGCATGGTTTCAAATGGTTTATTCAATCTCATTAATTTATTTTTTATAAGTGTTAAAAGATGCAAAACAATTATTGCAATATAATGATAATGTATGAAAATGTAAATTTAACCTGAAGCATTTATCAATAAATCGATGTATTTTTTTAAACTTTTATACCTACAGAATGTGCATACTTTTTAAAGTATAAATTTAAATTCTAAATAAAATTTGAATTAAGAACAAAATTTGACTAAGCCTAGTTAGTGATTATTTAAACCTGTCTAAGCTGGTGCCGTACAGCTGTACTGGCTGCACATCTGAATTCCATAAAGACATTGAGCTTTTCAGAAGACGTTTTGTTCTGTTGTCTTTTCTAGATTGACCCAGCATTTCAGTTACATAATTAAAAAAAAAACAAAACAAAACAAACACTACTCAATTTGAATCCAAAAGGAATAATATCCTAAGGAAGTTGTCAAACCAGTGTTGTGGCAGCGTTTCTTCTTTTATTGCAGGATGCTGATGCTTTTGAACGTAGCTTGGCTTCTGCACCGGCTGTGTAGATGTATTAGCACTAGTTGAAAGGTGTTTGCAATTAAAGTTATTTGATAAGTGGTATATTAAGTTTTCATTGTTTATAATAACATAGATGATGTAAATGAGCATCTTTTGAATAAGTGTAGGCTTTTTCTACAGGAAGGTTCTGTAACTCTGCAGCAGTGCGCTGCTCTGTCAGCTCTAATATTTTAACCTTACAACAGGGAAAACTGATGACTTGATAAACTGTCTTAATGTTAATCTAATCAGTTAATTAAAATGTAGTAAAGTATTGCTATTATTAAAATGAAACATTTTGCTGTTAATCTAGTTAAACTTGGAGAACGTTTTGTGTCCTAGAAATCGTCTTTTAGTGAGACATTTCCCAAGTGATATTTTTGTTATGTTGTCCCTTATATATATTCTTATAGATATGTTTTGTATAATTATTTATATAACCTTGTCAAGTTGCATCCTTCTTAGGATTGTTACTGATCCTTAAAGAGGAGGATTAGTGTGGGAATTACCCTAATGTAGAAACACTAAATTGGGAGATTTAAAACAACCACCTGCTAGCAAAATAGTAATGACATTTTGTGTACAGAAGAGCAGCCTTGGGCTTGTGTGGGCTTTGCGGGGCAGAGCTGCTATTGAACCCTGTGGGCACAGCCGGGAACTTCTCTTACTCTACTAACCTTTGGTGTTGTCTGCTTGGTGTAACTCGGTGTGACATCAAGGGCAGGCCCTGTCCTGCAGGGGCTCTTCCCGCTGCTGGAAGAGGTTCAAGGCAGCGGGCAGAGCCTGCAGTTGAGTTCAGAGAGCTGATGTCCTTGGAGTGTGTGGACTTCCTTCAGGCGTGACCTCCACTTCCCAGGTAGAGAAAATGGATGCAGCTGCTCTTGCAGAAACAGTTCCAAGCCTTGCGCCAAAACCGTGTACAAACAAATTGTTATACCCAAGCGTGGGCTTTTCTGGTGTTCTGAGGCCAGTGATGGCCACGTGCCAGGCTGGGTGGCGACCAAGAATCATAGTTTGTGGTCCCCAGGGAAAAGCAGAAATGCATCCATAGGTCTGTGCAACTCTTTGCAGCCAAATGTTAAAGAGATAACGCACTTAAGGCGAGTTCGGGAACGGACTAAGCCCATCAGTAGGGTTTTAATCCATTGCTGTTTGTTCAAACAGGGTTGTCCAGATGCTGTTTGGGCTGTGTGGCTGATCCAGCTGACACTGAATTGCTTCTCCCTGCTTTTCAGCTTCCTAAACTGGCTTATTACAGGAGTGTGCAAGAGATGGGTAGGGATTGTGTGGGATGTGGAGCAGAGAGGGTGGCAGCATGACCTTGGGCTGGCTCAAGCCGCTGCGGACCTACATCCTCAGAACTTCAGATCTTTAGATCCGTCTTTCCCAAATGCATAACATATGTGGATGTTTATTAGTGCACCAGGCAAGAAATGTAGCAGCAGCTATTCAGGTGTGTTCTAAAAATAGAGGGAAACATCCCCAACAGAAGTAGGTATCCAGGGTTTTTACAGAATAAATCTATAAATCTGATAAGCCAAATAAACATCTGGTGTTTCTGCTGTCCGATCTTAACCCCTTCACCTTCCTCCCCATCCCAAGGTATAGGGATTTCTTAACAGTNAGTCTTTATCTTGAATTACGGAGCTAGCAACAGCTGAAAGATGGTTATTTTGGGTGAGGGGAGGACTGGTGTTACACTTCAGCGTCACTGTGATACATTTGTTTTAAAATGTCATCCTACACAATGAGTTAACTGGTTTCATTCTGTTTGACTTTTTTCAGAGCCACGCGGGAAACCCCATAATTTTCTGGGCAAAATTAACTTGTGGAACAGTCTGCCATGAGATAATGCAAATCTGACCCTCCAGCTATTTGAACATCCAGGGTTGCATTAGAGAGGATAAAAGACTGCGATGGGTTGTATAATCTCATGTTTCTGGTGTTATTTGGGAACAGAAATGAAAAGGAAAACGGCTCTCGGGAAGGTTACTCCACTTCCATTGAGGAAGCAGCTCCTCAGACTACTTTGCTCTGGGGACGGCGGGGGGCTGATCGGCAGAGCCCTGAGCCACTGCCTCCTTGTCCTCACTGGTAGAAAAACCCAGCTGAGATCCGGCTATCTTCTGGAATATTTTCTTGATCAAAAACCCTCAAGAATGCCTCTGTGGTGGGGCACAAGGCTCACGCTGAGGCTGCTGTCTCCTCTGGGTTGTAGTTACAGAGCTACAGCGGAGGGGAGACGGTTGGGCTTTCCAGGTAAGTCATGACCATATGGTTGACTTTAATGTCTATGTACTTTGCAGCCCTGTTAATCAAAAATCTGTGGAAGGTGATCTGAGGTGTTGTTCTAACGAAGTCCAGGCCTGATAACAGAGCGCTGAGCTTTTTAATTAGTTGGTTGTGGGATATTTACATATCCGTATGGAGCGGGTTGTTAGTTAAACATTGATTTAGCAGCGGAGCTGTGTTCTCCTCCTGTTTGAGCTCTGACTGCAAACACCATGCTGCAGGTGGTGGGGCTGTGCTTGTTGAGTTTTCCTTGGTTTTAATTTAACGGTAGTTTAATACGAGGATCAAGGAATATTACTATGATATTTAAACTTCAAACTAACAGACAAAAGACCATTTTTCAAACCAAATTCTATCCAGTGGAACCAAACATACCTTAAATCTGACCAAAGTTCAGATAAAGTAAAAGTATGTGATGGGGAGATCCTGGCCCTAGAAAATTGAGGGGGCATGTTTTTAACACTAACTAAAACCACTTTGCAGTGTTTATTTTGGGACATAGGAGGCTGACACTGCTCCTGTTTCGTATTTGGCTACGCTTTGCTCTAACGAAGCAGAGCACTGGCACTGGCTATCGCTTGTCAGCCAAAGATCCTCTCTACAAATCCCCCGTGTGTCAGCTGTCTTTTGTGCTTTAGTGTCT
This sequence comes from Himantopus leucocephalus, assembly GCA_003993805.1. Lineage (NCBI taxonomy): Eukaryota > Metazoa > Chordata > Aves > Charadriiformes > Recurvirostridae > Himantopus > Himantopus leucocephalus. The sequence goes on from RSEF01000008.1 coordinate 17,351,968, forward strand.
ACTGTGACCATATGGACATTTGTTTGACAGGAGTCTGTGACCCTCAAACAGTTTGGTGAGTCATGGAAAGAGTGAACTCACCCGTATAGAGTTTAATCTGTCCTCTGATAGATTCAATTTCTGCTTGACAGGCTCTGCTCTGCTCTGACGTGGTGTCTGACCTGGCTATTGAAACGAGCAATGAGCAGAACACTGTTTAGGAAAGAGTCGTCTCTGTGGATGGAGGATGAACATTAATATTCATGAGCTGTTACTCATTTACGCTGGTAAATATTAAAACTTCTGTATAACACCATTTGATCTCTCAAGAACAATTGTCTTTTGACAGAAATGCATGCACTCAACAGCCACGGTGTGCTCGGTAAAAGCTGTTCTAAACAATACTGATTTCTTTGAGGGAATAATATATTTTAATGGATTTGTTTTTCTGTTTGTAAGCATTTGCCAGGCTTAGGTAACAATCGTTTTCTAATCTGATCATATCAAATAAAAGTGGTTCAGCCTGCGAAGTTCAAAGGGCTTATGAATAGTGTGGTCAGATCTATGCTTTTGGTTCAGCAGCCCCTGAAACTTCTTTACTAATTTATATGGTCCTCCCTTGGTGTATCAATGTATGGATTCAGCAGAGGTGCAAGGGGCTCCCCTATCGTTTAAGTGTACTAAGTAAGAAACAGAGACTTTATAGCATGGTGAATGTTTGTTGTGGCTGCATTTAAGGGAACAGAGCCAGGTTGCTGTTGTTGAGGGAGCATTCATGTTGAGTGCATAAGCAGTAGCATTATATGATGCCTTTTGAACGTTGTGACAATCTTCTTGGGATACATCCTCTTGTAGCAGTGACAGCCACCTCTTCCCTGCTGTAATCCAGGTGACTGCACGTGCCATTTGGGGAAACAATTGCTTGTGGAAGTTGTGGTGGGTAGAGTAAAGCTAGCTAATGACGGAAATCATCTCTAGTGTAAAAAAAAAAATCTTTGCTCCTATGCTTCATGAGCTGCAATGGCTCATTGATTTATAAGAGCAATTCAGGGTCTGGTTTTGATCTTCAAATGCCTTAGGTGAGAGTGGAGCCTTTTCATGAGGAATTGTTCCTTCCATCTCCTGTGTTACTGTGATTGTTGTGGTCATGAGGTACCCGTGTGGCTGCATGCCTCCCCTTCTCCCTTCCACCGCAGCTCGGGGACATGGGGCTGCACACATCTCAGGTGAGCGTTCTTCGCTCTGGAGTGCTTTCTGTCACCATATCTCCAGAGCAGGAAATGTGCTGGACATCTCACCCCCCCACCCCCCCACCGAAACCTACTGCTTGTCCCTACGTTTTCAAGAGGAGTGAATACTTTGGGGCTGAGGGAGGAGATTCTGGAGCCGAGTATCAGAATTTGTGTGGCCTATGTAAATCTAACTACTGGAGTAGAATGGCTTCCACTCGGGTGGGAGCAGGGGGATGTAGATTGGAGGGGTGAATACTGGCACGTTGGTTTGACGGGCTGAGTTGTATTTAAGACTTTTACAGCTTAGAGAGTCCTGACAGACACAAAACTTTGAAAACTATTACTTAAACAGACAAAATGTTCATTATAACTGTATTAATGAAAGATAGTGGGGGAAGTGTGCCCAAGACAGTTGTTCTCTAACCACACTGTGAGTGAACAAATGGATAAAGTTAATGAAACAACAGCCTCTAACTGCAAGGCGCTTTATTTCTGAAGCTAAACATGTTCTNATTCATTATAACTGTATTAATGAAAGACAGTGGGGGAAGTGTGCCCAAGACAGTTGTTCTCTAACCACATGTTTGTGAGTGAACAAATGGATAAAGTTAATGTAACAACATCCTCTAACTGCAAGGCGCTTTATTTCTGAAGCTAAACATGTTCTGCTGAAAAGGCCCTGAAATAAAAAGCTCACTGGCTCTAAAGGTCGTAATGGGCCCTAAGCATCTGATGAGGAAAGTATTTCTTGTCCCTTTACTAGTCCTAAATCCGTTAGTATCTGCTTCTCCAGGTCCAGAAACACAGTATAGTCTGCATTTTCTTGCTCCTCCGTGTCTTCTTTTGTTTTCTGTACAGTAGTCATACTCTGAAGGAAAAAACACATACCAGGCAATAATGCACTGTTAAGCTTTGAAACCTGTATGCGACCCCATTGCTTTCCAGTGGATAGTATCAGTGCTATCACAAATTAATGAAAATAGGTATCACCTAGGGCGACATTAACTGAATTGTCATTTCTTGGTTGATTAGTTGGTATTATTAAACCATTTACCAAAGAATGTATAGGCAAAATACTTATGTGAATAAAGAATTGAAGGCTGGAGTCACTCCTTGCTTGAAGGAGCAATGTTTATAGGGAAGTTGTCAAAATGTAACTTTTTGAAAGAGCAATTGATGTAAAAAGAAAAGCAAATGCATACTTGTTAAATGTCCATAGGCTCTAATGCTTTTGTAGGAGTTTCGCTTGACCAAGAGCTGAACTCACATGAACTAGGAACATCTATTCCACTCCTAAGAACTGTAAATATGAAATAAGGAGCTGCTAAGCTATTCTGATTATGTCCATCCTGATTTTTGAAAATACTATGGGAAATCCTGCCTAGCAAAACAGGTGCCTTCTAAAGACCCAAAGAAACAAAGAAAGTTTTCTTAATTCCAAGTATAACATACTGTTTTCTCCCTCTGTGCCTCCATTTCAATTCTGTTTTGGCTTGAAACTCTTGATATTCTTGAAACTCTTGTTCACAGTACTTCAGATATTTGACTTCTCTTTCAAAATAATCAAGTACGTTGGCATGCTATTGACACAATGACAAACAAGGGTCATTACACATGCAAAGACACAGAATTATTGCTGATGATCTGAATGGTATTATTAATTTATCTATATTGGGAATATAGATACCTCTGTCCAAATAATTTGCAGCAAAATGATATAAAGATGTGGATTGAAACCAATTGATTTTGGATACAAATATGCATGGGGTTAAAGAGTTTTAATTACACTGACCCTGAGTAGATCATCCTTCAGGAACCTGCACTGAAATAACTAAACCAGTTTTAGGTTAGTGATTTCACTAAATCAGTCCCTGACCCAACTTAAGGCACAAAGAAACCATAAAATACCATACTTCAGTTTTACACTGTGCATTTATCTGGGATTCTCTGTTTTACTTTTCATTAGTCTCTTCAACAATGTAGTATTTTTCAGTGAATACTTCAGTTAGAATGAACACAGTCTAAATATTAATGACAGCTCCCAGGTTAATAATTCTGTGCGCTAAATAGTGTAGTTCCAAAATACACATAATTTGGGCAGGCTGTGTTTCCTCATGTTATAGCACTTAGCTCCTACCTTCCTTTGGAGAAGTTACTTTTACTAAAATGAGCCTGCTGACCCAGTGTTATATTGCTACATACTGTAACTCTGCACACAGCAAACCTTTATGGGATGTTTACGAACTATTTAAGCGCATACATAAACTTAACTTAAAACTGGGATAGGATGAGAAGATTTAGTGATGTAAAAACAACAGACTAGGTTGCAGGGAAGACTGCTAGACTGGATGAGATGAAAACACTAGCTTGATCTTTGGCTAGGAGGTGGAGGAAAACAACAACTGAAAATGGTGAAGAAATAAAGAGAAATTAAACTGTTTCTGTTGTTCCCATGGCTCTTTGGTACAGACAGTCCTTATTTCAAAAGAGAATGAATGAGTGGTAATGTTAGTAACAGTTTGCAAACTGTGCTTTAATTAAGCTAGAATCAGATACTAAGATGTGTAAATCGAAGTAGCAAATTTACAGAAAAAAAAATGATGCAAATNTTACTATGCGCTATATAGCATTGTTTTAATGCATGAAACCAGGTGTCATTTTATGCATGTGGCAAAAAATGCTAAACCTTTTACTGTGTTTTCATGTAGCCAGGTTGGAGCAATGGAATTCTGCCAACTGTCACCCAAGTTTCCTTTAGTTTCTTCCTATCTGAGCTCTGTGAAAAGCCAGTCTTGCTACAGGTGATCTTTGGAGAGTACAGCCATACTGATCTCAAATTAATTGCCATCCATCTGAAGGCAAGTTTTTCCAGGCAGGCCTGTTTCTGTGTTGGAGTTTTCAGGGTAAAGTGTCACAGAGAATAATAAAAATTCTTACCAACCTCATTCCTCGAAGCGTGACTTAGTGTCTGACAGATTTCCAAAACATGCAGTACTCCAAGATCATCAGAAACAGCTAAAAAATGCTGCTTTGCTGAAAGATATTTGACAAAAAAACATATAAACAATCTAAATTCCAACAGTAACACATACCTCCACCCAAACATGAGCTACAGAGGGTTCATTTTTGTTGTGGTCTTTTTGGTTTATTGTTCACTGCAGCAAAAAAGCAGCCTTATTGCCCTCTTATTTTCCTAACAAATGAAATTCCCTTTAAAGGGAGTTCTTCAAACTCTTTTTTTTTTTTCCCTTTTTTTTTTAATTAAACATTCTCTGTTGCTTTATGCTGTGGTAGTACACTTAGAACTGATGTATGCACTTTTGTATATACAGTGCAGTGTTAAACTAGTGGAAATATGTACTTATCTATTCCATAAGATCGTCTGTAATAAGGCTAGCGTGCCTTGGAGCCATGGGCCATTTTGCAAACAGGGTGGCACAGTAAAGTGCAATCACAATCACAATCAACATACGTGAGGCAATACAGGGGCTGATGAAAGTGATCATTGATTCAGAGATATTCTGGAAATGAGATGGCTCATAAGTTTTCTTCAATAAGTCCCAAATATCTATATTTCCATCGTCTCTGCCAATGAAGAAAACTCCTGGTCTTGTTAAAGACCATTGTCCCGCTGTGTATCTTCCTGCAGAGCAGCTTGACTGAAGGATCGGTCCGTTCTTAATTTTTTGGGGAAAACAAACAAAAGATAGACCCAACAATCAAAGAGTACTATCCATTCACTACGTCAAATCTCCTGTCATTTGAGAACATTCATGATATAAATGATCCTATTACAAAAATTACATCAATAGCAAAAATTGGTATCACCTTCTGCAGATAAAGAGAATTGTGGGGNGAGTACTATCCATTCACTAATTCAAATCTCCTGTCATTTGAGACCATTCACAATATAAACGATCCTATTACAAAAATTACATCAATGGCAAAAATTGGTATCACCTTCTGCAGATAAAGAGAATTGTGGGGAAGTACAAAACCTGATATCTCATTTCCAGTCTATTAAGGTAATCTGTCTATCTGCTGTTAAAATCTCTGGTCTTGGGATTTTGCCAGGTGCAGCTAATCTGGATTCCTACATGAGAAGAACTGAAAAAAACCCCACATTTCTTTGTCTTCACATGATGAAAAGACTGTGTCCTAAATATGAATTCTTCAGACCTGTTTAGCACACTTTGCCTTTATTCCTCGGTTTTCCTAGCAGCAGAAATAATTTGTTGAGAAGCTACAGTTTTTACAAGGTTGGAATTAAAGAAGCTCACTTCATTTTTTCTGTAAAAGGCAAGTTTACAAAGCTATTTCTAAAATAGTTTTCTGATCAGAAGGACAAGGAAAAGCTCTTCTTATACCAAATTTATTTCTGAACTATGAAGCTTTGTGACTTACAAACGTTTCTGAAAATACAGGCTCTGAGGCTATTATAGTTCTGTCTTGTATATCTATCAATTATGTTACAGCTGTGTTAAAGTAACTTACTGTAACCCCTTCTTTCCAAATGGCAAAATTCCGGCCTCCGATGCTTAGAATGATGTCTTTAAAAAATGGAGATCTCTGGAGAGTGTTGATAGTTTCAGTGTGGACGGTGTATTTCTGAGTGTGCTTATGACCTAATGGAATGAAAAAGGCAATTGCTTGTAACTAGTGCTTTAGTGATCATCTTCACAATGGGAGTTATGTGGGGGGAAACAAGAGTGCAGGATCCAGCACAGGCTTCAAAGATACTAGCCTCATTTTTTTTGTTCACAAGGTACAGGAATTGGAACTGCCGCAAATCTAGTTACTTGCATGATTTGTGCCAATGGGTACATAGTGATGCACCTGTGATACTGGAGAGAGTTTTTGCTATTCTGCCACGACAGCCAAACTGCTTGCACTTTTGCGGGTGTACTGCTAAATCCCGGCGTCATCAGTGAGATAGACTATTATAGCAGATGGGCAAGAACCTTAAAAAGGCAGAATATAGGTGCAAGCATTATAAAGTTTGTGACATATCAAGGTTTAAACAGGTATTGAGAAACTTGAACTTACTAACTGGTTTTGCTGAGTCACTATCAATTTCCATTTTCCAGTCAGAATAAACAATTTCTCCATCCTGTAATGCCAGAAAAATCAAGTAAATGCTCATGTTAGAGCTTGGTGGCTTATATCAAAGTGACTTGTTTTTAAGCTGTGACTTTACATAATTATAACTATCATTAAATACGTTCTCAGTAAATTAAAACCTAAATTTGCAACCAATGACTGAAAAAAAACCCTAAAATTTTGGATCACCATTTTTCAGTTATGTATTGCCAAAACAGCTTTACGTACCATGATGTATGTAGGCAGTGGTAGTCCTTCCTGCAGAATTAGGTGCTCGGTTTTTACAGGTCATAACTTGCTCCAGTGATTGGGGAAAAGGTAACCGGAAGCAAAAAGGTAGCTAGAAGCCAAATTTTCATTTCTATATGAACTCAAAACTGGGAAAGATTCTGGAATTTTAGATACATAGGGTAGGTAGAGGGGTATGAATAGCTGAGACTTCCTAAAGTAGAGGCAAGTTTAGTATAAATGTTTTCACCTGACATTTGGGGAAACACTAAAAAATACGATTAATCTGATGGGTTCTGAAATAAGGAAATATTGTTTGGTTCCTGACAGTAGGTAGTTAAGTTCAACATATTTTGGAAATGTCTTCTAATTCTTCCCATGAAGTAAGAGTTCATATTCTACCAGATATTGGGGTTTTATTATTATTTTAAGCAAGTAGCTAAATGCATGAAAATGGGAGTAAAATCTGGCACATCCAGAAAGATCTTCTTAGTTAACACCTGACGAATACATGCAAGTCCATACATTTGTGAAAACTCGGTTATTTAATTGTTCAGTCTTTCGGATATCTTGCATTAACATTTTCATTAGTAATCTATTATTTTCACTTACTTCAGTTCCAACAAAAAAGCCAGTGGAGATATTCTCTAGCACTTTCACATTTTTGCTTGAAGGAGCACTCATGTCTGTATATGGGCTGTCTTTGGCAGGGACTTCTAGTGTGTTCAGAGATTGCACCTTCTCTGGGAAACAGTATGGATACATCTATTTGTTATACACTGGAGTTTCTCAGACCAAGCAAATCCTTTGTCTTATAAAGGTGGAAGGGGAATTTCAAGGGGAGACATGAAGAAAGACTGCCAAGTAAAGCAGCATTTTTGCAGGTTAACTGTTTCCTGGTGGAATCTCCCTGTTGCCGCAGCTGCTCTGAAGTCAGTGCTTCCCATACCCAGACAACTACTTAGGGTAGCACCATTCTGTTCTTCATCAGTTTTACACAGCATCAGTGTCTCCGTGGGAAGTGCCCTTCCGCATCTCCTTTAGCTGCTGCAACCGGGAGCTAACATTTCTGCTCCAGGGAATGGCACAACCTGCCTCCTGCAGTCTGTGGTGTGACAGCGTGCACTGGAACCGCTACACCACAGCAGCTCAACTGCCAGAAAAGCATTTTCTGGCGTGGTTTGCAGTCGCTCTCTCAGGTAGTCCAATCTTGGGCTACCTGTGTGTCAGCTTGCCAACTTTACAGAGGGATTAGTAGTGTGTCCCTGCTGCAAAGGACCACAGTAAGAACTGACCTACTATGGAACGTGAAGTGCTAACATCACATTCTGTAGTGAAGAGTGACACCTCTATCCAAAGCACTACAGAAATACCTACAATATATACTGTTACTCCAGGATTATTTTTCTAAAAATAGTATTCTATAAGGGCTGAAAAGGACATACTGTTTCAGGAATAAAGAGCCTGGGTGGGGGACTTGCATGGGCTATTAAGTGAAACCTGACAGAGTTACTTGTGGATACAGAACTGCTCTTTTTGTATTCAATACGTGCGCATATTCTTGTAGTCAATACATGTATGTCACACTTTGAATACCAATGTATTTAAGAAACCTTTTTCCCCAGATGCATTTAGCTATATAACATTTTGCTGCTCAGCTTTCATTATGTATATANTTACTTGTGGATACAGAACTGCTCTTTTTGTGTTCAATACGTGCACATACTCTTGTAGTCAATACATGTATGTCACACTTCGAATACCAATGTATTTAAGAAACCTTTTTCCCCAGATGCATTAGCTATATAACATTTTGCTGCTCAGCTTTCATTATGTATATACTGAAATATCAGCTTATTAAAAATATTTTCCCCAGTAAAGTGTATTAAAAATATTACCTGAGGTTTTGTAATGATAATGCAGTTCCCTCAAACTAATTCTGACGGGACCGTCCTCTGAGTTGATACCACTTTCGCACAGGTTTATCTGTTCAGAAAAAACGCATTTGCTAACTCATTTTGTCAAATCTTTGAGGTACAAGACTAAATGACTTTCTGCTGTAATTAAACAGGTCTTTTCAATTTGCAGTGTGTTTGTAAGACTCCACAAACAGTATTTGCTGCCTCACATGCAAGCACAGAGAAAATGCAAACCTGTGGTTTCTCTTGTTATCCTTTCCTTGTAAGGATTTTGCCATGTTTGTAGCAAAAAACCCAGCTCCAGTGGTCATGCTTGCATTCAGCAACTGTACCAGCTGCAGCTATTCTGAGCAGCACAGATCAGCAGGTCCAAAATTATTTTGTTTTTAACCAAACAGATTATTTTCAGCCTCATTCTTTTCACAAACTGCTATGACCATTTTCATCCGAGTGATTCCTGTGTTGCCAGTAATTATGGGTCTGTTGACCATAACCATGTTTCAACAGTTTGACCCACTGGGATAGACAGCAGAGCAGTTGAAAACGCTGACAGGAACTCAGACAATTAATACAGCTACTTTTGCTCCTACTGCAGTTTTTAAGAGGCAGTCATGCTGTTTCTTGTGAGTTACCTTTTCAAAATGTGTTTTACTGAAGTTTCAGAGAAACGTTGAAATCTTTCATTTCATAATCAGAAGGAAATTCACAATTTGCTGGAAAAACTAAAGATTTGGGAAGCAAAAGAATACGGAGTTCTGGCTATATCTCCTTGATCCTTCTGTTCTATATTTGTGTACAGTACCTTGATGAGAGGTTTCCAGCAGAGATCTAGGTGCTTAAGAGTATCTGGAACATCAGGGTGCATATTAAAAATTTCCTCCTCTTTTACTTTCTCAGATGAAGGTTGTTCAGGAAGTTTGGTGGTTGGAATATCCCAAAATAATATTGAGCTGCAAAATGATTGTATAATATTATTCCCTGGTTTTGTTTTAAAGTCAGATGCAGTTTTCCACACATTGTTTTTTTGTTTTAGCCTTTCATCTTCAAACTTTGCATAGCAATAGAGACTTTGAAAAGCACACAAATTCTAGATACTTAATTGTTTCTTTTGTAAATGATGGCATGTATTCCTTTATCACCATTTCATCAGTTGTTAACTATACCAAAGCAGCCAGATAACATTCATACAGTTTGCTTATGGAAAGTTAGCACGTGAAGTTACTGGCACTGGTAAAATTCCTGGAGACTCAGAGAACTGGGCAGAACTCTGTAGCAGGTAATTTAGTAATCCAAATTGAACCTCATTCCCAGTTCTTGCGTGTACAAATTTATTTGCTGGCATTCGAGGCAAATGGTCCCACTCCCTTGAATCTGTCATCTCATTGGAATTTTCAGCCCTCTGCTCCCATTGCCCTAATCTGGACAGTCATTCACAGTTTTGATATAGATAACAATAATTTTCCTCGTTGCTGACATCTCTTTCCCTTTTCTAACAGGAGTTGCTCAGGGCCTGTGCTCTTCATGGATGACATCACAGAGATTCCCCTGCTCTTATTTTAGGTGAATACTTTGAATTTGGAGCCCTGGTGTGTGAGTACTTTCAATTATTTCTTCCACGTGCATTACTTGCATTACACTGCAAACTTACTAACAATTGTATTTGCAATCTTTCTTCTAACTTAATTCTTTGAAGTCTTCTCTGTTTTTGATTAGGAAAAATAACTTTGTATCATGACCAAATTTTGTTGCCTCTGACTCTCCTTTTCATGTAACTAGCAAATATATGATTGAGCCCAGCCATGCACCCTTGGAGCCTTAAGCCTTTTGCTGTCATGAGAGCTAAACATTTATTTCCACTTATGCATTCTGCCCCCTTGCCAGTCTTTCACACAGGATAATACTTACTCATAACCATCGTGACCAACTAGTCCACAAAAGAGGAGATTCACATGGAATAATTTTGCCAGCTAAGTCTCCAAGTTTAAATATAGTTTACAGCATTTCTTTGGCCTCAAAATCATTAATAGCTTTTTGTGCAAGAGTCACATAGTCAATGTAAGCATGGTGGTATGGCTCTTCAGCCCCATGCATGTGTGACCAAGACACTCCTTAAGGTATACACAGAATATAAATGCATACATCTGACGTTTGTCAGTTAGTGAACCCTTAATGCCATGACTGTAAAGGGTTTAACTGGCCAAGCACTCAATGTGCTTGTCTTCTGCATACAGAATTTCAGCTATTCAGGATAGGCTGATAGGAATCCAGAAGTGTGCTAGTTAAATCATGGAGTACACTCCATAAAGCTTTCCAAAGGAAACTGGAAGACGTCTTGTAGAGCATGTATTGTATATACCAATCAGGGGAGCAGGTTACAAGCTGCATGCAAACTTCAGCTCTGTTTTCAAAAGTAGCACCCATTTGGTGTTCCTAAAAATAACAGTAATAATAATTACAGGGGGAGAGGATTATGAGAGACAACAATTCACTTTTCTAAATACTTCAACGCATAAAATGGGCTTCTAGAAACTAAGTCACTGTTTCTGCTTGGGTATGGTTTGAGAATCAGGACTGTTTAACCTGTAGTTATAAAGTCAAGACATTTTACAAATGTATTTCAAGTGAACTGATATCTAGACACCTAAAATTCTAAATGAAGTCAGCAGGATAAATACTTGCTGGTACCACTGCAGGTCAGGCCCTCCTTATGTTGCCATGCATGTAACTTTTTTTATCCAGCTTAACCAAACAGCAAATCATTGAGAAAGTTACCTCAAACAGTTAAGTGTAGTGAGAGCGATATATCTTCACCAAGTTTACACTAGTTTATTACTAGATCACACTGCAGGATAGTAGTGCTACCTTCAAATGTTAATTATTAATAGTTTAGTTTGTGTATATGGTGTTCTGCAGGTTTCATAGTACTTATCATTTACCAAGTAGTCATTGTTTTATACCAAATTTATTTTAATTTATTCAGAAAAATAAAGGAAAGGAGTTGCGGGGGAACAAGTGATTACAGGCTATGCACTGATCAAATATAATTTCCAGTATATGCATAACATATATTTTTGGCTAAAACTGTACTTATGAACCATGTGGCAAAATTTCAGCTACAATTTTTTTTAAGGCCAAACCCTACTTTTATTTTCATTCATGAGTTGCTTACCTGGAGTCAAAACAGTAGTCTCACAACTGTGCAAAACTGGATTAGTTTCTGGATATAACTTTGAGTACTTTTTCACTGATATGTAATAAAAAACTGCTGATTTTAGGAACTGTGCCATAAAAACTGTAATGCAGTGCAAAGGCTGACAGTATTCCACGTTTACATAACAAAAAGTATGTCCAAGTACACATTGCTAAATATTGACTGATTGCTTTGTCAGTGTTATTTATCAAGCACAGGTTTCCTGTATCTGTTATCCCAGATGAACATAAGAACAGCTTCCTGAGCTTAAATCTTGGCAAAAAAAACCCCAAAACAAAACCACCCAAACAACAAAAACCACAACAGCACTCTGCTATCCAATCCCTTTCTTCATGTTTTACATCTGGTACCAATTGGTATCCATGGGTACTATTGTAGCATAGCTTAATAAAGAACAGTTGTATCAGCTTTCTTTTTATGATATATGTGCATCCTTTTCCTCACTTTTCTGGTAATGTTGCTAAGGACTGCAGTATCTATGAAGTCTTAAAAATTTGTTTTAAAAATTATTGCTATATTAATTTGCATAAACCTTTTAAAGATCTCAGTTTTCTTCCTATTGACCTGCTATTTTATTTTGCATTTGACTATATTTGCATTTCAAATTAATTTGGGCAACAATTTGCAGTACTTTGATAGTAAATGAGCATCCAATACTCCTGCAATAGTGTTGGACCCTTTAACTACATAGACCCTATGTACTATGGAGCTTTTAAACCATCACAGAAAATGTAAGTTTTGAGTACGCAGGCAGCACCTAGAAGAATTAAGGTAACTACAGTAACGCTATTCTTGGGTGCTTAGATATTTAGGTAATTGAAATTATTTCTCTGAATTCTTGGTGGCAGGCTGGGTTGCTCATAGTAGAAATTCAACATATTTTATATATGGAAGGCTTATTATAATTTTCAGTAAAGCTACAGAAATTTTTTCCAGTATGAGAAGATTCGTATCAGGTTGAGAACGCAGCACCGCTGTAAAGCCCAATGAACAGGACAAGTGGCACCAGATTATTTAATATTTAGAATGCAGTGAGAAATAATAAAGGGTATTATAAATAATTGGATCATTAATATTTTATCTTGAATTTCTGAGGTAGTAGACTAGGAAAACAATAAAAAGAAGAAAAATGAATTTTTAAACTCACCTCAGAATAACCTGGCAGCCAATGTATATCTGTTACTGGTTTTTTATGACTATACTGTATGGAAGAGACTGTGCAGTATCTCACTAGAAGTGACTCTGTGCTACTCTGCTGGACTTGCGTAAGTGATGGCTAGAAAAGTTTTAAAAAGAGATATCTTAGTGTATTTCCAAAATACAGTAAGAGACCTGTCAAAGAAAAAAGGTTACTTTACACACTGTTAATGCTTCTTCACGTATTTCAGATCAGTTTACAGAACTTTCTAGGCGTCTAATACCTTCCCTTTGGAAAGCATCAAACCAGGCCTTTGGATATGAAGCTCTAAAAAGAATTCCAACATGCCTCCACAGGCACACGCACACGCACTTATGTTATTAGTTCCTCCTCTGCTCATAGGTCTCTCTTCTGCTTATCCCCTTTATAGTCACCTTCCACTGAAACCTGCTTCTCATCTTCCAAGCTACCTTTTTTCTGCCTATAAACTTCCAGAATCATTTTCAGTATTATATTCAGCAACAAATGCTATGTGTATTTGATAAGCTTCATTAGGCAAGAGTTGAGTATATACTGGTGCCCATTAAAGAACAGTCTTATTGAAGTCCAAGTCTGCACAAAATGCAGTAAAGCTATTAAGCTGGACTAATCACCTATTGTGATAATGGGTTTATTTCATGAACTCATTAGGTTTCTTATTCTTTCTAGTCTTTCATTGTAGAGATTATCTACTCTGTTTTGAGTTGGGATACCTTCACTCATTTTTCCCCACTAACTTGTGTTCCAACTTTGCGTCTCTTCACCCCAAACATATAGTTGTACTACAATATATTTAGAATGGAAGCATTTACCATATTAACAGCTGTCATCTTGATTCCAGCAGCAGCAGTTTTTGCATTTTGCAGCTTTTCTTCATGTTGAGAAATATCCCACAGTACAACCTACAATAAAAATTTGAGTATATTACAAATTACTTCATCCTTTATATTAATACACATTTTTTCAAATACAATTAATGGGGATTTGGGGAAAAAAGAAGAAATTCATTCTCTGCACTAGAACTTATGAAGTCTTTGAAGTATTTCCTCTTCAGTCTGATGCAATCAGTTGAAAGACTACGCTTGTCTCAACAACAAAAAAAAAAAAAAGAGTCTTTACAGCTTGACCTATTTATCAGTACTGCAAAGAGGCACCATAGAGTAATGGCTCAACTGTGGAATAACCGGACGTAACTTCAGTACAGGATCAGAGAATTTCTGAGACTGTGATATCTGTCTTGTGACACTATGTGTTATTATGGATGTTGAGTACATCGTTTCACCCTTATTTTTTATAATGTAAGAAAATACAGAAATACCCAATTTCATTCTTAAACGGAATTAACACCTGTCCATTGAGGCAGCCACCAACAATGATATTTGGATCACTTGGACTGAACTGAAAGCAGTAAATGTCTTCAGGACATTCCAACATTAACTAGAAAGAAGAAAAACAAAATAGTTGAGAAATACAGTCACACTGGTTGTTTGCTCGCTTGTTACTTAAACACTTGGCATATTTAAAAGTCCTGATTAAATACCTGAGGGTGAATAGGGTCAAAAAAACTCCAAAAAAGTATTACTGATTGCTGCAGCAATGATTTATCAGAAAGGTTAACTTGCTCCTCATAAGAAAGCTGCTCTCTTGCTGACACTGCTATAATCCCTGATTGAGAGAGAAAACAAATTTTCTCAGAAGAAACAACTCAAGTTTCAACACGCTGTTAATTATTCTAAGTGACTTACATTTATACCTTCTGAATACAGTGAAAAAAACCAAACCAAACCAAACCAAAAAAACCAACCATGTATTTATATTTTTCTTTTTACAGATCAACTTTGAGGAAATTATTTTTGTTACTTAAGATTAAGCTATTTAACAATGAGTCGCAGAACCTAAGGATCAGGATACAATTCAACTTCTGTGCTACTACTCCTTAATGGTGTAATACTGCACCTGAAATGATGTGACGGGCATATAGTCCTGGCCACCCATCATGAAATCAAATCTTTTGTAGCAGAATTAATTTCCTACACAGGCTGCAGTATTGGTTATTAGTATGCTGCACAGCTAGGACATTTAAATAGAACTTAATTGTGCCTTTAAGCCTGGCTTTGTAGAGCAATAATCCACGTCAGGGAGCAGGAGGAGACATTTAGTATGCCTCGTGATGCTCTCTGGCACTCAGCAGAGCCACGTCCCATCGTGGCTCTAGCATTCCTCCCAAGTATTATGCATGCTACAAGAACCAGCCACGGGGAGAACAGCAGCACTACGCAGAGCCAACAGAAGGACCTGGCACAGTTGCAGCCGCACTCAAATGAGCCTCATAAGGGAGAAACTTCCCTTTGCTATGATCTCCACTTATATGTTAGTGTGAGGGACTTTGCATGGCCTGTCTGAACTCTACAAAGTTCATTTTTCACTTCATCTCAGATCAGCAATTCAGACATTCTAAATCAGTTTTGATTTTTTTTAACATAAAAGCTGATAATTTCATGAAAGATGCATATTTTATAGCTGTCATATAATACATGTAATTTAAGTCTCAAATCAGTATTTAAACTGCATTACCATAAATGGTTGGATGCCAGCAAACGCAGCTAATAGTTCTGTCCTTGAAATAGTGCAGATCTGTGAATGATTGGTATGCTTTAAGATAAACATCTGGCTTGCCACCAGAACTGCTTTCATCTTCTGCTAGGGCCTTCCAGTCATCAAAAAAAGCGTTCATAATTTCATTTTGCTGCAATGCAATTTCCATTCTGTTTTGTGAAAAGAACAGTTAACACTTTCAGTAATCCAGGTGTGACTACTCAGCAGTAGAATCACAAATATTTCTGTACAGAGACAGCTTTTATTTTACACAAAATTATGACCACAGTAGTAAAAAAAAAAAAAAGTACTAATTCCTCAGTGATGCATCACTGTGAGGAAACCCTCTTCCATTTAAATAGGAATAACTAATTGTGCCAAGAATTAACTCTAGTTTTGTCGATCAAGTACAGTGCAATTGTCCAATTCTTGTGCAAAAAGTGTCAGTAAGTGGGACTTGGCCCATGACTAAGGGCTGTAGGACGGCACCTTTGCTCTTCTGCGTAAGCCTCTGCTTGAGTGAGCAGTGTTTGAAAGATCAGCTTTGCAGCTTGTTCAAAAAGATGTATCACTATCAGCTTTAACAGTTCTAATATCTATTTAAACCAGAAGTGCATATTTATATGGTATAGACTTATGTTAATTTTCATAGAAAGAAATATTAATTT
Source organism: Himantopus leucocephalus (assembly GCA_003993805.1). Taxonomy (NCBI): domain Eukaryota; kingdom Metazoa; phylum Chordata; class Aves; order Charadriiformes; family Recurvirostridae; genus Himantopus; species Himantopus leucocephalus. The sequence continues at coordinate 17,368,077 of RSEF01000008.1, forward strand.
AATATTTTTAATATTAACATAATAAGCAAGAGAGAAAAACAAAACAAAAAAGTATATAGAAACAAAAATAATATCAGTATTTGACCAGAACAATGGTCCACTCAGACAAGAGTTCTTGCTTGTATTCTGTGTTATTTGAGGTCGCCTTTAAAGTGTATTGCTGCAGTAATTTTACCTTAAATGTACTGATGTAAGAAATTCNCTCAGACAAGAGTTCTTGCTTGTATTCTGTGTTATTTGAGGTCGTCTTTAAAGTGTGTTGCTGCAGTAATTTTACCTTAAATGTACTGATGTAAGAAATTCTTTAAACTTCTCAGATGACAGATTCTCTTCTTTCTCTTCATTTGACAATTGTCTAGGAAAATACTGTGTGGCTGCATTTTTTGGATAGGTCCTAACCAATTGGAATAAATTTGAATGTAAGTACAGAAACAATTTCAAAGACAGAAACCCACATAATGCGTAAAATTAAAAGCTAAATATAATCAGTTTTCCTAGAAACTCTTTGGAAAAGAGTGAAAGAAGAAAGATGCAAACAGAGCATCCAATTCTGTTCTCTTAATCAGTTTGTAACTGACTCCAGAAGAGTTGAGTTAATTTACATAACTTTAGTTAAGATCAGAAACAGTGTGTAGTTTAATAAATAAAGCTGATAAATATTGTCTCACGCTTACCATTTTGTCTGAGTACTAGCTTCTCTTATTTTTGGAATCATTTGTACACCCACATCTTTTTCAAGCATTTTAATACTGAATGTTTTGTCTTGATAGGATGTGCATTCAACATAACTGTCTTTTACATGTGAAGCATTCCTATCAGTAAATGTAATTGGCACACCAAACTTCCTGCGTACTCGAGAAATCATATACTTAATCTGGAAAAGAGATATTTCTGTAGTTAGCAGAGGAGAAAGTTTTTGGAAAGATCGTTCTGTAAAATGGCAGCATTCATATAATTGTAGAATTAGTTCTATTGATGATTTCTGTGCTGATCTTACTTACATTTCTGCATTTTGAAATCCTGAAGTGCTCATATAAATAACCTACATATGTAATAGAAGACAGGTTTATATTTCTAAAACAAGAAGTTGCCTTTAGGTAATGTTTTGGATTACCGTTAGCAGGATAAGAGAATTACATTTTCTAATTCATGCAATATCAAAACCACACCTTTAATTAAAGGACTGATTTATAGGAAGTCTTATGTACTACTGCATTGGAATTCCAAGACCTAACTTTTCATTCCTTCCCTCTTACTGCAATTCTCAGCTTTGGGTGAGGTATTTCAGCTTCCCTTGCAGTGCCTAGGGAGACAAAAGTACACCAAAGAGGATCCACAAAAATTTGAGTGATGAGTTTCCTTACAGTGAGACCTAGGAAGGAATAAGGGATGTGGTTTGACTTCTACCCACAAAAAGAGGTAGGCACTTGATTTCAGGTGGTAGAGAGGTATTGCTTTTTCTTGAATTCCTAGCCAGGTACTTTTTCCCAGCAGTTCTCACAGAACTGGAAAGGAATGTAGGCTTAGAATACTTCTGAGTGGACCTTGCCAGCAAGGTAGAATACAGAATACTTAGACTGTGAATGTGGGTTAAATTTAGTGACTGACTGTGAGTTAGCTTTAGAACAACCAGATATCTGTTTAAGTACAAGCCAGATGTCCCGTTGCTGAGAACTATCAAAACTTAGCCAGTCTTCCCTGAACAGGGATTTAGGTGTTGACTAAAAATCACTGAAGGACAGTTAAATGCTTGAAGATGCCCCACACGCCACAAATTAGGTGACAGCTGTGAGTGGGTCTCCTTTTTTGGATGTATAATTTTCTCAGTATAAGCTGTAGGTGTAGTTAATCAAACAGGTCTTTCTGTAAAATCAGCTTGTAATAACCTGTAGCAGGTAACACTTATTCTGAGGCAGAGAGCCTTTACAAGTCTTGCATGCTACTTAAATGCCATCCATATAATGAAAAGAGTTCATTGGGATCCATGGAACCAGAACTAAGTCCTTAGAATATAATTACAATGACTCAACCTCTAATCCGGCCAGATACTAAATTGAGCAAAAAGTGGTAGAGATGCTAATGACCAGATGATGAGGACTTTTGAACTTGCTGCTTAAGTAGATATGTCCACTACAGTTTCACATGCCTTATTTGCAGGATTTAAAGAGAACAGAGTTGTAAAAAAAAAAAAAAAGTGCTTCTGTAGCACTTTCAGTTTTTGTTAAAAGTTGAGCCTAGTTCTCTCTCTTTTTTTGTTTTCTTCAGAGATCCCAAGAAAAACTAGAATCAAAACTTTCAATTTTCTGAGTTCTTTTTTAAGGAACTTAAAATAAATTTGGTTTTGTGATATTTATTTGATTGAGTAACGTGAGTTGATTCTGACCTTTGTAACAGTCTCTTTGACAGATTCTTCTTCAACTTCCTTTTCACTGCCAAGAGAAACCCAAGGTTTGTGGACAGGAGGCTTGTAAGGATGGACTTCCAGGGTTGCCTCTCTATTTTCTTCTTCTTCTTTGTCTTCTTCTTTTTCTTCGGTAGTTTCTGGAGGCTGTGACAACAAACAGTGCGAAATAGTGCTTTTTCAAATATTTGTTACTGAAATGCAAGTATGAACTAGAAACCCATTTTTCAGTCTGTCTTTGCACATTCTTTACTTTTGTCTCAATGCAGTAAGTGTGGCTATACAGTGTCCCTGGGTACGATTGGGTTAGGTACCATTCATTCATTTATGCATTAGAATTTTCTGATAAATGTTACATATTAAATATTAAACTACTAAAGAGGTGCTGAAAATCACTGTTATATAGAAAATAATTTATAGTTATTTTCTACATTAGGCCCTCCTGCTTGGAACTGCAATTTGCTTTTCTTTTAATCGTTACTTCTGATGCTGGGTGACAAACTCATGTGGAAAAATTGTATAATCTGCCTATAAACCTTCTCCTGTGATGCAGTGCACAAGGGGAAATCTTCTATGTATCCAGACTTATTTAGAACCCGCAAACATTTTGAAGTATGATTTGAAGAATATATACATACATATTGTGAAAAATAAGTATATTTCTTTGAAGATGCCCAATATATTAGTCTTTTACTTTTATGTCTTTCTTAGAAACCTGGGTCTTGGCAGAGGAAATGATAAAATTGTTTATGATAAAAAATGCGGCTATGGGGGTCATACTGGCCCTCTGAAGTAAAATACAAAAATTGCATTCAGTCTCTCAGTATAAAAGATATTTTTACAGCGATACAAATATTTTTCCATTATCAGATTAACCTTTAGAGAAACATTCTGGCATGCTAAGCACATCAGATGCTTACGAATACAATACCATTCCTGAAGTATGTGAGACAAGATTCTGAAATACTCATAGATAGAAGAATGCCGTGGTATACTTGGATTTTCTTACCTTCAGAAAGTTGTCCTTGGCTTCCTCAGAAGCAACAAGGTAAAAATTCTGTCCATACTGGAACTTTGCATCAAAAACTACCAAAAGTTCTTCCCCTGGATATTCCTATTTTAATTAAAAAAATGAGTGGAAAACAGTAAGCAAATAACATCCAAAACAGACATAAGCCTGTGACTGGCAAAGCTACCACTAGTATAAATCCAGTATCTTTGGTTAATATTGTGGTCTTAACAGAGAATTTAGTGTGCTAATTGAAAAGAACGGATGGATTTTATTTTGTAATAAAAATAAGTCTGGGATAAAACTAATCTTTTCATGCTGAGAATTAAATAGAAAAGAAACTGTTTTAATGATTCTCAATAAGCAAGGCATGAATTAGGGGAAGCCAAAATACATGATGCTTTGCCAGTTCACAGAAACAAAACTAGTAATATTTATGTTACTTTTAGCATGTTTTCAATCTAACGTTAGAAAAGAAAGAAAAAAAAAAAAGACCAACCAAAAACATGCATGGTGAGCCATGAGAAACTTTGAGTTCACAGTGTTCCATGACTTTTATAGCCTTTGGATATTACAGCATTGGTGTATTTACACAGTCAAACAAGGACAGACCTTATCATTAAAAGAATATATATTCTGAGAGCATGAAGTTTTAAAGTGAGAAGCTACATACTAGGACAACTTTTTTAACAGGGTGGAAATCAGAAATTGCAGCTCTTGTTTTCAGGTCCTGAATGATGTCCTCTTTTTTAATAAGTTTGAAACAATTTTCTTCTGTGACTTCTTCATCAACTCGGCAATGAAAAATCTCTTGGGTCTTCGTAGTGAAAACTAAAGGAAAGATTTCTGGGTGGCCTATGAAAGAAAGCAAAAATGCATGATAAACAAATTCAGAGCGCTGTTTAAACATAAACATAGACCTTAATAATACTGGGTCTTTACTGTTTCCTAACAGAATGCCTTTAAAACTCTGCGCTTAGTTTTTTGCATTTTGGAAGGCATAGAATACAAATTATATTACATTTTGTTTATCTTGGAAAAGACTCTACCTAACATTTCCTACTTAATGAATATGTTATTCCTAGTATGAGCTTTTTTCCCCCTCTTGATCAACAGGTGATTAAGAGCTTTAGTGAAGAGGCATTAATGGACTGTTTTTAATACATTAAGGACACAATGGCATGGCTCTGAGCCCTTGAATAAATATACTCTACTCCTTCCTTGGAGAGCAATGCTGTGTTAAGCCAATGCTTAATCTAAACAAGGCTTCAATACCATCCCAAGTAAGGATGCTTTTCTGATTTTGGGCTTTCATCTTCCTCTCATCCAGTTCAGACTGCAGTTGAATCTATTTCTCAACTAATAGGTAAGACAAAAGCAAGGTCACAAAGATTCAAGCCAGATACAAGACTTCATTTTCAGCTTTGCTGGAGAATATACAGCTGTTGTTTTCTACACACATGACCTCTGTCCCGTTCATCCCTATTAATTCAGAACAAGACAGCTATTTTTTATCCTAGCTCTGGCACTATTACCTTCATTATTTTTAGTGAGGCTGGGTCCTGTTAGGTGACTGTGCTTTGCAAACACTCAAACTGAAGATAATACACAGTGCTTCTTGTTAAGTGTGCGTCAGCTTTATGTATGTAACACTGGTCCTTCCCAAATTACATGTTCTGCCTTCTGGCTTACATAACAGATATAAGAGATCACTGTAGGCCCAGCTAGGTGAATCCTGCCACCTAAGAGACTCTTTCTTCCTCTTCAATACTGCTGTGCCAGCGGACTCATGCCGTATGTCTCAGCTGCCATAGTAAGAGCATTCTTCATAAAGGCCACTATACTTTTGTTGGAGAAGGCTAGAAGGCATTCAGTTTGAATGTTCATCTTTTTGATAAACTGGAAAGTGGAAGAGATGTAGAGACATGTATACATGGGATTTTTATGTCCTGAAATGGGTTGGCTTTTGTAATAATAGCTGATACTTTCTATCTTCTTTGTTTCATTCTACTTTCTCAGTTTGTGTTATTTAATATTTTATCTTAATTCCCAGAACCTGTGGTATTTTTCTCCTTGTGTGTGCCTTAAATTGAAGTTGATATATCTAAAATGATGATACTGACCAGCTGGCTCAGCATGTTTTGAGAAGCCACCTCTAAGCCAACAAGGATTGACAAAACAATAAATCCTTCTTAATCTCTATCATCCGGGAAGCTAAATCTCTGCATAAACCTATCACATAATACATAATGTTCGATGAATCTTACATTTATCCTTTAAAAATCTTTCAGTGTTGCTCCCCCACTGCACCCACTCTGCTGTCGTCATCGCTAAAATTAATGACATGTACAATGTTTCTGGCATACCAGGCACTAAACCAAGTGTGATTTACTTGGCGTTCACTAGTTGTTTTGTAGCATAGACAATCCATTTGTAGCATGCACAGTCCATTAGTTCACTTTCTTCACAAGTTGTAGTCAATATTGTGTGACTTTCCTTTTTGATAGCTCAGAGATTTCTGAGATTTCTCTGTGGATGCTTCAAAAAAATACAAAATCATAGGGATGTTGATTGGGAAAGACCTCTGAAAGTCACCTGGGGCAAACTCACTGTTGGTAACAGCAGACCAAGCCAGAACTTGTTTATCTTCTGGAGTCTCTGTGCTTGCCTTTTTGACATCTACTCTCTGCAGCTAATGAGGCCAAGACCTAGACTCTTCTTTTGCTTATCAATTTGGCTATGAGACCAGGCTCTGAAAAAGTGTTTATTCCAGGGTGACTGAAAACTATTTAATCCTTTTAAGGAACTGCAAAAGTCGATCTGCAGGACTCCCAGGTCACCCTAGCCAAGAGCATGAGGCCTCATTAGGATGTCATTAGGAAGCAGACGCAAACCCTCGTACAAACTGTGGCAGTACAGATATACTTTACATTTCGATATATTGGAGGGAAAAAAATAGACCTTCTTTTGTAAATTAAATTTCATAGGATAGAAAGAGGATAGAAACCTAGAGCTGTGTACCAAAACAGAATGCAATTTCCATCCTCTGCCATGTGCAGCTGGCTCACGGCAAAGAGTGGACAGGAGAGCAAAGGAACAAAAAATTTGTTCATATCACAGTCCTCAGAGTTGGTTATGTGGCTAGTGCAATTAGGAGGGCTAGAACCTACAGAAAATTTATAAACATAACTTGCTGATTCTTATGTGAATTTTTTTTTCAGAAGGTTATTCCCATAGTTCAAATAAATGAAAGTAAACCCAAACAGTTAGGGGTGGGGGTTTTTGATACATCAAAAATTCTAACCAGGACTAACTGTTGTTTATTCAAGAAGATTATATGCTGTTATTTTTTAAAATGCTGAATCATGCATACAGCTTGTCCACAAATGCTAATGCTAAAAAAATCTTTTCAGAGAGATGCAGGTTTCAATGTCAAATGAAAAAATAAAAGCATGCATTAAAGGCAAGCAAAAATACAATAGACATTACTACAAGAGGAACCAAAGTAGGACAGATAGTCTAAGTGTATTTTCTTCAATTCCCTATTGCTATAAGTACAAGTTAAAAACAAAGTAACAATCAGAATTAAAATATGTACATCTTGTAGTCTAAAGAACTAAAATTCTATGTTATAGAATTCTGTATTATAACAAATTCTATACTATAAGGAGCTGATACTGGAATTCTTACTATTACGAAAATTTTTATTGAATGCTCTTTTCCAGTAAGAAGTACGTAGCATCTAATCAGAGACTTTACGTTGTTTTCTAATAGTAAACTGTGCTCACATCATTTGTTAACAGTCAACAGCTGCTAGTGCTATGACAACTTCACAAAGGATCAAGAAGCTCTAAGAGAAGTAAACAACACTTGCAGGTCTTATGCTAGGGAGACACCATACATACAGTTTACATCCTGCACAGACAGTGTCTGCTTATAGTAGCATTATTTTCCTGCTTCCAGCAACAGGTTTCTAGCAATAGTTTAGATATTACGGCTCTAACCTTATTTGCCACTAGGTGGAGGTAAAATTCTCTCTTACTGACAAAACTAAGTCTCTCCAGGAACACCAAAAATACATTTTTTTTTTAAAAAGCAACACTTTCATCATCTGACAGATCACTTATTGTCCATTTTCGTTAATTGCAGCTTAGCCATTTTGGTGATGCTAATCAGAGTGCAATTTTCACTTCCACCCGTGTGCTCATAGGATTGTGTTGGAGGACAAGTGATGTATGATTTCTTTTAAAATTACCTAGTTTGTATATTCCTAGTTTGCCACATTGTTTTAGCTTTTAGCAATAAAAGCTGTACTGATAAAAGCCAATTAAGAAGATAGGTCTTTGGGCTGTTCCTGTAAATCGTAGATAAATTTTACATTGACATCAATTTAAGTTATATCTGAGGATTGCACAAATCAGGTCAGAAGAAAAATCCAACCAGAAATGTGAAAAAACATGAACAAAGTCTTTAGTGTTAAAGAAAAAAGAATATATTTCAATTAAAATAATTCCATATTTCAGCTCTTAACTATGGCCATGCTTAGAACGGTACTTTTCATGCACATAAGCCACAAGAAATGCTTCATATCTTGTGACTTTTAAACAGCAGATTTTTCCCCTACAAAGCAGATGTTAATCAATGCCTATTGATACCTATGATTAAAAACCACAAGTGATATGCTAAAATCATCTTCTCACCAGATTTAACAATGATTTGACAAAGATCAAAGATTAAAAAATGATAAAAGAAATAATTCAAGTTTTTCTTTCAATTGCTTAAGCATTACTAAATGCAAACATGCTGCACCCTATAATTCTGTTGTGATGCTTTTTATTTCCCCTGATCCCAACTCCTCTCAACCCAAGATAAAAACTTCTACAAACCCATACCTGTTTCAGCATTCCATGCTGCACTGCCTGCTACTCAGACAGTGGTACAGTAATCACTACTGTAATAGCTGCATTTCTTAAGAGTGTCTAATTTTTATCGTTCATAAAACATCTTTCATTTTCATTCCCTGGAATTAGTAACAATGAAGCTTCACAATGCTTGAAGTATTCCAAAACTATTACTTTAAAGCCCAGTCATCATAGCACGTACCTATACCAGCCATAGAAAGATCAACTTCATCATTTTTACCTGAAATACAACAACATGATGTTATCCGTAATTTTTTCTTTCTAACAAAGTAACTATTAATACACAGTCCTTTCCTTGCTAAGGCAATATTTAAAATTTCTCTATGTATTTAAAACTAAACCGTGAAGAGGAAACAAAACTGAATAGTTCAAATTTAACACAAGAAATGAGTGAAGCCTTTTGAAATAGGTCTGTATGTTAAGGAGATGTTAGCATATTTTGAAACCATGGAGATTTAAAACTAATTTTTATTTTGAGCAGGTGGTCTGCAAAAGAGAGAAGCCATAAGAAATCTGTCATCTTATGGTGCACAATGCAGTTTCCATGGTTGAAAACTGCATTGCCTGCTACCTGATAGCACCTGCCTGGGGCAATTACCATGTAAATAGTGTCATGTGAAGAGGAGATGAATGGGCAAGGCTGGCTAACATCAGACAGTAGCAGAACGGGCAGGTGTGCAGGTAGGAGCAGACATTAGTCCCCTCTGACAGTGGTGTGGTGGGCAGGCTTGCTCTGGGTGGCAAGGTGCTGCAGGAGCTGGGCTTCCTTCAGCTCCAGAGAAGAGGGTCTGCAAACCTCACAGCAAGGTAGGACAGGAAGAGATTAGCACTGATGTGCAGAATATTCTCTGCAGCACAACAGCTATTAATCAGTTGGGAGGGAAAAGGTGATTAAAAGATGAGAGCACTTCAGGAAGGTGGTGATCATGGCAGAAAAAAAATCCATGAAACAAGACAAAACTCAAGCAAGAGTACATTCCCACCTTTTCTGTGAATGTGCGTGAATCACTGGAAAAAAAATATTAGTATAGGCTCATTAGCATTACACTTCATTAACTATACACTTTATAAATGAGACAAGTGGGATAGTATCTTGGCACATGTCAGAAAAAAAAACCCCACAATAAAATACACTGCAAAATTAAATTGTGAGACTGGTGTATTTTCAGGCTGTATTATTGTACCTTTACGATGTGATCCTGAGCACCTGAACTCCTGCTTCTGGGGGCACCACTCTCTGCCTGATGCTCTTTCCCTGGACTGTTAGCTTCTATGAATGTCTCCACTTTATATATATTAAGCCTCCCAATTTCCCATTCAATAATGTTACTATGACACCACAAACTATTAAATCCAAACTAGCAGGACCAAGCGTAAATATTGCAATGTAGCTTTGTTATGTTCCATATATTGGTTACAAACTCATAATCAGTAATTGTAGATCTCTCAGTTATTTATATAAGGTGGCATATTCTAATTTATCTCATGTTTACTTAAATCTATGGGCCCAAAATAATTAAGGTAGCTGTGACGTGAGACCGGATTACTGCTTGTTTCATTGCTGCTATACCTTACATACCAAGCTGTGTTCGTTTTCCTTTTGAGGATTTCTTAGCTTTGTTTTCACCTTTCTGTTTCTTTGCTGAGGTTTTTGGACCTTTCAAGGAAGTCTTGCCAGATATGAGATTTTCTGACATTTTTTCAGATTTCTCTAGAGAAAGATACATATCATCAATAAACTTTAAACAGACAACAGAATGCACCATGTATGAGTGAAAATTTGGTCCACAACTTTATGCGGTTTATCAGTACAGTAATATTTTCATACGCAGCCAAAGTTATATACCATAATTTTAAATCATAAAATGTATTTTGATAGACGTAATAGCTGGAAATACTTCTTCTGTCTAGGGTGAGTAAGTATGGAAACTGATTATCCAAAACAGTGAAAGGTTAAATTAGGACAGGGGTTTCCCTTACAGAAGGCTAAGGCCCTGAGCTACAGTGGGAAGAGCGCAGGTAAAAATCCTCCAGTTGTAAATATTTGTCCCAATGTCCTTAAGTGTAAATCATTACTCAGCTGCACAAAGCATTTCTGTGCTTTTCTATTTCCAGTTCATTTTTCAGTGTAGCTCTGTGGAGGACAAACTTGAAAAGAAGTTGTATGCATAATCACATGTAGCAACGACACAGCTGGAGGTAACACTGTAGGGAAAGCTACTTGTGTTTCATTTACGCTTCCCAATGTCTAGAATAAGGAGGAGAACAGCAGCATAGTAAAGGCTCAGTTCCATTGCAAAGAAGGAAATGCAATACAGCCTGCCCGCTGTACAGACCGGCCAGCACACCGCCATGAAATACACTGCCAGCACCATCATGTGGAAGGTACACACATAGCAGCCGATAGCACAACTAAATGGGGATGGTCCAAACTCTGTTAGAAGTATTGAAAATTATTTGATGTTATTATTGAACAGCCAGAGGCATGCAATTGGGATAAGGACAATGGGACTCTCAGTTTGTTTGTGTTCTCCCTCTTCCATGTTCCCACTTTTTTTTAAGACTGTAAACTGACTGGGAGAGGGACCATTTTTTAAATGTCTACAAAGACCCTACAGTATTTGTTTGCTATTAGAGTGTTAATACTAGTAAGAGGAAAGCAGATGCACTTATAGGATGGAAAGAGATGACACCTTCAAGAACTGTGTCATGACATAACTATTTCTGATGAACTCTTGCAGGAGCTGCAGCCTGTCTGCCTGCACATGTGAATGGCCCATTTACTGTCAAGATGCTCAAGGTGAAAAGGTGAGTTTATGAATTAAATGTTCTATCTTGAGACTTTCCCAATGAAAGGCTTAAAATAGCGTGAGCATTAAAACAAACATGCCATGGCCTGTGCATTTGCAATTTCAGTGGGCATCCTGGCTTTGGGATGGTCTTTCATTCCCAGAGTGAGAAACAGTGTTTTTCTGTTTTGTAACAGAGTTCTCAAATATTCCAGAAGCAAGCAATATAGTTTTAGCTTCCAATCTGAATTTTAGTTTGGAAATGGCCACTGATGGCAAGATATAGCTCATGGATTATAGCCCGGTGGTATAGCCTGGGTTTGGGATCTATGTTAACTTGCCATGAATTCAAGGTAAACTTTGCTGTTGACTTTAATGGGAGCATAGTCTGACACTCTTATTAGTTTCACATTTTTCTTTTCCATGCCAATCAAAATAGAAAAATATACTCTATAAATCCTCAGGCTCTTTTCTCTATCAGACTGGATCTTGCAGATCACAGGTGACAAGCTGCATGTTAGTGCATTTCTCTGTTGTTTGATCATTATGGCAAATACAGGCCCATTCATTAATCCATCTGAAGAACCGTAGCAATTTCATCTTCTGCTTTTGTCAAAAAGCAGTGATAATACCTATGCAAAACAGATTAATGTTTCAGAATTCTGAAACTTTTGCCTTACAAGGGATGATGTTTTTGGAAGATTAAAAAAAACCCCATAAGTCATGTATAATGAATGTAAGGAGAAAGTTAGGAGTTTTTTTCTGCCCTCGTTCTCACAGCCTTTTTGTCAAATACAGGACTACAAACATCGACATCATATTTGTGTCTAACATTCAATATATTTTCCCAGTTATAATCTTTCAAAGGAGCCTCTACACTGAACAATATGCTTAGGTTATAGTTCTGAAATGCTTAGGGCTACCTAACTTAGAGTGCATGTCAATTCAGATGGTTAAAGGAGGCTAATTTTCCCTTATTTAAAAAAAAAAAAGTGCAAAGATATTTCTTATCCACCTCCTTGTGTATTTTACCTAAAAAAATGGTGACCTATTTTAGAAACGGAGTCTGTGACTACTCTAGTTTTAAACCAACCTTGATGCCTCTGGATAAAAGAAACAGCCCTCCAGGATAGGATGGGAGGCCAGCTGTTTTAGAAATTAGTTTAAGAACAATATGAACCATCTCATATGTATTACAGTCACATTGTCTTACTTCACCATTTCCTAATTATACACTGAAACAAAGCCAATTTGGAAATTTTGAGTTCTTTATTCTGAGTAACCTAAACCCTAAGTCACATGAATAGAGGAAACACTGAGAGGGCTGAGATAAGTCACATGCCTATGTTTAGTACAATAACTTGCAAGTAAAATCATCCCTTTTCCTTTGACTGACTTAAATTTCAAGTATATTATAGCTATAAAAACAGTTAAAACTTTTGCAAATTGTCTCCCAGTAATGCAGTTCCTTCTCCTTTACTGAAAGAATGATGTGTAGAGGTACACACAGCGCCATACAGGTAAGGTCAGTGCTGGTGAAGGCAGCGTCAGTGACTGAGTGTACGTATGCGCTTATGTTAATACAAAAAGTATCCCTGTTTAAGGGTTGCAAATGAATACAGCGATCAATAGGACTGTTCATGGTTCCATCTGCGATACACAGAACCTCCCCAACTGGAAAGCAGATAGAAAAGTACAAAGTAATTATCTCCTTGCACAATATCCCTAACACCATATCGCCTCTGCCCATTTGTCATCCTGGGGGCATATGATTGTCAGTGGTTTGGAGACATGTATGGCCTCCAAAGAAAGCAAAGGCGAAACTTCTAAAAACTTCTCTGGAAGCATAATCAAGCCCATAGCCATTTACAAAGTATGTATACAAAGTTGTTCTTTTCACACAGGATTATGCTACTAACCCCCAGGTGCTCCCTGCAGGAAACCAACACGCACTGAGAACTTTGAAATAGGTACTGAAGAGCAAACTTTTGCACCCCTCCTCTTCTGAAAACTAAATAAAGGACCAAAAATCCTAATGGTTCTTAATGTGTAAGATAAAAGCTGGTATTTTCAGAAGTTACCTCTTACTTCAGGGGTTTGGGTTTTTCGCTCCCTAAGTTTTTACACAAAGTACCAAATCCTATCAAGGAAACCATGAAAAAATTAGAGGACTGTATGAAAATATGACAAAAAAGATAATTTCTTTAATCTGTGGTTAGTTCCTCTCCTCTTAGCGACATTTCTATATTGCTTATTTAGAAAGGATTCTAATATGCATATGTGTCCAGAAATATACAAATGTATTATGCCTTTCCATTAATGCTTATATAAATTAATGATTCTACGATTGAGAAGAAAGGTTAGAAACAGCATTTAAATTAACATAATTTTAAAAATTTAAGAGTGCAAAACCTACAAAAAAGAATAGCTCTTGAAAATCAATTATCATAAACATTGCCATATATTTTATTTTTTAAAAGTAGGAAATATATTATATTAAAACTTCATTAAATATGTTCAGTCTAATTTTTCAGCAATTTTTCAGTGGAGCAGTTTTACATTATTTAAGTGGTAAAGCCCAAGTAAATATTTGACAACTTTGTTTGACGTTTGGTAGCCTGGTTTATTTATAGATGGTTGTAATATTTTGAACATTAGGCTCAAGAGAAAAACTAAGATCAGAGCGTTCTCCTAACCATTTAATGCACTGAAACATTTACAGTTATAAAGCAAATCCGTGAAGTTGCTAGGTACTGCAAAAGGGGAAAGTTAATTAGCTATCAGTACTACAACAGATGCTGTCTGAATTGAGGACACAGAATGATTCATTAGTTGCTTAATTGAATGATTTAAGGTCAAGCCTGTGTGCATTACGAATTTAGCACTGCAATTTACTACAATTTGGAATGACAGAAGAATTGAGTGCACTTCCATTTAACGAAAGCACTACAAGGAAATCATCAAAAACGTGCTACTTGCTTTTTTGTTTTTGTGCCGCTATCAAGCTAAAAATCACATTTGTGTCTGTAAATATTTAGGAACTTATTAAAAATACCATCTGGAGAATGACCTGGTCTCTCCAGAAATTCATATACAATGTTCCCTTTAATTAAATTTATTCTACTTTGCTCTACACAAAGAGCAAATAATACAAACACCTGAAGTTTGTATTATTGATAATGCTTGTGCATATTTGGACACAACTTCATTGTGTAAGTTGTAGGGAGTAAAGCTGAAGTTTTGGCAAATGCCAAATCATTTCAGCATACGAATAGTTCTCTCTCAACGTACCTGATTTCACACATACAACTTTTCATTAAATTAGGCCTACCTGAACCAGTTGTAGATTTTGTTATTTCATAGAAACCAGTAGCGGTAGTTACAGGTTCTGGGATGATAAATACCATATGTGTAAAATTAGGTTAACAATTAATAAGAAAGGCGTAGAGAACAAAATGGAAAATTTCATTAAAACATTGGATAATACTGTGTTCTGTTTCTCCATTCAAAGAGAAATAGAATTGGAAAAGCTATAACATGGCTGATTGAAGACATGGAACATGTTTTGTACTAGGACTAAGCTAGGGTTCTTTTTAGCCTGGGCTGAAGAGGATATGATAAAAGTCATTAAAATCATGGGAGGCATGGAGAAAGTGACCAGGGAATGATTATTCACAGTCTTTCATAATATAAGATCAAGCTGGCATCACATGAGCTTACCAAGGGGCAGACTGAAAACAAACAAAAGGAGTATGGAGGTATTTCATTGCATAATACATAGTTGAATTATGGAGCGTGCTGCCTGTGGACAGGATAGCTGCCAGAAGTGCATGGTTTCAAAAAGTAACAAGGCAAATTGACGGATGAAAAATTGAGGGCTACTAAAAATAATAGTAACACCTCTGGCTATAGAAATGAAGCCATAAATGCAAGAAAAAAGGGTGCGAAGAGTGGAAGTATGGCTTCATTATAATCTTGCCCAGGCCCTTACTGGCCCAAACAGAACTTCTGGTGTGAGCCAGTACAGCTGGTCTACGTTATTAAAATTTGTGAACAGTTTGGTTGGTACTTCAATAGTTCATAAGTATGATATTTGTCATAGCATGATCCTGTCAGGAAGCAAACAGTACCATATGTCGACTTGTTATGATTTTTGAACCAGAAATGTTATATTATAAAGATTTACACTAGGTAAGACTTTATCCTTTTTTTTTTTAAGCAAAGGTACGAAAAATAATCATCTCGTCTTTGAAATGTGACAGCAAGGTTGTTGGAACAGGATCATGTACTGGGACGGGGACGGCGGCAGGACCTTGCAGGTCACTTCAGAAGCACAGGGCTCCTGCCGGCGGGACCGAGCGCGCAGCGGGGGAGGGTTTGCAGCCGCCCGGCTCTCCTCGCTCTCACCCCTCCGGCCTTCGGCACAGCCACCCTCGAGGCCCCGCCGGGCCCTTCCCTTCCCCTCCCCTCCCCCAGGGCCGCGGGCAGGTTACGGGGAGGAAGAGGCGGCTGAGGCGGTGTCGGTCGCAGCGAGCA
>RSEF01000008.1:17400286-17418346 GCA_003993805.1 Himantopus leucocephalus
CTGTGTCCCCCGTCCCCCCCGCAGCAGCTTAGCGATGGGTAATGTTGGCAGCTCTGTAAAAGGAGCGTGTTTTTTTTTTCCCCCGTCTCAGTTTCTTAAGAGTTCACTTTCCTGAGAAGTGCGGGGCGATGCCCTCCTCTGGGCGAGTTGTGAATTTAGTAGGCGATGATGGAGGTGAAGCTGGGGTTGCCCAGTCTCGTGGAGAGCTCTACTCAGTCATTTCCCCGTCAACACCACGTTGATCTCGTTAATACCTTTTCAAGATGTAGAGCTCAAGTGGGTAAATGTTCCTGATACGGAGCTCTGATGGACACCGTTAGTGTTGCTCCTGAACTGATTTTTTTTTTTTTTTAAATGAATCTGTACTGTATAGCTTTTTAGCCACTTCATTCAATGGTGCTTTTTCTGCTAGGTGAAGAGCTATTGTATTAAAAGCATATTTTATAAGTAGGTAACTGTAAGTGGTAGTCATTACACTTGAAACCTCTATCTTAAATAGAATACTGAGCTTTAAAGTGCCCAACTATGAAACATCCAAAGAACAGATTGTCCTACCAGATACAGCAATGCAACGGTGGCTATAGTAATACAGCTTTTAGAGTTGAATTAGTAACAGTTCTTATTTGTTACGTGCAACACCTAATGACACTTAGATATGCATTTAAACATGCATAGCAGAGTTAGTCTTCATTCACAAAACTCGCTTGTTTCAGTGCTTTACAAAACATTATGGAAACCTATTGAGTGGTGTTAATTACACTGCCATGTCTGAATTGAATTGTTCCATTAGTCTGCCTTGAGCTAGGTGCTTTGTTTGGATTATTTTTAGATTATTAGGCTAAACATTTGGTAGAACTAGGTGGTTTGTTTTAGATACAGTAAGTCACTGTTAATCACTCGGAGCTTTTAAACTTTTTTAATACGTCGTTTGAAAGTTCTGGTTCTGCAGCTTTAATGCAGTTTATTTGGATGTTATTTTGAATCTGTTTTAAAAATGAACGGATTAGAAGACAATTGCCATATTTTGCCTATTGCCAGATGAATTATTTCTTAAATACTACATCATAGAATGCTTGTTCCTTATTGGAAGACAAAGCTCAGCAGTGATGTAGGCTTGAATCTCAATCTCTTCCTCTTAATCTGAATGAGTATGATGCTTTCCTTGGCTGAATTTCCTGCTCGCGATTTCTACAACTAATTAATAAAGGAAGCTAAAGGCATCGGTGAAGATAATCCCTAGCCGGTGGAGTTAAGTGAGGGTTGTGTAAAAGTGAAACTATTGACGTTAGTCAATGTCAGGTTTTTAGAATAACTGTAAGGGCTTGAAGAACAACTTTGGGAAAAACCACTGCGTCTTCCATGGTATGTACTTGAATATCAAAGGAAATAGTGTTTGTTATAAAGTTTGCTGTTTGATTTTTAAGGTCTGTTGATATCAGACTTCTGATACGCTTTTACTGGAAGCGTAGGGGAGGATTTTACTGAGGTCTTGGAGTGGTTCTTATATCATACCTTCATGCTTTAAATCTTGCCCAGATCCAGCTTAAACCTCCTCTATTTCTGCTTTCTTTCCCACCTACTCCTATGACTTCTAGTCGGGGTTAGGTCTGGTTTGGTACGTACCAGCACAAATGCTGCTGCGTGTTCAAGAGAAGCTGGTACAGGAGTAACGATGTCTTTGGGCATCAGTGCAGGATTGAAGTATGTATGCATCAGTTTCCTTAGATAATACTCGCAGCAGTAATTATCATATGCTTTTCTGTCAGATATGTTTGACTTTTTCAAAGTTTTTGTACCTTAAACGTTATTAAATCTAGTTCAGTATGTTTTTTATTATAAATTTAAATAGGGACGTACTCCACAGTTTCTTTTTCTTAAAAGCTTTCCCGTCTCAAAATCAAAATCAGACTACCCCCCATCATCTTCACGAATGATTGATTTAAGGCTGTGTAATAAAGATAACCTTTGAGCTTCTAATGTTAAAATAGATGTTTAGTTTTTTTCACTTCCTCCTATGAGGAAACACCACAGTGTTGACTTTACTGTGTTTTTAACTCTCTTTTCTCTTCTTGTGAGAGCTGGTTCTAGCAAATCAGATGGGCTTTGCTGTCCACAGTTTGTGCTTAAATACCTGTACACTTCAGACAGCTGAGGACGAAAGAAGTAAGAATGCATCTGAAAACTTGGAATCAATGCTTTTGGTTTTGACCTTGAGAGAAAATATTATCCTTTATAAAATTCAGAACATGGGGAGTTATTTTCTGGATGGTAATTGGGACTGATAATCGGCTTATGTAGCCAGTTTCAGATATGATTGCTCCATCTTAACACGTGGAGGGAGGGAAAAAATTCCCATTTTGGTTCTGATCTTTGTGTGAAATAGAAAAGTTCTGACAAATACGGTACTGGAAAACAGGGTTAAAAAGATTAGGAGAAGGGGAAAGTTTTCAATGTTCCGCTCAGTTGAGAGGGAGAAACTTAGAGTGATTTAAGACACCTATAACAACAGCCCTCTTTGCTTGTTCCTCTGACTTTTACGTGCCCAGATATTTAAATAAATAAATGCGTATGCGTTTAGCTGCATGTTCATAACAGAAGCGTGCTGTGAAGCCTGCTCTGGTTGTTTAGTCTTTAAGACACCTTTTTTGGGTGGTAGAACGCGAGTTATTCAGAGAAATGTGTTAACAGTGGCCTCTCTTTATTTCAAATATTTAGTTTTAAGAAAGAGATAAGTGTAGACTTGTTATTACTATTGCAGATCCTTTAATTTAATGCCTATTTCCTGAGAAATAGTTGTGTAAATGTTATGTTTTAATGATCTAATGTGATTGAATGTTTTTTAATGATGCGATCAAAGGGAAACATTTCTTGCGTTCTGCTGTAAAACGAACAGAAAACTGTTACAGACCCTTTTACGTCATGTGATGATCTGAGGTGAAACTACAATATGAGGAAATTGTCTGCCGAAGCGTTCTGTTGGTTTCTAATTATCGTATTGTTTATGGCAGAAATATGATGGCTCAGTCAGATTTAGATCTAAAAGAGACGGCTCTGAAAGAGGATTTGAAGTTTTACTTCATGAACCCATGTGAAAAATACAGAGCAAGACGTCAAATACCGTGGAAACTGGCTTTGCAGATTTTGAAGATACTTATGGTTACTACACAGGTAATCCTTCCTCTGTTTTTACTCTCAGCTTAGCAGCGATATGCAGGAGAAGCAGCTCTGTGGTTCTGGGCCTTTGCCATCCCCGGATATTTGTTACTGATTTGAACTTCCTGCGTCAGTCCAGAAAGAAAAAATACTATGAAAGGTGTGTCCAGGGGGAAGAATAACGTAAACTAAATTACAAAAGCCTCCTGGAGATTTTGGGGCAGTATTTGACCAGGTATTTTGCCATTTTTAAGATAACACTTCGAAGTAAATTACTCTTCCCACTAAATCCAACACTGTGTTCAGGCTTGCTGTCACAGTCCTGCTCTACGTTCTGCTTCATAGATTATAGTTTCACCGGACTCTTTCAAAAGTGATATTTCTTGAAATCTAGTCGGTAACTTGGAATGTATATGCTGAATGTGAAAACGCTGCGGTCTCTGGTGGTGATGGGGATGCGGATGCCTGGGCTGCAGGCGTCGGACGTGCCCCTTGCATTGCAAACAGTCGGGTACCTAGATAGGTAGAGGCAAAGAAGAGGGTGTTTTTAAACCGCACTGATATCACATTGTAGTTGTTGTTTTACAGTCAACTAAGAAATGGTGACCGGAGGTTGAGGGAAGCAAAATGGGACATGTGTATAAGTAGAAATTACTGTTCTGGACCTTTTGAAATACAGGACTCTGACTTCTGATGCTTTGCAAGAACAGCTAAATATACAACTCCTAAACACAAACCTGGAATCCTGCAACTCAGCATGTTTTCGACTCGCCCGCTAGAATGAAGCATAACCCCAGCTTATGTGCCCTTGCGTTTTATTGACCGCTCTGGCTCTTCATCTCCCCGCTGGCAGGACAGGACTGGCTCTGGCCCCGCCGGCCGAGGGTCCGGCCTCTGCTGCCGCCGTGCCGGAGTCCCTGACGGGGCTCTGTCCGCGGGTAGGAGTGGGATGTGATGGTTGGTCTTGTCTAGGCAAGGCTAGCTAAAATAAGCTATTTACACTAGTGCTGGCACAATTGTGACCTGTAGTGACAGAGCTGCTGAGAACAGGGAGCGTGTGAAGGTGGGGAGGTGAGTGGGTGGGGGGGGGTGGGCAGTGCGAGCTCAGTGTAAGCGAAGAGGAAAGGGTTGCCCCATCTCGCTTTCCTGGCAGCTGCACCTCAGTTGTGGGTTATTGCCCTCCCTTCAAAGACAGGGCAGTAACCTTTGTGTGTGAGTAATGAGACAAAGTACAGTTTCACATGGCTCTGAAAAGGTTCAGTACTTTCAGTCTATCCTAACCCACTGACTTAAATTCTTGGGGGAATCACTGAATGTGATTTTTCTGTCTTCTGTCCCAGTCTCCCGCTAGCCTTTGTGAGCAGAAGGGGTGCTCTGCTGCATGGCTTTCAAAGGCCACAAGATTTTCTGGGTTGCTGCTTAAGATTTTTCTTGTCAGCCCTGGGTCTTGCTCAGATGCCAGGCAGGTAGCTGGTGAGAAAAAGAAAATAGAGTTTCTGAAGGAAAATGTGTTGCTGTTCTGCAAGGAGGTCTCGAAGGTGAGCTAATAGTAAATAGACAGGTTCAAGAGAAGCATCTCTCTGTTTCAGAGTGAGGGCAAGAGTCTGGGAGGACAATCTAGGAGTAAGTTAAGCTGCCTTCTAGCTGCTTCTGCCTGATGCCAGCCTGTTAGTTGTGACGCTTTGTGCAGCTTCTTTGGTGTGGTGCAGCAGCTGAGGTGTCTGTGCCTGGCTGAAAAGCAGAAGAGGCTACTGTCCCACTGTGGGGAATAAGTTTTACTCCAACTCTGTGCAGAAATCCCCTAGGGAGTCCCCCAAGGAAACCCCGATGAGTGTGTCTTATTTCTCTGTATTGCAGCTGGAAGATCCCTGACTTCTTAGAGATACTACAGTGCTGCAGATTTATTTGTAGCACTCGGTTAGTGATTTTTTTTTTTTTTTTTTTTTANGCTGTGCAGAAATCCCCTAGGGAGTCCCCCAAGGAAACCCTGATGAGTGTGTCTTATTTCTCTATATTGCAGCTGGAAGATCCCTGACTTTTTAGAGATACTACAGTGCTGCAGATTTATTTGTAGTACTCGGTTAGTTGGTTTTTTTTTTTTTGCAGTCGACTGAAGTTACAAATAGTTGATTTAAAACTTGGCTAAAAGTATGNGAAGTATGAAGATTCAGTTCTTAATCTGAAGACTGTATGTACCAGGCAGAGCTGACATCCACATTTCTCTGTCCTGGCTGTGACTTTGCTGCACAGCCAAACAGCTTTGCACTAAATAGCCCAGCTGCGTGTATTCTTTTAGCCTGGCCCAGATCTAAGCAATTACTGTCTAGGATGAAAGATGAAATATTCCAGCGAAGATAGGGGGGAAAAAAAACCCAATAGGTGTGCTTTCCAGTTTCCATTGTTTTGAATGAAGGCGTTTAAATGTCAGTGGAGCCTGTCTGTTTGCTTTGGGGGATTTCGAAGTTCACAGTTCTTTTGCTTGCAGTTTCTCACTCTTGCTTCTTCCCGCAAGAAACTGGTAGAAGCAGGGGCTTGGAAACTCCATGCAGTTATGAGACAGTTTCACATTTGCTGTAAGTAAGCAGTTTAAAACTAGGATGAAGAGTTAGCTATTTGGGGCCTGAGGCATCCTCCTGCTAACATGTCTGTGAAGAAACTCTTGTTGATTGGTTTCATCTTCCAGGCTCTGTGATGGTGGGAGTGGAAGCAGCCATGTGGTAGGGCAGCACAAATCCTGAGGAATAATGCTGCTGCTTCTTATTATAGCCTCCTTAACCAGCAGCTGGGTCAGGCAGGTGATGCCTCTTGTTGCTGCGAGATCCCATGTGGGTTTGCTCTGATCCTGTGCCATGCCAGTGGTAGGAAGAAGCTGCTGTTCCCATAGCAAAGCAGAGCATCCCTGGGGTAGCTGGCTGTGGTGTTAGGTTAGCTCTTCTGCCATTTGCATCCTTAACAAAAGTTTTGGCAAATTCCAGTTAGAGTTGTTGGTTCAGGATGCGTGAAAGGTGGCCATGATCTAGCTGTCTGTTTAGATGCCGCACTCTTAACTTTTAGAATCAGTAGAAGGCACTGTCTTCTGTTTCTCTAACCCTGCGTGTAGTAACCTTGACTTCAGTAGCCTTACTGCATTAGTTAACAGATTCTTTGCTCCTATTGTAGCAGGGTTACAGCAACCGACACCTTTCTGGTTTGTATTTATTATATTCAAAGCTGTTCCCAAAATGCTGCTAACTTGACCAGTGTTCAAGATTTGAATTTCTTTTTTTTTTTTTCTTCTCTTGTCAGCTTATCTTTTTTGGTTTGAGTAACCAGTTGGTGGTTTCATTCAAAGAAGAAAACACTATTGCTTTTAAACACCTATTCCTGAAAGGCTATACTGGAGTTGATGAAGATGACTACAGCCGCAGTATATATAAGCAACAGGATGCTTATGACAGCATTTTTTACGTTATTAATCAGGTAAGTGTGTTTGTTTATAATGAACACTGTTAAAGCTGAAGCTATAGCTGTAAACTTCTGCTAAGGTTTTGTTTTTCTGTCTCCATTCTTGGATTTCACTTCTGATATTTCAGCGAATCAGCTTAGGTGGGGTGTCCTGAATTTTGTGTGTAGATGTCTGTGTTTTTTGTCTCTTGGAGAAAAATTTAAATGAAAACTTTACTCAGTGTGTAGAACTGAAATCCAGAAAGCTTGAAAAATTAGTAATCTTGCGTGAACTGGAAGCTTTGCTTAGGTCTTACTTTGAAGAGCTATGGGTCTGAATATACCTATGCATGGTATTCAAAAAATTTGTGCTTACAGCTATGCTGAATTGCAGCTTTGTAGTGAGTGCCAGAGGCCTCAAAATGGGGAATACGGTACTTCCAGGAATGTAGGGGCACTCGCTCTGGTTAGGGATGATATTTTAAAGAACAGTCAATTTACAATCATGAGAGGAAAGTGAACAAATCTAGGATGACAATTCAGTAAATATTTTTGTATTTAGTATCAATACATTCAGAAGTCATGAGATGAAAGAGAGAGTGTGTGTGAGGAAAATGAAATGTCTCGTGTTCGGGACAATGATAAGCCCAGAAGTGGTTCCGATGGGATGAACAGAAAGTGACTTTAAACCACCTTTCACTTTCCGTGACCTCGGGACATCAGCTTTGATGCTTGGTGTGAAGCAGTTTTGCCTGCCACCAGTTATGCCCAGCAGGCATCTGGGAGTCACAGTAGTGCGAAGGCGATACCTCCTTAAACATGCACTCACATCGGGGCTTGCGGCTCCTCAGCCATCTCCTCTAAGCAACAGCAGAGCCATCAACAGATCAAAAGTGCTGTGTCTGCTGTGCTGGATGAGGCAAAGACTCTGACTCCTGGTATGTTAAATTAGTGTTGAATAGTTTTCTCAGTCTTCCTTTGAACTCTCAATATTGCTACCATTTCTGCTATAAATTGTGCTGCTTTTTTTTTTTCTTCCTCGCTTGCTTTATCTCACTTTCCTTCTTTTGTAGGCGCTAAGGCTGAGGTGAAGTCGAGATAGAAGACAGTAGAGAAATAATAGCTTTGTATCCTCAAGAATGAGCCAATGTGTGATACAGGCATCAGAAAAAGGTCTCTTCATAAAATGTCTATGTTGTGTAAATGTAGACATATCCTCTAAGGAGATTAAACTTGTGTAATCTGGGTTCTTTAGTGTTGTATGTAGTTCCTGAGGCTTTTTATCGCACACAAGACTTCAAAAAAGCGTGCCTCCAGGTGAACACTATGACTGGTGGTGTTTTTTTGAGTTGGTTGTTTGTTTTTCAAAGGATGCCTTCTAGGAGGAGCCAAGCCAGGTGACTCCTAAAGTAAAAAGCAAGGCTTTTTTTATTTTGAGGTGGGCAGCTAGAAGCCATAGGCTTTGGTGGTTTGTTTTGAGTTTTAATTTGAAACGTGTGTGTGTGGGAGGGTGTGCAGATATGGAGCCAGCAGAAGGATATGATACTACAGAAGGTGGTGATAGCGCACAGCAAAACTGGAGTTGTAAGAACTGAATTCTAGGCTTTCTGTAAGGTGTCACTGGGATATTTTTACACTTTGGAGGGGGGAAAAAAAAAACGAACAAAACCCAACAGACCACCAACAAAAAACCCTAAACGTACTTTTCCACTTGGAAGAGTACACAGCTTTTCCTTACCCCTCTCCTGGGTCCAATTTGGAAGTGTGTATTGTGAAGAAGCCATGTGGGGTTGTTACACTTGTGCCCTGCCCTGTGGCAGAGTCTGTAGGACCAGGATGTTCTGCGGGCTGCTCTGTCTGAGACTGCTTAGAACTGTATTAATGGGAATTTTGCTTTTACTGTTTCATAGTGTTGTTTGAAAGTGGCATGTGAGTAACCCAGCGCCACGTGTTCCGCTGTCAGGAGGGCAGAGCCTGAAAGCACACATGGACAGAGCAACAGCTGTTAGATGCAGTGGTCTGGAGATGCCCTCAGAGGGATGTGGAGTTGTGACTAACTACTGTTTCCACTCACTTGACCTGGCTTAGTCAGACTTGGCTTCCTTAGTTTGCTCTGAGTTAAGATAACGTTCTGACAGGGCGCAGAGGCTGTGCTTTTCTCACGGGCTGTCTAAACTTGTTGCAAGCTCAGTCATGAGGACTTGAAGCGGCACTGCGAGGCAGAGCTTTGGATGGAAATGTGGTAGTTCC
Organism: Himantopus leucocephalus; assembly: GCA_003993805.1. Taxonomy (NCBI): domain Eukaryota; kingdom Metazoa; phylum Chordata; class Aves; order Charadriiformes; family Recurvirostridae; genus Himantopus; species Himantopus leucocephalus. The sequence continues at coordinate 17,409,113 of RSEF01000008.1, forward strand.
TGTTGCAGTTCCTTTTGGCCATGGAGCGTGTGGTTGTTAGTGACTGCTGGGATTTTGTACCCCACAAGATGCGCTAGTGGCCATAATGCCCCTAGGAAGGAGGAAATGGGATGACAATGAATGAAGCGTTCTAACAAAATCCATATTTAAGGAGAAAAGGGTCTAATCTGTATCAAAGCAAGCTGAACAGGTTTTTTTAAGGAATGGGAAGCCTTGTCTGACTTCCCTGGCAGCCCGAAGTAAATAAACATGGGAAGCTAAGTACTTCCGTCAGAGCCAACCAGTGCTGTGTGCAGCCCTGAGTTCTTTTGCCAGGTGAGGTAATGGTAAAAACTAATGAATTACTAGATGTTTAGACCCATTGCTCTTTGAGGAAGAAGGTATGTCTGGCTTCTCTCGGAGAACGCTAGCTGGTACTAAGCTGAGCTGGCAGGCAGCTGCCTTCACGGTTAGTCATTGATCTCCTCAGTTGTTGGGGAGCCCAGAACCACAGGGAGAGCTGTGCCCCAGGGGTTTGCCTCGCTTGTGTGAGGTCTGGTTCCAGGGATCAGAGGATATATCTTACTTCCAGCAGACACGGAGGATGTGTGGAAGGCAAGTCAGGAGAGGGCTAGCCTTGAATGGGGTTCTTCAGTGGTGCTCAGGGCTGATCCGTGCGTGGACAATGCTTGGCTTGGCACAGCTTTATTCACTTCCACTTCTAGTCCTTGTTTTCAAGTGTATCTTACATATGAAGACGGTGACGTGCTGTATTTCAAGTAAGTGGGGGGAAAAAAGGAAGTACCTTCCTCACAGGCATGTTTTCAGTTGCTCCTGTGCTTGTGTAAAGCCGGCAGGTTAAATTACTTTTGGAGGCTGCCCAAGCTCTGTGTATGTTCCTTGGTTTCTGGTGATACAGCAAACATGTGGCTTCCCTCTTCTATAGTCGCGCAGGGAGCAGCTTTGGTTTTGCTCTTGGGGTGGGTTTGATAAGAACTGTGACTTGGATTGTACGTAAAGCAGTCAAGTTTCAAGTGGTGTGAAAACTAACACCTTCATGAGATAAATGCATAAGACTTCCCTGGAGTGCATGTGTGGTTAGTAGCAATACTGCATTGAAGTCGCTGCCAGGCATTTAATTAGCAGTTGTCTGCTGGCTTGCTGCCTGGCACATGGTAATCTCTTGCAGGCAGCCCAGTAGGTGTGGGGCTCCCAGTCACTGTGTCATCAGGGTGCCAATCACTACTAATTAGTGGTCAGCAGCCCTCTTAGCTTCCAATGAGAGAGCCACTCTATATTTACAGACTTCATGTGAAAGTAAAGATTATTTTTGGGTTAGGATTTTTTTTTTAATGTAAAAAGCTATATTGGTATCTTGACTTTGGGATTGCAAGTTACTATCTAATGCAAAAAAGGTAACAGTCTCTGTAACTTCTGCTTCTGTTTTGATTTTAAACCAGTACAAGCAATTAAAGAACATATCCCTGGGGACGCTTGGTTATGAACATGAAGGATCAGGTTTAAAAATTTGTAAACAACAGTACAAGAAAGGCACGATGCTTCCTTCCAATGATACGCTGAACATAGATGTTTCTACTGAAACAGGTACAGTACTGTTGTACTAAAAATGTCTTGCTGTGGAGAACTTATATTCTAATGGTAAATCAGTAAAGTTTAAAACCAATAGTTTTTTGCACAGCAATCATTTTGCCTATTTCCCCTCTTGGTTTGTAGTACCCGCCTAGAAATGACAACTGTGAGACTATAAAGAAACTCTTTTCAACTGCTGTCATTAGTGGCTTCTGGGTGGGTTTTGTGTTGTGGTGTTTTGGGTTGGTGGGTTTTTTGGTCCCCCGCTCCATGCAGAAGGCTCAAGTACAGAATTCTGGATGCTGGTCAGTTTGTACCTGCAGTAGATGGGTGTCCTTACCACCTCTCAGAGCGGAGTCCTTGCTGTTAGCCTCTCAAGATTTACTACATGAACCTGCTTCTCATCCCACTAGCTGGGGCTTTCTGGCTAGATTTGCTCAAAATCAATGTTTTGCCCCATTAGGACTTGTCATTCAACCTGATTATCTCAGTTTTATGCTGCTTTCTGTGTGAAGTTTTTAAGATCACAGCTTTTCCTCTTCTCCTCCCAGAATGTATCTTTTTTAAGCCACAGGAGCTAGCTGGTAAGAAGGCTGACCTGAAGCTGAACTCCTCTTTTTTCAATCTTGAATTTTACAGGTAAAGTGGTGGTGGGGATTTCTTTATTTTTAACTTGTCCTTTCATATGAATATGGTGGATTCTGAGTTGTGCAGTTTCCTTGCTTTGTGTATGTGTGTATTTTTGTGTGTATTTATATATTTACGCGCTTTTTAAAACATCCAGGCTTATACAGGTCGAAATCTCCTTCAAGCTGAAAGGCATTGCTCTACAGACAATCCATGCCCGTGAATTGCCTGACTGCTATGCATTTCAAAACACTGTAAGTGAGTATGGGGTATGGCACTTCCAACACTGTATATGTAACAAGAGCTTAAGCTAAGGTGTAGGCATCATCCTTATATTTAGGCTGCAAGGGAAAAGCACTGGAGCACGTCATGGCCTTTACCCCTCCTTCCCAAAGGTTGCTGAAGTGGTGTTGCCATGGGACAATATTATTTTGTATCATGTTCTAGCTAGTAACTTCATAACCTGAGAAGGAAATAAGTAATTGTTATTCTTCTAAAGGTTAAACTTGATTTTTGGTTTCTTGGAATACTGCTTTTAATGCTATACAGGGCGTATTCTCAAATTACGTCTACACCAACACTTATGGTGACAGCTTTCTTAAAGCTTACCTGACCAACAAATACTAATGGTTATTATGTCAAAGCACTTACCAAGATTTTTTTCTGGAGTGAAATTTTGTTAGTTTTGTTTCTGATATATTCTTATGTTTTCAGATAACTTTCAATAATAAAGCCCACAGTGGAAAAATCAAAATCTATTTTGATAGTGACACTGATATTCAAGAATGTAAAGACTGGCACATATTTGGCTCTGGTAAGTATGGCGCACGTGTATTCGCATGATAGCAGTGTTACACATCCCCGCCCATCACTTCCCCTGCTATGTAACAGTCTGTCTGGCAACACATTCCTCATCCTGCTCATCAATTGATATGAGTAAGCCAAGGAAAACACCTGGTGTGCGTTCACATGATGCCTTATAAACCTGTGGATGAAAAGAACACAATACAGAAAGTCAAACAAGTTTCTGATTGCAGGTCATGGAATGAGAAATGAGGTGGGATTTTTTTGTTAGGTTTTAATTTAATAATGTTGATATGGGCCAAAGTCTGCATTTCTTTTACCCTGTGTGGTTTTAATACTGTTGGAGTACAGATGGACAGATGAACTTAGTGCAAAAAGGGGACATTTGTATAATGTACCCATTTTTGGTTTTATTTTGAAGAACTTGAGCATGCTTTTCACTCTTGTGGCCCAATCTCCATAGCTGTCTTGATGTAATTCTCTGAGTTGTGCTCAAGACGTACTTGCAGAAAGAATATTTCTATTTATGGGGTGAGAATGTTTAAATGCAAAATATGTGACATTTTGTAACAATTTGTGCTGAGATGTGAGGAGACTAACTCTACTTCCTCTTTACAGTTCTCCAGAAAAACACTCAGTATATTCTAGTCTTTGATGGATTCGTCATTTTAAGTTGCTTTGCTTCTCTCATCCTCTGCACACGATCCATTGTTCTTGCCTTGAGACTACAGAAAGTAAGTGCAGTGTTCATAGTCTCAGTGCTTATTTTGTCTCTGTCTTGTTTGTTGCTAGTCTTGTCAAGTGATATGATACGGTTTGAAATATTGGGTAGCGTATCCTATGCAGGATGTTGCTCTCTTACTGTGTCTCTAGAAAGGATGTGTAGATGTCTGAACAGTTTCTAGCTGAAAGGGTTTTTAATTATGCTTGTGCAGTGCTGTAATATGAAGTATTTTGTTGTATCTCTCAATGGTAAAAGAAGGAGACTCTTATTTTTTTGTCCAGCATTTTACACAAAAAAACCCCTTCTGAGTCTCTGTGCTAACAGCCAGCACATCCTGCACCTTCAAAACATGAATTCTTCCTTCCCTAGCTTCAGAGTAGGATTCCCACAGGGGTCTTGTCATAAATTAATGCTTTAATGAACATCCCTCAAAGCCAGCTCTAACTGGAGAAAATGTAAAGTATAGTATATAGTCTAACTCTGGCTGGGTGTTTTCATCTCTCTGGGGCTGGAACTGCCCTCTTTCATTTCTTCTTTCCTTCTTCTCCCTCCACAATCCCTGATCACCAGCTGCTGTCACCTTCTTCCCTGCTCACCCTCCTTTGCAGACTGAGACTAGCCCTGTCTGACTTCATCTCAAGCTGCTTGCAGAGCCTCACGTAAGCAGACTCGGCTCTTCTGGTACAAATGCTGATGCAGAAACACAAGCAGCGCCCTGAGATGTGCCAGCTTATAACCATTAATTGATACAAACTTTGCGAGCACGTGGCTTATGGGAGTTGGAAAAAGAGTTCAGGATCGGTAGGGTATGAAAGCACAGTTTCTCTTGTTCAGTATATCCTTTTTGTAGCTTGTAGACAAGACAAGGGTGAAGAGGGCACAATTCGGCAAAGGCATTGTCAAACTGCTGTCAGGAGTAGGGACATCAGCATTTATTCATGAGCAAAAAGAGCAAGTGAAAGCAGATAGACAGTGCTGGGTGTGGGAAGGGATGTTGTTGGCTCTATTGGAGATAAACGCTCTCGTCTTGTAGTTGTATTTGAGTTATTAATTCTCTTTCACTCCAATAGTTGGGTGGCCTTGCTCTGTTGGAAGTAGATACAAGCTTTTGTGAAGGGGGCTAAAAAGAGGATAATAAGCCATGGTTAGGCTTGTGGGGATTGGTTATGAAGTCAGCTGTTCTGTGGAAAGTTGGTCTTCACTGGCCTAAACCAATCTTAATTTTTTTTTTTCCTATTTATTTCTGTTGCTATTGGGAATGAGTTTTAAGCTCTTATTCCAGCAAATACTATAGGAAAAGGAGGTGTGTGAAACTTGAGCACTGCTATACTACTTGGGCATCTGCACATATTTTTTTCATCTAAGGTGACCTGTAACTAAACATCTAAATGCTTGTCAATAGAGATTTGTGAACTACTTCTGGGAGAAATATAAGCGTCATGTCTGTCATGCTGATCGCGTGGAGTTCATAAATGGATGGTATGTCCTGGTAATTATCAGTGATGTGATGACGATCATTGGGTCAATCCTAAAAATGGAAATAAAAGCTAAGGTGAGAGTTTAATACTTCATATAAAATACTAGTCTTGTTACAACCACGTGTAATGTGTTTTAGCTTGGGGACAAATGAAAGTGAGCTATTGTAGTCACTTGTCATTTTGTTTACTTTTGCTAGTTCTTATTTCTTCATTTCCTAGTGCTAGTTTGATAACTAGTTTCAGTCCCTTTTCCCATGGTCTTTCAGTAAGACCATGTAAGCTATTTAAACATCTTATTTCCACAGTGCTAAGTCACCTAATCCCTAGTGTAGAACCTGTGGGTAGACAGTTCCTAACAAAAAAAAAAACAAACCACCCAACAACTTGAGTTGTGTTATTTCTGTAGGAAGTAGTAGCACATATTGTACAAGGAAACCAAGAGTCATTCCCTTGGATAAAAAAGGGGTCTCGATGACTTGTGGGTCTGGAAACATGGCTGCTACAGCTTGCTCTCCTGGCCTGTCCAAACTGCAGGCACAGACAGTGTCACCTGCTAGTTCTTGACCTCCCAGTCTGGGCTTGCTAAAATCAATGTTTTGTCCAGCTGGCAGCTCTTCAGGGTTGGGGGTTTTTTGATTTGGTTTGGGGGTCATGGGTTTTGTTTGTTTGGTTTTTTTTTTCTTCAATAGAGCTATATGTCAACAATTCATGTGTTCCCAAAACTTTGTATTCTGGGAAGAACAGGGTAGGTAGTGTGCTGCTCCTGCTTCGTGTGTATTAAGGCTCAAAGGGCAGATGCCCAGAGTGGCCATCAGAGGAAGCACTTGAGAACCTCCAGCTGTATGCTGAGGTGGGGGGGATGAGGGTAGGAAATCTTGAGCTAGATGGGTATCTGTGCTTATTGCAATCAGTTCTAGCATTGTAAAGTAAAATGCAAGTAGAATTGGTTATAAACTTCACTGGTAGTAAAAATTAAGTTCAGGCTCCAAACAGCTGGCAACCTGTTCAAAGCTATAAATGTGTGTAGCATGGAAAGGGCTGTAGTCCCCAGGCTCGCTTTTCACTTAAATGATGGCTCATGTTTTGCTAAATAGCAAAAATGAGAGCTTGTTTGTCTAAAAATAGCATATATTAACCATTTTTAAAGAAAAATTTGGAGATATCTAATTTTAAAACTGTGTTATAACCAAGGTAAAGGCTTTAGTTCTTCATGCAAAACTACAGGAATATCAGCGTAGGTGTGCTTGCACTTGCAGCACTATTGCGTGTGGGTGATCTCACTAAATAACTGCAGTCCACTTTGGTCTGATTTTTGTGATGTAGCAACATCCTTTCAGTGTTGGACTGCCCTGCTTTGTTTGTTTGAACTGCTGGAACTTGAATAGCTGTCAAGCTGACATGCCTACTGCTTTGTAACCTGACTACCTGCTCTGTTTGGATCCCTCAGAACCTCACAAGTTACGACGTCTGCAGCATTTTACTTGGAACATCAACCTTGTTTGTCTGGGTTGGAGTCATCAGATACCTGGGATATTTTCAAACCTACAATGTAAGGCAGGAATCAAATATTCAACAATTAAAGCATGTATTTGTCACTCTTAAAGTCTGTCTAACTTGTGGCTTTTTCCCCTTCTCCTTTCTTCTTACCCTGACGTGTAGGTGCTCATTTTAACTATGCAGGCGTCATTGCCCAAAGTGCTAAGGTTTTGTTGTTGTGCTGGGATGATTTATCTTGGCTATACTTTCTGTGGTTGGATTGTCCTGGGACCTTATCATGAAAAGGTATGTACTACTCTTCTGGTCTGATGATGTGCAAGTATCTGTGTGTGTATAGTTCCTAGCTGTAACAACAGAAATAGGTCTTACATTCATGTTTTTTGTTTAAAAGCTGTAGCATGAAGAACAGGGGAGCGTTTCTCCTTCCATGTGTACCTCCCGCTGCCTGCTCCTTTTCACAAAATAACTGTATTCTTGCTTTCACTGTGGGCTTGAACTCAATGTGCTCTCAAACACAAGGCTGTGCTTGTGATGAGTGGATGGTTTATCCAGGCAATGTCTGGTCTGGTTGAGGACTAGAGGTAAATTGGTCGATTATCTCTTTCGCCCTCTTCTGGCAATCCTCGTTCATTGGGGTTAGAGGCACTAGTTCACTGTCACAGTTTCTGGGAATCTCCTTGACTCTGACTTTGTTTTTCCAAATCTTTCCTGTGCTGTGTAACTTTGGCTCCTAAATCTTGACTCATGAATGGGTGGATGAGTGCTTGTCGTATTTACTTTGCTTTGTGTGGGGGTGTTTTTTGGTTTTGTGTTTTTTAAGGTTGATATTGAAGGGTGTGCCTGGTATGTCGTCTTGTCTGAAACCTGGGTACAGCAGTAAGGCTTTGTGTGTTCCAAACCACAAGCAAAAGCAGCAAAGCTTGTTTGTTTTTGGTTTTTTTTCTTGGCAGATGCTTTATGTGACAGGTTTGGTTTTTTTTTTTTAAAAAAAAGACAGATTCCTGTTGTGATAAATTCTAGATGTCCATTAATCAGTAACAAATGTATGACTCTTCCTTCTTGATATCTGGTTACACACAGTGTGTGTGTGTGTATGTGTATATGTATATATATAGTGACGGAGATACATGCTGCAGTGCTCGCTTCAGCTTCTTGCACCCCCAGAGCTCAGATTCCTCTAAAATAAGGTAATTCTCTCCTTTGAGAAGTGTAGGTATTCAGTCTGCACATATTTTAAGGTGATGACAATACATTTCTCCGTGGGATGCTGGATGCTGCGGGATTCTTAGTCATACCCGAGACTCAATTGTTTATAACAGGCACAGCATAAATACTGTTGTAACTTCCCTGCAGCAAGTAAATTAATTATCTAAGCAAAAAGAAGTGTAGTCAATAATAGGCTTATCTATGAAAAGGTTACCTCTTGCTAAAGATCGCAGATGTTGCCAAGGAAAGCAACTGTAGCTTGGGGAGGGTGGGGGGGGGTGGGGGTGGGGGGGGTGTCCTGTTCCTGACAGTTCCCCAGTACCCCACTGGAAGGCAGTGTGGCACCGCGCAGAGCAGGCGGAGCCCAGCGCTGGCTTCACCGGGCTCTCCGGCTTTAAAAACAGATGAAAATAACAAGAATAATAATAATAAGACATAGGTAAGACCAGAGCTGCTGTTCCTGTGCAACAGTATGTTCTCCTTGCAAGCGTATGCCTCTTGACATCTTGTTTTTGATAGAGGATTGCAATTCAAGTGAGCATAGTCATGTTACTTCATTGATAATATCTACACTAAAACATTGTGTATTAATTCATATTGTCCAATAAGGGATAGTTAACAAATCCAGTTATTTGGAGGGGCAGAGGGAGGAGGGGAAGTGTGTTTACTTGGCTGTTGAATGGAATTTAGCCTAAGGGCATGTTCCAGCTTGGGGAAACGGAGTTAGGAATTTAAGAAAATGTCCTTGAAATGAAATGACAATTTTGTCCAGGGTGCTTAGTAGCTTCACAGTACAGCTATAGCTTGTACCTACACCTCAGAGAGAGGGTTTTCTGAATGAAAGATAGATGATGTTATTGCAAGATAAATCTAGAATATTTGAGCTCTGAAGGCTATACGCTATCTCTAACTTATTAATAAAATATTCATTAATTACCTAAGCTGCTGAGCTGGAAAACCAGAGGACGTGGATTCCATTCCCAGCATACCACCACTGATTTACTGTATAGATTCTGTAAAATCACTTTATGTGCTTTGGCAAACAGAATGATATTTTCCTGCAGGTCTAAAATACCTTAAAACACAGTAACTTAAACTTTCTGTGGTGGTCAGTTACTAGCTGTTTTGCCTGCTAAGCATCACAAGTTTATTTCTCAATAACAAAATTTACTTCTGGTATCAATGTATAATCCTTAGCCAAGATTATATATCTACATGGTTCTATTACTGACATGTGTGTTTTGGCCTGAATGTACAGGAAAGAAAGCGTGGTAGCACTTGATTGCCTGGGTTGGCATTTTTTCTACTGCTACAAGTAAAACTTAAAAA